>CM076968.1:20896189-21053689 GCA_039105355.1 Benthosema pterotum | reverse complement strand
ACGTGCATACTAATGTTTTAACATATTGGAGCTAAGTACCCATTTTCACATAAGATTGATTGTGTTGGGAACTTGTGAAAACGGCACGCCTGGTCTACAGTAGCTCTCTGGTAACTGCTACACAATTATGTAAATGAAGACACTACTCATTGATGAATTTAAGAGATTCACAATGGCAACTACAAGATGTTGTGTACTTTGTGGGCAAAATGCCTTGAAAATAGAGACTTTGAGAATACTCTTGCTTTTTTGCGTTGATTTTAGTGGCCTACATTTCACATGAATGAGAATTTAGGTTTTCAAAGTCAAACATTTCCCAGTGATGATGATGCAATGATGCTGCCAGCTGTCATTCATTCTACTCTCACAACAACACTTCATTCCAAGGGCAATGACAACTGGGCCTGAACAGGCTGCAGTGTGGTGTCACTACTGCTTAATGAAACATACAAACCCAAATGAGCAGCTGGGTCCTAGATCATATACAGTATACAGTATATACTATGTATTCTTACATGGATTTTAACTCCATTGCATTTCACTGGGTTTTATTTCTCCATGCCAGTAAAGAGATGGCACAAGCAAGAGGCTGTCTTTTTGTCAGGTATTTTAGATAGCATACTGTATAAGGAGCCTTAGATAGCAGTTACCTATTTAGGGTGCCAAATGTGTTACCATGTTTTAGTGCTTAAATTGCAAAGTGTAAACTCAACTAATCGGTATGTATTTGATGTATTGCAATGTTTTTTACTTGATGTAAATCTGGAAAAAAGACCGCAAGGACTTTTTTAGGTGATCTCATTGACTGTGTTTGACTGTACCTTGTACTGATTTAATTTATGTCTGACTGTACCCTCTACCACTATCACTTTTTTGCCAGCAAACTATTCAATCAGTCAATCAATTCACCTGTGGTCAGAATATTTAGGAAAATAATTATTTACACAAGACAGTGTTCCATTGTTGCAGACAGTCAATGTCAATGGCTTGCCCCGGAGTTCTGTCCTCTTAATAACTGTGGTCTTTTGAAGAGATGAGATGATATTACAACTAATTGACTGCCCTCCGATAATATATGATTGCCATTAAAGCCATACTGAATAGTTTGCAGTGGTGAGTAATTCAGGATTAAGAGCTCGGCTCAGCCCAAATACAAAGACATCATTGAAAACTTGCGGCATACGAGAACCGACACTTGACACATATGTGTCTGTATGCGCACGCATGTGTGCGTGTGTGTGTGTGTGTGTATGTGTGGTACCCAAGCTGCAGATTAAAGTTACGGGTTGAGCCCCCTGGTGATGAGATGGTCGTGACTCACCCGCTCCCTCCCATTCCCGTGTCTGTGTGCCATGGTTGCCGGACAGTCCCTGCCTGGTCTTTTCAGGGTAGTTTCTGTCTCCCTGTGGCTGTGTCCTCTGTGTGATGGTGCTAGGTGTCCCTGATGTTATTATCCTACAACCCTCCCAGGCAGAGGTGGGGGGAGGTTCCCAACTATTATCATCACTTCTAATGGCCAACCTGGAGAGAGAGAGGGTCGTCCAACCCAGCTCTCTCTCTCTCTCTCTCTCTCTCTCTCTCTCTCTCTCTCTCTCTCTCTCTCTCTCTCTCTATCTCTTTCTCTCTCTCTCTACCCTTGACAACTAGCTGCTAAAATCAGTGGGTTTATAGTCTCTGGCTAGGCTGTTAATGTTCTGAGAGCATATCATATAAACATGCGTGTGTGTGCGTGCACACACACACAGCTTAGAGTACTACTACTGCGAGAGTCACTAGTTTGGCCATAATAAGAGATACAATAGACATGACAATTTGCCATTAGCCTTCTGTAGCATCTACAGGTCAGCGCTCAGGAGCAGCCTTAGAAACGTAATATTTAGCCATGTTGTGAATTGCCGGTATAGTGACAAAATGCAGGCTGGCACTTACCCAATATACTACAGTGACATCTGATTGAAAAGACATAATAACACAAAGGCATAATCCTTGTGGTCCTTTTCTTTATAAAAGCACAATCAGACTATGACCAAAGGCAACTAAAAGCGGTTAACCAAGAACTTGTCCTCAGTCATGTTAGAGTTGGAACACTCTTTGAAATTTGGCTTCAGGTATGAATCATCTTAAACAGTACAATATATACATCTAGCAAGTAACACTTAACAACAAATCCACACTGAAAAATGACCACGCCTTCATTGGCCTGTGACAGACTGAGACAGGCGTCCACGTTCTGAACTGAATTGTTGTCATGTGATTTAGATCGACACAAACGGATTATACAGTGTTGTGAAACATACATGTTGCTGGTAATCCCTTCCGTTTAAACTATATGACCTTTATTTGATATACTATCTGGACATCGTGGTGGAAATCTGGATTGACGGCTGGACGCCTACATGAATTCTATAATCTGTTTGTTTTTCCCAAGTGCATTGTTGTAGGAAAGCTTTGACATTACAGATGGCCACAGCATGAAGAATTTGAATGTCAAGGTAGAAATTGCACAGACAGAAATACTCCGGATAAGCAGCGACCCAAAACACAGCCTTTCTAAATGTCAATGGCACACATGGAATATGATGTAGACCAGTCCATATGGAGGTGTAATATTTCTCATCTTAAAGCGACTTTTCTCCTGTTGTTACCATAGCTTGGGAAGTGGTGGTCAAACACTGAGCATGAAAGATTTGGTGTCCAGAAATAACCCATTTTTTCCAAATAGTTTCAGAGAGTAGTTTGACCTTGAGCACAATGTTTTAAGTAGCAAATGTGCTTGAGTCTGTTTCTGTGCTGCTTCTTTCTGGGGAATAAGGGAGGAGATGCACATACTGTATGTAAATAGTACAAATATTTACTATGATACCAAAACATGCTGGTTGATCTCAACATAAACAAGGAGTGCTGGAACAGAGTGGCATTCTGATGCACCACCATTATGCACCGGTTAGGGACAGTATTTAATGCGAAAGGCAATGCGTTGGGTAGTGTGATGCCGGTAATTCGGAATATTGCTATTTGGAATGCCAGTGTGAAACTAAGGAGCGCAAATCCCATGCATTACCATACAGTTGACTTTGATTTGTTTAAATGAGTCATGTGACCATTTATACCAATGAGTGTAAATCAGGCCTTAGCTCATAGAAGCTGTAGTTCTAGACTCAAGACTACTCCGCCACGCTGGGTTGCCACCTACCCTGGGCTGTTTTGTGACCTGTTGGTGACCACGGCCACCATGAGGCAAAACTTAGGGCTGCAGCTCTTCCTTGGCCTAGTGGGAATGTACAAATGTACATGCTGTTTTTCAAGGAAATTGACCGTGCCGTTTTTGTGCAAAATAGGCCATGCACACTTTGCACAGCCACAAACTTTGTAAGCCAATTGTAGCCAATCTGCCGATGACGGAATGGGAAACATCTGACAAATATGCATTGTTTGCGTTGATCACATTGATCGCAGGGATAATTAATAAAGAATAATCATTGTGGGTTGTTTAAAATTGCTCACAGAGATCTGATGTGAAAGATTATGCATGAATACATTTACAGTGAGTGCCTCCATCTCCCAGGGGGTGTATTGTGTAACGGTTGTGGATCTATTAGCACTAGGGTTGTTTGTACCACTCATCCACACTTCCACACTAATGTGTGGACTGGACACAGGCATACACACACACACACACACACACACACACACACACACACACACACACACACACACACACACACACACACACACACACACACACACACACACACACACACAATGTTAAACTCAAGAGTGCATTGCATTATTTGTTCCCACTTGTACAGCATCATCTTAACTGTTTTCATACCTGATGCTGCTACATTTATTTTTTCCCCCTCCCATCATATCATTTTCAACATCTCTTTGGCCCCATCGCTATCATTTTGTTGAACACAAACAGGTGGCACAGCTTGACCAGAGGCAGTCACAGGGCTCTCACATTTATTCATAACACTCAGAGCCGCCTTGTTTCATAAGAACTGTCCACATTCCTGCCATCCAATATGTTTGACTTCAGACTCCCTGGGGCTGGTCCTACTCCCCATATTATTGCCCTTTCAGGCAGGGGGTCACAATAATAAGCCCTGCTGCACAGGACCATTTTTACTTTACATTGCGGCTGAGGGACGATTTACCGGCTGGGCAGAAATAATAACGAAAGTTGTTATTGTAAGCATCAACTACTACGTCTGCAAATGCAGATGTTTATTACTCAGACGGTCATGGGATCTCCACATCCCCTTTTTAGAGGAAGGAGGAAACAGTAAAGGAACTTAGAATGACACAAAGTCTATACATTAAAAACAGTTATTTAATTATTATGTTATGTAGCCTACAGTAGTATCCTCCAATTTCTGACCGAGAGCAGTATTTGCAAATATATAGCATTATATGGATTGCCAATTTGCCATGAAAATACTTGCATGGACACAAACTTTGTAAACCACTAGCTTCACTTGTTGTATATAGGACATCCTGTTGGGACAGAGTGATTCTGTCTCTTTAGAGACTGCGGTATTCCATCTATTCTAGCGCATTATGAAATGTACCTGAATACTCCGTGATGATGACCACGGTGTCAGTGGGTGCACAGTGCACTGTATGCATGTCCACTTGGTACACTTGCCACAGTAAGTGTGTGTGTGTGTGTGTGTGTGTGTGTGTGTGTTTTATTATAATTTACAGTGCTGCAGTGCCACTACAGTGCTAATGCGCATCCACAACGAATGTATCACCTTCGCACTTCCGTCCGTTATACAACACTTGTACACACACACACACACACACACACACACACACACACACACACACACACACACACACACACACACACACACACACACACACACACACACACACACACACACACACACACACACACACACCAGCATCATTTCTACCTTCTTGACAGACTTGATGGACGTGGGGACGGTGAACGCTGCGGAGGACATGCTCTGCATGTCGCTGTTCTTGCTCACAGTCATCGCCGAGTATTTCTCTGCAACGTTATCGGTCTCTTTGACATATTTCGTGGCTTGTTTAACCTCCGACTTGCCGCCACCGTCAACCGCCGAGTCGGTCATCATCATCATATCTGACAGATATATAACAGTGTAATGGTTGGTCTTTTACAGTGCGCAGCCAGCCGGGGACCCCCCTGGTCTAGTCGTTCTTCTTCCTCTCTTCTTCCTCCTCGCGTTGCTCTTGCTTGTTGTGTCCCGTTACTTAGAACGCAAGCAGTTTACGGGATATTATTCTCTGAAGTGACCCATTTACTTGCACGCCGCAATTAAACTGAAGGAGTAGATTCACACGTTGACGCCATTACTTTAGAATAAGCACGCATAGAAACATCCCACAACACTACTCGTCCCGGTCGTGGTCAGTCAGAGTCAGCTCAGCTGCCTGCCATCCATTCCACAGACAAACAGTAGCATCTAGAGAGGCGGGCGGTGTAGAGGCTGCCTGTCACGGTGTCACCTGAACACAGTGGGCAGTGTGTGTGTGTGTGTGTGTGTGTGTGTGTGTGTGTGTGTGTGTGTGTGTGTGTGTGTGTGTGTGTGTGTGTGTGTGGTGGTGGTGGTGGTGGTGGTGGTGGTGGGGGGGGGGGGGTGTCCAATGAACGTCGGAGGAGAGAAGGACCCGTGGTCAAGCCGCTACACAGTATAATGTAACTCAGGGGTTTTCAGTGCCTTCAGGGCGGCCACTATTTACACAGCACTTGAGCCACGGACAACCATTTGAGGACATTTTGCCCCACAGACCTCCAAAGCTAAAGATTTCTTTTGCTTTTGTCCACAATTCCAGTTTTGTTGGGAAACAAAACAGGCAAACATACAGAGTTACACCATTAGGCCTTATCTTCTACATTCTCTGTGTAGACTTGAGCTGATTCAGATCAAATCAGATGGTGAAATTTTTAACTCTTGAGAGTGTAAACATGAAACCTGCAAGGCTCCATTTGGTTTGTTTATGTTCTCAAAGAGTTACATCTGGTTAACCAACTTTCGATCTTTTAGCCTGGGGACCATCTGGAATCCTCTCAGGGACCCCGGACCGCCGGTTGAAAAACCCTGATGCAACTGAATCGTTCTGCTCGCTGAGTGCAATCCTGTGAATGCAACTCATATTCACACTATTTTTTCCTCTTTGCTTTCAGTCTAATTGTGCAGTTACAAGTTAGATCATTGACGCAACTCTGTCAGTTCTTTCACTATGACTCAACTCTTGACATTTCTTTCACAAGGCACTTGAATTTTTATCAGCAACAGCAATTTTGCATTGTTTGGTCAATCATAACTATAGGCCTACATTAAATGTCACCTGTACCTGAACAATGAAAAAGGATTAAATAATTAAACAAAACCATTAAAAACAATTAGGATATACCGCATTCATATTAATAGCTCAACTGTTATTATTATTATTGGCATGTGTGTTATTACTGTTAATTATCACGGCATATACAGTAAATATAGTGTTTAATCTGACTATTAACAATGTTTCCCTCAGACAGCTTGAAATAACAACATTAACTCAAGTCACTTTCATAAAAGTTTATGAATGTATGTTAACAAGTTACTGTCAAACCTTTCTTTAAAAAACGAAGAAAGAGAAATAATGGGCGACTGCATCAGAAGTAAAAAATAATAATCTATTTCCTATAATTTAAATAAAAACATCCCTAGGCTCGACAGGTGATGAATAAGTAACTATGAGTACAATGTGATGCAACATGAATCAAACACATAATGAAAAAGGTCATAGAAAATATGCCGCCTGTATAGAGCAGTGGGCACATCATTAAGTACAACTTTACACATTGGGGCACAAATAATCATACATCATTTTTTTCACATTTCAGTCCAAGGCGGTACCTACAGAAGTTTTCTTTTCCATGAGAACTGAAAGAATTCATTGAAATCTCAACATAAAATACATCACATAAAATATAAAGGGTACAGGCAGGTGTACCACAACTTCCATATTCACGTGTAAAATGTGTCAACTATGTTTAGTCAGTACAGCTTTTATCCTGTACCAATTTCTCAAAAATAGTTAAAGCAATGAACATCCACTGGTGGAAAAACATCCAGCTTAAGCATTGACCAGAGTCTTAAAGAAAATGGCTTCATTGGCTTCATATAGCGGTCGCATGAAAGGTTGCCAGTGCTGGCTGGCTCCATGTGTCTTCATCTTTCACTTCCGTCCAAATGATATGACAGGAGAAGCCGTTTTGTAAGTACTGATTGAGCCGAGCAATGACGAACCCCTCCCCATTTCATGGGCGAGGTAGTCCAAATAATCTTCAGCAAGGTGGGCGCAGCTTTTCTGGAAGACTGATGGCAGAACAAATAAACCAGTGAGTGGGGTTTTCTGGTTTGTTGTTGGAGATGAGCGTATGTACGATGGGCTTGATGGATTAGCTGCAAGATGGCATTTCATGATGGTGGTGTCGGTGCTACGACACCCGGATCATCTGCGCCACCGTCTCGTCGGCTGCTGCCTGGGCTGCTTCCTGCTGTTGCTGAGCAAGAGATATTGGTATTATTAATATTTATTTACATTTGAACCCGTAATGCTGGAGAGGGTTGTGGTGAGGGGAGGTGGAGGAAGGGAAGGGGCATTTGCCAGACTCATCTGCTCAACTTCCATTTCTGGGAACGACATTTTATGTAGAAGGAAACAAGAGCAGACCAAGTACACGACTGTTTTACTATCTAGCTTTGAAAATATTCAGACAGAGCACAGTGAATCAGCTTAAATTCCCCCATGAAATGCTCTTTGAACATGTATGCATATCACCAACCAATTTTACCTGTGCCAGGGCCAAAGCCATTTCTTCCTTCTCCTTGGGTGAAAAGAAACGTCCGCCATCTCCCCGCTTGCGTTGCATTGCATGACGGTGGCGGGACTCATGTAGGTATTTCTGTCAGAGGGAAGAAATGGTCAGATACACTGGGGGCTTCATCATGAGTCAATACAACACTTAGTTAAAGCAACAACAATACTATTAAATTTGAGATCTGGAATGAAGTTAAGCATTCCCACTATTCCCAGGAGAAAAAATGCCCCCTACCCTCCTCTCCTTGGGAATTTTGCCCTCCGCCTCCAGCTTGGCACGGGCTTGTCTTCGTTTCAGGATGCGGTGGTACTGCTTGGCATTGACGTACAGAGGTTCTTCCTCCAGCATTTCAGCCCCTGGCAGGGGAATACGCTGCATGGCTGGCACCGTGCCGCCTCCAGGCACCATCTGATAGGGAAAACATACATGTGTAAAGAATCCGCTGAGAATCTATGGCAGGGAAAAGTTTAGTGTAAATAATACTTGTAAGGGCTACTGAGGTATTAGTATGTGTGAATGGTGAAAAATGCAGGTGGTTTGCAGGCACTCTTTCCAAAACACATACAGTGCAACCACTATGATGTGGAATCCACATAGTAAACTTGATTGAACTTTGGTGGAGCATTTGGTTATGTAATTACAGTAGTAGCTACTGTAACTCCAAAGCCAAATAGTGATCTGTACCGTAGCTCTGTAAATTATGAATTGCAAGGTGAAATGGCTCTTAACACAGACAAATGTGAACAAAACTGACAATGTATACAACATAGTTGTATACTATAACCATACAATAGCGTTTTGACTATTTATGTAAACATTTACGTGAACACAAAAACATCCTCAACTAAAAATCCTCGAGGTGCGCCCATTTAAGAACTTATCATAGACAATAAGGCCAGTCAATGTGTTCTATCAAAATGATCCAGGCACACAGTGACTGAGAACTGTTTATTTATTTGTATACGGCGCTCATTAGAAATGATTTCTTTGCAAGCTGGAACAATATGTGACAGCGATTATTTGTGAAAGTAAATGTAACTCTAATATGAATTCAGCAAAACCCCTGTGTGAATAGGTAGGTAGTACTGTCTGCAGTGGGTCTTACCATGACCATTCCACCTGTATTGACCATGTTGCCAGAGACTGGCAGGGTTACGGTAACAGTGCCTTGGCCACTGTTGGTGGTGTTGGTGTTGTTGCCAGCCTGTACGATCTGGGCACCAGCCAAGCTGGATGCAGGGATGGTGATCATTCCTGTAGTAGAGGGGTTCAAGAAAGTCATATACCACCCACCACTCAACATATAGACAGCTTCCTCTGAATTTGGTGTACAGTTGTTTGGCTGCACTGCTATGTGACTTTACCTTGCTGGAGGACAGTTCCATCTGCATTGACGGGCTGGTAGACGATGGTCTGTCCGTCTGCTGTCTGGGCCACCTGCTGGCCCTGCACACTGATCTGCTGGCCCTGTACAATGAGTAGAGTAGGAACTAAGTTTGGGTGCAGTATTCTCTTCTGTTGTGACGCCCACTACATGGTGAACATTTTCATAAACTATTTGGGGTGTCTTTGTCTCATCAGCACTTTCCCCTCTTTTCTCCATTTTGTCATAGTTTCCATGTGTAATTATACTAATCCTAAAACCAGTCACAGCTGCCACATTAAGCCCTATGTTAAGCCCCTTCACCCCCTTTCTCCATTATTATCTCACCTACACAAAGAACTCATTTGTTTTTTGGTCTTTAAACAATTTCCAAAAGTTTCCTTTTACTTGACAATGAGGAACTAAACAAAACACCTCAACCATCTTAAACCTGAGTTGTCAAAGCCATGACTAATTAACTCACGGCCCAACAATCCCGCGCTCGTCGTGCACAGTCCCGTCCGCCGGTAACGACAAAGGTGCAGAAAACAACGAAATGTAAATTTCATTCTTTAATCCAACTATTAGTCCCAGTGCATCGTCTGATAAAGATCCCATTGCTGACTTGTATTTGGAACAGAATTGTCGCGACAACTTTTTTTTTTGTCCCATTCGCACCCATTCAATCCAATGCATTCAAACGCCTCTCCTGAGATTCTGCCCCTGAATGTCGTGGGCGCATAGGTAGATCAACTAGGGCTGGACGTCACTTCCTGACTTTTGACCCGGAACTTTTTGCTCGGATCGTCAGAGGACAGGTTAGTCAAGACACCAGAAACAGCATGACGTCATCGCACATGCTGTTAGAAAAGGACGCAAACGCGATCGCGGTCTATATGTTAATACTTAGTTGCGCAGAACATTATTCATAAAAAAGACAACTATTCCCCTTCATTTGAAAATGATGAATGCCACGTATTGAAGGCATATCAATATGTTGTGCGACTAAATATACTGTAAATGAAGGCTGAGTGACCTGTTGATTGAGTAGAGTGACCTGGTTCTGGCCTGCAGTGATGGCTGTCTGGGGCTGCTGGATAATGATCTGCTGGGGCTGCCCCTGTTGGCCCTGGAGCTGCAGGGTCTGACCGCCCTGCAACTGGATCTGTCCTGGCTGTACCAGCTGGATCTATGCAGGCATGAAATAGATAAAACAACAATCAATATGTGATGCCACACAGAAAAATGTACCACCACCCTGTGGCATTTCAAGCTTAAGTGTGTGATGTTTTGCTTTACAAAAACAAAAGGATAGTTAGCGCTGACAACAGGTGAGACTATTTAATTCCCTCATTAATTCACACTATGAGTAAAGGTGCAAGAATCCCAGACAGTCAATCAGAATCCCAGACAGTCAAGCATAACCAACAATGCCATGGCCACTTAATCGTCCTTTTAGCCTCCTTTCTCCCTAATTTTGTTATGCCAATTAATTCTCCCCATCCCACATCTATCTTTTTATGTCAGGACAGGACTGTGCTGCCATAGCAATCTGCCTATTCGGCTTCGCTTCCCTGACCACAGACCAATTGTGTTCATATAGACACTCAACACTTAGATGCAAATGCTTAAATCAGCTTTTATTTCTTTTCTGACGGTTGGATTGAACTGCAGGCAGCAGACTGTCTCGACCATGTGTACGTGCCAGCCTACAGTAAGTACTATACATTGAGTTCTTGCCATGTGATTTGCATTAATTAATGGGCAGTTGGACAATAGTACAAGTGTACCTACTACAATGGATGATGAGTATAAAACTAGCGTCAAATTTAAAATTATATTTGTTGATCCAACCCAGAGGAAATGTTTTGATGCAGTGTCATTTTTAGTTTAAGATGCCGGCACGCTATAATATCGGTGAAGCATGTATTGTGTAGCTAAACTAAAGGATGTTTTTGTAGAATCGACATGCATATGTAAGAGTCACTCACCTGTTGAAGTCCCTGGGTTCCAGACACAGGGACTTGCATAATTGTCTGGCCCTGGCCCCCTGACATGGCTTGAACCATGATTGGTTGTCCAGATGATGTGATAAGCTGGCCTCCACTCACTTGGACCATCAGGGGTTGCCCCTGGACCTGTAGGCAAGGATTTCATTGGTTATTGTAACCTATTAGGTGCTAGTTACCTTAATAGTTAATATCAGAGGTATGGCTAAATCTACAACAAGCAAAAGATGCAATTTGAGAATCTGGACATACCCCGAAAACTCACATCTTAGGTAATAGCCAGCATTTGATGTTTTCATAGCATTGTTTTGCTTTTGGAATAGGGAATGAACGCAACAACATGCCAAAGGGAATGATCCCACAGTCATTTTCTAAATCAGAGGCATGGGATGAGTTCTAAATGACAGTGGACAGATTCCTAAATAACAGCGGACAGGCACAATGACTTTGACTATGTTATACAAGTGAATTTTATGTACAGTAACTATGCAACAATTGACGCCAAAACATTCAAAAACACAACAAGGCCCAGGTTTCAAATTATTTTCAAATTGCTGTGTCCTCGTCTCAGAGCAAGGTCTGAGGGAATTTTTTACCGACGCACCCCTCGAGGACAAAAGATGATATAGTGGGACAAAAATATGAACAACTCGGGCAAACAATGGTCTATCTACAGCCATAAGTGAGGAGGCAAGAGACCCGAGACAACATGACACATTGGGCTGAGTCACTTTACATGCAGCTCAGGCAGATACGAGGCATGCTAGGATAGAGGCTGCTGCATCCAGCAGTTCTGAAATGGATCGTGATGATGAATCACAGTGACTTCATGACATGCACACTAGGACTGTCAGTGATGCTGTATTATGACACGGTGGCACCGGGCGGAGGTCACACCACTACCTGGAGAGTCTGCACCTGTTGGCCAGAGGCCGTCGCCACCGGAGCCTCGGTTTGCAGCTGCACAGCCGTCACTGTGCCTTGTGTCTGCAGACAAGGCAGGGCACATAGCTGCAGTGTCTCGGCTATGGACTTCACACAGACATCTCAGCACCAGCAAAGTGTATTTGTTCTATAGATCAGCTGGATATTATCCTCTCTATGTAATGTAATATGCCCCTATGGTTTGGTGCTCTGCTCACGCATCCGTCAGTGTCAATTGTAGTTTAAATGCTCACGTCACATGCTGTAGTAGCATACAACCTTGTTATGCTCACCTGCTGCTGGATCTGTCCATTGGAAGTCTGCACAACTATCTGCTCGCCAGTGGTGGTTGTTGCAGTGGTGTACTGCTCCATATCTAGTAAAGGTCACGCAATACTAGATTTGGAAGCAAAGACAGAAAAACAGATGGGGGTCAGTTAAAACCTTCACATTTGACATCTACAGTATGTATCTAAAATAAATAAATAAAATAATAATAAAATTAAAAGGTTTCACTTGATTTATGATATCAATCAAACAAAAAAAAGTGTCAGTGCAACTCTGGACATAGTGCCTTCTTGCTGGGGATGTCATATGTTTGTGAGATATGAGATAATGGTTCCTACACTTTCTCATATTAATGACCCCCAAATATGTGTGTTGAAGGGGTGGGGGACATTTGGCTACTAGCATACTAGCCAAATGTAGCTGGATATAATGAATTAAGGTCAAGAAGGGAAATGCAATACATAACAAGCGAGTTGACGTTCATCCACCCACACCCTCAGAAACAGATATAGGTCGTCAGTGTGGGCAGATTGACAGCTCGCTCTAATGTAAAAATCAATCGCCCCCTTCTTTGTTTGAGTCTCGGGACACATTTAGCCAGCTAGCTAGCGCTCGTCCGTAACACACACATACACACACACTGATCATGTTTCCACGCAACATAGAGAGCCTATGTGGAAAAACAACACGGCAGCGCGTGTTATTTTAGCCGAGGTCGTGACAGTTTGGAATCAACAACAAACTGCCGTTCGATTTTTTTTTTTTGCATTTTGTAGGGTTAGTAATTTGGTTGGTCCGTGACAAACCAATCCGTGCTGACAACTACCAACCAATGCCTTCAATCGGCTCCAGCCTTACCGTCTCTCCGCTGTCCGGTTCCCCTCTGATTGGCTCCAGTACAGCTTGCTAAAGTCCAATCACCAAAGTGAGCGGACAAAATGGCGCAAATGAAACAACAGCGACAGGGAGGAGGCTCGCGCACGACGCGCACGCATGAAGACCAACATTAGAGTATAGACAGAGTTATGTAAACTCCGTTCACCTCATCGGACACGGGGTCAGTCCAATGGTGGCACTTCTACACAGACTTCAAATACGGACAAGTCCTGGTCCAGAAATAGGCAGAAATACATTGGAATCAGGCAAGAGTCCAGCTTAAAATATTTGACATGCCTTTATTTTAGATTGTTTTGTACTAAGTAAGTAGTACAATATAAACCGACAGCCGGCTTATATTATACCCCTCAATGTCGCAATTCTTCTACTAGATGGCTCGGGCCAATATTATAAGCATAACGTGACGCATCGCATGCAAGACCAGGAGATGTCGCCATTTCACCTCCTTTCTATTAAAATCAGTCTTTCCCACAGTGAATTCATAACGACTCTACGTTGGATTGATTGATTGATTGATTGGTTTGTTGATTGATTTGAGGGTTTATTGATTGATTGATTTTAACATCAGGGTCCTCCTAGAGGACCTAGACCAAGATCTGGACTCTCGTAGAGAGGTGTTTGCGAATCTGAGAATCTCTTTGCGAGAGTCCAAATCTTGGGCTATGGTCCTCCATTAATTAGTTTTGCGCAAAAACAAACAAACAAACAAACAAACAAACAAAAAGTAAACACTCATGAAAAATGCGATGAAATCACCACATGTGATGAGATAAGAATAACAAGTCATATACAGTAGACTTGAAAAAAGCACCCACCCTCCCATCTCAGCTGCCAAACTATCTCCAGTCCAGTAGGTGTCACCCACTCTATGGCGTCAGCACAGCAAACAGACGGGAGGAAGTTTTGGGCGGAGAGATCCTGTTTACATTTTCTATCATGTCAGCGTCCAGCAGCTTCACTTTAAGACGTGCTTATTAGTGTTTTGTTAAATGAGGTATATTATTTCTATTATATATATATATATCGTTTTACTTGGATTGTCGGTCAATACAAGATTCATTTCTAATCGGGGGGTAAATTCTGCGACAACATGGCCCTGACTGCCCGCATGCTGTCCCTAGTCTCAAGGCTCGGCGCTCCATCTGCATTAAATGCATGGAGCTGTCGTTTTAAAAGCCGGGATGCTACTAGTAATGCTACAGCCTGGGTGGACCATCGCCAGAGCCATACACAGTACAGCAGGGCCTCGGACAGAAGACCAAGACGGCCACAAGAAATGTTTGAAGAAGAAGCAGATTTGGACGATGTAGAAGATAAACTGCAGAAAATAATTGAGTGAGTATGATCATCACTTCAGACACGTCACACGCCTCCGAGACTTGGATTTTTGACCTGAAGCCATTTGATTAAACTATATTTTTTGTTCAATGTCTTGCTCATTGCGTTGCTCTTGCTCTATCATAACTTATTGTGTTTCAGCGAGGAGGAGAGGCGACAGAGGACTGTGAAATACCATAAAATTAGGAGACAGATGACTCCCTCGGGAGCCCCCGAGAGGAAGCTGAGCTGGGTTTCTATGGAACAGATCAGGTAAGAACCAGAACCACCGTGTGACCGTACTAACCCAAGCTTGTTTCTTTTTCTTTTCTTTTTTTTTATTTATTTATTTTTTTTTACTAAAGCCAGTGTCTTGCATATTTTAATCATCAACTCAACATGTATTTACGTTTGCGTTAATGCTCTTCATCCCACAGATACCTCAAGCAAGAGCAACCAGAGGAGTGGACAGTGGAGCGTCTGGCCGAGGGCTTCTCCGTCAGCCCTGACGTCATCCAGAGGGTTCTCAGGAGCAGGTTTAACCCACCACCCGAAAGAAAGGCCAAGCAGGATGCAAAGGTGATGGCCAGACTCGGTCAGCAGCAGGCCCTACTGCCTCCAGGGAGAGGACAAGGACAGGACAGACCGCGGCTGCCTGCTCACAGCACAGCAGCTCTGCTGCCTGCAGGGAGTTCTGTAAGCGCGTTGGTAACTCCATCCAAACAAGGAGGAGGCTTGGTAACTCTGACATCCAAAGAAAAAGGCTTGGTAACTCTGACATCCAGACAACAAGGCTCAAGAGCTCTAGCTGCCAGTCCTCCTCCTAACTCCCTTGCCATGCTGCCCACTCACGTCTCAGCGTCACTAACTGTCCCCAGCCAGCCACCTTCCCCAGTGCTGTCGAGTTCAAATGTAAAAGATGTTTATGATGTTGAGGATCATGAAGAGGAGGGCTGGGATGGGGAGGTGTTCTTAGAGGAGGACATTGAGGAACTCATGCTGACAGTAAAGCATTCTCCCGTGAAGCAAGTTGGAAATGAGTTCTTTGACGACGACGGAAATTTTCTGTATCGAATTTGAGAACATCTGCATATACAACAATTAGGCTTATTTCCCCATGTTAACAGTAGGCACTGTTAACAGAGCACCACTCGGTGTCACACCGATTGGTGTCATTTGTTTTCTTTTGTTAATGTGTGTCTATAAGAAATGAAAAATTGCAGTCATTGAGGCAGTTACATGTATGTTTCAAGTATTTTGCCATCATTTGCTAATAAATAAAATCATTCACCATCGGGTGGTTTGCCTGGGATTCCATATTGTGAAACAAGGCAGCGTAATGGAACTTGAATTAAATCCACCGTGTTTTGGTCGTTCAATGTGTAAAAGGCCTACTCAGTCAGATACTGTTGTCACTCATTTCTGAGCATTTACTTTGTTTTAAACATTTTGTAAGATGTCATACAACCACAAATCAAGAGACAAGTTCAGAAAGGGAAATTCCAGAACGACAGGAAC
Source organism: Benthosema pterotum (assembly GCA_039105355.1). Lineage (NCBI taxonomy): Eukaryota > Metazoa > Chordata > Actinopteri > Myctophiformes > Myctophidae > Benthosema > Benthosema pterotum. The sequence continues at coordinate 21,037,503 of CM076968.1, read as the reverse complement.
AAGTTAATTTATTGGTCATGGTCACCCAAAGCAAATAGTTTCAAATATACAGAAGAAACGTTGCAGATACAAAGATGTGACATTGTATATTTACAGTACCATCACAACAACTTATTAATTTATACAGCATTTCAAACAGCAAGAAAAGTGTGTCATCACCACTTTACCAGCCAACCTTCATTAAATAACAGTTTTATAGGCATCCACTCAGTCAGTGTTTAGCAGCTACATATCCCTGTATACACTCTTGCCAGTTAAGGTCAAGTTTACTCTCAGCTCAGACTAAAACAAAACATTGTCAGATCAGTCAGTCATTCGTATTTGAGACATGAAACATTGTGTAGAGAATTATTGGGTTATAGCCATATTTTCTTTCTCAAGATGAAAATGGGTTGAATCGATGTGTTATCAAACATCTCGACCAATTATAGCTGGAGTGTGTAGGAAGTTAGACTTTCTGAAAGATTTCTCAACTTTGGCAACAATTTGAACTGGAGTGTTATTTTGCTGGATGTAACAGTGGTTACACAATAGCCGACACAATTATTGAATACCTATTGCCACACATCATGTTCTAGTACCAGGCACTTGTATAACCACATCCCAACTTTATCACATTTACTGCACTCTGAACCTGCTCATCATAAATAAATAAAACCTGAATGAAAACTAATGCATTGAACACAAGGGGGCAAAAAGTTTAACATATGTTGAAAGAAGCACATATTTTGTTCATTTGATGCCATGAAAAAAAAAAAACATAATATAAATCAATGGTCAATGCAATTAATGTAATTCAAAATGGTCCTGGGGGGAAAAAGGAAAATCGTTTACAGTAGCTTGTTAGAAGACTACATCCATTTCAGTCTTCATGTATTGGTTCTCACCAATTAATGGTCATAAAATGATACAGGTTTTGTCTACACAGTCCATCACTCAGAGCAGGGCCGTGGACAGTTCAGAAACCTCATCGATTTGGAATGCAAGCTAATAGAAACAGCAGGCTTTCTATTCCTGTAAATATTGGCATGCTAAAATGGAAAAAAAAGTCACTGGGTTGGTTGGTTTCTGAAGAGCCAACAGGCTTCATACACAACATTTCAACCAGACATGCTGTGTTCTGTCAGTGTTTCATGACCATCTCAATGTGTGTCCAACTTGAAGTTGGATGGTTTCGGTCAAACCGCGTAGCTTTGATTGGAAGCCATAAAACACACACAGAATGCAGCATGTCCGTTTGAAATGTGTGTAGACACAGACCAAGTAGAACTTATATGAAGATTGAAAATGGCTGAAGTCATCCTTTCAGCAATATCACATACTCTAGTTAGAAACAAAATGTCCCTGTGGTTCTAGAGAAATAGTTTCACCATAAACATACAAAGACCTAGAGCCAGCTTATACAGCCAGTCATGTTGGTTAGTTAACTCATGTCTGCAAATTTGCTAGCAACAATCATACTAGCCTGCATTTACACAACCACTTTTTGTCTAGCTTCCATGTTTCTGCCTTATATTTAAATTGGTGCATTACAGTGTTTCATATATGAAAAAATAGCTGTCAATATATTTACTACCAAACTAGATATTTATTCAGTTATCTAATGATGCAATGTTTCAAACCAAATTATTCACATTCACAAGTTAAGTTGACTATATATATATATATATATATATATATATATATATATATATATATATATATATATATATATATATATATATATATATATATATATATATATATATATATATATAGTATACTGTATATATGCAATCAAAAAAACAAAAAAACAGTGACTTTTCATTGATTTCATTCAATATGTAGGAAACCTGTTATAAAAACAAATTTCTCCTACAAAAAGGATCTTGTGCTTTTTTTTATTATTATTATTATTTTTTGTTGCAGTCAATACTGCTGTCGTTTTGAATAAAATGACATCATGAATGACACTTTACCCTCTGCCGTTCCATAGATTTTCCATACAGACTATTTGGAACTTCTAAAGATATTGCCGCAATAAAGTGTTACAGTGAATGTGCCCACACAACATATCTTAACATGTTATTGCTATCAAACCAAATACAAACGGCAGTTGCCACTTGCATTTTATTACTCGTTACCACTATTTAAGTGAATGTCAGGATGAAAATGAGTACCTTCGGAGTTACGACCTAAGCCAGAGTGAGCGACAGTAGCCTATCTGACCACATTTCCAAACATAAATTGCATCACTAATGGAAAAGGAAAATGCTTATGTACAAGTGTATGAGGACGAGGGAAGGACACACACATTTAATACAAGTAGATAATATTGCAAAGAACACTCCCACGTCATGGGAGAGGCAGAACCCATAATGCAACAGTGGAATGCGAGCGACTAAAAATTAAGTTGCTTTAAAGCAGCACTCTCCTATTCTGGTTCTGTCACCAATCCAAATCCACTGCATCATTCCACTGTTCCCAAAAAGAAACAACTTGGAAATTAGAAATCCGGCCGACAGCATCAATTATCAACGTGCAACACTACCAAGTCCCTTCAGTTTTTTTTTCCTTAACTGTGGCATTAGTCCAAGGGAAGCCTTTGTACATTCACTGGGTACCTTATGTATGGCAGCAGTGACACAGGCTCTTCACACAGCAGTGGTGGCCAAAGGTCACACTAGAAGGTAGAAGGAGGAAGTAACAGTGGCCAGCCGCCAAGTTTGACTGGAAACCCCCCGCTTTATTGCAGCATGACAGGTTGTGCCTGCTATTCGAGGAGGTCCTGTGTACAGAAAAAGACAACATCATGAGAGTGAAGTCAAGTTCAGCCCCAAGAGGGCTGTCATGTTGTAGATAGGCATAATATCGGTACCTCATCCGAGTCGTCATGGAACTCCTTCTTGCCGTTCTGGGTGTGGTTGGTCTCCAGTGGTTCGTCCACCTCCTCAATAGTACCATTGGCTTCAACATGCTGCTGCAGCACAGAGTACCTGTGCACCAGGAATCTGTAGGCCGGAGTCAAAAACGTTATTTGGATCTTGAAAGGCAGAAGAATGGAGAATGAAGTGGAGATTGTACAAGCATTCCTAAGTAGATAGAAAGCAGCCTTGCCGGGCCATGATGTCATGAGGCCCCGCTGACCCCCAAATCCAGCCCCAGCTCCTGAGTGCCAAGCAGGCAGGCATTGGGAACAAATTTCTTTCTTTGGTATGACCCGGCTGGGAATCGAACTCCTAACCTCCCAGTCTCAGGGCGGACACTCTAATCACAAGAGCTGTTCAAACATTCCTAGCATACTTTAAGTGCGCACAGGCTTATGTTACTAAAGAAATATGTAAGTAATGTTTATAAATCTAAACCCCTGATTTCTGAAAGTAGCCGTTGTATACAGATATAAGAATGCGTTGCGATGCAATGTGTACTTGTAGATAGTCTCTTTCTGGTGCACGACACCAGTGCGCAAAGAGAAAATAGCTCCCACTGACCTTCCACCACAGACGTATTTCTTGATGAAGAGAACCCCAGCCACTGTGCTGAGCAGCATAATGATGACGACTGTCACCACTATGGGAACAGATTTAGAGGATGATTGCTCCATCTGCACATCAAGACAGCAAGCAAAGGCAGAACATTGAACAAGGGAATGCATCACTAACTTCTGACAAAATAAGGTGTAAGCCTAATTTGAAGATCAGTTACTACAGGTCATTTTGCACCATACTATCCAATCCAACTTTATTTATAGAGCATGTTCACAAAACAAGTTCACCAAAGTGCCGTACAATAAGTATAACAATAAGTATCATAATCATTTGGTGGAGTATGTATTAAGCTTTACTCACCATTTGTGGGTCCACCAGGTCACTGACACACTTCTTGCTGAGGTCTATCTCTTTTCGCACAGGCATTTTTCCTCCTTCACATTTATCTCCAGGGATTTTCCTATAGCTTTATATCAGAGGACAACGATCATTTAATTTTTACTTTGTCAGACACATTTTTTGTTGGAAATCAATTATTCATGTCCAGCAACGTGGTCACCCAATGTAAAATGTGTGTTTGATAATCACTTATTGTCGTCTACTGTAGCTCAAGCATTTACGTAAAAATTAAGTCAGCGGATGTTGGCACAGAGCACACACACCATTGTGTGATTAATTAACACAACGTAAACATTTCTTACCCACTAGTCTGCAGCTGCTCCTCCCTGCCATGCAAACAGAACTCAAGAACCCGACCGATCAAATCAGGCTGCTCCACGCACTCGGAGCTGTTCTCCTTACGGTAGTAGCCAAAGTCACTGTGGAAGGGATGGGGGTGGAGAAGATGAGTGGAGTTTCTGTCCTATCTTCACTCTTACTAAATTACTCCAAATCTTTAACATTAAACATTAAGGTTTTAATGTCATCTGCAATATCACTGAGGCCCACAGGAATCACTGATCTATTGGCAAAAAAACAGTTGTTGCAGAATTAAATTCCTTGAAAGCTTACCATAGGAAGTCATCCAGGGTGCACTCGCAGGGGGCAGGTGTCGTAATGACCTGGTAACCCCTTCCGTTCAAGCAAACAGAGGCCTTCCTCAAACGCCGGAACTTCTCTTTGTAGCCCAGCATGCAGCCATCATTGGGGTCACTGATGTCATCAGAGTGCGCCAACCAGTTCACATAGTCATCATCAACACCTTGTGGAATAATTGTAAGGGCTTTTTCATTAGTGGACATATTTGGTAATATTAGCAAATTGCTGACAATGTATTGTTTTTTAAAATACAGTTTATTGATTTGTTTATTGAAAGTCTAAAGCCATTTTCACACCAAAGGGTCAAATTGCAACCCTTTGGGTCCAAAGTCCAAACAGTTGCAAGGGTTAACAGTTAACACTCTCTAACAGAGTCTTGAACCCTTGGTTTGATTAGGGCTTAAGAATTACTGATTAAGACGGCATTTATAGAATTCTTAATGGGTTAAATGTTTCACCCCTACGACCGTGCAACTCACATTCTCTGGTGAGGAGCTCTGCGAAGTCAATGGTGACTGAGACCCAGTACTGGCTGATGAGTGAGTCTCGGTAGCCCCAGATACTGACGTTCATGGAACGTGCGCCCGGCTCTGATGCAAGTCCCGTGAAGTGGATGGGATCGTCGGTGAAGTTGTATACACCCCAGCACTGGCCCTCATCAGTGGAAAACCTAACAAAAGAGCAAAGGATATTATGCAATTATCAGGATAATCATGCTCACAAAATGTTTTGCACAACCATTTCAAAAGTATGAATACAACCATAATGCATTGAATTCATACAACATTTTCATTAAAAGTGAAAACAGCTACCCCAAGAAAAAAAAAGACAAACACATAAAAAAAAATCAAGAAACACAACACAAACACAGTTGTTAGCGGTAACCAGCATCACTGATCCAGCCCAGGCCCCCACATTCCCTTTAACGGTGACTCACTTGATCTGGTGGATGGGTTTGGTGGTGCTGTGCTCCACGGCCACTATCAGGCCTCCGGAGTCCAGGATAGCATAGTGATGTGGGCCCTTGAGGGCTTTTAGCCAGGAGTAACCGCCATCATCAGATACGTAGACATCAGCTTTCAACACAGAGATGGCATCGCCAACACTTCCTGAAAATGCATATTCAGAGCAGATAAGCGACCTCTATACCACATTGCGTGGCTGTTATACCCTAATTTTGCCTAAACATGTCAACTTTTCTTTTTTTTTGTCCGTATGTAGCATTCTTACATATGGACAAAATTCCTCTTCAACACCCTTTAGCGCCAGCAATCGGTAGCATAAAAACAAAAACATTTTCTGTAACTGAGCAGTGGATGCAGATGGCGGTGTGGTCTGTTGGGACATTACCGTGGGCTATAATGAGGCCTACAGCGTTGGGCTCAGACAGAGGGAGCATGGGGACGTTCAGTCTCACCGCGGTACTGTAGGCAGCGTGTATGTGGAGACTGCACTGTAAAGACACAAAGACAACCAGCACGTTTTAAACACCACTGGCAGTTATATTTAGTCTGTATTCATTTATTGTAAATAACTTCATTCACAACATTAATTGTACCACTTTTCATGCATTGCAATAATCTATTCTAAATGGTAGTTTTTTTAGGTCAAGTATCTACTATCTACAAAGTCTTAACTACCAAGTTTCTGCCCATCACGTGGCACGCCTAGTACCAGTATTTACTATTTACCTTGTCTGGGTCTTTGGCCGTGGCGTCACACTTGGAGTTAGCAGGTTGCCGCAGTGGCACCCACTCCCCGCCCTGGTCAAAGGACACCACCGACTGCACTGAGCCATCTGGAACGACAAGACAATGACTTGAACAGCAGCCAGCTCATCGTCTCCGCAAGCGGCTCATCTTCGCCACAAAACAGCTAATGAAATATTTAGTTATGGGACTACAGTTCAAAAATGAGAAGTCTGACACAAAAAGGCACATGTCTGGATATGAAATATGTATATATGAGTGCTAGCCAATGATGCATCGTCACTTTATTACTGTATATCTACGATCTTAATGAATCCCTTCCTTGTTAATTCCCCTGCCCCCCCCCCCCCCCCCGAAAACGTTTGAGTGTGGTTCAATATGTCTGAGAGTGCTAGCACGCATTCTTGTGTGGGTGCCACTTGACACAGTATGGTTAGCGAAGCATGTGTGTTCCTGGCAGCAGCAGTTTTGCCGGTGTCATTCTCTGAATACAGTAGAGTGACACCGCATTACGATGAAGCATACACTTGAGTGTCATAGCCGGTACCTTCCGCCAGCACACTGGTGATGAACACTCCCCGGAGAGAGGTGACATTAGTGAAGTCAGTGTCGCCTCCAGTAGTGGTGTAGAGGTGGCGCTCCAGGGACTTGGAGTACACAGTGCCGCGGTCGTCTGATACATAAATGGTGCCGAATCCTGTATCTGCAGGCATAAGTAACCACTTTCAGTAAATAAGGAAATATATTTCTATAACACATGAAATGGAAGGCCTCTACACTGTTTAGTATGTTCAACAGCACATCACAAAATTAGAATTAATTGATTAATCACATGCCTAGCTGGCAAAAACATTTTGAATAGTCTGTGATTTAAGGCACATTCCAAAATCACATTCTAAATACTGACCAACGTTTTTTGACAAATGTCTAAAAAAAACATTTGATACAGTATGTGTTGTACATAGCAACAAGAAACCTAAAAGGTTTCTTGTTGCTTGGTTTATTCTGGAATTAATCATTTGGAATATACAGTATACAGTATCAGCATGTAATAACGATCATTCTAAATCTATGCTTAATAGCCATTTTTGTTTGTAAATTGCGACAGCAAGGTTTAAAGTGGTTTACTGACCTCCAGGTTCGTCTACATGCATGAAAACCATATCATCATTGGCTGCTAAAATAGAGTAGAACTGCTCATGTCCAACAGGGGGCAGCTGGGCCATGTTCCACGTCTCACCCTGATCCACTGACACATGGATCATCCTCAGAGTCAACTGCACCCACACATGACAGGAAGGAGATGCTTTTTAAACAAGATCAACAGAACACCTGCAAAGCTACTTCCGCACCCATAAGAATGTCTACAGAGCATTGGAATGGAGCTCAGTGTAAAAATAGCACACGCAAACCTATGCAAATACCTGAACACAGCCTGACAAGCAAGAGGGTAGACACATATATGGCAGCAAACTCGAGGAGCATATTCTGTCACCAGAGAGAACAATTGCACTAAACCTGCCCTAGTCTACAATGGCACACTAAACCATATTCACATTCTCTCGCAATGTTTTTTTTTAAAAAGCGAATCTACATCTCACAACATGGTGTGATGTGACACATGAGCTTCTGGCTACTTTTTGTCTTGTATGAAGTAGTGCATTAATTTACAAAAAAGCAATATTTACTCTCATACTAACCTTGCCTGTCATTACAGAGGCAAAGATGAAACGTCCACCAAGTCCGAAAGAAAAGAGTTTAGTGGCCACGGTTTTGATAGTTTTCCCATAGTCTGTTGTCCTTCTCAATTCCAGCACACCTCGTTCAGCTGAAACATAAGCAATAATTATTAAAACAGCGATCTTATTGTGCAAATGGAAACACAGTATTGCAAATTAGCATCTCAGTATTTCAAACTGTTGTGTAGTGATTAATGTTCATGGTATTTGTTTTGATGGCACTAAATGATATTTTGAGAGATCATTTTGCTTCACAATTTGAAATACTATACACTCACAGCAAGATCCATTGATGTTTGTACTGAAGAAGATGGTGTTTTTCATCCCCCTAAGATCAGAGGAAAAGAACAGGTATGTCAGATAAGCGCTCTCCCCCACATATCTGCTCAGTGTCAAGGCTATATAAACAGAAGACATGCAGATTTGGTTTGTTAATGAATAAGTCAAGTTAACCTACTAAGGAGCTTTTGGTGTAAACATTTACGACTTAAGCCTTATATATATACACACACACACTAAGAATGCAAGCACTTGCATGAAAGACAATGGAAATGGCTCTTGTTTTCTTCATGGTGTTCAATCAAATGTTGCATAGACACTGGATGAGCAAGTATAGAGGGTATGCAGTATGCACATGCATAAAGTGAATGGCAAATTCAGTGTCAAATTGAGTTTCATTTTCTGACTGAGTTTTCTGTTTGGATTTCAAGACCAGAACAAGGTTTCAACACTCAGTAGGTGTTCTTGTACTTCCTGGTATGATGATATCACGATCACGTGCATACCCTTTATATTAGACAAATCTCACTTGACTGGCACTTCCAAGTTCCAACAGCCTTGAGCCTGATTTGTACTTGATTGTGCATCATCTAAAAAGCTCACACGTTGCTTCTGCAGCGCATTGTGAGCTACTTTCAGTGCACTGCAATGGCGGCACAAAAACTAAGAGAATAAATCAGTCCTTACTAGTGTAAAAAAAAATAACACGTCATAGCTTGTTATATTTCATTCTTTGTGTGGCGTCACATGCCATGGCTTATCAAATAAAACCTTGCCCTGCCTAAATATGTACTTTATGCCAAGTGTTTTGACTTCAGAAAACTCCTGCCCCAGTTTGAGAATGACCCATTTTGTCATGGACCGTTCATATCAAGGTTAGGCCCCATGAGAGAATACTGAAGGCTGTGTCATAGAATAGACAGAACAGTGTGTACGGCTCTATCAAGCTCAGCACTCTTGGCATTACAGACTTAAAAACAAAAGTCAACAACCATATTCCAAGGATACCAAATACTCCCATTGATAAATACAAGGAAGTACCAGGAGAAAAAAGTACCACTGGCTACAGCTTGGAAACAATAACCAACCTTGTTACAATCCTGTCTAGGGAAGTATTAATAAAACAAGCTTAGATATGCAATGCCTAGTTCACACTAGACAAAAACAGTGTTTTTGTTTTTCACTGAATGACTGTGCTAAAAATGTCTGAAAAATGTTTGTTACCATCTCCAGCTTTCACAGTGAATTCCCTACCTAGACCAGAGGTCTGGGTAGAGACGCTACTCCACTGCACTCATGGACAACCAGTCAGTCAGATTTAGACTATTTCAAAACATGAGTACATAAACAAACTTCTTGCCTTAATTAACAATCTCTAAACACAAGAAATGAGAATAACTTTCCCATATGAGTATCATTACAGTACTAGGAACACAACACAGAGAGAAAAAAAACAGAAACGGTTAATCTGATATAAAGCACTTCTTGAAATCTTCACCCTGCGCCACACAGATAAGAACTGGCTCTACTTCCACTTCTATAATACAGTTATCTGAGCTAAAGGGGAAGTCCACCCATTTTCAACAGTTTACTATGTCATTGATGTACCTTTGAGGTGCTGGGTGGACATGATAAAAAACGCTTCCCCATTCTGTGTTCCCAAGAAATGGAGGTCTGAAGAAAACCACTAACACACCATGTTCATGGATTTCTTTAGACGCTTCTTTTTTTCCTGAGAGTCTGCAACCAAGTGAACCCTAACGGGTTCATTTGGTTCCATTTGTACACTATCATAAGAATGTTGAACAGGGGTGGAATTCCCCTTTAACTGGTAAACAAATAATATTAATAATTAATTAATAAATAAATAACACAATCAAGCAAAAACTGAGAGGAAATAACTAAGACATCTCTTCGTCTTTCATTCTGCATACAGTATATTCCATAATGATGCACACAGACTACTACATATTAATTACACTCTAATATGCCACCAAAATGTGGAACACCCCACCAACAGTCATTAAGACATGCACATTTTCTGACTCATTCAAAAAGGCAACTATGGATGGCCACAAGCCGAAGCCCCCCCCCCCCCTTCTACTAGTAGTTTGGCTATATAGAAGTGTATATTTGTACGTCTCTGAATGTTATGATGAATGGTGGGCCCCTATTGTCCACTCACAGTTAACAGTTTTTGTATGACTACTGGGCATCGACAGACAGTGAAATCCGGAGGTTAATTAAAATTCCATTACTGTGTGTAAACATGTCATGTACATGGTATTCATCTTTTGCCGTCTCTTACCATTTGACCAGGCACACCATGTCATGGATCTTTCTCCAGGTACGGCCAAGGTCCTCGGACAGCCACAGTTCATTCTGAGGGCATAAAATAAAAGTTTTGATGCAAAGTAAACACTCCTCATGCACTTAACAGCTCAGTGACTCAACGGTCATGACATCATGTACAACTATTAGGAATGTTTACATTACTGAAGTTGTTTGGCAATAAATAATGCTCCTTCCAGAGCTCCAGAGAACTGTCATGTCATCATGCAAGAGATCAACAGTGCTTGTATAGCCTCAGACGGCTTAACAAATTCAACATCCACCAAAATTCATTGTCCACCTCTGGATTTCAGGCTACCGATAAGGGTCAATTTAGTTCAATTTTTACATTCTCAAGAGTTCTACAGACCTATAAGTGTCCATTTGATTGCCAACTCTCAATTGTTTAGCAAACCCCAAGTTGAGGATTCCCAAACCCCAAGTTGAGAACCAGTGACTTACAGAATTGCTGATGACCATCAGGACATTGCCGTTACTTGGGTTGTATGAGATCTGCATCCGAGGGATGAAGGGCAAGTCATGGTGGTTGAAACTCATGCCGAAGTCATCTGAAACAAAGATCCGAGATGCCATGCTTCCAGACATTTCACCTGTGAGGATCACCTTGGGGACGAAATGCACAAGTTGCACAAATGAATGAGTTCCAACAGCGACGTCAGATTCATATCATACTGCTTCACTACATTGTTTTTGCACTATGACTAGTAAAATAGCATCTATCATCTAGCTTAAGAGAGAAAAACAATGGTAGCACATGTACAGTACCTGGGAGATGGCATGACACAACTGGTCTAAAATAGATTATCAATCTTGATTATTTGATTATCAATCTTTTCCAATTCAAGAACTCCCAGTTTGAAATGCATTAGGCCAGCCACAACCCTGACACAAATGTAATAACAACATCAGATCTATGGTTCAAGCTGACAGTGCATCTCTTCGCGTCATGTTATGAGCCTGTACATTGGCCATCTTAAGTATTTGCTTTCTAATTTACAAAATTCTCTCTTTAAAAAAAGAGGGAAAAATGAAATAATAATAACAATAGTGACTCATAATAAGGTTCTATGTCTATCAAACCTCACTCACTTTTCCAGAGTTTTCTGGGCCGATAGCAATGCCATACTCTGTCCTGATGAAGGTATTGTTGATCAGGTTGGTCACATCCGTAAATGTCTTTCCATAATCGCCACTGGAAGATGAGATGTCACAGACCAACTTAGATACAAATCAGATATAGTTATTCCTTTCTAACAGAAATAAATCATTAGAAATGATTATGTGTTATAATGACGTATATAGAATATTACAATGTGAGGAGACGTACCTTCGATAGAGTTTGGACTGGCCAAATTTTAACATGAAAAAGGGCACCTGGAAAGTTGTCAAAGCCAGGATGACCTGACAAGAAAGAGAAAGGGTTCAACATCAGAAAGCTATGTACAATAAGGCCTCAATGAATATTACACTTTCACAATTCTAAAGAGATGGTTCTCTGCACCCTGCATGTGTTCAGTGTGACATTAACACATTTGACATTATCATTTTTATCATAGTTCTGCTGAGTAATTCTACCGTACATCTAGTTCCGCCTCCATCAGTAGCGAGGCAATGCAGTAAAGATTTGTTTAGTGCAAACAGAGAATACTCACCCCTGAGCCATCGCCCACCCAGGCCAGCGATACTGAGCCACTCAAGTCATTGAAGGCATACTAAAGAAAAAAAAAACATTGTGGAAGAAAAATTATTTCCCCATTGTGGCAATACTAAAACACTATGTGGTAGTAATTCATTTTACAAAAGTGATACAATGATAATAGCATGCAAATTTCTAAATGCCCAAAAAGCTTAAAGAGACACTAGGGGCCGTAAATAATGTTGTTGTAACCCTGCAGTCAATGGACAAAGAATGGCTAGGAAAGAGTTCTCGCACCATTGTGCATTGTGTAACTATCCACACATGCATGGTAAACCTAATCATCGTAGACGGTATATGTTTGTTTTTGTCCGATATGTTGTTGTGAATAACACAGTATTTTAAGTGCAAAGTGATCTACCGCTTAGTATCAGACACACAATAGCAATTCACTTTAATGAACAGCACTAAAGCTTAATTTCTATGAGATCACATCACACAATAGTGTTGCAAGTTTTCAAGGTATACCGTAAGTATAATTAGGCTTTAGGCCAAAAGACAGCACTCCAGACAAAACAAAACGGATGCCAATAAATAGAACAACACTGACAGGAGCTTGGAGTGCAAGAAAATGAGGCAGTCTGGGCTATTAGCATCAAAATCGATAAAACTATTATGAGGCCGTTATGTGCCTACAGGATATTGATCAGAAGCACTTTTGCTTTCATTCTCGGCTACTCTGCTTGTCCACAGACCTACACTTAAAGTCATCAAGTGGCTATTGACTACTTTCACTGTGTTGACTGTATGAGAGGCAGACCATGTGAGAGTATGGGCAAAACATACACCTGTAGTGTTGTAATGTGACAATGAACCCTGAGTTGAAGATGATGTCACAAAAAACACAATAAAATCCACTGATTTCAATTATAAAACAAAATAGTAGTAGGCCTGCTTCCACTACTTGGAAGCACAACTTGCACTTGCAACCATTAAGGAGTTCGGTTAACCATGCAAAGAGTTGCATTAGTGGTGAGGTTAACCTTAAAACTGTGTGTTGCTGCAAGGAGCTGCATGGCGAACCATTGGTGCGGTTTGGGCTTTCGATTACAGCCGACAAGTTCTATGGAACTTGCAGGGCAAATTACAGAAGGGAAATGAGCAATGCAAAACCCAGGCTCTGCATGCATTTTGCATTGATTTTGTTGTGGGGAAAACAGGTAGCCTACAGTTTGTTCAACTATTATTGCTTTCTTTTTTTCATCTGCAACTGTACGTGAAATATTTCTTTAGGCAGCTGATTTATGTTTGGTATCAACACAACATGAATGAATGTTCATTGGTAATGACTTGGCATTTTGTTTGTCATCTGGTTCTACATGATTGCAGTAGCCAAGTGAACATCAGTCTGCTTTATCCTGTGCCAAACACACTTAAATCCTTAGAAACATCTGGTGGTACCACACTCTCTCCACTCAAGTATTTCTACGCATCTCAACACAAAGACCCCCAGTCACTGTGTGTTTTGAACACAGACAGCTTACAAATTGTTACAAAGATTTACATGATAACTACTGTGCTGCCAGTCACAAGGTTTCATAGGCCTATAGGCCTGCCTGCTGGTGAAAGGAAAAAGGGCCCACATTGATTCAGAAACATGGAAAGAGAAAAAAAGATGGATTCCACAACACAGAATATCACTGCATCCTTCCCATTAACAAAATATAGGTCATGGCCTCGGCTAGGGCATTCCTGAAGTAGGAAGTTAAACCTAGAAGCCCCTGGGCTTAACATTATAGTGCACTTCATTTAGAGGGCTGAGACAAGCAATGTAAACAACAAGGCTTACATAGTGCTTTCTTGTTTCTTGGGTTCAATCTTTTAGTTTTTTTTACCAACGCATTTGTGTTAAACTAAACTAAACTCTTATGAGCTGTTTTTTTTTTAAGTTTCAACTCTAAAAACTAGTTTTAAAAAAACCCATCAATCATAGAAACAATGGAGCTATGGACCAGGGAATAGCTGATTTAATTGGGCCTATATATATACGTGTGAACCTGATCACCACCTCACCTGCCTTTCCAGTATAAGATAGCATAATTACGTGTGGGGAGACAAGGTAACAGGACCTGTAATATTAACTTACGCTGTGGGTGTTGTTAGCCAACTTGGTTTCATATCCTTGAAGGGCTGCACAGGTGTCTCTTTGGTCGACGCTTCTTTTGTTTACCATATGCTTTGCTGCTGGGACCAGCCATTCAGGGAGAGATCTCTTTGCGATCTTCACTTGTCGGTTTCCCTGCTGCAGTCTTTTAGAATTTTTCGCGAAAAACGTGGCAGATTGCTGGTCTTGCAGGAGAGATTCCAAACAAGCTGTGAGACCGATCAGTGACAACAGAACGCAGTGCACTAGGCGTCCCATCCTCATGCCGACTGCCGATTGACTGGGACTGGAGGGAAAACACAATAATAACCGGTTGTATGTTTATGCTAATCTTTCCCAGCAGATGCGAGCGGGTCGGTGTAGCTCTGCCGCCGATGACATCAACAAAGCACAGTCGTCCTGACAGCGAGGCGAGCTTTGTATTCAGGGCTCATGGACGGTGTGCTCTCTCTCTCTCCCCCTCTCTCTCTCTACGCGCCTCCAGTCCTCGTTCAAGTTCAACGGAGGAAAAAAAGCATCCCAGTCGTAGGAATCATCTATAAATGTGAGACACGTACGTCCCCATTAATTCGCGGTGCAGAGGAAGACAGTACCCTTTTTGGTTCCCAGGAGAGATCATACAAATGTAATGATAGCTGAAACTGTGTGTGGTTACATACACCGCCCGGCCAGTGTTGCCAACTGCCAAGATCCAAGATGCACTAGTGGCACTTCCAAAATGCACTAGAATGCACTAGAGCAGTGGGTTTTCAACCATTTTCATACCACCACGGCCCACTATTTGTTCTGCATTTTAGCCACGGACCACCATCTGATATTGAGTTTAGTTTCTCTGACTAATTTCAATTTCAATATCAATTCTCCTACATTTTCTAAATGTGTAGATTCTTGAAAATCGGGTAATTCAGACATTTAAATATAAGTTAACTCTTGAGAGCGTAAAATCAAACCAAATGGACCCTTCATTTTAATGCTCTCAAGAGTTACAGCTCTATAAGGCTCCATATCATAGGAGGTAAAATGGGTTTTTATCTCTGGCGCCTGTCAACCAATTTCGCCCCAACTCACCAGCAAAAAGGCACTAGATTTTCCGCCAGAGTCTTTCCACTAATTTTGGCGCTCGGGGTGTCTGAAAAAAGCTAAATAAAGCGACAAATGCACCAGGTTGGCAACACTGCGCCCGGCTCACCGCAGAAAGATCACACTCACACTGAGATTGGTCATCCTTCCGCTTGACCTGCCCACAAAGAGCCTTCCCATTGGCTTCAACCTGAGCGCATGAACTGGAGCGACTCACTCAGCTGTCAAACCTGTTTAAGATAGGTTGTGCGGAAGAATTAATAGTTCAAGTCCACACACAGTTAAAGGTATATTCAGTGAATTCACTAAAATTCAATAAAAACAGTGGCCTTCCTCCAATCATGATCATCTGTTTACATTTTTGCCAAAGCAAAAAGCATATTAGAACAGTAGGCTACAGCAATAGCATCATGGCAAAAGAATAGGTGCATTTGAAAGTCAGAATCTCAAATAAATCAATTTCTATGTAGCAGTTAGGTCATTCGATGTAGAAATACAGGTTTTGTCTGATATGCTTCCCTTATCACAGCTGACCCAAGACGGTGGAGACCTGTGCCACAGGTCCAGTTTCTCTGTGTGATTGTCATCTGTGACAACTATGTGTCTCTGATGTACTGTTTGCAAGACAGTACTCATTGAGTTTGTACTAGTTAGGATTTTCTTTGTGTGTTTAGGGCCAGATAACATTCTAATTTGCGCTGCTTTTGTGTTGCTTCATTCTAATGTCCAGGTAGTTTTCCTTTTGCTGTTTTATTATTTTGTTTAGTCCAATGCGTTTTTTATCTCGTGGCTTTGTTTGTGCACAAAGTTCCAGGGCCAGTCGGCTGATGGACATCCCCTCGGTCTGGGGGCAAATACTAGACTTTGGAGGCCATCACAACAGGCTGTAGCCACTACACGGGCATCTGCCCTGCATGCATTCTATGGTGCTTCTCGCTGAGTTTGGAGAATGGATTTGCAGAATTCTGTATGTAGGGTCTCAAAGTTTGCTAATGGTCCCCAAAGCTTGAAAGCATAGAGTTAAATGGAAGACCAGTATTTTAAGCCAGCTATTAATTGGGATGTCTACTTGGGATGCAGCTATTAAATGGGATGTCTACTTGGGATGTCCCCCCCCCCCCCCCCCCCCCACACACACACTCTTTAGAGTTGTGCATGTGCACATTTTGTGCTGCTTCAAAATTAGCCAAATCACAGCAGAATACTCCATTCATGTGTTGTCATTGTAGTGTGTTACCCCTCACAGGGTAGGCCTATCACACATGCGCAGGGACACACAGCTGGAAAAACTAGTTTCTGCTTGGTGGTCAAACTGGTTAAGCTGGTTGTAGAGCTGCTAGAATAATAGAAGTGAAGTGCCAATGGCTAACTAGACCAGTGGTACTCAACCTGTGGGTGTCCCCACTTTATTCGTTTGCTCGTTTGTTCATTTATTCATTCATTTTTTGTTTGTTTGGGGTGCCCCAGATGACAAAAAAATAAGAAGAAATGGGCATAGGAGGGGGCTCTCAAAGTTTAATGAACAACTTTATTAAAACCATGCAGGGACCAATTTCTTTCAGACATTAACTTCTTAACCATGCATAACTAGAGTGGTGCCCATGATTATTTCACAGTATGTGTAATACATTTAAAACAAAAGCAAAAGGCAATTAGCCTGACACTATAGCCTCTAGGCCCAGGTTAGAGCTAGAGTTAGTGCGCCACATTGGTGGCGCTGTTTTTCCAAATAGTTGCCGATCTACCCACTAGATTGGTGGAATTCAGGCTTTTGGGGGCAGTTTCAAATTGCAGCTGCCCATAGGTGCTCTTTCAGGGCGGTTTTGGGATTCACATGTCAGCTCTTGGTAGCGTGTTCCACACTTACATATAGGACCCAAATTACTGTACTCCCTTGTTTGAGTCGAATCTGGGTTGTCATTGATATAAAGGAAGTATTTAGACGGGTATGTCGTTATCTGGATGGCAGATAACGACAATTACAACATGTTGCTGTACTGTTTACTGTACTTTGTCATCATCAACCCTGCCATTCGAATCCAGCCTGTCAAAATAGGCCTACTTTTCCTTCTTTGTTTTCATCATTACCATTTTATTTATTCTTGCTTTATCTCTTACAATTTACAATTACAATGTACCATTTAGGTATTTAGCGGACACTCTTGATCCAGAGCAATTAACAGTTAGCAAGGACAAAAACAGTTAGTGCATCAAATGAATAAAACATAAAAGTAAAAGTCTGTCTCTGAGTTACATCTATTTAATGCCTATGCCTTTAAGGTCCTTGTTTGCATGAATTCAGTAACTTATTTTACTTCCCCCAAGGGCCTGTGTGGGTGGACGGTGGGTGGATATTTGTAAGAGTTGGTTTTGTTTTGTTCCTTGTTTCTTTGTTGTGTTTGTTTGCGCACACACACACACACACACACACACACACACACACACACACACACACACACACACATACACACACGCACGCGCATGAGAAAACATGTTTATATTTCCAAAGCAAAAAAGCACAATACAGAAAAAAGTATGAACTTACTATTGAAAGTCGGGATCTTCAATAAATCAATTTCAATATTGACATACCAAGATCAATCGATGTAAGAACACACGCAATGGTTATTCTTTAGGGTGATTGTGTTCATCTAAGGCAAGCTTGCAGCTTGACCAGCAATTCTGCCCATTGCCCATGTCCTCCAAAACCTCCCCGGCCTAAACCAACAAACCAGCCCATTTGATCAACAAGACAGGGTTTATTTCCCCCCCTTTTTGCAAGGTGCAAAAGGGTCATTCATCCATGGCTTACAGTTTTCACAATCAGAATGTTATAGATACTGGCCTGCATCTATTTATTGTTATGACTTAAAGATGTGCATGGGAAGCGAATGCTGTTTGCTTCCCATGTACACTCCAAATATGGAGTGTGTGACACACTCACTCATTCACTCACACACTCTCTCTCTCTCTCTCCCACACCCACCCACTCACTCACGTTCATAGTATAAGGCTCATTGCATTCATTGCATAGTATATAGCTCATTGCATATTTCAAGCCTACTGCTTGAAAAACCCACATATGACATGATTCTGCTGGTGTGTGTGTGTGTGTGTGTGTGTGTGTGTGTGTGTGTGTGTGTGTGTGTGTGTGTGTGTGTGTGTGTGTGTGTGTGTGTGTGTGTGTGTGTGTGTGTGTGGGGGGGGGGGGGGGGGGGGGTGCATGCAAAGAGTAGTGAGTCTCAAAATTAAATTGATCCATTTTGCGGATCAGTGAGTCATATTCCGTATACCTGATTACAGCCGTGCATGTGATGGGATGAAGACTTGGAGAGTCCCAGTGCCAAAGGAACCCATGACTACCGGTCATGTGGTGCGGGGGGAAAAGCACCTAATAACCTACAATATATAGCTCTATAGAGGCCAATGAGAACTATTTACTTCAGTTTGACTCTCTTGTTGATTGGTGCTGAGTCATATATATTATAGTTCAGGAATAGACCTGCATGGTCTCCTAGAGGTATGTGGAAAACGGTGGGAGTCAGCTCTAAGTTCCCTCACTGTAACCTAACCCTCACCTAACCTTGCCTAAGCTTGGAGGGAACATAGAGCTGAGGCTGAGGGAACATAGACAGGCCCTGTCAGGCGGGGAGAGAGTCACACTTTCACACTAGCTAGATAATTGATGACACCACACTGGTGGCATCTAAAGGCGAACATGGAACTGGAAGATTATTCTCATGTATTTACCCTTCGGGGTGGTTCCACCAGTCAAACAAGTTAGTGTTGACATGATATCCACCTTGTGAGCCTATTTGTATAAACCACATATTGGTCTCACAACTACCTAGTACTCACAACTACTTATTTGAATGTCATAACAAATGACTTGTATATTTTAATCCTCTGTTACTGTCATGCACTCTAGTTATATTAGCAGTATTCTGCACAACAGCATTCCACTGCAAACTGGGGACAATGCAGTGGAACCCCCTCCCCCACAGCCGCCCAGTCAACTATTAAAAAGGTGGAGAACAAAGACACTCTTTTATTCCTTCGAGATGTGCTCTGTGATACAGGGCAAGACTGGCTTTCTACAAGTGCTCAACTGTTCCTGCTCTGGCCACTTGTTGTGTTTTCAGAAGGCCCCTGGATTATATGGGATGGATGGAAGCGGCCCATTGGAAGCAAGTGTTGCTTAACTTGCTCAGCGAGCCCTGAAAAAGAGCAAGGGCTAATGCCATTGTAATTGTGTCAGAGAGGCCATCTACTGCATTCACTGCCTGTGTGAATGGGATCAGATTACCCTAATAGAGGGCAGTACGGGAGTCATGGGATGAACAGCATGTATGCACTTGCGCTGGGTGAAAAAAGGCCAAATTGATGACATGTAGGTCTACTCCATTATGAGGCAATGGTGCCCTCTCGTGGTGGTATTTGCCAAGTCATTAGCCTCGCCCTAGCTGATAGCTCAATGTTTATTTATCATTATCAACCTCGCCTGCAACTAACAACTAACACTGCAAATCTGCCCCAGGCAGATTAGGCCTGCTCACTCACCAGCAGAAGTTGAAATACAGTATCCGATACACATATTAAGTCGTTATGCGCAACACCTGTAGGCCATATCCTCTTCTCATCTTATTTATTATAGATTCATAGGGTAGGCCTAATATGGCAACACAAATTACCAAACTAAGAACTAGAACCTAATTAACATGCAATTGCATCCTCATAAAACCGTCGACTCGATACACCATCTATAATATACATGTTGTACCATATAAATTCTATAGAGGTTACATTGACAACAACATTTGGCACATTTCTGTTGCCTGCTAAAGATTTATTTATGTTTTAAGCGCAGACCTTCAATTTACTTTCACTGGTGGTGACTCTCTTTAGCAGCGGCTTAGACAGAGTTACGCAACTCCGTTCACTTCATTGGGCCAGACCAATGGCGGCACTTCTACATAGATTTCTACTGAGAATGGGGGCAGCAAATAGGGACAAGTCCTGGACCAGAAGTAGGCAGAAATGCAATGGACTCAGGCAACAGCCCAGCTTTTTATGAATTTTAAATCCCAATATTTTAGATCGTTCTGTAGTTATAGTACGACATTAACATGACAGAGACTTTGTCTCTGCCAGTGACTATGCCTCTGCCACAATAGCTCTTATTTGCGCGACCCTCGCTGAAAACAACCCATTTCCAACTCCCTATTCCGGCTGCACGAACAGAGCTCGAGCGCTCAGTTTCCGACCTCTCAATGTCGCAACCTTTCTACTAAATGACTGGCAGCGCCCCTGTGTATTGTCACTTTAAGAACGCCACTGGTCACGTGTAGTGCGCTGTGAAACAGCTCTTGCTGCAAGGAGAGGAGTTGGAAAAAAGTTTGACAAGCCATAAAGAAGTACACATTAGAACCGTTAGAGCAACCTCATCACAACAACGTTTTTTTGTCTGCAGAAATGGAAGGCGTTGCTCAGGTATAATGACATGAAGTCTTGCGTAAAATGATTGGACTTTTTGGCAAATCCATTTTGTGTAGGCTATGACTATAGTTGTAACATGATTATACCCTGACTGCCTTGACACTGTGTATTTTCATCATCAGAAAATTATGATGACCGGTTTCTCTCTCGACCTGGGCCCACTGAAAGAACCATTGGCATTCATCAGAGTGCTGGAGTGGGTAAGTTTAGTTTCTTAATCTCTACCATTTATAGTCCAGTCTACTGAGTAGACATGCATCGAGTAGACTACTCTATGCAGAATGTGAATGTCCATCCCACACGCACACAGTGGAATACTTTCCAAATTGATTATCATGTTGAGTCTCGTGACGTAGAGCTCGGACAGAGAGACTATTATATTTTTTCTTTTCTTTCTTTTTTTTTTATCCGTGGTGGTATTGTAAAGTTTTAGGCTACACTTTTTTTTTTTTTTTTTTTTTCAAGAAGTTGAAGTTAAACTATCTAGGTACATTAAATAATTGAGAATGCTAGATAGGCCTAACTGGTATTTTACAGGAATGATAAAGCAAATCAGCTACAGTAGCCTACATTACCAGAGCGGTGCCCTGACCTACTTGGAAGATGCAAGTTGGAAATGCAGCATGCATATATGCTCATATATGGAGTTCCTTGTCATGCATGCTCAAATATGGATTAAATTTGAAATAGTTAGTTAGCAAGTTAGTTACAGGTAACATAAAAGTGATGACATATCTATAACCACACATGCACACCCTCATGACATCCTGTGTGATGGTGGATTTCCTGCACCCTTAAGTGTATATATCATACTCCTCTCCACCATTTTCAACAGCTTTTATTATTGCTTTAGCAATCTCTTCTCTTTTTCTTTGTTTTCTTTTATCTTTCCTTGCAATCAAAGCTGATTTTAATAGAACGACAGCCTTGGTGCCTATTGACCCACACTGTACCAACAATAAGCTTTACTAAACTGAATGTTTGGTTTCAGGTATTTTCTATATTTGCTTTCGCCACCACCAGCGGATATACTGGCAGCACTACCTTCACTGTGCAGTGCAAAGGCCCACCACAAACGCCACCACACACAATCACGGCAGTCTTCAGCTACCCATTCAGGTGTTCAGGCGCAAAACATAAATGTACAGTAAGGGCTCCATTTTCGCTCCATGCGTTGTCCCTAACGCTACCCGAAACCCGCAACAAATTCCCTTATTGGTATTTTCATCACCTTTCCTCTTCCCTTAGCCACTATTCTTTATGCCGACACTGTTATTTGTGACTGGAGGTGTGGTCATTGGCGTGTTTGTCACGCAGTCCCTGAAGTTGCTAATTTTGTCAAATAGATTAGAAATAGATTTGGGAACTAGATAACGGGATTTCAAAGCACCCGCTAACCTATTCGAGAAGACAGAGCCACGTGCGGGCATCTGTGCCGCACAGATGCCCGCACAGATGCCCGCACAGACTGTGCGCATTGGAGATGTCCACGTGGAACGGTGCCAGTTCAATTCATCTCCTTATTTATTGATTGTCCTATAAACAGCTGTAGATTGCCTGCTGTCGGTCACTTCCTTGTGTTAAAGTATATAATATAATTAAATAAATGAATTAACTTGTGACGCAATGCTGTTGCTTTCACGTTTCCACCGAAATCCTGACAGTTACGTTTTGCTTGATCCTGCTTCGTACAGAAGACCTACCCGCATATTCTATACAGCATCTGAGAGAGTGATGTTTGCCCGTCACACTGCATTTTGAAATGTAAAAAATGGTCCAGAATTGAACGAGCTATAATTGTTTGAAAATACGAGCTATAATCGTTTGAGAATACTCTTAAGTCCGCAGCCAGGCTGCAGGCTTAAAGGAGTAGGCATAGCAGTAGGGATAAGGGAAATAGATATGGGATGAATTAAAGGCAATGGCAAGACCAACACAGATTGGATGAAAGCTAAAAATGCCCAAACCACACCTATGCACAATGTAACGGATATAGGAGGTGTTTAAGGGAGACTTTAGCGTGGGAACGCCTCTTCCCCAATGCTAAATGCTCTAATAGCGTATAAAGGCAGATGAGACGAAATTGGAGCCCTAAATGTCATGGTATAAGTGTATTTGAAATGACACAGATGGCCATTTAAGACAGTGATTCAAATAATAGGTGATTATGCTTATGCATTATGCTACTGTTAATCAAATCTATTTTTTGTCTTCACAGGTTGTTGGCAAATCCATATAAAGTCCCTGACTGTGTGGTCAATAGCACTGCCACCACTGAGAACTATCTGATAGGAGATCACTCATCTTCGGCTGAGTTCTATGTGACTATTGGTGTGTTCGCCTTTCTCTATAGCACAGTCACACTGATCGTCTACCTGGGCTACCAACACATATACAGGGAATCTAGTCGTGGTCCCATTCTGGTAATTTTGCCCTGAATTATTCTTGTTTTGATTGTGATTGATTATGTTTTGTTAGCATAGTGAAATGAGTAAAGCCATAATTATTTGTAAATCGCGTTGGATATGCAAAAAGAAAAAAGAAAAAAGAAAAAAAAATCTGCTTATTCTATGCTGTGCTTCATACAGGAGCGAGCAGGTCATAGAAGGGGATTTAGCAGTATTGTGTAATGAAACACTAGAGAGAGTGTATTCCGCTGAACTCCCAACAGTCTGCCTTCACAGTAGACTGAAACCGTCACAGGCTCATTTCTGTATTTAATTGATTTGTACCGAGCCCTATCTTCTTCTTTGCCAATAGGATTTGTTGGCCACTGCAATCCTGGCCTTTCTGTGGTTGGTGTCATCCTCAGCATGGGGCAAAGGACTGACTGATGTGAAGTGGGCCACCAGTCCTTCAACAATAACGCGCATGATAGACGTCTGCAAGGAAATGGGAAACACTTGTAGTGCAGGAGCTGTACCTCATATGGGTCGACTCAACGCCTCTGTGGTAAGTTGTGTGACTCGGTCTATGCTAAGAATAAAGACACCAAGGTTTTGTTAGTGATATCACAACTGAGTGTCATCTAGCAGAAGTACTTCAGATTCCTTGTCCTTGAACTGTTAAAAAAATCCTGTTTCTGTGTGTAGCCTCGTGTGTAGCCCCAGCCTGTAGTTTCCTACACTTGGTATCTTCTAATTCTATGATAAAAAAATGACACATTTTAAGTAAAAAAAAATGGCTTCAGATGTTCAAATTCAGTCTTCTTTTTGGCAGATTTTTGGTTTCCTCAACCTCATATTGTGGGGTAGCAACTGCTGGTTTATTTACAAGGAAACACCCTTCCACAAGTCTGCTAACCAGCCTGCAAATGCAGAGGGAGGAGTCGGTCCATCTTAACTGCTGCACAGCTTAATCATCTCATACGTCACTTGCACAGTGGCACTGAATGAATCATTTGGTACTATCTCTTCTTAGGAAAATGTCCTATTTTATAAGGTATAAGCAGTTCCATTTCTCATAGGAAGTGCTGCATTTTTGTATTCAGGTCATTGTATTTTTCTTTTGTCTTTTTATTATGTACATTTCAGAAGATGTTGAAACTCAACTTAAATGAAAGTAGGAAAGTTAGCATAGTATACTTAATTAATACTAAAGTATTAATTCAGAAGCAACAAACAAAATTGTTATTTTAACATGACCCTGAAAAGATCAGAGTTTAAACACAGGTCATGGAAGTGCTATATAACATGGTGATGTCAATTCAATTATTTGCATATGGTATGTAGCAAATGTATTATTTGCACTTTCTCCCAGATACAGTATATTAAAAATAAATGGGAACTAAATATGCCTACTAAAAGGAGCTTTTGTTGTAGACTAAACCAATACATGTACATACATAAAACATGTAAATTCAAACCAAACCAGTTAATTTGGAGTTGTTGGAATTTACAAACATGAGGAAATGTAGTTACCGGTAGTTTTTGTTTTGTTTTGTTTTTTCTTTTAAGCGGAAATTTATACATCTCTACAATTTTCTCATATTTTCAAAATAAATATACATAGGGTGCACAAAAACCTGCACACCGTCTGCACTTGCAATATAAACACTTGCATTACCAGACATTTCTGCCTGTCTTTTATTGTATATGGCTCACTGTGTTCGCTACAAAAAGGTATTTATCTTAATTGTAAATGCAAATGCATTTCTTTTTTTTTCTCCTTTTTTTTTAATACATTGAGTCCTGCCCATGCACCCACCTCTGAGCCATTCTATCAGAACAATGGTAGCCAACAAAGTCTTTTGTTGGCTACCATTGTTCTGATAGAATGACGTTTTTGTAACAATTTTATAATTTTGATAATCAAGTTATATTTTCTTCATCATAACTAACTAGCTGACTAGCCAACAATGGGTAACTATTTACTCATGTGCTTTTCGTCTACCTCCAGTTAGTGATATGGGAAGGCAATTGGCTATCCTGTGATACTGTAGCTTCATGAAGTGCATTACGATTGTTTTTAAATGACTCCTACTGTGTAATAGCTAATGCTATTGTGTTAAAGGAATCTATGAAAACATTCTGTGTCGTGACGTGCATTATTAAAGGGAACAGCTGTATTTTTATTTAAATGTGTGGTTTCTGTTATGCTGGCCATTAACATGCCTACATATTTTTGGGTGGCACACTGGGACTGCCGTACAATTTTAAAATGAGAAAACACATGTTCACAATTCACATTGCTTTTTTAAAGTGTCAAAATTCAATAAACAGTTGAAAATGTAGAAAGAATACACTTGTAGGAACTAGAGCATTTTGTCACACATGCACATATGGGCTCCGCCTCCATTTTCGTTACCATCTAAACCCCTTATCACTTTTTTTTATTTTTTTACTATTTTGGAAAACCTTTTGGAATAGTTCAACGTGCCAATCTATTGACACATTGTGAGCTTGTAGACCAGCGGTGGCCAACCAGTCAGAGACTAAGAGCCACGTTTTTCACTGTGTTACTGCAAAGAGCCACAACAAACTGTCACGATTGTTATAAAACCGCCGCGACGGCCGTCATGGTCAATTTTTCCTCTCCTGCCATAAGACACGTGCATTTGTGTGCAGGTGCGCAATGCAAAAGACACTATTAAAACATATAGACATGTATTTAGAAACAGGGTTTACAATCCAAAAAAGTATATGACAAGTAAAATGGGAATGAATGACTGCGCCAGGCCAAGCGTTTTTCACAGTTTCATGTGGAAGCTCAGAAGAGCTTCAATACTTGGTTAAAATTATGCCCAGTGTATTTTAAATACCGTAATTACTGTATCAATTTCAAAACATTGAGTCGGATCACCGCAATGAAACAGGCCGAGCGTTTTTCACGGTTTCATGTGGAAGCCCCTTAAGAGCCGCATGTAACAAGCTGAAGAGCCGCATGCGGCTCGCGAGCCGCAGGTTGGCCACCCCTGCAATGTAGACTGTCCATTCAAACTATTAAAGATGGAGTGCCGTGAATTTTTTCTACCCTGAAACATGATCATCAGGTATTAATGTTATATGAAAAGTAAGATTTTTTCCCCAAAAGTGTACAGTGTTTGTTAAACTGTCATTTTTATGATTCCACCCTACCAGTTCATTAAGTATGCCTGGTTTGCCTGGTGGGTGGTGATGGGTGGAGATCCACCTGAACTGAAGCCACGCCCACAGCTTTAGTTGTATGGTAAAGGGGGAGGAGTTAGGGGAGGGGCTGAACACGTGATGTCACTATAGTGAAGTTTTTTTCATTGGCATGTTTGACTGGAAACGTTCAGCCCCCAGGAAGAAACCCTAAATACAAAGGGAAGACATCATTGCACATAAAAAACACACCAGGGGGTCTATTTACATACTGCCACCTCTTAAACATGTACAAAATTGGAAAAAATACAAAAATCACGGCACCCCCACTTTTTAATAGTTTAAAAAGGCAAAGAAGTTAAGAGATAAGGGGTTTAAGTGGTGACGAAAATGGAGCCCATAGTATGTTACATTGCATCTCTGTTACACAGGGCATAACCTTTTCTGAAATAATGGCATGCCATCTTAGTGGACAACTGGACACTGTTCTACTTGGAAGGATGCAAGTTGAAGAGTAATAGTAATATGTAACATTATTACTTTTATAGGCCTTTTTCACCACCCCCAGCCGCAAAAAAGGTAAGTACAGCACAACACAGTACAATCTTTTTAGTCAGAAGAAGAGTCACCCACTTATAAATCTTTATAATCCTAATACAAGGAGGACACACAAGATCTTTATGTTTCAACTAAATAGTTATACACACCCATCTCTGGATAGAAGATCAAATGAAACACAACTACCCAAGACTAGCCATTGTGTATAGGCTATTTCTGCATTGAGTAATATTGGTACGTAGAATTTGATTTATTTATTTATTTGATTTATCTATTGACTTGACTCTGGCTTTCAATTTCAAATGTAGCCTACATACACTTTGTTTTGTACTGTTTTACTTGGCTTGACAATGTAAAGTTTTGCCATGCCAATAAAGCCCCTTAAATTGAAGTGGATTGCAGACGCCGTGTTGGTGAAAACAAAAATAAATGTACACCCATGGGTGAACATTTATGTAGAGTTTGTAGACACTTCTTAATCTCCCTTCATTCATTCTTCCATCAAGATTCTTGAGCTGCCTTCCTGTGCACGAATTTCATGACACGTTTAGGATGCGCGTGCGTGCCGCCCGTGCGTGAACTCTGATGGTGTCTCAACTCGTCGCGTGAACGCGCACAGAAGAGCAGCAATGGCCGCTTTGGATCGGCGGAAAACCAACCTCGACGATTTTGTTGGACTAAACTGGAGCTCGTGGACAGAACATGGGGCTAATATTTTGTCATCCGAAGGTGAGTCGTACCGCATCTCCACGGTGTCTTTTTGTCCCACATTGTGATGATGTCGCTGCACTGTGGTGATTTTCTTTATTACATTTCTGTAGCGAAGCGCTGCTCCGACATTAAAAAGCGCAACCCAAACAAAAGACCCACTGGGTCCTAGTGCAGGAGGAGTTGGCCGATTCTCTTGTAGTGTAGTCTACTCAAGTCAAGACAACCAACGACATATTTGGCTGTGATGGATGACTAACGTAAACAACTCAAAAGAAAAGGATAAAAATAACTCGACGGATATAGTGTAACCAGGCGCAGCCTCACCGATATACAGAGTGCAGGTGTTGTTACAGGCTAGCCAATCACCCTCATGTACACCAGCAACAACAACACAACCTAAAGGACCACTTCACCTTTAAACTTACTTTCATACAACTGCTCCTCACTAATGCAACTTTTCATGAATGAAAAGCCTGCAGTTTATATTAGCCTGCCCTGGATTCCCCTTCGATGATGCGCATGGTGGACGGGGATCTGAACATGAACATTAGTGAGGACCAATGTTGAAAAGTGGTGAAGTGGTCCTTTAAGAAATCTGGGCAGCTCCACTGCCCCCACTTTGACCTAGTAAAGCCTTAGTGACTACTTTAGTGACTACAATACTCGACTATTCCGAATAACTGACCTGTCTTGAAGGGTGTAGACTGTAGACCAGCAATTATCGAAATATGGGGTTCACAGGCACACCAACCCACATTTGATGTGGGTCCAGGACAGAGCAGTGTTTGAGAACCACTGGCAAAGAATGACATACTACCAGTGAGACAACCATTAACACTGAATGTCTTCTGCATCAAGCAGGCCTGAATGTGGAAGAATACAGCAAGTATGGGAAGAAACGCACAGAGACCATGACGCTTGGGAAAGAAGGTGAGGGTTCTGCTGTTAAAAGTCTTTCAATAACATGGTCAGTATGTCACTGGGAGAGGTATATAGGACCGCTCCTGATGTATAGTCAGTCCTCTGACAAGTATTTGACTTCCGTGCTTTACATTTCCTTGCATAGATATGCCCATATATGGCCATAGCCCAACATATGATGACTTCTACCTGGTGGTGTGCAGTCATTGTGGTCAGGTGGTCAAACCGCAGGCCTTTGAAATGCACTGCGAGAGGCGCCATGGTCCCGTCACTAAGCTCTGCAGGCAGTACACCACCTCAGCCCCTGAGCAGCGACCTAGGACTGGCCGGTCCTCCTCAGTTCTTTCTCGCTCTGCGAGAGATGGGGAAAAGGATGGCAAATACCAAGGGGCTGGAGCCCCCTTGGCAGCACTACCTGCCCCCCGAGACAGAGCTGCTAAAGTCCAAAAGGAGGATGTCAGGTAAGCTGAGATTCTGCCTCATTGGCAGGAATTTATAGACCTGTTATCCTGTCTGTAGTGGTTTGACCCAAACAGAATATTAGTTCCAGATAGTTGTCATAATTTATACATGATGCGGTGTGTGAACAGCTTGTTGTTTACAGCAAAAGGCAAGACATTTTGCTGCTTAGTTCCAAAAGCAATAGATCACTGGCTCTCAGGCCAATATTCTCAGTGGATTTAACTACTGCTTGTATAGTGTGTAAAAGGCAAATTGTAGGTATCAGATCACCAAACACAGCACTTAATGTCAGTGCACAATGTTAAGTAGGAACTATTAGTTAAAACAGAGCTTACTCCATCGTGTTCATTCTTACACTATTCTTCTGTTTGGGTAGGGTGGAGACGGGAGTAATGAACTCAGATGAAATCATAAGCTTAAAAGGCTGCCTCATCCCTTTTAATGTCCCTGCTACCACCCTTAGATCTCCTTATATGGAGCTGACCTGTTCTAACATTAATCAAATCCTGTATACTCAAGACATGCTTCTGATATGGCCAGTACAGATTAGAACTCATTTCATGTTGATCTGAGCCTCCCATGCCAAAGCGCCAGCTCTCGCCCAGAACTATGCCGTCAATGAGGCGGATACGTGCACACCCCCTTAGTGACGATATTGAAACATATCCAACAATATTAACATTTGATGCACTTATACCAGGGGTTTTTAACAGGTGGTCCGGGGACCACCAAATGGACCCTTGCGGTTTACACTCTCAAGAGTTAAAATATTCATCATGTGAATTAGCCCCAAGTTTACACAAGCAGATGATGTAGAAGATTAATTGTCATTTTGATCTGTAGGTTTGGCTGTTTTGTTTTCTCCGGAATCCAGCCTGGTATTGTGGACAAAAGCTAAAGAAAATCTTTAGTTTTGGTGTCTGTGGGGATAAAATGTCCTCAAATGGTGGCCACTTCGCTTTAATATAATTAACCCTGGATTTTATGTTTTTCCAATTTCCATCTAGTGTACCACCAGTGGACAAGGTGCCTCAGGAGAGCTCCCCATCACCTACACATTCCTCTGCTCCTTGTCCCAGAATCTCTCCCTGCCACACAGAACCCCTACTACCTGGCAAACCCTCCTCCTCCACAGAGAACCTGACACAGCAAAAACCTGTGACTAGTCCATCGGATGAGAAGCCTGTGACCAGGCCATCAGATGTTCAACACAATCCTCTGCCCATCGCGAGGACTTACAGCCGCACTTACAAGAAAGTTTGCAGTAAGTTAACTGACACAAACTTCTGTCTGTCTCTGTCTCTCTTCTTTCTTTCTTTTTCACAGCCGTAATGTTTTCAATAAATACGTTTGCCCCATGTGTATCCTGCTATATCTTTTAACCTGATTTGAAACAGATCTCTTTTCCACCGTAATGGAAGTGAATAGGCACACACAGTCTGTAGTCACATTTTCTTTTTCATTTATTAATCCTTTAATTTAGCAAAGGGACCATCTTTTTTGCATTCACTCGTCTTCCCTTTCTTAAAGCCTCATTTCCCATCATCATTGAAATGATAACATGAATCGCTTATATTTTCTTGGGGTAATCACAACATGAAAATGTCAGAATGTCCCATGCCTCAGAGGCCCAAATCCAGCCATAATAGAACATCTGACTGTCTGCGATGTCTTGTTGATTCTGCATGCTGACTAGCTACTGTGTTTGTTTTCTTTCCCCAGAGAAAGAATGTGACCTGGACAAACACTGCGGCGTGTTGGATCCAGAAAGGAAGAAGCTTTGCACCCGCCAGCTTATGTGCAATGTAAACACACTCAGTGCCTCTTCACTTTCCCTCATGGCTTTTTTAACCACGTAAACCATAGCGCGCCTATTGGGCATTTCATTCTAGGCAATTCAGCTCTCGGTACTCAGCACTGGGTAGAAGTGGGCGAATAAGAAATTAATAAAAACACACTCTCATTCCTCTGAATTAATTAAGTCACACTCCCTCCCTCAAACAAATTAATCTAAAATCTTGAGGGACGACCGATCGCTTATCACCTATGCTTTAAGGAGCAGGTTTTCAGATGCTAATTTTTTAATATTAATTACTAAAGTTTCATAATTACTTCATTACGTCATCTCAGATTTCTCAATTGAAGGACATTTTATGGTAAAGTCTCTTCGTTTAACATTTCCTATTATTTTCAATCACCATTACGTCACAGTCCCTTGCACCTCTCTCCTCTCCTTTGGCCGTTCCAACCTGTTTCTATCTCCGTTTCTATCTCCTACCTCCTCTCCATGAGCGATGACATAATTGAGGTCCCGATTATGTCATCACCCAAACTGGCCAATCAGAGTGACCCGAGGATACCGTGCACCAGTGGCTTAACCTGCACCCACTCCGCTCACGCAAGTAACTAGATCAGCACTCGGTAGAGTGCCAAGGCCATGGCCTACTTGTGCGTGAGCGGAGCGGGCGAACAAAACAAAAACAAAATATTTTCAGAAGATGATACTCATGACAATAGTTATAAAGGTCTCTTCAGTTCAATTTATTTCAGAGCATATGGTACAGTAAGCAGTACATACATGTTTGAATTACATACATTATCTATACATTTTTATATATACTGTGTATGTATATGTATATATATATATATATGTGTGTATGTGTGTGTGTGTATTTTCCTTCCGAATGCGAACCGATTGTGCTATGTCTGCTCACACAAGCAAAAAAAGGAATTGTCAAAAATTGCATTTTCACATAAAGCACACGCACTCCCACAATGATCGGTATGTCCTGATTTCTTCCACTGTAGATCCATTCCATCCACCAGAGGCGTAAAGTGGAGGGCAGGAGTAAGACTTTTGACCAGCTGGTAATGGAACAGCGGGCAGGGTCTAAAGGCCGAGAATCCCATCCCTCGATAGACTCTCCACCACGTCCGGAGGCCCCCGAAGAAAAGCCATCACCACCCCAAGTCGACAAACGCAACCATGGCAGCTGCTTCCCCGTCTTCAGGTACGGGAGCTACACAGATGGTACTCGGAGCTGCAAGTGCGTGTCTGAACAGCAGCAACAGTAACGTTTCATTTTAAGTGTAAATGTTTAACCAAAACCCCTAGCATCACTATGCTGGGCCAAATGTTCAGTGATAAATATCAAATCCATTTGCTCCCCGCAATATACTTATACCTTAAATTAGTTTGCATGGAGCAAGTAATGCAGACATTCATGTTGCCACGACACTAATCTGATCCTAGATCAGCCTAAACTATCACACAAGTTAAACATCACATTCTCCCCTTCCTCCGCGTCAGTTGTTTAGTGTCATTTTGAAATTACACAAAAAGCTATTTTAACGACCATGGCCTGGCAAATAATCTCAACATTTAGTTCCGTAATTGGAATCCGGATCAGGCATTGTTGTTAGCATGTTGTCCTACTGAAACCTGGCTCCTTTATCCTGTGAAACTATATTGTTATAATGTACCAGTCCTATTCCCTCATTGGCTCCCTACGGTTTACCAGCAGGCATTCACCCAGCAGGGAGTCACTGGAGAGTAACCCAGATGAGGAGGAGGAGGAGGAGGAGGATGGAGATGGTGCTGTGGAAGTGGACATCCAGCCTCCTTACCCCTTCAACCAGAGCCTCCTGTTGAGTGAGGAGAGCGAGGGAGAGGAGCAGGAGGAGGCCAGGGACCTGCCCGCCACACCCTGGCACCCCAAACCTCTCGGGGTGGGTGCTGGATTATCTGCAAAATGTCTGAATTGTAAATTCTACCTTCTCACCTCAATTGCCAGTGATAAGAGCCATAGTGCTGTGGCATTGTTGTACTGCACAACCTGTGCACAACTGAACCGATGACAGCAGACATCAGTACAGAATGCTGTGATAGCGCCTCGGATGAAGAGGTGAACAGGCCAGCATGCATAAACTTAAACGTTGCGTCGTCTGTCATGTAAATGTGCTTTTCTAAATGAGAGCAAAGCTGTTTCTTCCTTGCATGAGCGGAGCGGGCGCAAGCTAAGTGATCGGTGAGTGGTGGTGCAGGTTTGTGGTTGTCGTTCCTCGGGGCATGCCGATTGGACCTCGGACAAAGACTTACCGCATTATGAGGACTTCATGACTAATGTTCTGGTTATTTCTTCTCCGAGGGTTGGGGGTCGGTCGGTGGTTGTTCTGGGGTATTCATGCGCGAGGTGTTTTGTTTCGGTTGTTAATATTGTGCCGTGTTGTTATTTTTTTTATCTTTATTTGCAGTTATTATTTCTTTTTAAGAAAAAAGTGGTCCAGGTGTTGTTTTGTGAAAATGCTCCTTAATGGCTGTTCCCTCTATCCCAAAATATTACATTATTATAATGGGGCTAATGGGTCTTGTGCAAGTTCACCTATATACAGTGTACATCGCTCCAAAATGCAATTTTCTGCTATATATTGTCTCCCCACCATGTCAGTAATGTGTTAACACTCACACTTTCACTTTTGGTACAGCAGTGATTCAGCTGTCTCAAGATAACACCTGGACCACTTTTTTCCAAAAAAAGTTAACTGCAAATAAAGATAAAAAAAAACTGTTGGTGTGGAATTCTCCTTTAATATCACACCCCATGAGTCTCATCATTCTTTGCACACATAAAAAATACATGATTTCTTTTAATCGCTCTCTTTGGTAGCTTTGCACCTTTGGAAGCCACACCTTGGGTTGTAGCATCTTCACCTTCGACCGCCGGTTGCATCACCTTCGGTTTGCCCTCAGTGCCATGGTGGAGCGCCACATCAGCGCTCACTTGTGGAAGTAAGTGTCGCCCCACACATCTGTTCATTAGAATGGTTTCTAAATGTAAAAGCGAATTCAATTAATTCAACCGTTGTCACATACAGAGTCTTTATTTTATTTATTTCACTACTGATTCACTACTGGTGGCTTTATGAGAGGGAATCTATGGCATTATCTAATATTCCAGTCTGATATGCTCCATGATGAAGTGTTACGATTTCAGCAACCAAGATTTGTCTTGTGCTTTGTGGACACTTGTGCTCTTTTCCTATTACTTTAATACAGCAGTAAAATGTGTGCATTTGGGTGTTTTTTGGCATGCTACGTGAAGAGAAAAATGTAATAGAGTAATGCAAGTGAAGTTAGCCTTTAGCCATTTTTGGTAGTACAACAAGAAAATAAGACGTGCTTTTGTTCTTGTTGCTTTCACACACAGGAAAATACCTCAGTTGTCGACAGGTCTCAGGCAACACAATACGACTACATCCAGCAGTGCTCTCACTGGTTCCTCACTCAGGTGTCCTCCTCTCTCCTCTCACCTCCACAAAGCCGCGGGCAAGGACAGCTGCAGCTCCACCTCCTCGGGGACTAAGAGCTGTTGGAACAACCTTCCCGCTAGCGCCAAACCTCCATCCTCCACCCTTCCCTCTGCTAGCCACGGCCGCCAGCGCGATCCCACCGGGCGTCCCGGCAAAGCTCGACGGAGGGAGCCGGAACTACTACCACCGGGCACAGTGGAGAAAGCTGCTAGACCTTCACAAGGCTGCACTGAGGACCAGTCTTCCAAACGCATCGGGGAGCAGGACCACCTCCTCCAAAAGAAGAATTGCCGCCCACTGCCCTCTTCTCAAGGACCAATCAACGGCACTGTCTCGCCCAGAAAGAAGCCATGTGCGTCAACTCAGCCACCGCACTCTTCAGAACGACACCCGAGCGCGCCGAGTGTGGCCAGCCGGTCCCCTTTCCCCGCGCCCTTCCACCCCTCACCGCGCCGAAGGGGGAGACCACCAGGGGTTTATGGCCGAGTGGTGCCTGTTGACCACAAGCGGCTGGCCAAGAGGCAGAGGACCAGTGACGGATCATCATCACCACCACCACATAATGCTTCCCTGAGCAGAACCCCGATATCATCCACCTCCCACACCAGCCTGTTTTCTTGGAAAGGGGAGAACATGGCCGGTGTGCTGTCTCAGGGCTTGGAGAAGACTATTGACCCGCAAAGAGTGAGTGGACATACTAATTGGCAGATTTACCTGTATGCTACTTATTAACTAAACAACATTATATAAAATATATGCCTTGTGAAAAATAAACTGTTCAATTGTTAAAGCCTGGTTTATATAATAGTAACTTTGTTGAAATTTTAAATATCTCCATTCCTCTTTCCTCATTCCTCAAAGATGTTGCCTAATTGTGTTTGGATCGAAACCCTTCACATTTAGTTGCAGCGTTCTTTCTGCATAAGCTCATCAAGTGAAATGTACACGATGCAATGTTTTGGATCTATCTGAAAGTTCTGGTACATGATAACTGTTCTCTCTCTGTTTTGGCAGACAAAACTTCATTAAAGGAGCCTGCCTTAAAACCACCACTTCTTGGAGAAGAAGCCTATCTCGCAGGCTAAAACTACTGCCAGCAGAATGAGTGAGTGTGCGCGCAAGTGTGTCTATGCATACACGTCTGTGTCATATCATATGTGCACCTGTTCACTTAAAGCACAATTGAAGAGTGTGTGTGTGTGTGTGTGTGTGTGTGTGTGTGTGTGTGTGGGGGGGGGGGGGGGGGGGGGGGGTGTGTGTGTGTGTGTGTGTGTGTCCTATTTTTGTTCATGGCCGAATTGAGTAAGTTGAGTGTTGATTACTGAGTATGTATGACAATAGAAATACCTCAAACTATCCATTATGCTGCTAAATTGAAATGTTGGTATGATAAATCCATTAAAACTCATTGTATCCCTAAAGCCGCTCTGGTGTGGTAATTCGGGTTTTACAGTTGTCATTTTAATTTAGGAAATCTGTCAGGATCAAGGGTTCCGATTACTTTAATTTTGTCTGAATTTTAAAGTTTCCAAAAAGACCAGTATCCTTTGAAAATAGTTTTCATTGGTCAAGAAATGTGAGACTTTTGAATGTTATAATTACCGTAATTTCTGGACTATAAGCCGCTACTTTTTACATGCTTTTGATCCTACGGCTTATACAACGGTGCGGCCAATCTATGGATTTTTACAGGTAACGGACACCAACAGTGCTCTAACACAGGGGTTTTTCAACAGGTGGTCCCTGAGAGGGTTCCAGGTGGGCCCCCCAGACTAAATGATGGAAAGTTGGTTAACCAGTTTCATCTTTACACTCTCAAGAGTTTTGATATTCAACATCTAAATTAGCACCACTTAATTAAGAAGTCATAAGTCATGGTCATTTTGATATCTATGTTTTGCCGGTTGTGAAAATCCGTCCT
The DNA here is from genome assembly GCA_039105355.1 of Benthosema pterotum. NCBI lineage: Eukaryota > Metazoa > Chordata > Actinopteri > Myctophiformes > Myctophidae > Benthosema > Benthosema pterotum. The sequence goes on along the minus strand of CM076968.1, from coordinate 21,001,096 downwards.
GGAATTGTTGACAAAACCAAAAGAAATCTTTAGTTTTGGGTTCTGTGGGGTGAAAATGTTGTCAAATGCTGAATAAATAGTGGGCCCTGGGCACTGCTCTAACATGAAGCTTATTGGCTGGTGCGGCTTATAGTCAGGTGCGGCTTATACAAGAACAAATCAGTATTTTGCCCCAATTTTCGCTGGTGCGGCTTATATTCAGGTGCGGCTTATAGTTCAGAAATTACGGTATGTGATAATTATTGCTACTTTTTAATGTCAGGGCAATGTTGGTACAGTTGGTAGATGTATATTCAGGCTCAGACCTTAACCTCTAGCACTTGCCCTAGCATCCACAAAGTAGGCGTATGCAAAGCCTAAAATTATGTTATTCAGAAACTGTAGACATAGCATTCTATGGTGTATACTTATAATTCCACTGTGCAGATATTATAATGTTGGATGTTCTTATCTTATTTATGATCCTTTGGGAGTGTTTCTTTGTATGTGGAGGGTTACCATGTGTTCCTGTTGCTCTGGATTAGGAGTGTGCTAAATGCCTGTAAATTGTACCATGTATTTGCACCTTGCAACCACTAGACGTCACCAACCCCTCATTTTTCATTCAGGAATGGCGGGGGCAAATGGATATTATCCAGGATACTGTGTGTCATCATTATCAAGCTTATCACTTTGCCTTTAACTTGCCAACAATAGAAGAGAACCCCACACAATTTCTTTATTTTAAAAGTTTTATTGATGCATTGAACGCTTTGGGCAATCAGGCTTCGTCAGGCATCAAAATGAAACAAGACAATTTGCCAGTAGCAGAAATAAAAAATACATTCAATTTCTCCAATGAAAACATACACATTTTACAATGGCCATAGTTTTTAACGTTTTATATGAAACAATTAATTTAACTAATCATAGCACTTGCAGTATACTGTATATCAGCCCGTAACACTTGCAGTTCAACCTAGGTTGGTGTATTGCCATGTTCTTTTCTTTTAGTTAGTGTAAGTTGCTCTGCATTAAAAGTGTCTGCTGAATGCCTAAATTGTAATGAATGAATTATGAATTTTGAGATACTGCAAAACTGATTGCCTCATGGTATTTTGTAAACGTATTATGGTATATGTTTACAAATTCCATAATGTGTTATGTTGGCCTATAGAATGCTGGTAGCAGTAACTACATGCTGAGAAGGGTGAGTGAAGAGAAAACCACAAAACTGGTAAGACCACATGGGATGTAAAACACTTTTAATCTTTTTATTATTGGATCAAAGTATACTTGTGTATGTGTGTGTGTATGTGTATAATTTACACATTATTGACTATTATGTTACACATCCTGCAGAGATGCTCTTTAGTGTACCATGCAAAGTCATTCAACTTGAATTACCACTGTTAGGATTATATAGCAGCCAGGCAGCTCACACTAGTTTAACCCAAGGTACATATGGTACAGTAGGTGTATTTTATTTGCTACTACTGAGTGTGCTTTCTTTCCTTTTTTGCATTGTCCAGAAGGGTAAGCATTTCACATTTTATAGAGAAAATGCTATAATCCCGTTGTGTAGTGACAGTGACACTTGTGTTTGGAGAAAAGAAAAAAAAAAACGAAATTGTCATAAATTAGCAAAGCAAAAGATTTGTTGTCTCTTAACTGTGATCCAACACATGTTCAACTTAATATGAATAGGCCTTTACTCAGTAAAAATCCACATTTGCTACCAATGTGATGTTTAACTGTGCACTTCTGAATAACTTGAGCAAACATGTACAGTAGGGCCCATATTCTTCCCATTGATAACTCCCTTATTCCTAAACATAATAGCCAATCTACAAGCTCACAACGAGTCCATGTAGATCAGCTAGTTGAACTATCCAAAAATGTTTTTTCAAAACCGTAAAAAAAGGCAAAGACGTTTAGGCATAAGGGTTTTAGCAATGATGAAAAATGAGCCATCAATGATAACCTGCAAATGGTACAGAGTAAAAAATAAAAACCTGCAAATGGTACAGTGTATAAAATGAAAGTATAGTCTAATTGGTTTTGGGTATATCCATCTAAGTACAACATGTATACATGTACTGTATGTTTACGTATGTTAACTGGACTTAATTAACTTACACTACATGTAGTACTTGTACAAGTGTACTCAAGAGTAAGGCCATTATAAAGGCAGGTGTTACCTCAATGACATTCTCTTCAATGACTCTTCAATTATTGTCTACAACATTGCAGTCAAATGTCAAGTCAAATGGAACTTTTAATATAAAACCAACCCTTAGAAAAACACGCCGATATCAAGACACTGTTAACATCTGGACGGTAGAACAATCACAGACAAATTGACCAACTACATTGGATTATACAAGAATACACTGGCAGAACATAGCAGTACACAACCACCTCATCAATACTTAACATGGACAATTAAGGACTATTACGTTATACACATCAGGATGGCAGATTTGCTTTGGAGATTACAAAACATATTCTGCTCAATGCTACAGTACGGCAATTTGTGTAAATTTGTACACTTAGGGTTACAAATGGATAAATGAACACTGAGAATTTAACTGTGTGGCAACCCTTACAATACTACATTTACAATTTACAAATATACAAAACTGACTTAGTTTGTGCATCAGGGCGAGGTGTCAATGTCCAACCATCAATGTATGAGGTACAATATGCTTTTGTCCTTTTGAATATAATTTAACCAAGGCAGATTGACTTTGTTACCAGAGGACGCACAGGCTATTCTTATATCTTTCAGTCTTTAGAGGCACGCTGCAATAAAATCCATTACATACTCGGCAAAGATGGGTATTTCCTTTTATTATTACAAGCCATTAACTATGACAGGTCGTGTGACATTGCCTTTCACAACCTGGCCTTGAACCCTCAGGTAAATGTCATTATTACATTGCATTGCTAAGCAGCACATTATTATGTTCCCTCTTCACCATAGCAGGGGAAAAAGGCATTTAACAAAGCTTAATTTAAGGAGCAAAAATAGAATCTTAGATTAGATTAGACCTAATGGTCTGAACTCTGAATCTATAGGAATAACCTGTATCATTAATATGTGACAGAAAGAATATCTATTTATAGCATGTAGTGTGCGGTGTCAGGTCCTCTTTCTCACTTTACAGTACCTGATACCATGTGATATGATTTACATCCCATACACATCCCATACAACTCTCTGACAAGTGTGACTTTCTATTTTCACCCACACAGGGACAAAAGCCACATTTAACACATGCAGTGATGGTATACATTCCACCCGTATAAAACATGTTTACACTAAAACCTCTAGTATTACAATAGCAGAACACATAGTATAATCATACTGAATTTTATCTAGGGCTCTAAGGTGAATGCAGTAAATGGCATGACCGGGACTCTCAAATTTAGAAGAGTGTTATTACACCTGCAATACTGTAATATGAAAATATGTCATTACACGCTCCACCAAGATGACTCTTTATGAAAATAAATGTTATTTGGATGCGCCAGGCAGGCATTTCCCTAACTTTCTTTTAAACAAATTGAGAAGTACTTTAAGGGCAACACATTATTTACCTGGTGGAAATGGCTTTTGAATTCAAGACTTGTGGATTTTGGAGATGTACAAGACAATGCAAACAAATGTAGAGTGAACTGGGGTATTCACAATACCCGTGCAAAGAGAAAGGCTTTGCTGTGATTAATTTTAACTGTTGCACTTGCAGAAATAAATAAAATTAATAAAATTACCTGGCCTTTAATCATGAAGGAAAAGCTGAACCTGAATCTCATAGTAAAATATCTTGTTTGTGCAGAGAGAGACTGGTTAATTTGGTATGCACAGTATTCGTGTAGAGGAAATACGAAAAAAAAAAAAAAAAAAAACTCTGTTGGCGGTGCCATAATATGTTCTTTTCTCTGTCACTGTAACTGTTAACTTTTCTTGTCATGAATTACAAACGATGCAATAGAAACTCCTACTTGTTATGCATGACATTGGAGATTCTGGCATTCATTTGCAAGGCAAACTCATCTTCTTTAACAGAATGCAATGGCAGAGGGGATGGAGTGTCCTAATTTTGAATGCAGCTCTCCCCCCATTGCCACTGTGGTACACTGGGCTTTCCTGCTGACGCCTAAGAACTCAGGCTAGTTCTCTGCTCTCAGGTTAATATCAAACACAACCTCATACATATTGACTATCAGCCTCTGGTTATGCAATATGACAGCCAGAATATTAAATGTATGTAGCTGCTATACAGTCATAATCTATGTTTCTAAATTATGTTTTTTGGCTTCCCCCATCTCAAAAATAGAAAAATATTCTCCTTTATCACATTTGTTCAAGATATTTTGAAAATAGTAGATGCTATTTTAAAATGGCCTATTGTATATATTTAGTGTTAAAAGTGTCATTCCATGCTATATTAACTCATTCAGCCTACCAGCACAGCACAGTTAGGCTGATTATCTGTCTTTGAAATTGTATTTTGATGAACAAAGAAAACATAGCATATGATTTATAATGAAATGCAGTAGGAATAAGTTGTAGGACTTTGAAGACTACACCTGAAAACCATGCACAATTTTAATACAGGAAGATGAAACGATACATTTGCAGTTCATATTCTTGATTTCTTTCTTTCTTCTTTATTTTTTTTCTGTTGACTGAGAACAGGAATGTCATCCTGCAGTAAACAGCACCTTGTGGATTTGTATGTTAAACATAAACCAAGCACTGAGCTGAGCACACCACCTGATCTGACTGTATACAGAACTATCACAGCTTACCGATGGGTCTGTCAAAACAAAATACTTCCTGGGCTCTAATGGACATAACACACCATATTTCTTATTGAAAGTAAGGCTTCATACAGTGTTTGGGCTATGTGCTTGTGCAATAAGCAAAGCACAACAACATATAAAACTATGATCTGCCTTGCATTAGCTAGCTATTTGAAACCATTCTATGTACTATAATAAAGTGATAAGACATGTACAATAGGTACAGTAGAATCATTGAATTACTGAGTTGAACTCTAGATTAGCATCGGCTATGAAGGTGAATGAAAACCGACCTGCTATGGTCTCCTCATTTTTGTGTTTGTGCTACAGCTAATTTATTATAAATGAATAACGCGCAAGTCATGTGTATGCTATCTCATTCATGCAGTCCTACTTTGCTGGGGAGTAATATGTCTGGATGTTAGGATATGATGCCTATCTGTGGCTCATGGATGATGACTATTCATAACCCGGATATAAGGGTCTGTCTAGCGTCTGTTCTCTGTGCTCTGTCTGTCCATATGTTGGTGAGAGAAGGTATTATACGTAAAGTCTAAAGTACACATACAACTCTATCTAGTCTTTAGAATAAATATGATATAGACAAGTCTCATGTGCATGAATTTCGTACACCGTTCTTTTTTATGTTGTGCATCTTGTCCTATTCTGTCCAACTTCCTGAGTATTGGTATTCAACAAGATGTCCTCTGTTTCATTTACGGGACTAACTTTCACTTACACTGCCAGGCTTTCACAGTATTAATATTTAAGTGCTACACATTTGAAATGCTGGAAAGGTCCTATTTATTGTCCTTGCAAAACGGCGAGGCAGTTCATTTAGTAGATGCAGACTGTAGATCCACCTTCCTACACATCCTCTCACCCAATGTCACTGTCACAGTTTGAGAGACTTCTGTCACACAGTATCATCATAACCCTACATACATCCAATCACGGGACATGCAAATCCCTTCCTGCCCGTCCTACAAGCTGGATTTATACTTGGCTGGCGCCCTGGCATTGCACACTGAAAATATCACCATCTACAAGCTCAGAACGTGACACAGCTGCAATTTCCGGTGTGTGACACCACCACGCGCAGCAAAGCATATCAAGCCCTTCACACCACCATGGGGGTATCTGAGAAAACTGAACTGATGGAATCGACTGATTTCTTTCTCTTCCCTTTCCCCGGCGAGCCAGCATCGTCGCCGTCGTCCCCGTTGGGGTTGAGCTTGCCATTCTGGCCCTGCAGTTCCTTGCTGTCTATGAAGGCCACATGCCTGTTGAGCTCCGCCTTGAGCACCGGGTCACCGTGGGTGGGTGTCACGCTGAGCATGGAGGAGTGGATGCTGTCCTCGCCCCTGGACTTTCCCTTGTTGGGGCAGCAAAAGCAGTGGCAGGGTGTGAGGTACAGGTAGATGAGAACCAGGACCACGCTGGCCAGGCAACCCACTAATGTCGTGTAAGCCGTGTTCAGGTTGTCGCCACCCCCGTTCATGGTGAAGTTGTGAACTTTCAGAACAATGTAGAGGGTTTCGTTCAGGGCCTCGCTGGCCGCGATGCACGTGTAGGTCCCGCCATCCTCTGGCCTCACCGGACTGATCTGGAGGTTCCCGTCTGATAAGACCGTGGCCGTCTGGTTGTTTCCTGGCGTCACCATCACATTTCCCGGTAGGAACCAGGTCTTTGTCACGTCCCTGAGCTTGGTGTCACAGGCGAGGGTGAGCGTCTGCTCCAGAAACGCCTCCTCGTCTGCCTCTGTGAAGGTGCTGCAATTCATGTAGACGTCGTTGAGGTCGAACACACCCACCTGGGTCTTCTGGGGCCCCGGTAGGACGCATTTGAAGTCGTCCTTGAAGTCCACGGCAGAGTTGAGCCTCCGAATATGCCAGTGTGCCAGGAGGCTATAGAGTCCGCAGTGGCAGAGCAAAGGGTTGTTGTGGAAGTAGAGGCCATTTTTAATCCAGGCGGGCAGCAGCTGGAGCTCGCCAATGGGCAGGACCTTGATCTTGTTAGAAGAAACGTCCAGGAGGCCGAGCTTCTCCAGACGCGTTCGATCCTTCACCAGCTCCAACGGGAAGCGGGAGATGTGGTTCTGGCTCAGGTACAGCTTCTGAAGGCTGCTCATGCCCACAAAGGCCAAGCGGTCGACCTGCGCAATTTGGTTGTTGTAAAGCAGGAGCACCTCCAGGTTGACCAGAGGCTCAAACATGTACTCGTCCAGGTGCCGCAGGCTGTTGGAGGACAGGTCCAAATAGCGCAGGTACTTGACGTACACGAACGCCTCCACGGAGAGGAACGAGAGTCCGTTGTGACTGAGCAGGAGGTTGTGGAGCTTCGGCAGCTTCACAGGGCTCCACTCCGCGGGCAGCCGCGCAATGTCGTTGTAGCTGAGGTCCAGCACGGCAGCGTAGAGCGGAATCCCCGTGGGGGCGACAGTCAGATTCATCTTAGAGCAGCTCACAATGTTTGAAGCGCAGATGCAGGTTTTATGGCAGTTGATTGTGTATCCTGTTGCGCGTGGAAGCCCAAGGACACACACGGAGAGGGAGAGGATGAACACCCATCTGATGCGGTGCCTCAGACCGGGCGATGTTTCCAAAAGGCTGACGACAACACCTGCTCTGGTGGCTGGATGCATGGTGCTAGCAGTGTATTTAGAGCCAGAAGACGTTCCTCTATGATCCACTTCTCAGGAAGTAGCATGGAACCTCAGTTGGAGGAACCTCAGGCATCACTCGAAGAAGGCTGTCAGGGAAGAGAAAACATGGGTGTTCGATAGAGCCGCATAATATCATGTTTCATCATGTCCAGGACCATGTGGCATTCATACTTAAAACTGCGGGCTTGCAGAACAATGCGCACAAGACACACACACACACACACACACACACACACACACACACACACACACACACACACACACACACACACACACACACACACACACACACACACACACACACACACACACCTCCTATTCACGCTCCCAAACAGGTGGTGTTATAGCCACATGTCATTCTGTGTCTAATGTGTGTGGACACTCTAAGAGTCCGCCACATACAAAACTTTATAAATATTACACGTGTCTCAGAAATATGCACAAACTAGAAACAATCTTCACAGCTCTCAGGAGAGAGGCATGCCCTGAATCGTCCCAACTCCAAATACAATACAAATGATCTAGTAGAATAAATGGATGCGAAAAATAGCTTTTTGAAAGCTTTTTTTAAAATTACAATGAACAGTCATTTAATATTTAAACATGTAATTATGCCATTCTGCAGGGTCCTCGAGGGTCATTCAAAAATGTTGCATTGCACCAATCTTTTCGAAAATAAACCCTCACTTCGGCTCGTAACATTTATTTGGCAAATAGAAATACTGATGGACAGCAAGACTTACATTACCTTTTGGTCAGGATGCGGCAATCGTTTTCATGCAGCGTGTTTACAGTTTTTGCAGCGTAGAATAGACCTTTGAGGGACAACAACGGATGCAGTGAGGAAGGAGGAGGATCTGGAGAAAGCCTCGGCAAACAGTCCGACTCCTTCTTATGCACCATCCAAGAACAGCGGTGCAAAGCGCAAAAAAACAAACAAACAAAGATTACATAAAGACAAACAGCACAATAAGTCACTGAGAGGCGTCACGCGCATGATCCTAAAAATGTTTACGTTTTACACAGGTACATTTTCAATACTCTTCTCTGGCGTGGTATAGCCTGCTCCGAGATTCACTACGATTAGCCTCGCCGTCTTGTTGTTGGGAGAGCAGCGCTATTTGAGCTGGTCCAGGAGTCTCATCAGCATCCGCGGAGAGATAAATTAAACATGAGCGGCCTCTGGCCGACAAAAATCCCCCGTGTTTTTATTATTTTTTATTTTTAGATAGACTCTGGGCGGTCTTCGTTCGTTCGATCGTTCGTGCACCTCGCTGAGGCGATCCTTAATCTGTGCCGATAGCGATCAAGTGTTCAACGTTAATGTTAGGAGCTACTGCGCCCGTGGGTTCAGGGACACGCATGCAGTGTCTTCTATTGCATTACTAAAAGACACCGTGGTGTTGCCGGTGGCGCGAAGATGTCCTCACGAGCTATGAGTGTCACAGGCAGCAGCTGAGCTGGTGTTGTACTGTACGTGGAATGGGCACAGCAGCAATATAAAATACGGTACAAACATTGCAGAAAGTAGGAATGATATTTTTGAGACGTGCGGTTCCAAATGATGTCTTATAACTAAGCATGCACCATTTTAAACTCTTATCTGTTGCAGTGATGCACGTGTGGGGAGTCATTTCAGTTATATTAGCCTATTATATTACCCTATTATGTTTAATCAGGGGTCTAAATCAGGGGTTTTCAAAAATTTTCCCACTATTTATTCACTATTTGAGCCACGGACCACCATTTGAGGACAATTTAGCCCCACAGACACCCAAACTAAAGATTTATTTTTGCTTTGGTGACAATTGTTGCCTCACTGTGGCATTTACAACCGTGAATCAAAGTCCATCCATGTCACTTAAGCTTCAGCTAGACTGTGGACATCACGAAGCATCAATTAGCAATGACCACTGATCTGGTGTTTGATGAATGGGGCATGGGGCCCCTTCGCAGTCCACTAAGTTTTTTTTTTTTTTTTTTTTTTTTTTTTTTTTTTTTTCAATGGAAATATCCTTATATTTGGGGACTATTATTTGACATTCAATGTTCTTTTTACACAAATGATTCTTGGAAAATGGGTTTCGTCTTATAACAAGGGTCATCTTACTGTATATTTGGGACAATACAGTATATAGGCCCCTTTTCCCTCTACACCAAATATCTTTTTTTTTTTTTCGCAGAATGTTCACCCCAGCACAAGGAAGGACATACATGGGCTCATGTGGTTATACTTTTCCCTTGCAAACATGCCCTTAGGTTTAGTGTAGACGCATAATGACTCATCCATGTAAGTGATAACTGTTAGTTGGGGCATCAATGTGATGCTTTGTCACCGTGAAAAAAAGGTGTATTTTGCAAAGAAAATGCAGGAGCTCCACCCCACTCTCTCTTTTCTCCTTTTTTCAATATTGACACAGATGGACTCGGCACCGGGGAAGCAGAGGAGAAAGAAATCTGCTGACAGGATGTGAGTAAAGGCCGAAGAAAAACCTGTTTACTATGCAGATATTGTTTACTCATTTGAAGGGATGTGTTGATGGATGGTTACATTTAAGGAGGGGGAAACCATGTTATGTTATTATTTTTCTTTTACTGAATTTAGTGAATCCATCCGCCCACATGCCCCTTTGATGAGATTTTAGGATCCTTTTCAACTGGCAGAGCGACAGCCTTGTCCTGGCAAGTCCACGGGATTGTCCTTTGCCAACAGGCAGATACTATGTTTGTGTGTTCACACCAAAGTAGCCTCCCACTCAGAATAGGAGATGAAATCATTTGTGGTAATCCAATGCATCATTTTGTGGAAATGATCTTGAGTGCACTTGTACAGTACATTATACATTGTATTATACATTGTACAGTACCGGTATATGAACGTGTATTATAATGTATTATAATATGCACTGAAATGGAGCTCATAATGGATTGCATTTAATAATGGATTGCATTTTCATAGCGCTTTTCCAAGTGCTCAAAGTGCTTTACAATGGTCCATTCATTCATACATTGGGAGGTGGAGCTCGCCTTGAACTCCAACTTCCATCATGTCTGCACTCTGAAAGCCATCCACCAGTGACATCATCATTAGGCAGAGAAACCAAGAAAAAGAAAATATTTGTATTATTGCGAGAGCGATGGCTTCCATGATCACATATCAATAATAGAGCCTGTATTAGCTATAGGGTTCCCCATCGATGATATCACTGGTGAATAGGTTTCTGAACTGCCCACAGCCCCTGCATGTTCATTAGTGAGGGCCAATTGGTGAATAGGTTGAAAAGTTGACCTTTAAAAATATGGAATTGATAACCAAATGGACAGCATGTGGTCAGCTACTTCAAAGCTTTTGTGTCTCTCTCAACCTATACGCAGATACACAATGCCAGAATGATGACCCAGACAGGTCAGCTTCTTCTGCGACATGCTGTAAATGCTAGACCCTGGGGCCTGCCCTGAATCCCTGACCACTGCGCTGCATCAGACGCTGCTGTGTGCGGTACGATGAGCAACCAAGGCTCAATGAGATGACACGTGGAGGATGGAAGAAGACTGGAGATGCCCCTGGAGGGCTCATCATGAACCAGCCATATGGGTTCCGAAGTTTGACCATGGCCCTTTACACAACTGATGAAGCCAAGTAGAAGACGGCTCAAGGTATAGGAACTGTTGTTTTTTCTCCTTTGCTGCTGCTGTTGATATATTTTTATGCTGTGTATACTAGTGTGATTCAATGGTGTACCACTGACATTGTGGGACTCTGTGGGACCAACCGACATGTTCAGTTATACAGTAAACTTTTTTCTGGCTCTGGATTGAATTCTGAAGTGAATCTAGTCTACTGTTTCTATATTGTGTTGTATCTGCCATTGAATGTTTGAGGTTTGATTTGTATGTGTGTTGTTGTGTAGGCTGAGATTTGTTGTGACAGGATGACTGGCACGGTAGCAAGGAATTTATATCTAGGCCTTAGTCAGCCCCAGTAATCACTAGACCTCTTCCTGTCAGCTACTTGGGAACGATGCAATTTGGGATCCGATGTAATATTGTTATCCTTTTAACCCTCTGTCATGTGTCCCTTATGTGACCATTCAATGGAGACCTCTGAATGCCCGCCTTGTGTAGTTAAGCGATTTAGTAATTCAATGGCAGGTGCAGGGTTGGATTGGCAATCAGTACGCTGGGTGGTGGTGTAGGAGAACGCTTGACCTGCATGGGTTGTAGAATTGTTGAGATGTTGGTCTCTTGGAGACCTTCAAGAAAGCTAACTAAACCAGAAAAACATCACTATACAAATATAATACACATGATCCACCACCTTTTGTTTACCAGACACTTGCATGACTTGTGAGATATTGATTCAATAAGGAAGGAATACATTAGCATTAAGATCTAGCTTGTCTGACCAGAGCACTGTAGAAACACAGACGCATGCACACACGCACGCACGCAGTTTAAAGTGATTCATGTTCTGTTCGACTCCGTTTCCTGCTGTGATAGGGATTGCGTTGCCAGGCAACTGCCTGCCCTGCGTCCTTTGGTTGACTGTGTTGGCTCTATGGTGGCCTTGCCTTCACTTGCTCTACCTGCTCGAATGGCGTTTCTAGTGAACAAAACACTTTTGTGAAGAATCACTGCCTCGCTGTGTGAATCACAGAAATAACAAAAGAATTTTGACATTTCTTGCATCACCAGCCAGCCCACTGAAGACAGTACTGCAGAACTCCCAAAACAGGCTGGTGAGATCAAAATACCATTCTAAGCATTTGTGGGCAAGCAAAACTATATAGCATTCACAAATGCAAACAAATGGCCAACATCTGCAATACTGTACTAGCATCTCCAACACGCCAAAATTGGAAACCGGACACCAGCACTTATTAATCATTCAGTAGCAACAGCATTATACAGTCTATTTAAAGAGGGTCTGTCATTATTCTGCTGTATATTGTGACTACTGACTATGCAGTTTGCAGCCAATATTTGTCATTAGGCCCTTACTTTTCTGTCAGATGACTGAATCATATTTCACCCGTATAATTACAACAGCCTGAGCATATTCAAAGCCATTAACAATTTAGCTGCCATCTCGTTCTAACGAGGGTTTCTGCATCATTGCTTCATTGGATGAGAAGCGAGCACGATAGTACCAGTGTAAATGATCTGGTGTTTGTATAGGCATCCGAGACGCTCCTTCACTTAGTCCCTACCTTCAAATCTGCACTAAAGACCCACCTCTTCAGAATCGCATTTGAAGGCTGATGTGTTTTAAATGTGTTACTGTACAGTACTACATGCTCTCTTTTATTCTTTTTAAGTGTCTTTTCTTGTTCCCCCTTGGCCCCCACACATATAAGGTGTCTTTGAGTGCCTTGAAAAGCGCCATATACTGTAAGTCCCAGATATTATTTTCTGTGCAGCCCCTACCACCCATAGCCTCTTCACAGCCAGGGTAAACAGATAGTACTCTGGTCTCAGAGCAGTTTACACAACATACAGCTTGCTTCAGTTAGACCCCCTGCTGGCAGAGACATCAATACACGTCCAGGTGGATCCCTCCCTTCTTATGAAGTGAAAGTCAAGAGCAGGTCATGAATAAATTAACCATATGGACCCTATACAGTTCCTTTTCCTTTCCGTTGTCTACCACCATTGTATACTGTATGTCTCCTGTGTCTGTGACTTACTTTTGGAGTCCTAAACCCTGAGTTGTGAAAGTCTGACTCGATCAACACTGAAGGAGAGAAAGCTTAGCGTTTTGGCTTCCATCTACAGTTCTGGTGGTGTTGTGGCTGGTTTGAGATTACAGATATGTGTTAATCAGCCTACTGTTTGCCAACTACAAACTGGGCCCAACAGCGTTCATGGTTTATTCCCTCAACTTACCTCATTTAGGGCTGTGGACAATTCTAAAAACGCCTAAATTCTGACCTAAATCTTCTGAAAATCTTCAAACAATTATTAGAAAATGACAAATGTATGTTGCTGAAATTGCTGAAGGTATAGAAAAAGGGGTTCCCTTCCTTAATGGGTAAGGACAGAGCTAATGGCCTGAGAAAAGATGTTTACATCTGACTCACTAATGGAGATTGAATGAATGGCTGAATTAGGACATTGTTAATACTTTGGCAAATAGTGATTAATACTGTTGAGTAATTTATAGAGGGCGTTGAGGTAGGCAACATGAGCTAAGTGAAAAGTTTAGCTCAGAGGTTAAGTTACTCTTCATGGAGTATCAACTTCCTTGGCTTCGCACAAATCTGCAGGACACGCATTGCCATCTGCATCAGAGGCCCAGAGGACCTACATTAACATGTTCCTGAATTCCATGGTCGTATCAAACCTTTCAACTTGACGCTGAAAGCGACACAACATGGCATGTGAAATTGTGAATAATGGTGGTTGATTGCCATCAATGCATGTGCTTGATGTGATTTAGCATCGTTCAGGTCAGTCAAATGGTTGTCACTAGATGGCCAAACCCTAGAAAGAAGAATGGTCCCAGAATATAGAACACTTTTAGTTTAGCATATAAATACAGTATCGTTTAATGCACCTTTTGACTTCTCAATAACCGAACTAAGATTTCTGAAATCTTTGAAATGTTAATAAAAAAATACAAGAATGTTAGGCTGCCGCTGTATATAAAACAGGCTTTTCAACCTTTTTAATACCAGGGCCCACTATTTATTCAAACTTTGAGCCACCGACCACTATTTGATGACATTTTAGCCCCACAGACACCAAAACTAAAGATTTATTTTGCTTTTGTCCACAATACCAGGCTGGATTTAGGAAAACAAAACAGTCAAACCTACAGATCAAAATGACCATTAATCTTCTACATTCTCTGTTGTGTAGACCTGGGCTAATTCAGATGGTCAATATTTTAACTCTTAAGAGCGTCAACATGAAACCAAACGGTCCCGCAAGGGTCCATTTGGTTTCATGTTTACGCAAAAAAAGTGTTACAAGTGGTTAACCAACTTTCCATCATTTAGCCTGGGGGCCACCTGGAATCCTCTTAGAGAAGAACAAGAACAAAACGGGTTCCTGTCCTCTAGGGTTAAAACACCAAAAGAGGTACTTGCGGCCTAAAATGGGTGTGTACACGTGTATACGCTCCTCTTAGAGTTGCAAATGGATAAAGGACCACTGAGGATGTTACGGTAATCACGCAGCCTGGCACCAATTGTTTTTACGCTCCCTAATTAAACCTGTGGCAAATGCAATTACAATCCTTTCTCTAATAAGACTGCATAATTATCGTTGTCAGTTGGAGTTGTCAAGCCGCAGATCTTTTTAAGGGCTCCACACTAGTCCACACACACACGAAGCCCATCTTGGGGCCGTCGGTTTGTGGATAATGTTTTGGCAAAATGTTGGGTCGTGGTTCTAGCACGTTTTCTTTTGTGTATACCCACTGTACAGGTCTGAAATCACAATATCTGACCCAATCGGATTTCCAAACATTTTAGTTAGGACAGCTGCGTTTGGTGTCGGGTCAATTTAAAGCTAAGTCTATCGAGAATGACTAAATCCACTGAACTGTGGATGCGGCCAAGCCAATTCTTGGAATTATGGCAAATGGCCCAGAGAGAGAGAGAGAGAGAGAGAGAGAGAGAGTAGAGTAAGTACCAAGAGCTCATAATATGGGCTGTGTGGGAAATAGGGGGAGAGAGAAGACAGATGGAGAGGAAAAGTGTAGGCAGGATATTACCCATCAGTCTATATTCCGCTAATACCTGTTTATCCTGCTGTCCGCGGACAGAATAAAGGAAGTGATTTATGCCGCTACTGGCTCTCCCCCACAGGGACTCCAGAGGATTCTCTAATACTAATTAACTATGTGGAGAAACAATGATAATCCTCCGCCTTAGGGAATAAGAGTCAGTGGTCCTGCTTCTGCTGCTGCTGTAGCTGCCGATGAGACAGGGTCAGAGATGCTCTCTAAATAACCAGTGACTCACACATCGCCTCTCCTGCTTTAGCTCCACAACTGCCATTCAGCGAGAGAAAGCCTCCGAGGGACTCTGTCTGTGGGATGGTTGGACTCTCCCATTTAGTGTGTGCGTGCGTGTGTGTGCGTGTGTGTGTGTGTGTGTGTGTGCACGAATGTGTGTGTGCATTCCTGTGCGCGCACGTACGTGCCCGCCTGTTCACTCACACGTTTGAAGAAAGTTAGATGTACTGTTGTTTAAAGTATGTAATTTCAGAAACAGCCGCACTTCGCTGAGGAACTTGTTAAAGTAGGGGAAGTGATTTGAAATTCATAGTACCAGATAGTTCACATAGTGTAGCAAAAGTAGCTACACTATGTGAACCTGCTGCTCTCTCCTGATTGGAGGAGAATTGTGGTGACCTGGGGAACTTTTATTAGCTCCTCTGCTAACGTGGGGGAGGGGAAACTCCATATGTGGTTTCCACACCTTATAATAGAGCATTTTAACAGAAAAAAAATATTTTTGGGTGATATCTGACAAAAGTGAAATCACTTCCCCTACCTTGTTAAGAAAGTGAGCTTAATAGTTAAAACTCAGTTTTCAATGCAGCTCAGGGCTATGGGCATGTGGGGGCGGGGGGCAATGCCCCCCTAAATGGCCTGACAGCCCCACCAAACATGATGGCTACAAAACAACCCACATTTCAAAGACAAAAGTGCTTATATTTAAAATTATTAGTAACACTACTACTGCTACTAACTAACTCTTGGCACCACTAAACCAACACCATTTCATCATTTAAAACAGAAAACTCTCTGTGTCAGACCATTAACTTTATGCATGCTGCGTGCCTGTTGCAACGTCAACAACAACTGATGCTATTATTCATCCTTACTTGACTTACGAACTTACTTACCGTACTTAATATAAGTCCTGTAACCGAAAATGTTATGAGGGTGGCTCATGCCATTTTCGGCTGCCCCGCCCCCCCATTTGGCAAATGTTATATCCGGGCCTGATGCAACTGTTCCTATACTATACTATAACCCTATATGCGGTGCAGCCGTGGTTGAATATTTTTGGGACTGTGTGACAGAGTTGTCGCTCCAGGTGGCAGATCCAGCAGGAGGCAACTTATACCCTTATATTCCACCCAGAACCGCTGACAAATCGGCATTCATTACAAAGGGTCAGGACTCAGGAGGTAGAACCAGAGGTATCCAGGGATTAAAGTTCTCAGTACTGGTACTGATTTCAGTCCTGAGATTTCACAGGGGTCATTTAATTAGCTCAGTGCTTATTTGCAAAAGATCATTTTCAGTCTCAAGTTACTTTAATCCCTGGGTATCAAATTGTCCTTGAGCAAGACACAGAACCACTGCAGTATACTGTATATGCAGTATGTTTGCAGCAAGTCTGGAGCGTGTTGACTTGAGCCATGGTGAAAATGCCTAATGGCTTTCCAATAAAACACCACTGCTTGCATTCTCAAGGGATTTAGATGCAAGTGCTCTAATGAGGACGAGGATGCAGGCATTCTGTTCATAAAATAACAGATAATTGTATTGTGTTCCATCTTCCTTATGAGCATGACATTTAAGTGCGTGTTTAAGTATGTCTGTAGCTACTGTATCTCGAAAACTGTCTGTCTGACCAATCGACAACCGCCTATCTGATCAACTTCACAGCGGACACAGCTCTCCCTCTCTCTCTCTCTCTCTCTCTCTCTGTCTCTATCAATACATGCATCGAGTTAGATTGGTCGGACTGTTCTCGAGGCACATGCAAACGTCAGATATGAACACTGACACACATGCATGCAGAGATTTCAGACATTTATAGTAGGACATGAACCCCCACAGCAGCCATCACTAGCAATTAACTACAGTACGATATTACAGCATGCTGCAGCAATAGAATATTGATCAAAAACAACAACAACACTTTACCGGTACAGTATAAATTATGTACCTTCTCCCTAGTGTACCCCACCGCATCAATTAAATCGAGCTCGGTGCTTGGACACTTCAAAGTGAGTAAGTGACTTAAAATAGGAAGCATGCTGTAATGGACTGGAAGCCATGTGATATCGGAGAGTGTAATTGAGTAGATAAAAAAAAGTGTGGGAATGGATATAGCAGCGGATTTATTATCCATAGCAAATTTAGAAGCTGCAGAGTCTACATACGGTAAATCATTCGCAACCTAATACGTTGTACTGTGTGCAGCGGCGATGATTAAATTTAATGGCCTTTCTTTCCAACCTATAAAGCGACTAATACGTCGAGTGCAGACACTATAGGGGGATGGCAGGAGAGCGTCTAGAGGACAGGAGAGGAGACGAGATGGGACTAGAGGAGAGGCGAACTGGGAGTGTGAGAGCAGGCCTGGATGTACTGTAACATTTCCCAATTGGGGGGGCAGGCGAAAATGATATGGGTGTCGCTTCGCGCCCCGGGCGATGAAGTCCCCCCCATACCATTTTCAGTTACAAGACTTTTATTAGGCAAGTGTAAGCATCAATAATATCAGTTGTTGTAGTTGCAACAGACACACAGCATGCATAAAGCTAAAGGTCTGACTCAGACAGTTTTCTGTTTTGAAGTGGTGTTGGTTTAGTGGTGCCACAATTGTAGTTGTGGCACCATGCCCATGCCTAGATCCAGTCCTGTGTGAAAAGAGAAAGAGAATACAGGAGAAGAGAATCAGCTTTGTTGTCACATCACAGATCTACAAAAAGAAGTGGTTGTCTTTGGCGCGGTTGTCATCGTATTATTTCCCAAAGAATACAAAAAGGGGAAGAATAAGACGAAGAGGGGTGGCAAGGAAAAAAAGGAGATCAAACAGGAAAAAAAACTAAATACAAAATAAGTGCATTTGTATTTACATGGTGCCCTGAGATAAGATATAAAAGGCGCTTGAGCACAGCAGCAGATATGTTTCCTGCAGAGCGCTGTAGGGTAAATGTAGCGCTTTAGAGGAGGAGATAGAAAATAGAAAGGTGATTCAGGATGCTGATAAAGGAGAGGAGAGGTGTTGGAGTTGAATGTTTGTCTCCTTTTCTCCAGATAGTGTCCCATTGCGTCACTGGATCAGAGTACAGTGTTTACCGTGTTACCTTTATTTATTCAGCCCGGCTGTGAATAATGGAGCATATAGGTGGGGATGTTCCTTGTTAATGACAAGCAGCACGCATAGATCAGCTCAGCTCAAGGTAAATCAATGTGCGTGCGTGAATATATGCGCATGCACGCGTCTGAGGAGTTCCTTGTGCACTCGAGAAAGACGCACTCGTGTCTTTCTTAAAAACATCCACATATGCTGGCTGGCATAATATCTTGATGCCTTTGTAGCGTGGATTCCAGCCTGATTCGCATTCCACATATCTAAAAAGTCACTTCGCAAATCAGTCTTGCCAGAGAATGCTTGACTTGCATTTCCCTGATGTCAACCTGTTACTAATTGAATGGTGTTCAAACAAAAGTGAACTAGTGTTTTTTTTTGTTTTTTTACCTCAAATAAACCACAGACCAATCAGAATCCTGGGCTGCATTTCAAGCTTCATATGCCCCGCCTACCTGTGGGGATAGGCTCCTGACCAGACTGATTTGTGAGGTGACTTTTCAGATGTGCGGAACGCAGAAAATCAGGGTGGAATCTAGGCTAGTGCCTTTGGCTGTGTCCTGCTAGTCTCGTTCTCCTGACTGCTATTTTCCAGCCAACCCTTGGCAGTCAATCATACAGATTCTTGTTCATAACATGTGTACGCTTACTGATACGTAATGATGTAGCACCTCTCTGCAGACTCCTGCAGGGTTGGCTTCAGGATCCATGAGGGTCCCTACCGTTGCACTGTGCATGAACATCCCAGAGGGACTTGGATACAAAATAAGAGGATTTGCGGGGGAGGAGTTTGTCAATTCTCCACTCCCCATACATTATCCTTTTCCTCAGCCTCCCCCTCTATGAATCATAGATGTCTGCACATCAGCCCCAAAAAGACAAGCCTGTAGCGATCATGGATGTCAACACGCAGACTTAGCCGCGTCTTAGCAAAGACTGCAGCTCGACCTTTGCAGTCGTTACATAACGGCTCTCCAGTACTGCCGATGCCCATGGCACGACGTGATGATTACAAATGTCATTCGGGTCTGGTGCCACTGTCAACTGATGTCCCATGTTCAATACAGGACTGGAAGCTCACACTGCAGGTATACTGAGTATCAGGGGCGGATCTAGGCATGGGCATGGGGGAGCAATGCCCCCCTAAATGCCCAGTCTGCCCCACCAAACATGATGGCATGCAAAACAACCCAAGATATTTCAAATTAAAGTGCTTATATTTAAAATGATTTGAAACACTACTACTGTTACTGACTATCTACAGCTGTGTCACCACTAAACCAACAGCATTTCATCATTGAAAACAGAAAACTCTCTGAGTCAGACCTTTAGCTTTATGTATGCTGCGTGTCTGTTGCAACTCAACAACAACTGATGTTATTATTGATGCTTTACTTGCCTAATAAGTCCTGTAACCTTCATTGCCTGTGGTGCGAAGCGACGCTGGCAATGAAGTCGCCCGGGCATTTTCTCCTGCCCCCCCCCCAAATGGAAAATGTTACATCGCATTCCGCCCCTGATGCTTTGGTGAATAGGTGCTGCAGGTTTTTAGCATCGGCAGTCTTTGGCACTCTCAGGTGCAAGGGAACAGAGGCCCAGTGACATGTGGCTGTGTGGCTGTGTGGCAACAGGCCCGGACACCCATGGTGCGGAGATTGGTGTGAGGGATGGGGAGAAGGTGGGTGTTGGAAGAGCAGAGCCTCCGGATGGCGGGTTTGGGTCCAGTGAGTTCTTTTAGGTAGGAGGGGAGGAGGGGGCATTGCCATAGAGATGCACTGGTGAGTGAGAAGTGCAATTTTGTAATCATTCATAAAGAGTTAACTGCGATGCCTTGTCTCTTTTATGTAACACGATTTTTGCTAGACACGATATAGTATCTCTAGGCTAATACATGTAAAATATTGTGCTGCATGTTTGCTATGATGAATATTTATTTATACTGTGAATCTCTTAGAAGCGGTCTCTTCTGTGATTTATTGTCAGCATTATAAGAATAAAATAAGCTGAATAAATGGCATCACAGATGAGGAGGCTGTTTACATTTTGCACTGCAATTCTGGAGAGAAAAAATATAGCTTCATCCCACGGATGAAAACATTTGAAAAAGAATGCTTTGCCCAGATTACACTCTTTGGACTATATTCTCATATTCATGAAGATGGTGAATGTGCCGGTATATAACAGACTGGTATAGACATACATACATACAGCTAACATTCAGCTTGAAATCGAGAGACAGCGATAACAGGTTGTCTCAAGGCACTTCACATGAGAATGAATGTAATCGTATTACTTTGTGACAACTCATTTCAACGCCATCTCAAGGGACAGACTCATTATCACATCCACACCTCATGATTCTGTTGTGTTTATAACGTAAGACCTTGCTATACACATCCTATTGTGCACAACAGTTTGACAACGTTCTCCTTTTATTGTTTATTGTCTCTGCCCTTAGGCAATAAGAGACTGTTTCTCGGCTTTTAAGCGGCTTAGTGAGGCGAGGCGATGAGAGGTCGTGCCATCCAGATGACCAGAGACAGAGGTTATATAAGACCACTGAAGTCTCTCCCAGCGTGCCATGTCATTAGAATCACAGGCTACGTTTACCCCTTGTGATCGTGTCATCAGGCTATAAAAGCTCCCAAGAACACGCAGACCGAGTCCAAAGCCTTGACTGCAGGAGGAGGGTGCAGGCCAAGTGTGCGCTTTAAAGTATTAAACTCTCTTTTAGTATAAATGAGCCTGCGTAATGCCGGCGTCTTTGGTTTCAGCCTCGCTGGTTTTCCTCTTCAGTGAAGTGGAGATTTACGTCAGGGCGACAGGTCTCGGAGGGATTGGATGACTGTTTCAGGATAGTGAAAGAGGCTGCCGCAGTCCTGCCATCACCACTGAATGGCACGTCATGTCCAAACCTGACCAACGCATGGTTGTTCCTCGAAATAAACCCCAATTAAAGCCAAAAATTAAAGCTTTGTGGGGAGGCTTAAGGGATTTTAAAGACTCCTATTCTCTTGCTGTTATCTCTGTTATTCTTGCCCCCAGCCCAGTGTGGATATTCTGAGACATTCGGGCAAACCATAGTGGATATTTGTATATTTGAGTAAATCCATTTTGCTCTCTCAACAACGTCACCGTCACAAACATGCACACTGTTCTTGTAGAGAAGATGTGCATGGTTCCTGTAATTATCTTAGCTATAGTATCTCCTAGCAGCAGGTCTGTCCAAAACCTTTGGTCCTATCTATGCACACAACATAATTATCTAAAAAAATGATATTACTGTCTCGATCGCCATAGAATTTGCTGAGTGGATGTTATGCTCCCTGAAGGACAGACCCTATTGATTTTGGTGACCCCATGGCCCCTACCATCGCCATTAGGATAATGGACTTGCATTCTATCTACTTGCACCTCAAAGGCTAATGGGCATATTTCCACGCTTGCTCTATACAGAGGATTAATTCTAATCATTTGACAGACCCCTTGATGTTTATTTTAGCCCTACCCTCTAACCAAAATAACCATTTTATAATAGCTATATTATAACATAATTGGCAGATTGCGCAATGAACCCGACTGACTTTGATTATTATCAGATTTATTTTAAAGAGCTAGTATCCTCTTTATATTTATAGGACAGACTGACTGAAACTGAAATGGGGAGAGATGGCGGCTGACACGCAATAAAGCTTGTCTGGATTGTGATTCGAACCCACAAAGCGCTGTTTATGTTTATATTTATTAAAGGATCCCCATTAGAGACACATGCACTGAGCCTCTAGTCTACTTGGGGTCCAAAATATAAACCGATACAATACAGATATACAGCTAAAAATTCAAATATTAAAATCAAAAGCAGAGATTAGCAAATTAGTTACTGTATGTATTTGACAAACTTGCAAGGTATCACTTGATATTCCTTTCAAAGTAATTTTATTATGTATTGTAGATATTTTAGGCAGAACATTCTAGAGCAGGGGTTTTCAACCTTTTTGATGCCAGGGCCCACCATTTATTCAGAATTTGAGCCACGGACCACCACTTGAGGACATTTTAGCCCCACAGATCCCAAGAATAAAGATTTCTTTTGCTTTTGTCAATCTTCTAGTTGTGTAGACTTGGGCTAATTCAGATGATGAATATTTTAACTCTTGAGAGCGTAAAAATGAAACCAAATGGACCCGCAAGGGTCCATTTGGTTTCATTTTTACGTTCTCAAGAGTTACATCTGGTTAACCAACTTAGCTGGGGACCACCTGGAACCCTCTCAGGGACCACTGGTGGTCCCCGGACCACCTGTTGAAAACCCCTGTTCTAGAGAGCTATTGGCCTATATACTGTGTGTGTGTGTGTGTGTGTGTGTGTGTGTGTGTGTGTGTGTGTGTGTGTGTGTGTGTGTGTGTGTGTGTATACAGTATATATACATATACACACACACACACACACACACACACACACACACACACACACACACACACACACACACACACACACACACACACACACACACACACACACACACAGTATATACCAGTGTGGTTAAGACAATTCAGGTGTTGTTTTTATTCTTATGCTGCCAGATAAGAACCTCCCAGATGTTAACATGTTCAGAGGTCATTTTTAACTGCTGAGCCAAACTATACAGCTTACCGATGGAAAATAATATTACGCATTAGCACTAGAAAATTCACAGAAAATGTCTTTTCAAGTGCCATTAGCCATGCCAAATGTTTGTGCATATAACTAATACTTGTTTGGTATGAACGTCATAGTGCCAGACGAGACACTTTATACTGAGCAATCTGTAAACTTTTTAAAAATCAGATTTTGTAGCTGATGTCCAAATGACCAGCTGTCAGGATGGATTTGCAGCCTGGATGCGGCCCGGGCCTTGATTGAATTTGGGCCATGAATTTTTATGTTTTCATAAAAAAATAAAATGTGACATCGCTATAAGCCCCACAAGCAAGGTCACTGCCAGAGCTGTAATGATGGCGATGTCATTTGGTTCAAGCCAATTTGGTTGAGTTATATCTAAGTAGCACATTATCTAAGCCTGGGCTTATTATTACTTGAATCATAAGTATTGCGTGCATTACAATACTTATGGTAAATCCCCTCTGCCTCCCTATGTCACCCTGAGGCACACAAACACAGTATTAATTTTGGCACCTCTAAATATAATATAGCTTGCTGTAATTTTATCTGCTGTTAGTTATAAATAGCCTAAATGCTGTACTGTCTGAGACATAATGTGGAACCACATGAGATGTACTGTATAACCTTCCTAGGAAACTAGGAAAGCATGGAGGTTACTGTCTGAAACACATTCATTCAATCCATTTATCCATTCATCCATATGTTCATTCATTCATTCATTCATTCATTCATTCATTCATTCATTCATATGTGTGTTCATTCAATCATTCATTCATTCAGTCGATGATTTTCCTTTGTTTTTAAGATTGATTTTAAACAATAGTGGTGGCTTTCATAACAGTTGAAAACAGCATAAGTCTGCTGAAAGTGGACTCTGGCACTTGCATCTGGGTCTTAAACTTCTTATAACAATAAAAGTCATGGTCGGCAGGCCAAACATGGCAGGATCCTTGGTGCTTCTGTCACCTTTCTACCGGTATATGGAGCAATAAAATGACAGTATGTCAAAGAAAAACTTCACACAGAACTGAGTTGCTGTTTTTTTTTTTGCTATAGTGATAATTCTATGAAACCCTATAAAAACCCTAAAGCCAAAAAAGAAAAAAACAAGAAAAAAAGCTGAACAGCCGTGCAAGTGCATGTGCCAGCGTGGCAGAAGTGCCAACATTTAGTTTTATGGTCCATTAAGTTTAGGTGACAAACTGGCTGCCCCTCTGATTCCCAGCCCTGCTGTTGACATCTGGATTGGCGCTGACATCTGGCGTCAGTGTTTATTATTAACCAGGCAGCATCTGCCGGGGTTAATGACATAACATCTTCTTTCCCCGGGACACAGCTCTTGCTGGCTCTAATGAGAAAGAAGTGCATCAACAAGATTCTATATACACAGCTTTAAATGGTGTGCATGGTATTTAGTAAGCTTAGGTTGGCCTTATATACATTGCCATTCTTTTTTAGGTAAAAAGAAAGGTAAGCTAGATCTGAGGTGGTCACATCAGATTGACCTGATGGTTTATGGATATCTTCCTTTTGTCTTGTACTTCATCCAACACATTGCAGTCAACAGATGACATAAAATTAAACACTTGTGCATCCATAATGTGACGGCAACAGACCGCCAACATACTGTTGTGGCTATCACTTTTCTATTTTGCTGCTCTTTGGTAAAGTGTAGGACATCTCTTTTGTTCAATTTACTTAATTTTGTGTTAATATTACTGTCATCTCAAATTCATCAACATCCCTCAGCCATGTGTAAGAGATATTGACACACAACAAATTAAGAACCACTTTTACCCTAGGGTTATATGCATATCATAGATATCAGTCCTACAGGTTCTAAGATGTTCCGATCATTTATATTGTGATTGCACCCGCCTTCTGAAAGAGATACAATCATGTAATCAGCAATAGAATTTTTAGCACGTCTCTCTGCCTTGCCTCTTTTTTTTCTATGACCCCAGTGATTTTCTGTGCATATTAACTAGAACTTCAACACGTCATTACGCCATGCCTCACTTTACCTTCTCTTTGGATTTCTAAACACATCTCTAGAGTGACAGTGGTTTGTGAACATGACAGATGTAATCTTGCTATAGCACTAACATGGTAGACTGAAGTCACAAAGGAGTGTGCTTACAGCCCAAATGTTAATGGTTCCATCCCTGGAGACAGGGAAGTCAATGAGAACCACTTATCCCCTCCATGAAAACCCACTAGGTGTGCTAGGTCAGGTGGTGCACTTGAACAACTTACACCTCACCATCTCCCACCTGGGCATGTGTGCTGAAAAAAGCATCCATGCTCACAGACTGAACCTACCCTGGATGTGGGTTTGCAAGTTCCTTGTTACTTTTTGATCATCTTGAATTAATAATAAGAGACAGGAAGAAACAGAAAGAGAGAGAGAGAGAGAGAGAGAGAGAGAGAGAGAGAGAGAGAGAGAGAGAGAGAGAAAGAGGCGCACATACAAATGACACTAGCACAGTGCTTGTGTTTGAGTGATCAAAACTCTAAACAACTATCCTCTATCTCTCTCAATTCTATGCATTTTAAATTAATGAAGATTATGTAAAACTAAATGCTTTAAACCGTCGCTACAATAGCTAGCTCTAATGTGTAATAGAAAATTTGCATAGAGCAAATGTGATATTGTAGAACTTTAAACTTTACTTTACAATAGTGATGTCTGATATAATCAATAACATATCTGCACCAGATCATTCTCGATATAATCCAGATTCCTTGCAGGAATATGCAGGTAGGACGCTGCAAATAATTGGAGACCGTATCAATGTCACAATTTCACAATCGTGCACCCCTACTTTACAAGGCTACATAATGTGTAGACCCGCGTTTATGGTGCTATATTGAATTTGAGCCAGAGGTGACAGGTGAGCTTACATTAGGGTACCACTCTCGTACTGGATATACTGTAGCTCTGGCTCGAGTGTATTATGTATGAAGGGCATTACTGTACCTCTCAAACTGCTGAGTTTCATCATTTGGCCTCGCTCAGGCGTGTCAACTCAGCATATGTAATCCTAATTAAATCACCAGCGAATAGGGACAGTGTGCAGCCTGGGAATAACGGAGTGTTATGCAACGCTGTATCATGGCTACTACAGTATGTGACGCATGTGCCCTCTCCCGTGATTTACACAGCTCCAGGGATACTTGATGATGCTCTCATTAATCAGCCGACTGACTTCACAGCCCAAGGTCCTGGCAGATTTATACGCCTCCTTCGGTGTTTACCGCCCTCTCACCTGAGTTATGAGCACGCGTGGAGTTCATCTCAAAGCGTTTTCTCGGGAACGCGTACCGAAATTCCAACGGTAAAATTCAGAGCCAGCTATGATATTGCCGTACGATGCCAGCAGTCGTTTCCAAGTAATATATCATTGTTGTTTATACTGTTGACTTTCTGAACGCTTCTTTGAATATTTGCACATATCTTTTGACGCTGTGTACTGTGAAGCAGCATATCATTTGGCTTTGGGGTACGTACCATATGCACATATCAGACAGAAAACAAACACAAACTAAATATTCATCTCGGAGACAGCGTACTGTGCTAGAACACTGCAGCATAACATCAAAGATTCATATACCGTGGGCAACAGCTGCAGGATCCTTTGGTACAAGCACAGAATTTCTCTTAACGTCCATTTATAAGCTGTGCATGTACTGTATTGTGTCACTGGCCTTGTGAAGGATAACACAAGTGTTCCATCCATTAGTCATCATGCGTGAAGCTGCATGTGCCCGTCCTCAAGGCCGCAGTGTCTGCAGGACCCCTGCAGACACTGCGCTCTTTCCAGATGGAGACAAAGGCAGTCATCGCACCACAGTTACACAGCCTGTGAATGTCTTTTAACAATACTGCAAATGGTGCACTTATATGGCAGTGATCCGTGGGTCGGTGGTTTGAATCCCGGCTTCACCTGTCTGCATGTCAAAGAGTCCTTGGGAAAGGCAATGACCCCCGATGTGCTTAGGTGAATGTAATGCGCTATGTAAAGCACTGGGATTCAAACTACCGACCCACCCCACATGGAAAGAAAATATATGCCACATACTGTATATGAAATTGGCTCCCTACATAAATGAACCTGACTGTGGCATATACTGTATATACATGCCACATATACAGTATGAACTATATATCCACATATATTTGGTTATATACTGTATATGCCACATATATGTCCTATATATCCACATATACAGGTATGTGGTTGTATAGAACACATACAGTATGTCCACATACTGTATATGCGGGTATATGACACATATATGTCCTATATATCCATGCATGTACCTGAATATTGGATATATGCAACATAATAAGATGCATATATTATGCATATATGATACATATATTGGCATATACTTTTCTTTGCATGTGGGATGGATCACTGGACGACATGCTCTACCTTCTGAGCCACAGTCGCCCCTTGATAGTACTTTATGATAGCACAAGTAACCACTGAGAATGCAGAAGGACCATTTTAACACATACAGTACTGTACATATACATTATGTAACCACCTGGAACCAAAACCGTGTGTCTCCCTCATGGGAAAGCAACCATCTAGTTCTCAGACAAAGGGGAATCCCACCTGGCCATGCATCTGCTGCTCATGCAGGCCAAATTGGCACTCATTCATTCAGTACGTTCATGCATAACAGTCTTAACAGAGTCGTGTACTATGGGGCCACATTGTTCCCTCTGTCTTGTTTTGGAAAGAGCTGTCCTAACATGCTCCCTCGTGTTGGTGCATTTCTAGGCGTACGGTGCCCTCAGTGGCTGTGTGTGTGTGTGTGTGTGTGTGTGTGTGTGTGTGTGTGTGTGTGTGTGTGTGTGTGTGTGTGTTTGTGTGTGTGTGTGTGTGTGTGTGTGTGTGTGTGTGTGTGTGTGTGTGTGTGTGTGTGTGTGTGTGTGTGTGTGTGTGTGTGTGTGTGTGTGTGTGTGTGTGTGTGTGTGTGTGTGTGTGTGTGTGTGTGTGTGTGTGCGTGCGTGCGCGCGTGCGCGCGCTGAGATGACATTGTCAACATGGTGCCTGCAGAAAGTGCTAATTGTGTCTTTCTGAAGGTGCCTGGTGTGACTCTGGGGAGATGACACAGGCCAGTCATCTTATTCTGTGGCACACAGACGCTATTCTAGGTTTAGATTATAGTATATCATTGCATTGTAACAATAGTTTAATTTGAAAATACCGGTATAAAGAATATGAACAACGTAATAGCATCACTTAATATTTTATGCACCAACCTCATCATATTTGACACAGGCCTGTTCAAACTGGGAGGAGACTGCAAGACAAAAATTCTGAAAAGGACAAGTATGACAAA
Source organism: Benthosema pterotum (assembly GCA_039105355.1). Classification (NCBI taxonomy): domain Eukaryota; kingdom Metazoa; phylum Chordata; class Actinopteri; order Myctophiformes; family Myctophidae; genus Benthosema; species Benthosema pterotum. Next base: position 20,972,554 of record CM076968.1, on the reverse strand, counting down.
GCCATAGAAACTGTCAATTCATCAGCAACTGTTAATTCAAATGTGCTGACCAGCAGCATCTACTGGAAATGGGTGGAAACTTCATACAAACCTCTTACTATGTTGAATAATAATGTATGTTGAACATAATATATGACCATGCCATTAACAACCTATCGAAGGCAAAAAAAAAAAACTAACTAGGGTGTTTTCATGCTGAAAACGGCACTTGTCGAAATGTGCTATGGTACATTTTTGATGACTGGTATTTCCGTTCTAGCCCAATGACTGCAATATATCGGGTTATAGGAAGGACTAACTAATCAATGGATTAATGCCATAAGGCTATATTTTACTATTTTGTTATTTTTATTATTATTATTGTTATTATTATTGTTTAATTAGTTCAAATAGCTGATCAGATAGGCTAGTTATATGGCAACAACGTTTATGGATGTGCTGACTTGGATATCAGCAACCACTGGAATGCAGCTCTGTCTATCTATCTATATAATGTGTTGTTATTTTTTCATCCCAACATATTTGTGAATTACCGGTAAATATAATTTGATGTATTTAAATGGATCATATATACTACATAATCAAATCAAATAGAAATCATATTTGTATGGTAATTAGATATTTTATATAGGCCTAGCTATGTTTTCCAGTTGAATCAAGTTAAAATTGTGATATTTACATATAGTGCGTTCCCCAATCCCTTACTGTAAATCTTATTCAGGCAAAGTTTAAACTTAGTGTGAGGTTGTGCACCTGGCTCCAGAGCAGCCAGGTATTTTATTCACTGGTTTTCAACAGATTTTGACGAAAGGACCAGCATCCTGACCAAGTGCAAGCGCATGGGGACCACCAACCAAAACCGGTTCTTTGTTTTTGTTCAAAAATAACAATTCTTCTACATTCTCTTCTGAAACCTGAGTCCATTTGGTTTCATTTTACAGGCCATTTGGTTTCATTTTACACTCTCAACAGTTAAACACCTCTAAGGGTCTATTTTGTTACTAGCTCTCCATAATTCTCAAGGACCACCGGTTTGAAAACCACTGATTGTTCAATTCGTTTTCTCAAGTGGAGCATTTTGGTTGAGTTACTGATATGAGAGCTCCCCCTACTGTTCACGTCTGAGAATAGACATGAGGTGGAACGTTTATGATCAGCAGCACTGGGTGATGATGAAACATGATGCTGCCTCATCATCATCATCATAAATGGTCAGGAAACACACAGATGAAAATAGCAAACTGTGCACAATTCCAAATGTTTTAATCTTCAAAAAGAAATAACTGAGGTAAGCATCACAGTCTTCACAGAATCATGGTGGACTGATAGAAAGAGACACAATGTGGGATTGTGCTATTGTAAAAACGTGTGTGCGTGTGCGTGCGTGTGCGTGTGCATGTGTGTTATCTCCTGTGTTATAGAAGGACGGAGAGAGAGAGGGAGAGAGAACAGGCGAGCGGGGAAGCTCTTCGTTGCTATGGAAACCATTGTATTTCCATCCCTCGTGATTGGTGCTGCTGGAGTGAGCAAGTATCTGCTATTTTTGTCATTATTCAACACCTCAGACACGAGCGCAGTCACAGGACGCACAGTACACACACACACATACACATGCACACACATGCATGCACACGCGCATACACACGAGACAGGAGGTGCATCATAGTGCAGAGAGAGAGAGAGAGAGAACTTAAGAAGGATATATATCACAACAAAGGATCTACTGTATACTGACTGCTGGAGTTTTGTGTGTGTGTGTGTGTGTGTGTGTGTGTGTGTGTGTGTGTGTGTGTGTGTGTGTGTGTGTGTGTGTGTGTGTGTGTGTGTGTGTGTGTGTGTGTGTGTGTGTGTGTGTGTGTGTGTGTGTGTGTGTCTGTTAAGCTTTCACTAAGACACTTAGTTTCCCAGATTGTTTCATACTGCCTGAAATGATGCCATAATTCTGGAAAACCTGATTCTATGTCAGCCATTCTCGAACATTTTCATATCAAGGGCCCCAAGAATTATAGGTATTTGGACCCCAGACCCCAATCCCAAAATATGTTATTCCAGGATCTGCCGAGAAGCAAAGATTTGAGTTAAGAGTGTTTACTGGGAAAGAATATATTCAAAGATTTGCAGCACACTTTGAACATTTTTAAAAAGAAATGCACAAAGAAAGCCACAAACACCAGCAGTAATACAAACTAGGCTATACCGATTAGTTACAAGCAGGTGAAATCTTTCTAAGCCAATCCTGAAATAAATTGAACAATGATGCAGAAATTGAACCTGGTTCAATTTCTGCATCACCAGCGGTCCCCCTCCAGGAGTCATTTCTTCTACATAAATAATCAGCTTTGATCCTCTCAATTTTAATAATCAGATCTACAAGCTCATAGTGCAGCACTCGGTGCCGTGCTATGAGCTTGTATAGCTGCTATTCATCAATAGCTAAAGTTTAAAATATGGGTTAAAAACACGAATAGGCTTTAAGGGTGCCAGGTGAGTGCTGCCACTTTGGCATGGGGAGTCAGATCAACACATGGGATAAATTCTGTATTTGCCATATGAATTATGTCTTGAGTGTACAGGCTTGTGAGGGACTGACTGTCAGGGTTCCCAGATGGTAACAGCAACTATTGTAATGTAAAAACCTCCCGATGTGTAAATGAATGAACCATTGTACATTGATTTGTGTGCTGAGTGAGGCTATATTAATAACCCTGAAAAGCGCTATAAAATATATATGGTTGTGGTGTGCCTTTCTGGGCTAAATTCACGCAAAAGTGGGCCAGTCTGTCCCAGTCCAGCCCTGACTCAAATCCATCTGTCCCTGAACCAGCCTTTTGCAAACTTTCTCTCCCTATAATGATCTGGAGTTAAATCAGAATCTAAAGGGGGGAGGACTGGTGGTGGTGCAGAAATTAAACCAGGTGACACCTCACTGATTGTTCAATTTATTTCACCTGCTTGTAACTAATCGGTATAGTTTGTGTTACTGCCGACCCAACCTCTATTGCAGTGGTTTTCAACCTTTTTCATACCAGGGCCCACTATTTATTCAGAATTTGAGCCAAGGATCTTAGCCCCACAGACCCCCAAACTAAAGATTTCTTTTGCTTTTGTCCACAATTCCACGGAGCAATATTAATCTTGCTAATTAATTCTCCGCCCAATGCATTTAACGGTCAATGAGGTACCATGCAGATTAAACAAGTAAGACGAGGACACAGTATGCAAACATATTTGAATACTGTGTCCCCATTGGCCCCCCCAGTTATCTGGAGTATAGAATATGTGTACAATCGAGATATTCCCATCTGCCAACAGCTGATATCCTGGCTCTGGAATAATTTGTCCTACACTGGGCCGCCCAGTCAATTTTCACATCCCATTATTTCTTGGGTAGCCTTATTTTCTCTCCCTGGGGCTAATGTTGGCTTGTTTGTGCTTAATGTAATTGTAAGTGTCTTTGTTACCACAGCAACACAACACACAACATTGATCGATCTTATCTTTCCAAAATCAGTGAATGGTGTTTTGGCAATGATCGTGTCCACTGGATCCAAGAGCAAAGAGTCATAAACCTACTCAAATTCCTTATACCCATTAATACTAGGAAGGCAACTTTAACAATGTTTTATATGTTGTACTTTGGTTATGTTTGTAGATCTCCTATTTAAAAACAAAAACAAAGCGTGAGCAATTGTGCAAATCTTTGAATATGAATCTTTGTTTCTAGGAGGCTGTCAGATGCATGTTTTGGATGACACAATGAAACAGTTTGAGAAGCACGGATAGAGACAGCACGGATAGAGACAGCACTGTCAGGTCTGAATGGGTTTCAAATGCTTGTAAAACACATGCACTTTGTTGTTTTCTCCTGTACAAGTTAATCACAGTTCATTAACATAAACCATTAGGGTTATTTTTCTCTCGGCAAATCAATAATCCAGCCTTATGAGAACTCTGTCGCGAGGATTATGCAGTGCAGACAAGGGAGATCTTCGTAAGCCCAAGATAAGGAGATGGAAAGAGAAGAATTCATTCTTGTCCAAGATCAGAAAGGTGATTTTCTACCATATATATTTATTTTGTTTGTGCACCTGTTTAGTGAGACCTGGTGTGACCTACCCCGGGGGGTAGGGGGGCGTGGGATCTGGTTCTGAGCAGCACAGAATGAGAGGCGATGCATGAAGGGAGGAGAAGCCATATCAGCCCCTTCTTCCAATACAACGAGGCACATGAGAAGAAGATAGTGAGACACTAGGACCCAGTAGTAGAGATTGAGCCTGGATGTTGTCTGCCTTGTCCGCCGCCTGCCTGTCTGCTCTGTGCTGCTTGCAGTTGCCCTGAGCGCGTGCCAGCGCCCGGCACACGTGTGTGTGCGCGTGTGTGCGTGTGTGTGTGTGTGTGTGTGTGTGTGTGTGTGTGTGTGTGTGTGTGTGTGTGCACGTGCTTATGTGTGAGAGATGAGGGACAGAGAGAGAGAGAGAGGGAGATAGGAAGAGTGCATGTGTATGGAAATCTTTTGTGCATCAGAGGCTGGAAGACAAGATCCCTATTCCTCTTTTTTTCATTGGGTCCGCATGTCTTGCTCCGGCTCTGCTTGCGCCACCTGCATTGGAGACCTGGCCGGATGAGAGGGAGGTGTGTGTGGGGGGGGGGATTGTCCATTTATGGAGATGGGTGTGTGTCGTGGGAGGGCGGGGGGGCAGGAGAGGCCAGGGCGTGGGGAGTGGGGTAGGGGGCTTGGGGGCTGATGGAGAGATGAAAGGACCAGGTGAGGAGGAGACACACAGGAGGTGTCCCTCTCCTCTCCTTTCTCTCTACCCCTCTCTCTCTCTCTCTCTGACGTGGTGCATGTGTGTGCGCGTCTGTGTTTCTGCGTGGTGGTGGTGGTGTGTCTAGTAAGAGAGTGTGTGTGTTACGCGTGGTGGAGAGCAAAACACTAGGTCCACTTCCTTGAGCAGACTGTGTGGACCTATAGGCAGGGAGGGAAGCAGGGACCCTTCTGCTGAACCGAGGTATGTCATCTGCTTAATATTAAGCACATCTGCTCCACTTGACACACTCAATAGAAGCCAGTCCGTGGAGGAGGAGAAGGAGGAGGAGGGATACGTTAGTGAGAGGGGAGGACATTGGGATGTTGCGATGAGAAGATATGGGACACTATAAGGGACACACGCGGGGGAGAGGGGAGTGAGATGTGGGTGCAAGGCAAGCTGAACGAAGGGGGATGAGTATGAACTATTTTCTTTTTTTCCCCCTCTCCATAGCATCCCGTGACGCGTAGTATGATTCCTCACGTTTGCTGATGCTGATGGTGTTGATTTGACAGCACGGTGTGTGTGTACATCGCTTTGACCATATACTGTTTACATGAACTATTGTATTCAACGGAGCTGCCGGAGAGTGAAGATGCACCACAATGAAACGGGGTCAGTTGAACAACAGGCTAGTTTTTCTCCCTGGCGGTAAGCACTGAGTCATGTGCATTGTGATAGCAGGGTCATATGGCTTACAATTTGTCAGCCACCAATGTTTTACCAAGGTCCTGGTGGTTTTGTTTCGAGAAAATGATGTTTGGAGTTTGCGCGCATGGAGATAATGTGCAGCAGCTTTGAATGTGTTGAATGTACTTCTTAGTTGTCGTTCGTAAGTTAGTTGTTGTTGTTTTTTTCGTACGTGTGGAGCATGCTGCAGGGCTATCCGCTAATTTTATTATTTGACTTTCTCTGACCTGAAGAAAACAAGATGCCGGATTTTGGCTAAAACCAGACTCACTGTATTCATCCCTTCTGTAACTATATTTTTTGTGTGTGCTAATTCTCACATGCGTCATTTTAACAGTTTAAAATAAAGGATCCTTTGATAGGGGAGGAAGGACCTCTTCACTCAAGGCGATGCATATAACACCGATCATGTGTTTCTTTTGTAACGAGAATTCCGCTTCTGGCGTTTCCTTGGGAGTAGGTGACTGTTGCATGATGGTCAACTGCTCAGGAGGGAAACCCTGGACAACGGAGAGCAACAATCGATCAATACTGTATACTGATTGGAAATAAGCCTCCCTGGGGATCTGCCCATTGTACACACATTGTAGCCAAGGCATCTGGTTTGTTTATTGGGTTGAGAGGGTTAACTCCAACCCCTTGACCTTTTTTCCTACAGAGGCTGCTTGGTCAATCTTGCATATACCGTATCTACACTACCACATGTGCTCAGTGGCCTTGATCGATGTAGACAAACTGTCAAGGAAAATAACGTAGTCGTATTGCGGCCGTGCATCATCGTGTCGTCACACTCGTGGAATGGAAAAACTTGGGCATGCAGGTCGCGTGGTGTATGGAAATGTACCGAGAGGGACTTAGTGCTGGCTCCGTTGCTTTGGCGTGTGTGTGGGGTTGCTTCCAGGTGACGTTGTGACAGTAAACACAGCACAGGGGCCCTCCCTATTACTCCACTGGGCCCAGGGACACGTTTGACTCCCCTACTCTCTCTAGCAGTAGTAACATCCTGAGGGTTGATTTAACTCAGAGATTAAAGAAACAAATGGAACTGAATATGTGTCCTATCCGCAGCTGGCCCATTGAAATGTTCCCAGCCACTCCATCTGAGTTTAAATGAACACTCAGCAACACTTAGCTAACTATCAGCTTGTAAACATGCATACAGTGACACATAAGTTGGTTGCAGGACAACCAATTTTGTGAAACAATGCGATGCAATGTTTCAGTGGAGATACCTTAGATCAGTGTTTTTCAACCGGTGGTCCGGGGACCACCAGTGGTCCTTGAGAGAGTTCCAGGTGGTCATCCAGGCTAAATTATGAAAAGTTGGACAACCAGGTGTAACTCTTTGAGAGCGTCAACATGAAACCAAATGGACCCTTGCGGGTCCATTTGGTTTCATGTTTACACTCTCGAGAGTTAAAATATTCATCATGTGAATTATCCCAAGTCTACACAACTAGAGAATCTAGAAGATTAATGGTCATTTTGATCTGTATGTTTGAATGTTTCGTTTCCCAAATCTAGCTTGGAATTGTGGACAAAAGCAAGGGTTTTGGGGTCTGTGGGGCTAAAATGTCTTCAAATGGTGGTCCGCGGCTCAAATGTTGAATAAATGGTGGTCCTTGATATCAATAAGGTTGAAAACCACTGCCTTAGATTACCAAATATCACCCCTCACTCAGATGGTCACACACTACCTAATAACGGCCCGGGTTCTGACACCATTTTGCGTGATAACCGCCTTGTCCAAATAACAGCCTAGTTCCTTATAAATGCCTGCAGTCTGAATATATATATTATATATACAGTATATATATATGTGGAATTAAAAGCACCACAACATATGACCCACTTTCATTCTGTGTTGAGTTTGTGTCTTCCTATAGATAGCTGTAGTAAACAGCATAGCGTTTTTGTGTTCCTCATGATGGAGGCTGGAATGCTAAACGTTTCACTTATCGTGTATCCACTTCACTCCACACAGGGAGCTGAGTAATGAATGCTCACAGTGCTGCTCGGTTCCCTTCTCCAGTCTGCTTCCTGACTGTGTGAAGGAGGGGACATATGGTCCACTTTGTGCTTTTAGCCCTTCCCTAGGGGCCCGCTTGCCCCTGAAAATATGCATCTGAGGATGCAGATGTCAGTGATGTACAGTATGTGGGGAATTTCGAGCTGGAAGTGAGTGCACTGTACAAGATGCCTGTGACTTTATTGTCGGCAACATGCTTGACTTTTATACTTCGTGCACTAAGTGTTTTAATTAGAGATGCCCCCATGTGTTGCTATTTGCCAATATCGGTTGTTATATCCGCAAACGAAGCTGCATTTCACTCATAGCCGATATACAGTATAGGTATAGTTATCTGCAGCCTGCCAGGCTACTATGAATGCATTGGTTTAAAATGGAGTGCTATTGAATTCACTGGCCCCTCATGCCCTTGTCCTGTGTTTCAGATCAGGTGCCCAACCGAAGCGACACACTGGTGGGGTTGGACGATGTCTTTGCTGGGATTAACCAGATAGAATTGGCTGCATCTTCAGGTGGAATCGAGTGGAGCGTGCGTCCTGCTCCAGATGCTGTGAACGACAGCTTGGCCTGAGTCTGTGATCTGTGACCCCCCCCCCCCACTGCGGCAGGGGAGGATGGGTGATGGGCCTGTGAATGTCAACGGCCTCTCTCCCTCTCGTCCCATCCTCTCATGGAGCCTACTCCCGCGCCCAGCCCCCACTGGAACACCTCTCAGGCTGCAGGCGTGCTCCCCTGGCTACCCGCCTCGCTGTACCCCAATGCCTCCAACGTGACGAGACCCGGCGGCGGCGTCGGTGGTGGTGGGGAGGGAGCAAGGGGCCTTGACGTGACGCAGGCGCTGGCACTGTGCGCCATGCTCTTCATGGACGTGCTGGCGGTCGTGGGCAACCTGGCCGTGATGGCGGTCATCACCAAGACGCCGCAGTGGCGCAAGTTTGCCTTCGTGTTCCACCTGTGCCTGGTGGACCTGCTGGCGGCGCTGGTGCTGATGCCGCTGGGCATCCTGTCGGACCACGTGCTGCTGCTGGGGCACGACGACACGCTCTGCCGCAGCTACCTGTGGCTGAGCGTGTGTCTGATCAGCGCCGCCATCCTCACCATCTGCGCCATCAACGTGGAGCGCTACTACTACGTGGTGCACCCCATGCGCCACGAGGTCCGGATGACCGTCGGCGTGGTGGTGATGGTGCTGGTGGGGATCTGGATCAAGGCCGTCGTCATGTCGGCCCTGCCCCTGCTGGGCTGGCTGCTGCAAGGGGACCGGGCGCCGGCGGGGACGCCTCTGGGTCCTGCTGTCCGAAGACACTGTTCCTTGCAGTGGGCCGGCGGCGGGGTCACGCGCCTACTGTACATGATCTTCTTCACCTGTATCTACTTCCTGTGCCCCGTGCTGATCATCCTGGTGGTGTACTGCAACATGTTCAAGGTGGCGCGCGTGGCGGCCATGCAGCACGGCCCCGTGCCCACCTGGGTGTCGGACACGCCGCGCCACCACCGCTCCGAGTCGCTCAGCAGCAGCCACTCCACCATGGCGGCCAGCCTGGGGGGCGGGGCCGGGGCCCGCGGCTCCACCCCTCAGAGGACTTTCGGCGGGGGGAAGGCCGCCGTGGTCCTGGTGGCGGTGGGAGGCCAGTTCCTCTGCTGTTGGCTTCCGTATTTCTTGTTCCACCTCTACTCCGCCCTGGCGGCGCCGTCTACTTCCTCTCCCCACGACTCCCTGGACCAGCTGGAGAGCGTGGTCACGTGGATCGGCTACTTCTGCTTCACCTCCAACCCCTTCTTCTACGGCTGCCTGAACAGGCAGATCCGAGAGGAGCTGGGCCGCCACCTGGCCTGCCTCTTTAAGCGCGCCGGGCCCGGCGAAGGGGAGCAGCTGCCGAGCCGCGAGGCGTCCATCGAGGAGAATTTCCTGCAGTTTCTGCAGGGCACCGGGTGCAATCTGGAGCCCTGTAACTCTCACAGCAGGGCCAGCCCGGAGCAGCGCGACGGGGACGGCGGCTCTCAGGGCTCTGCTGTTCAGCAGCAGAACGTCTCAGCTGGCTACCACATCCCAGGACAGATCCTCGAGGAGACCTCGGAGTTTATGGAGCATCAGCGGCTGAAAAAAGAGTTGAACTTATCAGAGGCCTGCTGTAGGACTGCACCTGAGCTGTAGCTGCCTATTGCGTACTGTAGATAGCCTATTATCATGCCTAGCAATCCAGTTGATGCTATTTGTTTTCTCTTTCCTGATTTACCATGATGAGCTCATGTACATACTAAGACTAACGAAATGAACTGCAAAATGTAGTATCTTCATTTGAAGAATTAAAGGTAAAGGGGCATTTCACTGACAAACAGAGTTGATTTGCAAATCACATCGGGCCGAATCCCTCTGGTCGTTTGCAGACTGATGAAATGATGTGGGATTTTGAGGGAAAATATAAAAGGACAAGAGTGACGCTTATAGCGTATACAAAGAAAGATTATGAAAATGTTTTGTGTTCCACTTGTGCATACATAATTTATTCTCAAATGTACAAATGTGTTTTTTTAAGAATGCAAATACACAATAAAACAAAGCAAATGCTGTGAAGCCAAGACTATAAGAAAAGTCCCTCTGATGGAATTACTCCCACTCAACAGAATTTATCCAGGTTTATTATCAGTGAAATGCCCCTTTGAGCACGATATGCATTTCACTCAAATATGGGTTATTTGTAGGAGGTGAGGACTGGGAGAGATCATTGTTGCCATGACTGTCCATTTTGATACTATTCAACCAGACCATTAATTTACCATTCTGAATCACAGTTCCTTTTGAACTGATAACACAATATATTTCCATGTTTTAATAACACACTGAGGGAGGATATTACTATATATTCAACATACTGCATCTGACAATCTTTATTCTAGTGGCAAGAACTCTATCATTTGTTAATTTGAGTCCCTTGACAATCAATTACACAACTCTTACACAACTCAACTCAATAATTATACATATGAAAACAATTGTTAAAATGTTCATTCAGTGTGTCAGTGTTGCCAATTATAGTGATTGTTACTAATATAGAAAAGTATACCAGGACATTTTTGAGCTCTCTCCTATTTTGGCTACAGTATAGCTAGAATAACTGAGAAAAGCAGGATCATCAGTATTAGGTGGAAGTAAAAATAGAATCTGTTTTCACAGAAGTGTACAGTACTAGGAATTCCATTATGTCCTCCTAATTCAAACCCAAGACATTAATGCAAATTAATTTATTCAGCCAACGTGAGCAAACATTCCTATCCAATATTGTATTGCTTCTCCTTTGAAGCATTCATTGTGTTGAATAGGATAATTTCACAGCCAGTGGTGGTAGTGGTATTTATAGTGAGCAACCTCACACACACCAGTGTATTTTTAACCATATTCTGGGAACAGTTGTTATCGTGTTTATCTGTCGGTGGGCTCGTGATTATCACCTCAGCAAAATCATCTCACACTGGTAGACTCGTGATGTTCACTTTCTCCTACAGAAACATCTAATCTACTATAAGACATGGCTTGGAAACAACAACATGCTAATGTACAATAAATACGATAACTCATTGGAGTGCTGTCCATGCTTTAATTTAGAAAAAAAAAATCTACACATACATTGTTCAAGCATAGTTTAGGTTTTCAGGTAATACCGGTAAATGAATAAAAGATTTTGCTTTGTTGTCAGCAGCAGTATGTTACAAAATGCCAGTAAAAGAAGTAATGCCCCACAGCAGGGCTCCATTTGTAGACTGTGGCCAATCTCAACTGCCTGCTGATGTCAGTGCTGTTTACAGGTAAACCTTAGCCAATGCTGCACACAAGAACAGTATGAGTGCTATTGTGTTTAACCTTAAACAACTGGCGTGTTGTGGCTACACAAAACACAGGTGTCACTTGCTTACACATGGCAAGGTTTGCCTTTGACCTCATTCAGTAACAGATGCAAGACAGCGGTGGTACTTTCTCTGATCTCAGGTGAAAATAAAAACTTGCACATGTCAGACGTGACAAAATGTAAGAAATATTTATGTCAAAGGATTTTTTTCCCTCTCGTTCTTGCCTATGTTTAATATTGTTCTGTTCCTTGTTGATCTTTATCTGTTCACTTGGCTAGTTTGTTGCTTCATACCAGACAAACTGGGTCTGTTGGTGTTGACATGATCACAAGATTCTCAACACAAAGCACACATATACAGTATGTTGTATACTGTGCACAGTAAAATCTGGAGTAACCATCTCTGAAAGTGTACAAATGTAAAATTCCCTCAAATTAACACAGGATTTTATGGTGTATACTGGCCTACTAAACTATAATGTCTACCTGGGAAGGCATGACATACTTAATATTCTTTTGTAATTAGGCCTACTTAACTGTTGGCTTGCTGACATGTGTTTTTTAATCCGGCTACTCCTATTTTTTTAAGTCTATAGAATATTCCCCTTTTGTGCCAAAAGATGGGATGGTGAGAAAAACAAACAAATTAGAAGAAAAGGAATAAATACATTTGGTTAGGTGTAACACTGAGCACAAGGCGTATTCACTGCCGAGTCCCACAGGGAAAATTTGATATAGAGTAGATGTCATCTATGCAAACTCTTGAAGGTGGCACCTTACAAAAAAGATCCAAAATACTATGGATCTGTTTTGAATGTCATATAAGATTCTTGTAAATTACAAAATTAGATATGTTTCATTACAAAACATCTGTTTCACTACAAATAAATACTATGGATCTTATATTAATTTTATTCTCTGAGGATTGCATAAAATCTGCCACTTTCAAGAGTTTGCATATACTGTATGACATACTGCATACTGTATATAAAGTTTTCCTTATGGGGTCTGCCATTCAAAGCATGTTCCTTACCTAAGATTGCTCTGCTTCTGTGGTACAGTATCTAACTACAAAATCAGCAAATGTGCTATTTATCATTTTGATACGTACACGGAAGTATAACATCTATCAATTGTCTGCAATGCTTACAGCTGCAGAGTGGAACACTTGAAAACATCTACTGCACACACACAGCGGCGGAACTATACACACACTGTACTGGCATGCAGAGAACCAAGTAAAGGAATTTAATGTTGATTATGATATTGTTGTTGATGTCTGGGTTATTCTCATGGCAGATCAAGTACGATTGGTTTGTACTGTAGCACTGCACACGATATGCCGTCTGTACGAGTCCCTTATGTGTTCTACACACATCAGACCACCTTCCAATCAGTTTTATGTCAGTCACCTTAGCAACCAAATTGCTGTAACAAATCCAATGAATGACTCCCATCCCATCTGTTTATTGTGAGGGAGGAATACGCTGTTCGGAGGTTGAAAACTTACATTTATATACTCCATTTATATACTCCATCGCAGAACTTGAAAATCTGGCCAACAACACGATTTTATTATGAAGTATGGAGAATAAATGTCACCTCTGAATGGATGATTAGGCATTGGTATTGGTTATTTTTCTTCTCTGCATCTTTTTTGTATACACAACAAAGGCATTTTTAGTTGTTGTTATTAGGTTGTTTGGTGAAATTTAAATGTATTGGATAGGCCTACTCATCAGATGTATTGATTAAAGAAACTGCTTTTAAGGAAGAGCATCTGTGTTATTCTTCTAGGCGGGTATATCATTTTCTGACAGAGGATCTGCTGATCCAATATATGGTTCTTCTCTCTCTTTCACAAGTAAGAAAGAACAGAAAATTGTGCTCAGGTTTCCGCCAGCCAGGTCAGGTGAGCTGATAAAAGTCAAACCACTTCCCCTACCTTTAACCAATCAGGATGAAATATGAAATATTGGACAGGTGTTGAAGACATCACTATAAAGACAATGTGTGCTGATTTGTGTTATGCTTGGACAAAATCTGTAGGAGTAATATACAGTACATGTATGTTCCATAATCCCTCCTAGAGGAACTATAACAAGCCAGGCTGGTGTGAACGTCTTGGGGCCGAGGTTCTGCTCTGGCCTCCAGCGAGTGTGTGGACACACAAGCACGGACGGACAAAAAAATAGTCTAGGCCAGTGGTTTTCAACCTTTTTGATACCAGGGCCCACCATTTATTCAGAATTCTTGCCAGGGACCTTTTTTCAACAATTCCAGGTTGGATTTTTGGGGAAAACAAAACAGTCAAACATAGAGGTCAAAATGACCATTGATCTTCTACATTCTCTAGTTGTGTAGACTTGGGCTAATTTAGGTGTTGAATATTTTAGCGTAAACATGATTGAACATGATTCACTGGTTGAAAACCCCTGGTCTACGCCACAAATGCAGCCAGAAGGCGACAACTATTGATCCGTTCTCTCTCTTTCTCTACATGCATGTTTGAATCCTTGCATCATCCTTCAATGTCTTTCTGTAAACTGTGTGAATGTGTGGATGTATACAGTACCTTATGTGTGTGGTGTCTGTCATAGAGGTCAGATGAACCATAAAGAAGAGGATGAAAGGTGTGACATTTTGAAGAAGGGACCACTGATAGGCTCATTAGCAGTTGACGGTCAGTAGAGGGAGTTTATGAGCAAAGCTGTGAGGCTCTCACTTGCTGTGTGAGGGATATTCTACTTCTCATCTTCTAATCAGACTTTTGTGCATATAATCTTTCGTTTATAGGGATTTTTATTGTTTTATTAGCCACCAAGGGTGTGTGTTTTTGATGTTTTTTGCGTACGTTCATGCAAGTCATCATAGATAAGCCTACATGATACCATTGCAGGAAAATATAAAACCCACAGAACAATTCGTTTGACGTGGACAAAACACGAGCAATCATCGTAGGACTGCAATTATTGATTATTTAATTCAATAATTATGGGAAATATTTAAAAGAGTCTGATCAACCACCATATGCCCTATTTTATCCTTTGTGGTATGACAGGGTTGTCCCACATACAGAGGGTGTGTGGGGGTGTAGCAGACACATACTATAGTATTCAGAGCGATGTGCACTAAGTGAGGTTTAAGCACCCAGATCACAGTGGATTCCGTGCTGTTTCCACACTGTTTCCTTCCCCTCTCCCCACCTGATGCAGTGACTCATAGCCTTTATGTTTAAGCTGTGAAGGGCGCTGTCCTGGAGCTTCAGGGAGACAGTTCAAACAATATGACCTTTCTGGTGGTCTTACAACAGCCCTATAAAAGGACACGGGGGGAGAGAGGCCTGTCTCACTATACGAGTACTTGAGTATCACTTTGAGGTAGTTGAGTATTTCCAGTTTCCTGTAGCTCAGTGGTTTTCAACCTTTTTCATACTAGGGCCCACTATTTATTCGGTATTTGAGCCACGGACCATCATTTGATGACATTTTAGCCCCACAGACCCCAAAACTAAAGATTTCTTTTGCTTTTGTCCACAATTCCAGACTGAATTTAAGAGAAAACGAAACAGGCAAACACACAGCTTCAAAATGACCATTCATCTTCTACATTCTCTAGTTGAGTAAGCTTGGGCTAACTCAGATGGTGAATATTTTAACTCTTGACAAACATGAAAATATCATGTTTATGCTCTCAAAGAGTTACATCTGGTCAACCAATTTTCCATTATTCAGCCTGGGGACCACCTGGAATCCTCTCAAGGACCACTGGTGGTCCTCGGACCACCTGTTGAAAACCTCTGCTGTAGCTTAATATCATTCTGCATAATGACCACATTCTACTTTTGTTACTGAGGTACATGTTGATACCAATACTTCTGTGCTTTTACTCAAGTAAATTGTGATTTCAGAACTTTTACTTTGAGTACTTTTTCCACCACTGCAAGTAAATCATCCCCCGGACGACCATGAAGGACAATGCACCAACACCAGTCTCCAACTTCAAATCTTTAAACCAGAGCAGATCTACAAGCTCTACTGAGATATAGTCCAAGATCAGCTTATGCCTTGGTCACATGTGTCAATGACACTTCCAAGGGATTAAATAGGACAAGGGGTTGGAGCAAAACAGGGGAATTGTTATAAATTAGAAATTTGAATCCCAAAGTTGAGCCCTGACTCCTGGGACCTCCTGCACTGTCAAATCTGTACTGATCATTTAGGTCAGCCGTTTTCAACCTTTTTGACACCAGGGCCCACCATTTATTCAGCATTTGAGCCATGGACCACCATTTGATGTCATTTTCAGCCTCACAGACTAAAAATAAAGATTTATTTTTGCTCTTGTCCACAATATCAGGCTGGATTTGGGAAACAAAACAGTCAAACATACAGATCAAAATGGCCATTAACCTTCATTCTAGTTGTGTAGCTAATTCACATGATGAATATTTTAACTCTTGAGAGCGTCAACATGAAACCAAATGGACTCGCAAGGGTCCATTTGGTTTCATGTTTGTGTGCTGTTGGCTCATCTGAGTGTAAAGAAAAAAAAACACAATTACCTAAATGACAATTACCTAAATTCCAGTTGTGTCAATAAATGAACCCATTTTTGCCTGACTCACTTTCTAAAAATACCTTCTACACACGGAGTTTTCTGAAAAATATGTATCACTTAAACAAACAAACAATGAATAGCATAGGCTCTGTATAAGACCCCCAATATGGATTCTCAAGTGTAAAAACCCAAAAGGGCTTCGATCCCAGAATTATCGCTTTCTGGGCTCATTCTGTTAATTTTCTGTTGTAATGTTATAATATACCCTGCAAAAGAGGGGAGTTCTCAACTCAGTTATCCGCAACACAGATCAGTAATAATCAATAATTATTTAGTAGACACCACACAACAAACGTATATTGAGTTGTGAACTGGTGCACAGCAAAGTCCCCTCTATGCCATGTATCATTAGCCTCTCTACTACAGATAAAAGAGGTACACCTACACAGATATGTTAGATACTACATGGTCATACGACCATGCAATAAGACCAAGAGTTAAATTATTGTTAAACAACTGCATTATTTCATTTGCATGTAGTCTACACAATTAGTAAATGGGGAATTGTTATTTTGATCTGCTTTTTGCCAAAAGCATGGAACAACAAAAACAACATATTATTATTATTATTACCCTTATTATTATTGTTCTTATTATTATTACCCGCAATGGTTCTGGTAGCCTACACAAGATTCAATACTCCACCAAAATACTCATGTACCTGTCATGTAGGCCTACCTGTCCACTCCCACAACACCAGAGGGAGTACTAACAATGTGCAACCCAAATTTGGCACAAACAAGGGACTGAATTCCTTTTGCTCATTTGCCACCAAAGTGTGGAACGCCCTACCAACAGTCATTAAGACACGCAAATCCCTCCTTCAAAACCACTCTCAAAGGGCACCTAGGAATGGCTGCGATTAGAAACTGGCCTCTGTAAAATAAAATAAAAATAGAATCCCCCACCCCATCCACCCTCTTTCCCCTCGTTGTATATTCTTTTATTATTTTGTACATCTGTTAATGTTTTGAGGAAATGAACAAGGTGGCCAGTTTGGCCACTATTGTAAACAAGTGTATCCTAGTGTGTTCAATCACATATGTTAGTTTAGTTGTACTTGAACAAGTCCATTTCTTTCCAAAGTAAATAAATAATCATCCATTCATGAATGAATGAGTGGTTGATAACCATAGGTTTATAGGCCTGATGATGGAGCATTTTACAATCAACGGATGGGACCTATAATTATTCCATCCCTAGTTGTAACTTGTACCACGGGGGGCGCTCTCACATTACACAAAAGAGACTCGAATGTCCCACTGAAATAAAAATGTTAATTATTGAAGTGAAGTCGCAGACACTACACTACAGTGTGGTTGGCACTCTCCCAAGTCTCCCAAAAAATCATATTCCTCACATAAGATTTATGGATTTTATAGACTTAGATTCCTACTGGATTCCTATATAGAATATGATTATTCCTATATAGGCCTACAATATGATTTGATTTGTTCCAAAAGTTTATAGGACTTTTCTATTGGAATACTAAAGGATTAGGCTATTTGGACTGGAAGAAGAAAGAACAGATCTACAAGCTCAAAACGTGTCATGCTGCGAGTGCGACCCGTTGTGACGGTCGCACGAGAAGTCGGCCCGCCGCGAAGTCGGCCCGAATCGTGTGGAGAGGTCGGGCCGCGGCTGTGGAGAGGTCGGGCCGCGGCTGTGGAGAGGTCGGGCCGGGGGAGTGGAGAGGTCGGGCCGCGGCTGTGGAGAGGTCGGGCCGGGGGAGTGGAGAGGTCGGCCCATGTCTGTGGAATAGTTAGTTACTTAGTGAGCTAGTGTCAGCTGTTTTAGGCCCTTGTATATCATTATCCTTATTATTGTGCACTTTTTAAGGCTACAACAGAATGTAGAAGATTAATTGTCATGTTGATCTAGTGAATTGACTGCTTTGTTTCCCTGGTCCAGCAAAAGTGATGTGATTGACTGATAATTGCTGAGGGTATGTTCACACTTGGACCTGAGGTGAAATTGCTTGCTAATGGCTTCAATAACTTTAAAGTAAAATTAACTCCAGACAACTCTGACATGATCAACTCTATGAAATAACTCCAACACTGAAGCCAATTTAACTCTAAAGGTGTTGAAATACACTTTGGGAGTTGAAATCAACTCTGAAATATGTAACCCTGAAATTTTAACTCTCCAATTTTTGCTGTGTAGCCTACTGTTTCCCACAATTGGGAAATGAAAATTACGTAATTCAGATGTTTAAGTATAATGTAACATTATACTTGGGAGCTCAAAGTGTATAAAAGTGATTATTACATTATTCTTGTCTAAAGTTCCGTTTCCTTTCCTCAACCCTAGTCCTGCTGCAGTTTGGAAGAACACATCCACAATGTTTCAAACTGTTTTAAATATGTGTTATTGTCTAATTACTTTAACTCTGGTAAAGAGTGAAATATGTATTTATTCAACTCTGGGAGTTCAGGCATGTGTCAACCTGTTAGCCATTGCTATAGTCAAAACAAACATTTTGTATCCTAAAGCATAGAATGTATCCTTTTAGCCACATTACTGCAATCTGAAGCATAGATTTACATGAATTACTTCAATAACTTTAAAGTACTCTGGTAAAGAGTGAAATATGTATTTATTCAACTCTGGTAAAGATAAAACATTTAATTATTCAACTCTAGTTGAGAGTAAACCAGTATTATTGAACATGCATATGTCTTGATAATGGTTGATATGCAGTGATAATGGTGTCTATACATGTCTATTGTCATGACTTGATAATGGTTGATATGCAGTGATAATGGTGCCTATATACATGTCTATTGTCACAACAGCAAGACATATCAAGCATAAAAGACTTGATGATGGTTGGTATATGGCCTGATAATGGTTGATATGCAGTGATAATGGTGCCTATGCATGTCTATGATATGCAGTGATAAAGGTGCCTATGCATGTCTAATGGGCCGACTTCTCCACACCCCCTGGCCGACTTCTCCACACCACCTAGCCGACTTCTCCACACCACCTAGCCGACTTCTCCACACCACCTAGCCGACTTCTCCACACCACCTAGCCGAGATCTCCGCAGTTTTGCTCGGTCCGAGTTCGCGGCGGCCCGAGATCTCCTGTCCCCGTTGTGGTCTGTGACTACTGTAGCCTATATTATTAACCTCCTGAATGCAGATTTTGGATAAGAAAACAATTTACCTTTCTTTCAAAGTTTCACCATAGTAAATGGAATGGAATCGTTGTTTGACAGACAGGGCTGAAAGAAGCCCTCTTGATGTGTGAAGTGAACGTTCCGTGCTGCTGCTGTAACACCGTTATTCGCTAGGTGGAACAAGAGACTACATTTCCCATCGGGCCTTTAGGAAACGTCAATCTTTCTGCCGTTTTCTTGTCATATTACATCTGGATCATCAGCTGTATACTAGCGCGCGGCTGCGCAACAGACAGTAAACCTGGCAGGCTGTGGGGAAAATCTGGAAATTCTGCGAGCGCATTTACACTAACTAACATAACGCTGGACAATTACTTGCAGTCACTGCTACTACTTTTTGGTCTAATGTCTTTTTGCCCTTTTTCCCTCTGCGCCGATTCTTTCTGAACGCGAGCATAGGACTTTTTTTATCGATTGAATGCGTACGAGTCTACTGTCTGCAACTCCACGGATAAGTTAGTTGGATAAAACCATTCAGAGAAAAATCACCACTTCTGGGGAGTCGTGTTTTTTCCCTGACCACAAACAGAAACCTTTTAAACTCTACGTACTCTTACGTATAGCTGCTGCCTGATCATTGCCATCAGCTCCCATGTAGGGCTTTTAGAACGTTTAGTTGTTGAGACAAGCGTACATTTAAAGTGCCAACGCCTTTCCCCTTTTCTTCTCCGTCTCCGGCTGGGGGGAACTTACTGAACTTCACGCACCAGGGCAGTTAAAACCCCATTTATTTTGACAACTTTTAATGAGCAGTTCTGCACAGAGAGAGACCAGTGAAACGTCAACAGAAGTTGGTGAAAGAAGAAAATGGGCTGCACGATCAGCGCCGAGGACAAAGCTGCGGTGGAGAGGAGTAAATTGATTGATAGGAACCTACGAGAAGATCGAGACAAACGGTCCAAAGAAGTGAAACTGCTTTTACTTGGTAAGTTGGAACTACAGTACCCACTGCACGGTCTAACATTAGGCAGGCATGGAGTCGATCGGGCACCCATGAAGAGAACTAGGGTAGGCCTATAACCTGGTCAAAGTTACTGCAGAGTGTCAAGTTTTATTAGAGTTATACTAAGCCCTATGCTGTACATTTCATCAGAATGACTAGACCAGACAAGCCCACAGCGGAATCAAGCAGCTTATCTCTCTGGGTGCGCTCAATACCAGGAGTAGATAAAAATGACCACAAACATGTTTGAATCATGTAAAATATCTCTTTAAAGGGGAACTCATTTTCAATATATGTCATTAATATACCCTAGAGATGTTGTGTGGACTGGACATGATCAAAAAGTTCCCCCAATTCTGTATTTCCTAAAAATGGAGATCTGAAAAAAACATTAACATGGTGAAATACATCTGATGACATCATCAAGATGTATTTCACCATGTTAATGATTTTTCTTTCAGACCCCTTTTTTCTGCAGAGGGTACAAATTGACCTGCTAGGGTCCATTTGGTTCACAATTGTAGGCCTATTCTCTCATAAAATTTTGAAAATGGGTGGAGTTTCCCTTTAAAATGACCACAAACATATTTGAATGTGAAATATCTCTTTAACCTCTGGTTTTCTCTCCCTTAAAACAGAATTCCTGTGGTAAAACAAAACTCACAAACTACTGAACTACTGTCCAATGTAATTATTAATTAAATGTTACATTAGTAACCCATATGGTAGGCTATAGAGATACAGAAAAGAACCCAATGCTTTACAACTATTGATTCCATCATTTTAACTAACGGATTAACATGAATGAAAGAAACTTTATTTTTAACAACCGCCTTGAATGAAACATTTCAGTACACTTGGAGCCTGTCTTTAGATAAGGAATTGGGAGTTCCAGACTTGTTTCCTCTCATCAAATGGACATAAAAATGTAGATCACGTGCATAGGGAACATGGCTACCTTTTTATTTTGGCCTTCAGCATTACATTAATGTATGCTATTGGCTTGAAGCTAAAGCTAGAAATATAACCATTACCTATGGAGTATGTTGCATCATCTCACTGGCAATAAATGCAACATGTTTAAAATAGGGCAAATAGCCATAAATTGGTATCAATTATCAATTTTAGGGATCAATTTTAAAGCAATAAGAGGCTTTGGTAGAGGTTTGGTTTGTGTCCCATGAGCTTGTCATGATTTGACATGATGCAACTAGCCCAACCATTTTCCAAATTCCAGGCATATGCTTTTGAAGTTTCAAGGTAGAAAAAGTTGTAGTTGCAAGATTAGAACTTAAATTGCTTTATTTATGTTGTGAAGGTGGACGTGGAGAGAAAAGGAACCCTCTCAAATCAGGGCATTTTCTTTTTACTCACTAACAGAAAGATGTTGAGGAATACGTTCAATATGAATATTTTTGTTTCTGAACATGTGCAATATTGTGCAATATCTTTGGACATAAGCATGCTAGAATAAAAGTGAATGGATATTTTTGGAATGATTACATTACATACACAAGTTCTGCTGTATCATTGTAGTTGATGCAAGCGTTGGTAGCTTGCATCTTTGGTAGGCAGCAGGTAAGCTATAAAACCTATACGCAGCCATATGTTTAACTGACAGGTGTGATGGTCTCCATCAGAGCTATTTGAAGGTTATACTTAAACTAGTTCATCTTGCATTGTAACGTTATACCACAGTTGTCACCCTCCTCAAAGTATGGAAACATTCATTCTGGAAGTCCCAACCACAGAGCTGTGCTGAAAGCCATTTTTCCAGGCAGTGCCTTCCTCTCTTCTTGTCTGTACTGGAACAAGAGAGTTATGAGGAAAAACAAGGGTCTGGAAGCTGCCCCTAATACCAAACCACAGAACTGCGAGGAAGCCAGAGTGCGCTTCCAGTGAAAATCGACTCCCATTTCACCACAAATAGCAATTCAAATAGAATGTCCGTTCAACATGTTTGGTAAATGATGCTCGGTTTGAGGTTGTACTTCATGACCTTCCCTTGCGTTCTTTTTGGGAAGGTACTGTGATGAAATTCCTATTTTGTTGTTCTTTCTTTACAACTGGGCAGAAGGCCAAAGTTGAGGTTCAGCCAAAAGTACCATGAATGAAGGAATTAGTCAGCATTAGAAGAGGGATCTCATCACACTGTGTTCTATCATGCATGCTTTTGATACTTCTCCTTATTTGTGATGCATTGGAGAGGGAAGAAATTCATTCTTGGATTCATTTCTGAAGATAATATTATTGTTTACTCAAGGAACATTAACAGTGCAAAGAAGAGTCAGTAGAAGGTGCTTTACACAGTGCATTACAATACATTCACACACTGTACTGATGGCAGAAGATACACTTTGGAAGGTGGAGCCTGGATTTGAACCGCCAATCCACGGATCATTGGACTTGATCCACAGTCGCCCCACCGTTACCCCAATTATAAATATTAACCAATTATCAAAATATTCTCCTATTTCTGGGTTGGTGAAGGGAGCTTTTCTCATTGTTATTGGTATCTTCTGCAGTTCTGCTGAGACAGTAGCAATTCATATTTGAAATTCCATTGCCTGTACTGTTCTCAGTTCTGTGGTTGCTGCTAATTGCTGTGGGTCTACTGTAGATACTGTATGTCCTCCCTAACAGGCGGTCTCTACGTCAATGTAAACTCAACCCACATGTTTATGGAAATTACATCAATTCTTCCATATCAGTTTGACATGCTCATGCAGCATTCACTCTTCTCATTAGGTTCCCAATTAAGCAAATGAGGATTTGATTTCTTCTGTCTTCCAACGTCAAATGTGCAGATATGGTTTTTAATAGGCCATAAAGCCGGTGGGAGTGGGCGTGTGTTTGTGTTAGCTGGGATTGTTAACAGACCCTGTGAATGAGAGGTGGTGTTTTTGTGCCCTATGTGCTCTCTCTGTTGTACTGGACAGCATGATATCTGGTATTGCTTCTCCAAGGGTAGTGGAAAATATAGGCTCAGGCAACAGTGCGACGACTGTTTCCTGTTTGTCTTGATTATTTCAACGATAAAGGCACGTAATGCTGCTGATGTCAGTTTTTCCTTCATTTTTTCACTTGTATGTGCTATGTGGTTCATCAAAATTCTCATAGTTCTTAACATAGACACATGGAGCAGCTGTTTGTGGAATTGTCTGTGGTCATGTGTTGTCTTTTTAGGAAGGCAACCTGCCTCATTTATATATATTCAGAAATTCAGATGGTGACCACTCAGCCTTTCGGAAGTTCTAGACTCTCACACTCTCAATTTCTGTATTTGCAAGTTTTGCAAATCCTTCACTTATGTTGTCTTCCTATGACATGTGCGCACTGTGCTATAAATATTGTATAAGCCCACAAGAGAGTCTTGTTTCTTGAGACATCATTTTATGTTTAACTTTATAACACCAAACCCCGTCTGATGCGGGTGCGCACAGCGATGGCTCCAGAAAAATGTGACTGCGGTTGCTATGTGGGTGCTGCCGATTTCAAGGGGGGCTAACACATCTTCCTTTACATAGAAGTCAGTCAATTGGGAGCCGTTCCTGGGTGCGTAGCATTAGTCCAACGTCCCAATTACGTTGTTCTTTAAAGACATTTCAACCATAGAGCCCCATACTAACCCTATAGTAGCTGCCTCTTCTGGCTCTTGGGTGTCTGTAACGGGAAGCAATGGTGAAGTGTGATTGGATTATGATGGGATTGCATTGGCAAGGATTCCTTGCGGAACATGGTGGAAGCAAAACTGAAGAAGGCCAATTAGGCTCTCTCTTTCCCAACAGCAATTGCCTTTGGACTATGAGATTCCGCCAAACACTTCCTGGTTGTGCTGGCAGTAGGGGATCCTTCCTGTCGGCAGACTCCCATTCACTATGCATGTATTGGTTGTGAATTTCTAGGAATAAAGTTCAGTTCTTTAAACCACTCTTTTTCATTTGATAATACCATTTCCTAGTTCTTCATAGTTTGTATTATTTGTGGTGTGCTGTTGACATGATCACATGAGTTAGAAATGTCTACAATCTTCAGTTAAAACCGGGAGTTTTTCATGGATTTATCCATGTGTTGCCATATCCACTTTTTATAAGCAAGCCTTTTCAGTAAAGCTGCTTGAAAATAATGGTAGTTTACTACTTACTAGCTGCATGTTTTATTTAAGCCTGTTCCCTAATGTTGCTTAAACCTGTGATTCTCCTCAAACATCCAGGGACCCCCATGTACACTATCTGTACACACAGACCCCAGATGAAAAACAAATCAAGTTCTTAAAGTCTTAAAGAGTAATATAGTAGCTCATTTGGTTTTCATAGTCCAGGTCCAGGTATTTTCAATAGGTGTTCCATGGACCACTTGTGGTCCATTTTTTTCTTCCATAGAACAGCACACTAAAGCTTTGTGCAATGTACAGTAAGCATGCCAACGTTGTCAGTTACTGAAAGTCGAATTGAGGATAAGAAAATCCACAGAAATGGGTGTTAGAATCTCAAGAAAGCTTGCCTGATTTTATCATAATTACATCACTGTGGGAATAATAATGCCATATGTCTACACTATCATTAGGCTACTGTATATCGTATAACCTAAGTTTTAATGGAAGGTTGAATAAAGTAGAACAATAGAACCATTAGGTAGGCACACTCTACTCAGAGTCCAACTTGTATTCTCATTGGCTGATGGGTGCAGATTCTTGCAGATCAATGTAGAGAGAAAATATCCGCACTCGCATACAGTTCATGAATTTTCTTTTATTTCATTTCTCTATGAAACTCTGAAATGAAATATAAGAAAACTCATGAACTATAGGCTATGTGAGTGCGGATATTTTCTCTCTAGGTTGAATAAAGTAACAGAATGGATTTAGGGTAACTGTGGTGGTCCCCATGTTGATTCTAAGTCAGGTTGGTGGTCCCTGGTTCACAATCAGTTGAAACCCCATGTCATAGACCATGGTTGCTTATTTCTCCCACACAATCTGGAACAATGCACTTGCTCCGGTGTTGCCAGATTGTGTGAGAGAGATAAGCAATCAGTCAATCATGAGCTATACATACACTGCACATTACATATTATGCATTATACTCTAAGACTATACATTGGCAGCTACTTGAGAATAGCAGATCTGAAAGCTCAAAGTGTGCCACTGTGATCTGATAGATTTGATATTTTCCAAAATAATTCTTGTTTTATACAGATGAAAAATAAAAACCTGGCTGGCACAAAACATTTTACAGATGGGGATCTGTGTGCACAGATGCATGGAACATGGGGGCCCTTTGACTCATTGTTCACTTGAGCAGAATCACAGATATGGAACAAGCCTTAAAAATCTACCTAAACTGTCAAAGGGCCCCCATGTTCCATGCATCTGTGCACACAGATCCCCATCTGCAATTTTTTTTGTGCCAGCCAGGTTTTTATTTTTCAACTGTATAAAACAAGAATTATTTTGGAAAATATCAAATCTATCAGATCACAGTGGCACACTTTGAGCTTTCAGATCTGCTATTCTCAAGTAGCTGCCAATGTATAGTCTTAGAGTATAATGCATAATATGTATGTAATGTACAAGTTGGCCACTATTGTAAACAAGTGTATGCTTAACTAGTGTGTCCAATCAGCTCTGTCAGATTTGATGTAGTCGTACTTGAATTGTACTGTAATTCTCCAAGCTGTTATCAGTTTTGTAGCAGTGTGTACTTGACTTGTACTGTAACTCTCATCTCTGTCAATGAAAAAATCATTCATTCATTCATTCATTCATTCATTCATTCATTCATTCATTCATTCATTCATTCATTCATTCATTCATTATTTGCAAGCAAATTTACTGAAAAAGGTTGCTTATAAAAAGCGGACATGGCAACACTTGGAGAAATCCATGAAGTACTCATGATTTTAACTGAAGATTTTAGACATTTCTAACTCATGTGATCATGTCAATAGCACACCACAAATAATACAAACTATGAAGAACTAAGAAATGGTATTATCAAATGAAAAAGTGTGGGTTAAAGAACTGAACTTTATTCCTAGAAATTCACAACCAATACATGCAAAGTGAATGGGAGTCTGCCGACAGGAAGGATCCCTTACTGCCAGCACAACCAGGAAGTGTTTGGCTGCATAAAGGCCATTGCCTTTGGACTAAGAGATTCCGCTCAACTTCCTGTTCCCGTTGGAGACAGGTCTCTCCAATGAAAGTGTTGCGACTAATGTGGCATCTATATTTTTAAATATCTATGATAGCCAATTCCTAACTCTAACTGTACACGGAAGCTGGATGAGTCTTAGCTGACCATGTAGTCGGACTAACCGGATGTTCACTTTGCCCCTACAGAAACTTTTGTTAAAATGTGCATTCTTTATCCTGCTATAATTGTTGTGCAATACGTATCAAATTTTCAAACAAACCTAAAACAAATGCCATATGCAGGCATAAGGGACACATTGTCGAGGCGAGTTTCAACTTTGGTACATTTATTGATCTAGTGACAGGTCGTTTCACTGGACTTGGCTTGCCGTAGCCTTCAAGC
This sequence comes from Benthosema pterotum, assembly GCA_039105355.1. Classification (NCBI taxonomy): domain Eukaryota; kingdom Metazoa; phylum Chordata; class Actinopteri; order Myctophiformes; family Myctophidae; genus Benthosema; species Benthosema pterotum. Next base: position 20,945,893 of record CM076968.1, on the reverse strand, counting down.
AAAGCAAAACTGTGTGCAAGTCCTTTTCCTCTGGCCCATACTTTCCACTGTCCTTCTACTCTGCCTCCTCTCTTTTTCTTCTGGGCAGAATGTTGTTTTTGTTTGGGTTTGTACGCCTGCGTTTTGTTTTTTCATTTTTTCTTTCTCATCAGGCGTCTCTCCATCGTCATCTCCAGCTTCAGACGTGACGCAAAGAGCAGAGCAGTCATGCACGGGCAGTCAGCTGTTCTGTTGTTGTTCCTGGATCTCACGGTTGTAAAATGTTCTTCAGAGCCTGAGCGAAATTCGTCCCGGAGACACTCGCCTCCTCTCCTGATTTGTCTTTCTGCCATCCTTTTCAGGAGGTGTCTTTCCTTCCGCCACAACATTTGTGGCGAAATTCTCTCCCCTGTGTCATGATCCTGAATGTTGCAAAAATATATATACTTTTTACAATATTTTCATGACCTTCCAAGTTCTGACTGAATACTGGCAGTTCAGAAGTCCATCACTTTTCCCACGTGCAAAACCATGCTAATTTCTTCAGGTTGTAGCACAGACACAGGATGACAGCCTGAGCCTGAGACAAACAAACAAGAAACTGACTTCTGATAAATTTGACCTAATCTTATCTAATCTTACATAAACAAATTGAATGATGCTTTGTGTGCATGCAAAACAAGATGCACCGTAGGCTTCTAGTTTGAGCCCATTAATGTTTATCTTCATTACCGGTGCAATTGATGTGTACAGATCTTGAAGCAAGCAAGCTCAGGCTGCCATATGTGAGGGCTTATTCTATTTCAGTATTGCATCATGGGCCTATTAGGTAATGCATTCCCAGGACAACAGTAGTTTTTGTAAGGCACTTTTCTACCGTGTGGCCCTGGCCTGAAGGCGCCAGCAGCCGTCTTATCTAGAATACGTTTTGCCTGCATATATTTATTCCAGGGCAAAAGTGTCGGCTGAATTAGTTCTCAATACATGACTGATCTGCTATAGTGCGTGCAAAGTGCATGGCAGAAAACATGGAAATGTATTTGTAGTAAAAAAAAAAATCTATTAAATCATGCCATATAGAATGCTTTCTCAATGCACACCCTGGGTTCCTTCTCTGCTCTAACTGCCAACATGTGGCAAAAACATAATCACCAGAAGTTTCTGTTTTGGCTTGCTGTACGTAGCCTTACACAGGTGTAAGCATAGCATTTTATTCTCACTAGTATTCTTCTTACAAAAGAAGGTTGTTTTCATCTACAACATAATCAAGTAAAATGTGATACTTTTACTAAAACATAAAACAAAATTTTGGCTGTACTGGCAAAGGTGATAATCGCAAAACCGGTTAAGCAATACAACCCACATTGAAGCTTTGTTCCCTAATTTGAGCTACAGGTGTAAGCAGCATGCAAAGCTAAATCACGGAATGCTCTGTGTATGCAAGCAATGTGATTACAAGGCAAAACATTGAATTAGTAAACCTGCAAAGCTTGAATTCAGGGTTAAATCTAGAGCCATGCAATACTGAATTTCAGTTTAGACTAGAGCCATGCAAAGGTGGATTTCAGTTTAACGTTTGAGGTCCAGAATAAAGGTCCAGATCCAGAATAAATTTGGATTCGTATTTAAAAGGACCACATCGTTGAGGGAATGAGCTCTGATTGGAGCATTTAAAAGTGTGTTTGAATGTAAACAAACATACGACACTTGCATTCTTGATTCATTTTTAATTTATCTCTTTTTTAGTCTTAGTCAAGTCAGTCAAATGTCATTGTCAAAACTGACAAAGTTTACTTGCATTCATGTAAGACATTGTTATGACTTCACGGGTGACATATTCAATTGCTAGTAGTCACATCTGACAGTTTATTTATGTCAACACTTGTTCCTTAGCTTGTTCTCACTTGAGCAATCTGGCAAGTACCTCCAAAGGGGATGTGGCTATTATGCATAATTCATAGAATAGTGTTTTCCCATGACTCATTGCCATAGTGAGTTGGCTAAAGGACATTCACCTGCTAGACCCAGCAATGTTCACCTTTAAGTGAACATGTTTTTGTACGAGCTTTGTATTGTGTTTATAGTTAACATGATTAATATTAATAATTTGAGAGTCTATATATCAAACATCAAAACAAAATAAGAATAAAATGAAGTGTGTGGGAAATGCAACACAGTATATTATTCCCATCATATACATGAAGTTTTGATTTCAGGCTTTTTTACACAGTGTCTAGTGCTATTTTGATAGGCAACACCTAGGGACCGCCCAGGCCCAGCACAAGAACGCTGGCTGTTATTGCATTGTATTTTGCCAGCTGTGCAGTTCTCCAAATAAAAGGGAAGTGGAACAGATATGCTCTGGCTGTCATCGACGCTAAAGCATTAGTTAAGCTTTCACAATGTCAGCGGAATATTGCTGACACACCCACATCAGGAACGCCTGCTCATAATATTTATTTTGTGGCCCTAGTAGTGTCTGGCCCTAGTTAACTACCAAGGCCTCGCACGTTGGTGCAACTAAGAGATAATTTCATTGGAATACAAATGCATTTTTACATGCATAGATATTCCTAATGTAGACTTGTTATGGCTAAGGGCGGTTCTGTTTCACTTTCATGACATTGTGCACGTTGTGGAGTAATCTGGGATTGTACAGTATATAGTACAATATGTTTGTCCCCTCAGTAGAACAGTCAGACCCTGTACTTGTAGAGGGCATGGCCAAAAGCCAAGACTCCAATGGCTGCTGATGTGATTGTTTTGCCTCTTTTTCAGGTGCTGGAGAATCTGGGAAAAGCACAATAGTGAAACAGATGAAGTAAGTTAAAACATGTCAAAGAACATTAACTTCAGTTCAACATCCAACCTTTGCATTTTGGTTGGAAAGACTGACGCTAATTTTGCGATTGTGCATTTCCGTTCCAAGTGTGGCTTTCTTGTTGGACGTTATTGGTTCAACACTGATGCAGAACTGGAGCTGGTTTTGCGGCGCTTTAGGCTGAGGGGGAAGTGCTCTTTTTACATAACCCACCAAACAATGGGCACAGAGGCCAGCCGTAGCCTGGCAAGGCCTCAATAGATTCCCCCAAATTCCCACATTAAGCGTGCTGCATACCCAGTGAAGTGCAAAATTCCAGCATTAATAACAGTTGTTAGGAAAAGTTCCAACTCTCCAGCATGTTCCTCATTTGCCACTTCACATTATAACCTTATAACCATTTTGGCATTCTAATTTTGGGCTTGTCAGTATTGGTGAAGGAAAAAAAAAGAAAAGTAATTAATGATTTTTCTTCTCTCCCCCTTTTAGAATCATCCATGAAGATGGCTACTCAGAAGAAGAGTGCAAACAGTACAAAGTTGTGGTCTACAGCAACACCATCCAGTCCATTATTGCCGTCATCAGGGCGATGGGTCGGTTAAAGATAGACTTTGAAGACTCTGCCCGGGCGGTACGCTAATTATCAAATTAACACATAGATTAAGTATCTCAGTCATTTGGATTCCATACGAGTCCAGGGCATGTCTAACTCTTGGCTAACCCTTAGCTTTCTCTATAAATCATATATTTAGTTGTGTACCAGTATCACACACACGCTGAAAGTAGCAGATCTACAAGCGCACCAGGTGTTGCAGCATCACATGTTGTGAGCTTGTAGATCTGGCGTTTTTGCTGCATGACATGGCACTCCACCAATTGAAAATCACAATGCACGTCATACTGGTGCACAGTAAGCAAACAAATATACACGTGAGGCATGAAGTGTGATGCACACACACGCACGCACGCACGCACACACGCACACACACACACACACAGTCAGACATTTCTGCCTGGCTTTCATAGTAGATGTCTCACTGCGTTCGCAATAATATACATTGATGTTATTTTATGATGAATGTCTATTGGAAAAAGTTACATAAGTAAAAGGATGCGTGTGTCTTTTATAGCTTTTATAGCATAGCTAGCTTTAGGGCAAGCGATATAAGATCATTGCTGTAGACCTTTCAGTAACCACATCTTCATAGGAACAAGTATTGACCGTGCAAAGTGAGGGATGTTCTTCTATAAATAAATACATTATTTGTTCAGACACATGTGAAGGAAGCTCTCCAATCATTTTCAGAGCATCATTTTGTGTATGCAAAGATTGGGAATTTAATGTTTGTGTAAGATTAAACTCTATATACATACTGTACATACAGTATAGGAGACTCAAAAATGTTCATGTGGTATTGTGGTTTGCCACTGTGTCATCCAATCAGCTTAAATGTTATAGTGTGGTACCCCTTTTTACTGAGCAAACACTCACAGTAGGATGTGTCCTTGTGAGGGGCACTTGTTTTTAAAAGGCTATTGGTTTGTTGTCGTTGCCAGGACGATGCCCGCCAACTCTTTTCTCTGGCGAGCTCGGCGGAGGAGGGGGTGATGTCATCGGAGCTGACTGGAGTCATACAGAGACTGTGGATGGATGCCGGAGTTCAGGACTGCTTCGGCCGATCCCGAGAGTACCAGCTCAACGACTCTGCTTCATAGTGAGGACTCCTCTTTCCCCTCCCAGTGTTGCAAAAATCCAAAATGCACTAGTGGCACTTCCAAAATGCACTAGAGCAGTGGTTCTCAACCAGTTTCATACCAGGACCCACTATTTATTCTGCATTTTAGCCACGGAAGACCACCATTTGATGTTGAGTTTAGTCTTTATATAATTTAGGAGAATGGCAAAAATGTTGGTCAATATAGCAATTGTTCTACATTTTCTAAATTTGTAGGTTCTTGAAAATTAGGTTATTCAGAATTAATTAAATGTAATTTAACTCTTGAGAGCGTAAAATGAAACAAAATGGACCCCTATTTTACGCTCTCACGAGTTACAGATCTATCCATTTGGTTACGTTTGGTTACAAATGGTACTTTTTACTCATCATCATAGGAGGAAAAATGGTGAAAAACAAGGGTTTTATCTCTGGCACCTGTCAACCATTTTTGCCCCAACTCGCCAGCAAAAAACACTAGATTTTCCGCTAGTACTGTAGTAGTTTTTCACTAATTTTGGCACTAGGGGGGTCTGTAAAAAAGCTAAATATAGCGACAAATGCGCCAAGTTGGCGCACTGTCCCCTCCACCATGTTTTTTTGCTGTAGAATTTACCCCAAAATACACATTCTGGGTGCATTGTCATTGAGGAGTAATACACAAGTTTAGCTTTGTGTTCTGTTGATTCACAATCAAGTGAGCAAATGAGCTCTGATTCTCATCTTCACGACTGTAGGAGTAGGAGTTGGAGGTGACAGTTTTCACTTGAAGGCCAGGCCCAGTTTTCCACACCCATGAACATTAACATGAACAGGAGGGAGACAAGATGAGTCTTGCTTTTTTTTGTCATGTGGCAGCTTGTTTTTGAGCATCGCTTTGCAAGCGATGGCATTCCTGAAGGGAAAGGGGCAAGAAAGACTGAAACCGAGCAGTTGTGAAACGTCTGTGTTGTTGTACCGGTATTTGTTTAAGGTTTAGGTATCAGTTTCATTTTCTTTGTTTGTTTTTCACGATAATTATTACAAATATGTTCATGAAACATGAAGTAATATGCACACAGATGCCCGAGGCGCTTGAATCCGCCAAACTGTCTGTTGCCTGACTTAAATGATAGATAAAGTCCAGTGTTTTTGGCTGTCTGTTATGTTTATATCACAAATGCCCCACTGTACAGTGGGTTAGTGTGAAGGACACTCTGTTTGTTTTGAAAACAGTGAACGTGTCGTGGTTGTAGTTGCACTTTTCCACACTCCTTCCAGAGTTGAGGGACCAGTGCAGTTAGTCTGTAGTTGCTGCTATGCTCTGTTTTCACTCTACCCACTAGCGGCCAATGTTTATCATCCATCAAAATACAAACCCATATTTAGTATCCTTCTGCAATCCTTGGATATCCGTCTCGAGAACTATGGCCCCCAGTTCACCAACCCTGATTGTCCAACGAATATCTCATTATCTTGCAGTGTTTTGACATCTCCTGAATCAACAGTTGTTTGAATTCATTCCATTCCTTTATTTCAGTGAGTTGGAGAAACTTCATGATTTTGTCTCAACTGCACATTTATGTTTTGTTTCCTGAAACCATGTGTGTCTCTGTATCTTACTCTCAGCTATCTGAACGACTTGGACAGGATCTCTGAGCCAGGCTACGTTCCAACCCAGCAGGACGTGCTTCGTACACGTGTCAAGACCACTGGCATTGTGGAGACACACTTCACCTTCAAAGAGCTGTATTTCAAGTTAGTAAACTATCTATCACCTGTCCCACACACATATCTACTATTCCTCCTGTGAAATGTCTTTGACCGACTCTGCTACTAGCTGATGCCTGGCCGTGTATCTCTCAATGAGAATAGTCTTCATTGTCACATCACAGAAAGTGGGTGAAATTTGTTTTTGTGCATGGTTTTCACCTTTTTATAATTATCAAATAAAGGCAAGGTTAGAAAGAACATTTAGAAGATTGTTACACACACAAACAGCACATTAATAGGGTCTCTTTTAGCTAATCTACAAACGTGCAGCGAAATCCACTAGCGACCAACGACCTGCGACAAGTTGCTTGTGGTCATGACTAGTGAAGAAAACTAATTACAACCTGGATGGGACTGCTCGAGAGGGTCCCACCAGGGCACTCTAACCTAGCCTAAGTCCAAGCATGGAGCAGTGAATGTTTGCCAACATACGCGCGACTAGTAAGCAACTGGTCGTGACCTGCCTAACAAAATGTGAACAGAAACCAAACGCGGCCAGAAACAACGCGACAGGAAGCTATAGTTCAAATGCGACCTGAAGCTATAGGTTGCAACCAGGTCAGACTATGGTCGTTGGTCGCTACTGTAGTAGGAGCCGTAGGGTCTCTGTTATCTTATGTATAATACAAGTGAAAGTTTACAGAAGGTGCTACTGAATAAAGCCACTTAAAAGAATGCCTTCTAATGGGGCCTGTAAACATTAACTCTATGACATTAACTTTAATTGACTCGTATATTAAAACTGACCATTTGCTTTGAATTAGTTGGTCACTGAATCGATGTAGGAACACATAAAAATGGTTAATGGTGCATTTATATAGTGCCTTTTATCCAAGGCACTTCACATGGTGCATTACATTCACCCATCGCGGCGGAAACCATGCAAGGCACAACCAGCACAACAGGAGCAATTGTGTCTTGCCTCTTTAACATGTAGACAGCGATCGATGAAAAAAGGATGGTCTGGAAAAAAGCTTGACTGTTTGTAAAAATGTGACCGGGGTTCTCCACCTATACATTGGTCATGACCGAGTTACGTTGTACAACGGTCGCGACCAATGTTAACAACGGTCAAGATTGCACGATGATCTGTCTGTCTCTCGGGTGCAGGGCAGCCTATAGGACAGTGACATTACAGTTAACTGTAACAGAGTGATGGTCAGTGGCCTGTTAATTTAGGGCCTTGTCAATTGTTCTCCTGGCCTAGATTTCAGAGGACCCTCCGCCTCATTGCGCTCAAATGGCCACGTTCGCTCTGCATTTGCATGTTAATTGCGTACATATGTCTCCGTTTGCAGGATGTTTGATGTGGGAGGCCAGCGCTCAGAGAGAAAGAAGTGGATCCACTGTTTCGAGGGTGTGACGGCCATCATCTTCTGCGTAGCTCTCAGTGACTACGACCTGGTGTTGGCTGAGGACGAGGAGATGGTAAGGAATGGAGCTGTTGACGTTGTTGCAATACATATAATGTTTGTTTGTCTGTGTTTTTTTTTTCTTCACTTTTTGCACTCACTGCACGTGGCCAAAGTGTATTGTTTTCTGCAGTGCCATTCACGCTCTTGTCCTTTCCCCCAGAACCGCATGCACGAGAGCATGAAGCTTTTCGACTCCATCTGCAATAACAAGTGGTTCACAGAGACTTCCATTATCCTCTTCCTCAACAAGAAGGACTTGTTTGAAGAGAAAATCAGCAGGAGTCCACTTACCATCTGCTACCCTGAATATACTAGTGAGGCATACTAAATTATATTACTGCACATCTAGCTTGTGTGTTTGTGTGGGGGTGCACGTGTGCGTGGGTTTGTTTGTATATTGTTGTGGATTTTATTGCAGTAATTTTGATTATCGCGTTTATTAACATAGGTAAAAACAACAACAGAGTACAGAAGCACGTCTTGTTTCCATTTAGGCCCTATACAAACTATTGATAGACGTACAACATAAGTGTGTGTGTGTGTGTGTGTGTGTGTGTGTGTGTGTGTGTGTGTGTGTGTGTGTGTGTGTGTGTGTGTGTGTGTGTGTGTGTGTGTGTGTGTGTGTGTGTGTGTGTGTGTGTGTGTGTGTGTGTGTGTGTGTGTGTGTGTGTGTGTGTGTGTGTGTGTGTGTGTGTGTGTGTGTGTGTGTGTGTGTGTGTGTGTGTGTGTGCGTGCGCGCGCGCGCGGCTCACTTGTGTCTAGTCCAAACATAGTCATAGACGATCATGTAATTAAATATTTAAATAATAGAGTATTGAATCGAAAATCGATTTTAGCATATTTTCAGAAATTGCTGCCATTATATTTAGTTTTCATTGCAGCTAGCTTGTTCTAATTGAACCCTGCTGCTGTACTGTAGGTGCTAATAACTACGAAGAGGCCGCAGCTTACATCCAGTGCCAGTTTGAGGACTTGAACAGGAGAAAGGACACCAAGGAGATCTACACCCACTTCACCTGTGCCACTGACACCAAGAACGTGCAGTTTGTCTTCGATGCCGTTACCGATGTCATCATCAAGATCAACCTGAAAGAATGTGGGCTCTATTGAGGCTCTAAGCCCTGCAGGTCAGTGCCTTCAACAGCAGCATTTCATGCCATTTATCTCATTCCAAAGAGTGAAGAGTACCAATCCACTTCCAATATGAACGTGCTTGTGAGGTCTTGATCCAAGTTGAACATAGCGCCCATAATACCAAATCGGTTTACCAAAAGGGCCTTTGTGGCCAGACTGCCCCAACAAAAACATGATGGCATGCAAAACAACCCAAATTTCAAAGATATTTCAAATTAAAGTGCTTATAATTAAAATGGTTTGAAACACTACGCTACTAACTAGCTACACTTGTGTCACCACTAAACTAACAACATTTCATCATTCAAAACAGAAAACTCTCTGAGTAAGACTGCCTTATGCATGCTGCGTACCTGTTGCCTTGCCCGTGGCACGGGCGAGGCACGGGCAGCCATAGCATTTTCTCTTACCCCCCAATCTGGGAAATGTTACATCCGGGCCTGGGTACCCCCACATTTGTTTTGCCTTTATTGATAGATCACAGTAGGTAGACAGGAAACAGGGAAAGTGATAGAGGGAAAACACACAGCAAAGTTTGTCCAGATCGGGGCCGAACCTGGTACACCCCTGGTCATCCTGATTGTGAGGAAAGCAACTAGCTACGCTCTACTGGGGAAACTCCCCCCGCCTGTTTTGATGGATGGTAATTGGATACTTTTCACCTTTATATCATGGAATGTTACTATAGATCAGTGACTCCAAAAAATCTTCATGTTCCGGAAATGCCACGAATGCTTTAGAGATGTTCAAGTAAAGGTTGGGATTTGGGAACCACTGATTCTAGATGGTCATACTGTTTGCTTGACCAAGTATTAAACATGCTACTTGGCTTAATTTTTTTTGCACAGTACTTAATATTTACTCTGCCAGCATTAAAAAATGTAGGTACTAGGTAGCTACTACCAGCGATTTTCTCATAAAAGTTATAGTTCATATTTCGTTGTATTTTTCCAGTCGGACATTTTAGATGGGCACACAAGATCTTATTTCTGGTCCGTCTCTATTTGGGTCTCTCAGCTGGCAGGAGGAGGTTATTGCTGCTAGCGCCCGCTTTTATCAGGATCGTATCTGACAATAGTGCTACTAATCAAACATTGCCATAGATCTGAGTCAGTGGCAGTGGCAGTGTAGATCTACGGCAATGGTTGATGACTTAGATTCATGCCATTCATGTAAGTTGGTTAATGGCTAAATTGTCTAGAATATAGACAACTGTTTGCAGTATATAGAAACCTTCGCCTGTATCTTTACCTTTTAGCTTTTAATGTAATTAAATGCTCTACTTTATTGGTTTTACTTTATTGGTTAAATTGGTTGAAAGTTGAAGATGTGTTTTTTTCTGTCTGTGTTTAATAAATATGTACTGTATATATACGAAATAACAATAGTTAACCAAATAGTTAACAAATAGTTAGCCAGTTAAAAGTATCAATATGAGCTGGAGACTAAATAATAACTACACTGGATCCATCGGAACACAGGTTTTTCATGCCCTGAAAAAGGGCATGAAAAACCTGTGAAAAACCAGGGCACAGTTTTGGACATGCATGGTTTATCTATTAACCCATTGTGTCCTAATAGTCCAGGATATATAGCGTTTCAAGTGGAATAAATTGTAACATGGGATTTTTCTTCACAGATCATTTCTTTGAGGTCTCCAGAACAACATATTAAAAGTCCCGAAAAATCCCAGTTGCGCAAATATGTTTAATTTCATAAAGTAATAGTATATATAGGCTCCAATGGAGTGATAGCCCCGCCCCCTCCTATACAAACCCATTATAACTTAAAACTCCATTTTAACCATGATGGATTATTCAAAAACAACCCATCTTTTTTCTGGTGACTGATATTGTCCTCCTAATACGTGAGAGGACCGTGGAATTTCATTCACAGGTTTCAGTTATTTCTAAAATATTGTTTTGGAAAATGTAGCTGCCTCCATATCTGGCTATGCCCACCCAAATGAATACTAAAAAAATAAATAAATGAAACCTGTAAATGAAAGTCCACTGCCCTCACCTTTTTCTGGTGACTGCATATAGTCCCCCTAATATGTGAGAGGGCAGTGGAATTTCATTTACAGGTTTCATTTATTTATTTATTTTAATATTCATTTGGGTGGGCATAGCCAGATATGGAGGCAGCTACATTTTCCAAAACAATATTTTAAAAATAACTGAAACCTGTGAATGAAATTCCACGGTCCTCTCACGTATTAGGAGGACAATATCAGTCACCAGAAAAAAGATGGGTTGTTTTTGAATAATCCATCATGGTTAAAATGGAGTTTTAAGTTATAATGGGTTTGTATAGGAGGGGGCGGGGCTATCACTCCATTGGAGCCTATATATACTATTACTTTATGAAATTAAACATATTTGCGCAACTGGGATTTTTCGGGACTTTTAATATGTTGTTCTGGAGACCTCAAAGAAATGATCTGTGAAGAAAAATCCCATGTTACAATTTATTCCATTTTTAGGTAAAACATGAGCTAAAATTACTGGCCTATAAGTCCGGTTAGAAAAAAGCCCTAAAAACCTAAGTCCGATTGGAAAAATACCCCTAAAACCTGACTTTTTCTGTAAAACTTGACAGGACTGTCAACGTCTAGTAAAAAAATGATATCTCAGCCTCTGAAGCAGCTAGAAACAAAATTCCAAAACTATTTGAATGCTCAGACCTTTGGCTTTCATGGAAAATTACTTGCCATGGTCCAAATCATTATCACAATTTTAGAAAAATCACCAAAGTCAGAAATTATGAAAATGTAGTAAAACGTCTGCTAAAAAAAATACCATTTCTGTCATTTCCCAGCCTCTGTAGAAGATTGAAACAAAATTACAATCCCATTTGATAGCTTACACCTGTGCCTTCCATAGGCAGTTACCTTTCTTGGTCCAAACCTTTGTCACAAAATCTAAAACGTCTACAAATTCAGAAAATATTATAAAATCAATGAAATGTCTACTTTCTTAGCCTCTGTAGCAGATGGAAGCAATATATATGAGATCTGACACAATAGGGTTCCATTAGAAAATACATTTATTTTGTAAAAAACACAATAATAAATATAGGATAATAAAATCAATAAAACTAGTAAACGTAGTACTGCTCTAATTGTTATACAGGAGATGGGAGGATGATGCACAGTGTCATTTCAAAGAAAACTGCAAACGTGCTTCCCAAAGCACTCTTTGCACACAGATACCTGGCAAAACAGTAGCACAAGTACGTTTCTTTGTTCCAAAGTTCTCTACCAACCACACAACGCAGCTCATCCTGTTGTCTCTGAGCTTGTCATACTCAGACGCTGGCCCTACTCAGACGCTGGCCCAAAGCAGCTGCAGAAGGTCCAAAAAGGAGCAAGAGAAGTTCAGGAACCATCTCAGCTTCCAGCGTGGTTCACATCAGCTGGCTGGTTATGGTGGAGCTGTAGACCTGGACCTGCAAATTCACATACATTTTAGTCACCTTGGAGGAAAGAAAAATGTTTACCTATAAGCCATCATGTGTTCAGACATTATTCTCTCTACATTGTTTATAATTATTGCTTACAGAATTGTAGAAAATGTACATAAGTAAAATGTCATAGCTATTTTATCATCATATTAGTAGTAGTCTATTTTCTTTACTATTACAATTATTATAGTAGTAGTAGTATCACACACCATTGTATACACCATTGTATAGTTGTTTACAAATGCTTTTTATATTAGAATTGATATAGTCATCTTAGTACCGTTTTCACCCATGTATAAAGTTATAACAACATGGTGATACAATAGTACTATCATCACATAGTATTTCCAGATAGTAATGTGAATATAATAATGACGCCCTTTGTAGTCATTATTATACCGTTATGGTCACTGTAGTAGCCCAAGTTGCTTATTGTTTCCATATAACGGTAAACATTCATAATCTTTGTGGTTGGCTTGCTGTAGTAAATTCCATGCATAACGGTACACATAGCGTTCGCCGATCGTCGTCATTATAATGACATTGTAGTAAATTGCTGTTCATCATCCTCCCGTATCCTCCTGTATAACAATAGCAAATATTTCTGTCTGATCGGCTGATAGTAATATTTGTTCTTACCTCGAGATGTCCGTGTGTTGCAACCCCCGATCGTCGCGTCGCTATAATCATCATCAAAATCTTCATCTCCGCTGCTGTTGCTGGTCATCCGTATCATAAATCCCCTCGCACAAAATATTCGTGCGAGGGGGTCCTCGCATGAAATATATTCGATTCTGTGTTCTCTTACGTGGGCCATTGAAACACAGCAATATACGATCCATTTTCTCCGACATGCTAATGCTACTGGCCAAAACCTTAGAGTAATGAGTATGCTAGAGAGAACACCCTGAACCTTGAGGCGAGTGAGCAACTCAATGCAAGTGGATGAGAGGGGAGCTCGGGTGGTCTCTCTATTTAATATATACTCTAAAACAAGCAATGAAAAAATCCGGAAATGCATTTGCGATACGCTGGAAGCCATACGTCATCGATTTATGGTGCATTTGATTGGCTATCGGCCCGGAAACGGCTGAAAAACAGCAGAAACACGTATTGGGGTTCCCGCCCACTAAGGGATATTTACAGCACAGCGCACCCGTTCACTAAGGGAGAATTACGTGCGGGGTAACCCGCCCCCTATGGGTTATCTATTAAACATGTTTCTTTGTTTTACTGCATTGCAGATGTCGGGGGACACGCAAGTTGGGACTCCTGAGGCGGTATGTCTTGTCTGCAGTAGATGAATTGGGAAGAAAAGGTGTGGCCAATGACTGAGGCAAGCAAAGGTGACCATGCTGCATGGTGGACCCTAACTCTATACTTTGGGGACTTCTTGCTCAATGTTTTTCGTTTGTTTTTTTCTTTACATATTTTTACCATGCAATGCAGAGAGTTATGGGATGAACTTGGGGGGGCGGGGGGGGGGGGGGGGGTCTAGGGGGGCAAAATCACTGTGATTTTATCAGGAGTCCTGTCGTATTTATGGATCTTGAGCCTGTGAGCAGGCTCGCTGTTTGAGTAGTTCCTTGTCTTCTTTTTCAAATTTCAAATCAAGCTCTGTCTCTGGTAGAATGTCACAGAACTATGCACCAGGACCAAAACAAACCACTTGTTTGTCAAGACCATAACAGCATCTCATAATTTCATAATTCCTTGACTGATTGTTTTTAGTCACTCGTCTAGATTTTTAAGTTTCTTCTTATCTTAGCTATACGTTTGAACCACATTGTTGTTATTGAATATTTCTCAATTTTAACAGTTTTAATTAGTTATATTTTATGTAAAATTTGGGTTGCACTTACGTAGACTTTTCCATCTACTGAACGTGTGGATGCCATCATTTGTGGATTTAGTGTTAGCGTTTTGTTGTACATACTCTGTTTTGTCCCGAGACTAGTGTAGTCTCGCTAGAAAAATAGATTTTAGCTTCATCATTATCTTTGCCAGGAGGTCATGTGTGAGTTTGTAGCTAACAATCAACGTAACCCAAAACTTCTAATTCATTTCTCCACATTCAGCTCAATCCGAGCTGTCTTAGTCTTAGTCTCGCCTTGAAAGAGCAGACATGTACAGTTGCAAAGTGAGCATGCTGGATTTGAAAAGAACTTGTTTTTGGTGATGTGATCAGGTCATTCTGAGAGGCAAGACAGTAGAGACGATGTACAACTAGTAATCATGTCCGTGCTCTTTGTTATCATTATTAGAGCATGGCTCCTGGCGGAGATGTGTGCTGTACTGAGCACACCTTTCTAGTTTTTAATGTTATTGGACCACTTTGTATTAAACAATATTTTTGTATTCAGGAGTAGGACACTTCACTGCAGCACAATTTGAAATGTTTCACTAAGGGAGAACTTCACCATTCTGTGATCGTACCACTGGACATTGCAAAAGATGAATAATATTACATGCCTGAAAGTCAATTTGATGTGTTACTTATTTTACTCTAGGTAAATTTGTTCTTAATCCTGTGGATTTCAGTAAAGAAATGTAAACGGACCAAACAAGGCAAGTCAAACGGTAGCTTGTTACAGTGGGTGGCTGTGTTATTGTTCAATGGCTCGGAGCCATATTGTTTTGTACGAATCGTGTTGGCAATATAAGAGAATGTGGTATGGGTTAGTTTGATCTCTTCCTTCCACAAACAACTAAACGGCATTGAGGCGTTATGCAGGAGTAAACAATGTCTTGTCCATTTTTCATCTGTGCAGTTGTAATGTTCTTAACACAATTAAATTACAACACTAAGCTTGGCTCGTCCTGCATTCGTTACTGTTGCAAGCCGAATCGCCTACCGTGGCCATGCAGGGCATACAGTATCAGCTGTATCCCATATAGACCTTTTGGTCTGTGACTAATGAAAGATAAATGGCTTCACCCTCAAATGGAGCAGAGAAACGGGGGCTTGCAGAATAAGAACAATGCTATACTGTAGAATAGATGGCCATGAATGCACCTTTCAGCTACAGCTGAGAGCCTGACTAATGCCGGCAGCACTCCAAAGAACCTCCAGATCTCCAATACAGGTCCAACTTTGTATCGCTTAGTTTCACTCGTTTCACTCTTAAGGAATAAACAGTAGGAAAATAAACCCGTGAACTACTCATACTTGTTGGTGCCTTGTTCATGCAACTTGATGCTGTGTGGAAGATAGGAAAGAATTAACCCTGTTGTGAATAAATATTATGTTGATTGTGATATTATGCGTCCTGTGTGAATATGCTAATTACACAAACCAGGCGTTTTGTGTGTGTGTGTGTGTGTGTGTGTGTGTGTGTGTGTGTGTGTGTGTGTGTGTGTGTGTGTGTGTGTGTGTGTGTGTGTGTGTGTGTGTGTGTGTGTGTGTGTGTGTGTGTGTGTGTGTGTGTGTGTGTGTGTGTGTGTGTGTGTGTGTGTGTGTGTGTGTGTGTGTGTGTGTGTGTGCGTGCGTGCGTGCGTGCGTGCGTGCGTGCGTGCGTGCGTGCGTGCGTGCGTGCGTGCGTGCGTGCGTGCGTGCGTGCGTGCGTGCGTGCGTGCGTGCGTGCGTGCGTGCGTGCGTGTGTGTGTGAGAGAGAGAGAGAGGTGATGTAGACTCGTAGGCACCAAATGGAGTTAATGCATCTTTATTTCATGCCTCTACGTTTCATAAGAAAGGACTCAATAGATTTACAATCCCTTTTGAAAACAAACCAACCTCCCTCTAGTATTATAGAGGGATATAGCCATTGATCTACTATTATGTACAAAGTTTCTCTACCAGGTTTGATCCTCTTTAAAATTATTCATGATCACATAAACATGTACATTTTGTAAGTGAATTGAAATACATTAACGCTAGAATAGATACGTGTACAATTTGGTTTTGTAATCTGGATATACTGTAAGCTCTGGAAACATCTGTGAGATCAGCTCGGCAAACCTTTCTTTACAGTTAACATATCAAGACTACAGTACTTTAAAAACAAAAAAACAAGGTTTCAATTGTGTCTATTCAATATATTCATAATTTCCCTGGTTATTTCTCTTACCTGACAGGGATTGGTTTCCAAATGAAATGGGACCAGCGATGCAGTAATCAAACGTTACATCTTAGAAAGTGGTGGCGATCGGCTACACAGCGTTAGGCCAGCAGCATTTTGGGGGGAGACACATAAGTGGTACTATATTTCACAAGCATGTACATTACTGCATTGATTGAGAAATATATTTATCTGACAATGTCTTCTTTTAGGAAGCTGCATGACCACGCAAAGCATATTGTGACTTGGTAGTAGTTTCAGTCCAACTGGATGTAAAATGCACTGCGTTGGCAGGGATCTACTGTTGTGGTGGTACAATGTTCAGTGAGCAGGCGAGGACATGGAGCTGGGACTTGGCAGTGGAGCAGGTTGACGTTCACAATCGAAGGACCCTCTCTCTGCTTCTTCCACCCGTTCACAAGTTCTCAGTAAAACGCCAATGTTTGAGGTGAGGGGTTAAGGTGGGACGGGAGGTTCTGCAAAGTAGAGCAAACAACAAACGATTAAAGGGGAATTCTAAAAAAGGTTCTCCCCCATTCTGTTTATGGAGGTCTGAAAAAATCCTTAACAGCTAATGATTTTTCAAATGTTTACTGATGTAGGACTTTGTAATTGCTCCACAACCAATCGTGCTTGTACTATATTTACTCTATATTTACTCTGTAGTCTGTACAAATATGTGGTGATATGGTTCATTTGATTGTTACTGTATAGCCTTGGATGCCATTCCAGTAATTGAGAGTTTCAGGGATTCAGGGCCTTATGCAAAAGTGACTTTTTTTTTACTCTGGATAAAAAATAAGAGCAACTATTACCTTGGGCTCATGGACAAGGGTTGTTGCTTGGCAACGTGGGTAAGCAAGATACCCTACGTGGATTTAAATTGAATTAGCAGGAGTTTGTCTCTCCTTGGCCAAAGCTGGACCTTATTTCATTGTATCAACACAGTCCCTGGGAGGGACACACACAGACACAGCGGCACGTGGCAGGCAGCCCCGGGTTGAATCTGTTTACCTTTTTATGTTCCCTCGAGAGCTGCTTAGAAAAGACCGCAATCTTTAAGGTTTTCTTTGATGATGATGTCTGTCACGGCGTTGAACACGATCTGGACGTTCTCTGTGTCCGTGGCACAGGTCAAGTGGGAATAGATTTCTTTCACGCCCTTCTTCATGTTCAGTTCTTCAAACTGGGACTTAATGTATTTGCTGGCGTCCTCATATGAGTTGTCACCTGCACAGGAAGTAGAGCGGTCAAGGTGAGAATGGCGTTCGGGTTTAATACATTGTAGCGCACGCAATCTCTCTTTTGAAACGAGTTGAATATTGTAATTCGCTTTCCTTAACTGAATTAAATCTAGTCAATTTCGTCATTTTGTCCAAATAGATCAGGAAACCGTGTCACACGGAGGAGAGATTAATGCTGTTGGCATGATCACAAAAAGGTCAATGGGCCTCATGCGTACTCAAATGTATTTAACAGCTATTTATATTTTATCATCAGAGAATGTGTCCAATACAGTATAACGTTACCAATACTAGAGGTGTATCAGTCTGTGCACCGTGGCACTGCTCAGAGAATTGTTGCCCTTTCCACACGGAAGGACAAAAGGTCCTCCTTCGGTAAAACTGGCTTTGCAGGAGGAAACTCTTGCACAACTCACTCACAACTTGTGACTGTTGCTTCATGCCTGACAGCTCTGGTCTCAAGTGACCTCTTAACCATCCCTTTTCCACCCTCCTGTAATTATCACCCAAATACGTGCATCAGTCAGCAGCAGCTGTAAAACTGAAAGTGGCAGCTAACACGTTTAATTTAAGCACTTGTCAGGCAGAAACCTTGTATCGCCACATTTCCACTATACAAGCTCACACCATGTTGCATCGAGTCTATCCCTGTGCTTTTTTATAAAATATTGAACCAATGAAGAGTATTGACAAAAGCTTGTGACGCGATGTCTGGCACACTTTTTTGCATTTTCTGAAAAGTAACCATTTACGTTTAGGACATGAAAGGTTTCCACCCAATACAATATGTGGTTTCTTTTTTTAGCCTTGTCAGCGGGACTCACCATCATAGTCTGGGAAGCAGATGCTCAGGTGGACTTTCTTGATCTTCTCCTGGAAGAGATCCTTCTTGTTGAGGAAAAGCACGATGGAGGTCTTTGCAAAGAACCTGTGGTTGCAGATACTGTTGAATAGATGGAGGGACTCGTGCATGCGGTTCTGAAAAAAGGCAAAGAAAAAAAGTGGTTTTCGCAGACGATGCATGTTTTTCGATTGGCTTTTACATTGCCGTAGAGCAGTGGTTTTCAACCGATGGTCCCCAGCTAAATGATGGACAGTTGGTTAACAAGATGTAACTCTTTGAGAGCGTAAAATGAAATCAAATGGACCGTTGCGGGTCCATTTGGTTTCATGTTTACACTCTCAAGAGTTAAAATATTAATCATGCAAATTAGCCCAAGTCTACACAACTAGAGAATGTAGAGGATTGATGGTCATTTTGATCTGTATGTTTGCCAGTTTTGTTTCCAAAATCCAGCCTGGTTTTGCGGATAAAACCAAAATAAATCTTTAGTTTTTGGGGTCTGTGGAGCTAAAATGTCCTCAAATGATGTTCTGTGGCTCAAGTGCTGAATAAATGGTGGGGCCCTGGTATGAAAAAGGGTGAAAACCACTGCCGTAGAGTCATGAGGGGCTTGTGCGTTGCTTACCACTTCATCATCCTCTACCAGCACCATGTCATATGCACTGAGAGCTCCACAGAAGATGATGCAGGTCACTCCCTCGAAACAATGGATCCACTTCTTTCTCTCTGACCTCTGGCCACCCACATCAAACATCCTATTCATCAGAGAAAGAGAGAGAGAGAGAGAGAGAGAGTGAGAGATAGAGAGAGAGAGAGAGAGAGAGAGAGAGAGAATGAAACTCAGCCATACTGTACAGCAGGCTACATCCAGTAATAGAGTTTGCCCAGTATGTGTCTGGCCAGCCTCTAGGTGTGGTAACCAGAATGCTCATCCCAAAACACAACCATCGCCAACCATTTTTGTCTGACCCTCTGCTGTCACTCGAATTCCCGGGGAGTGTGGTTATTAGCAAGGCCCACCTGAAGTGCAACTCTTTGCAGGAGAACTGTTCTTCGATGATACCAGTTGTTTTGACTCGAGATCGCAGCACGTCTTGCTCGGTGGGCATGTAATCCGATTGGCAGATTCTGTCCATTTCATTCAGGTAGCTGCGGACGACAAATGAGAAGAATGATTGTAGTGTTCTGCTATGCTGTAGCAACGATATACACCAGACCCACACATGATGGTTGCATCAGTACACTACATTCTGAGAGACATTGACATGTACGCACTACGCACCCACTATATTTACACTACTACGGCCATGTTGCCATTTTGTGTGAATATGGTGAATGGGACCTGAAGAAGACTCGTCATGAAGACTGTATCCTAGCTAATGTATATAGATAGACTATAGACTATACATAAACTATCTACCCAAATCTGTATGCACTAAGTGTCAAGCATTTTGGGTGTTGATTGGAAGCTCCCAAGTTGCAAGACAGGTACAGTGAGTAAGTGATGATCTGTGTGATGCACTCACTATCCAGCAGAGTCGTTCAGTTGGTACTCAGCTGCTCTCTCAAAGCCGGCCTGCACTCCAGAGTCCTTCCACAGCTTCTTGATGACATCACCCAGCTCAGGTGGCATTGTGCCTTCCTCGATGGAGTCTGACAAGTTCTGCAGTTTCTGTGCATCTTCCTGTGATTGCATAATCCATAATATAAACAAGCAAAGCAAAGGGAATGGCATTAGTGCCCTGGGAGTGGTTTTGTATTAAAATGTCATACTCAGTGTTTCTGTCTGTCTGTGTCCCTCTCAAACATCTCTCTTTCTCTATACATATATGTTTCTATGCATCACAAGACCTGTCCACTGCCAGAGCCGAAGCTGATGTCCAGCATCTCCATGCCTCTGATGATAGCCAGAGCAGACTGCAGGATGTTTCCATAGATGACAGCTCTGAACTCCATCTGTTCTTCTTTTGTATAACCACCTTGATGGAGAATCCTTTTGGGGGAAGGAACAGGATGGGGGGTGGAATCCATATCAGTGGAAGGTAACCTTATATTGTATTATTCTTTTTTGTGGTCGTTGAAATCGTTATTTATCCAGTATAAATAGTATAAATTAGAGAACACTTGGCCAATCATTGCTGAATTATCACATCATAGGTCAGAGCACAGTGGTTTCACGATATGTTCATTTGTCTACTTTCTTTACTCAGCGTGTACAAAACTACAAATGTAACTAGGCCTGCATGCTCTGAGGTAAATTAATTTGCAGTGCCACTGCCAACCAGTGTTTCCATGTGACTCTGCATTTATCCTCCTAGCAAACCTTGTTTTAGACTTCAAGCGCTAACTTATGCAGTCACAGTGCATTTAAGGCAAGTGCTGACACATCAGTCCTCGTGGATGTTTGCGAAACAGCAGGTTGTAGGGGCATTTTTTAGCCTACCCTGGGTGAGCTCAGAGGGATTTGCCTCTGAGGGAATTCCTGGGAATTCATGGCGTGTGTGCAACATAACAAATTATATAGTATTTTATAGTTTTACTTACTTCATTTGTTTTACGATGGTGCTCTTTCCTGACTCACCAGCGCCTAGTGGAGAGAACAAACATCGAGAGCCATGATGCTGTGTTCACATCCTATAATCAATCCTATAACCCATAAAAACAGGCTAATGTAATAACTAAGGTAATGCAAACTGTTTATGAGGAATGTTCTTCCAAAAAAAGAATGGTATATGGCTTTTTGTTTTACATTCAATATATTTTGATTGTGATTACATAAAATGAGCCAGTTTTATTGCAGGAAACAGGAATAGCATGCATGTGAGATCTTGAAATGCTAAGGGGACACCCCTGAGTGTTCTCTGTGTCACGGGACAACCAATCCAGCGTAAGCGATAGTTCATGGAGGCACGGAGGGCAGAATGGTTATTGTATTATACTCCTCATTCTCAGTCAGTATTCATTCTGTTTCTTTAAATCAGCAGTCTCTCTCCATGTCTACTCCCCTCACTCTCATTGGCTGACAGCAAGTCACTCACGCCCACATTCATCAGGTGTTCTTTATAAGCAGTCATTCTGTTCTCAGCCTTCCTTCTGGTCGACTCCATGTGCCTATTCAAATGTAAGCGTTCAAATTTGTGTTGGTTGGTCTGTGCTCTTTCATGCTAATCTTTTCACCATCTTGTAACTCACCGGTAGCCTCAGATTGGGTTCTGAGTGGTCTTCTGATGAGTAGGTTGTGTTGGTTGGGAGTTGGCTGCTAAATCCATAAGCTATCTTGCATTCTTGCCATCCATCAGTGATTCCTGACTCTCCTCAATGGTTTAATATGCCAGGTGATGCCCCTTTTTCTTGTGTGTTTAATGTCATGTGTGATTATTGGGTCATTAGCTGACCAATAACTGGCCGGATATCATTTGCATTCTCATGCAATTGTTTGTTTGCCATGTGGGCAACATTGGAGGCCTCTCAGCATGCATCATGGGTACTGTAGTTTATGCAAATCCCCTCCACCATATTGGGATGGGTGAGCTTGATTTTCCTGTCTTCTCTTGTCACCAGTATTGTCATTTCAGGGGAAGCTTTAGTGGTGTTTGATATCAGTTTCTAATATGGTAAAATGATGGGAAGTCCTTCTTTCCTCTTATTTACAGGCAGATATATTATGTGTTGACTAGAGTTTGAGATTCATGTTGTGTTTGCATCTTTGCTCTATGCTGTAGGTTGAGTATAAGTGCTAACTCTTGCTATTGGCTCATGGTGTTATTGGAGCAGCCTTATGCTAACTGTTGCCAGCGGCTTGTGTAAGGGGAGTTGCTACAGCAAGTGCTATCCAGTGGTAAGTTACTCTTATGGTGCAGAGTTGTAGTTCTCTGGAAGTATCATTACCTTACATATAACTGCCCTGTGACAGTAGTATTTTGTTTTCGTTTTCTTGTAGGCGGAACTAAAGTTCCGGCGGAACCAAAGTTCCGTCCGTTGTTTCCGCACGGATCGAATTACGATGCGCTATTTTCTGTCTGTTTTGTGTTGGTGCGTCACGGAGAAGCAAACAGTTCTAGTAAGCAGTTCGTTTTTAAGTATATTCCCCCCTCAAGGTGTAATGCAGCCACAGGTTGTTGTAATTGTATTTTTATTTGTAAGTTTGTTGCAGTTGACAGGGTGAATGTGTATTAGTTATTGCTTGTTATTTTTAGCTTGTTGTTTAGTTAGTGATTGTTGTTTTGTATGTTTATTTCTATTCAGTTCTCACGGCTTTGGAATGAATTCCTGCCCGTATACATGAACTAGAGTGCTGTCATCATTACTCGGGAGTTATTTTACCTGTTTCTAATTATGAAGCATCGACTGTGATTACTGTTGTGGGTTCTTGAGTAAGACGCTTTAAACCAGTAGACTTTGCTTGGTAGTAAGAGATCAGGCAGTCGTGTCGGAGCATCAGTCTGGTGGTCTTTGTGTCTGATAAGGAAGCAGTGCAGCACCTCGGGAAAGCTGTCTAGTCTATGCTTTACTAGTCAATTTATGTGCTAGTCAATATCAATACAGAACAACACAACTAGCCAGAAGTAATCATCCAAGCATTATGATTTGCTCATCATTACATCTACTTTACCTATAATCAGTGTTGGGGATATTACTTACCTTGTTAGTATATTATTATTGATTATTACCATCGTTTTAAAGCAATATATTATATTACAATATTTAAAGCAATTAATATTGATATTACTATTACATATTACTTTTTACAAATATATAATTAAATATTTAGTATCTCTATTAATCAAATATTGTGTAGGCCAGTGGCATGCTTACAATGAAGTTTGGCTTTCCTGGTCAAATCCATTTGAAATCAACTTGAAAAAACGTCGCTCCTTAACACGGGAGTTAAATGTATTCCTTGAATTCATGGAAGCCAGTGAGTTGATGACAAATGATAGAAAATATGTAATTTAACTTCTGCTGTTGTCAAGAACACTTGGAACGAGACAGATTGACAGAAGTACTATTGGAAGTAATGCAGAAAGAAAAGTATAATTAGATTGTTTTGTTTAGTAATATGTTTATATTACAAGTTACTGCATTTTGGTAGTATATTATGTAATATATTAAGTTATGTAGTGCACATGTCCCAACACTGCCTATAATGTCAGTCCTAGTGGACTCTTAATCGTGCTGTAGATCGAGGTCACTCCAGATGATCGCATTGGATCATATGGCATCTTCATGCATTTTAATATGGGCTGTCGTGGGGTCTAGGTTTCATTTAATTGTCGTGCCATAATCATGGGACTTGATTCTTGTCTTTTCTGGGTTGAGTAAAGCATAGCTACTTCCGTGGCAAATCTTTCATCAGATCAACTCATTAGCTCACTCAGCGTTCTGTAATTTATAAATGGCAGCATCATTCAGCTGTATACTAGAGGTGCAAATCTGGATGGAGATCATGTTGTAGCGCTTCGTGGGTCAAATCTCTCGCGAGTGTGTGGTCTATTACTTGGCGTGGTGCGTTTTGCAGCGTTCTGGGCGGCATTCAAGCATTGTTGCTGTGTTCGGTGTCATGGCTAGTGGGAGCGGGTGGATTCCTGGGTTCCAAGATGGCTTGTTTTTTTTTTTTTTCCCTCTTCAATTGTCGTCTTAGAGGTCTCATTGTTTGAACTCACGCTGCTCTCCTTCTGTTTTTCGAGAATCAACCCTGGATTCTGCAAGATCCTCTCGTAGCCCTCCATGCTGATTCAGCGCGGATGTTCTTCTGCCCATCATGGTTACTGCAAGGTCCTCTCGTGCATTGCTGCTGGACTTCATCTGATCACAGTTCTGCATCGTTGCTGACCAATGCTTAAGTGCACCCTGGTGGTTCACCTGGATCTTCGTCTGAAGTCGGAGGCAGGTTATCCATTAATCTACTGTTGCATCAAACTCACTCAAGTCATGGTGGCTCACAGATTGGAACCATATGATCACACGGGTGATCACTTATCGCTTCCTTTGAGGCATTCCCATGAAGCTAAAGTGTCTACTCTTATACTCTTACACCTAAATGCCATTGTTTAATTAAGTTTGGGCACCTCGATTGAACCTTTGTTGCCCAAAGTCATTGACGTTCACCCTTTCTCTCAGTGCTATGGTGATCACCACATTCATTCACGTACCATCTCGATTAGGCATAAAGGCACATTTAAATCATCACACATTGAGGCAGGGAATTTAAAGCAGGTTACTAAATCGTCCGTAGGAAGTGGAAGGGTTAACTTTTCCACGGATCTCATCACCATAATACAACTGGCAAGATTGCTTCACATGCCTCATTGGTCGTTCTGAGCATTTTTATTGGGATATCGTATTCATTGTAAGATCTGATGCCGCATTCTCTCTCCTGTGTCCCATGTCCTGCTATGTCCCACGTCCCGCATGATGGTGTCACTCTGGCGGAAGGGATCTTTCTCAACGGAGCCGAAAGCCATGTCAAATTTTGGTCTGCTGCCGGGCGACGAGCTCAATCCTTTCACTTGGAACGGTGCGGCAACTTCGGCAGGGTCCAGTGTCCCGCCATCTGCACTGTCGCCTGACGGTCATCTGCTGCTATGGAGTCGTATCCGTAATGTGGATGGATCAGTTCACCGTTAAACATCTGATATTCAGGAGTTGCATCTTTAAGGATTTCATTAGTCTTGGTTGCCTTCCTCAAGTGCCTCCATGCATGTTTGACTATTTAAGGGCTACAGTGACGTTGTGTCTTAAAGTCATCAGTCAAATAATTCTAAATTGATCATCCATGTTGGTTTGCATGTCCCGTTGCCAATGTATGCGTTAAGATTGCTCCTGCCGGAGCGTGTGTTGGGGGATTGTTCAAGGTGGCCCGGGCGGTAGCCCTGGTGGGCCGTAAGTTAACTTGCTCAAGGTAGCCCCGGAGCCCGGGCGGGCTGTAAGTTAACTCGTTCAGGTGGCCCGGGCGGTAGCCCTGGTGGGCTGTAAGTTAACTTGCTCAAGGTAGCCCCGGAGCCCGGGCGGGCTGTAAGTTAACTCGTTCAAGGTGGCCCGGGCGGTAGCCTGGAGGGCCGTAAGTTATCTTGCTCAAGGTAGCCTGGGTGGGCTGTAAGTTAACTCGTTCAAGGTGGCCCGGGCGGGCTGTAAGTTAACTCGTTCAAGGTGGCCCGGGCGGTAGCCTGGAGGGCCGTAAGTTATCTTGCTCACGGTAGCCCGGGCAGGCGGTAAGGTAGCCCGGGCGGGCACCTGCGGTGCTTTTACTAATATCCATTTAATTCTGAGTTGCATGTGTGGCTCGGCGGTGATTGGCTCATTGCGATGAGCGTGTGTTGGGGGTTGTTGATGATCAGAGCTGCGTCTCGGTGCCGAGACACAGGAATCTGAGATATCAAAGGTGATATCAGACCTATGTCTCGTTACATAGATTTGATATCACACGAGCAGAGCCACACCGCCATGCTAACATGCAAAAGCTTTGCAATAAAAGGTCTATGGTCATTCTGAGCCGAAGTGTGTCAATGAAATCCAGCGTAAGCGATAGTTCATGGAGGCACGGAGGGCAGAATGGTTATTGTATTATACTCCTCATTCTCAGTCAGTATTCATTCTGTTTCTTTAAATCAGCAGTCTCTCTCCATGTCTACTCCCCTCACTCTCATTGGCTGACAGCAAGTCACTCACGCCCACATTCATCAGGTGTTCTTTATAAGCAGTCATTCTGTTCTCAGCCTTCCTTCTGGTCGACTCCATGTGCCTATTCAAATGTAAGCGTTCAAATTTCCTCCACCTCCCCGGCCTCCTCCCTGTGGCACTAGTTCTGAGTGGCCGATTATGAGATGATCATGATTTGTGGATTGTAACATATTGTGGTGCCTAGTTCTGTTATGGGTATCTGTGATCATTATGTGTTCTATGGTCTGTAATATGTTCGTTGTGTATTTGGAATGATTGTGTCTATGTTGTAATGTGTTTATGCTAGGCTCTGCTCGGGGGGGTTGTTGATGATCAGAGCTGCGTCTCGGTGCCGAGACACAGGAATCTGAGATATCAAAGGTGATATCAGACCTATGTCTCGTTACATAGATTTGATATCACACGAGCAGAGCCACACCGCCATGCTAACATGCAAAAGCTTTGCAATAAAAGGTCTATGGTCATTCTGAGCCGAAGTGTTCTCTGTGTCAATGGACAACCAATGATTGATGTCCAAGACCCAGTAGCCTCTAAGGCACGTTGAGCTCCCTGTCTCTCTCTTCACACTAATTGGTTCATCTGACAGCGTCAGCCCTCTTGGCTCAGACAGGCCTTTGCCATTGGTTCACTACTCTGTAGAAAGTATTACAGGTTTGGTCCTACTGGGGTACAGTAATGGGCTTATTTAGCAATATTGAAGAGCGATAGCACAATTGTGTCTTTCACTTGTTTTGGCCACAGCGTTAATGTGAAGATTAGTAGATTATTTTTATTAGATGTTTTTTTTTTTCCTTCTGATCTGTAACTCTCCTTGGCTTTGTATAGCTCAACCTTACTTGTGCAAGTCCGTTCAGGGTTACAATACAGAGTACTGTAGGTAATGTCAAGCATGATCACACTTTAAACCAGAAAGGACAGTAGGAATTAGTGATATCACCTTTGTTGGTAGTGTTGCAATTTGAAAGGCTGAGCACAAGTGAACCATCACCATGTCAGTGAATACTGCTACCACTGCTGCATTCAATTCCTTTCCTATTGTCTATGGAAGGCCACAAGGTGGCACTCTTCTCAGCTATCTATACATACAGTTACAAAAGGCTTCACTGGTGCTTTGCCTTCTTGCTACATTCATTTGACCATAACACACATTTCCAAAGCATATTAGAACACATATGCATACAGCATTCAGTTATCATATCATACACCAGGATTGTTTATTCCCACTGTAACACTTAGATTTTTTAATTCTCGCGTGCTGACTTTAATTTTCTGTCTAGAATTTTAGAGAGGGTTTTACAGGTAAAGCAATACATATGGTACACATTTTGCCTTATTTACTATTACTACTATTTACTTACTGAGGTTATTTACGTTATTTGATTATTTCCATTTTTATGCTTTACTTTCCACATGTCGGTGGCAAATGTCCTATACAAATTTAAACGAAAAATAACTTCTACTTTATTAGCACTATAAACATATTTTGATGCCATTTACTACTGTATTTCTATATTATAACATTATTACTTTTTCCATCTCTGCAAGAATCAAAAGAGGACACAACACCATGTGGATATGGACTAAACCCATTAGGAAATAAATCCTTAAGTATTAAGTATGGATGTGCTTACATTAGATTTGAGACAGCCTTCTCTCTGCGGTCTAAATTTGTAATTGACATAATTTCAAGATCATGGAATTTCATCAACCACTATTTCACTGGGATGTGCTTAGTGTGTTTCCTCAGGTGCATAAACAATTTACCACAGTATTTTATAGCTGTTGGGGAAGTTGCCCTGTGCAATTTAAGATATCTCTCTATTAGTAGATCAAGTAGACTTGAAGTCACTGTTCAGCCCTTTCATCCACTGTTGAGCCTCCTTAAACCCCCGTCTTAGAGGATGAAGACTCTGTCTCAGAGACAGAGATTTTCAGGGTACTGAACCATTGTGTAAATGGAGAATTAATGTTTTTTGTCCCTCCATCTATTCAACTTAAAAAAAAAAAAAGGTTTCAAAAATATCTGTATAATAAGTCAATCCCTCTGCTGGCTTTTCTCACTCATATGCTTCATAAATCATATAAATCTATTGCGTGCACTTAAATCGACTGTTTATCCTTTAAATGCTCTAGTAAACAAAAAGAGGAACCCTATACAGGAGTTGCATATCTATAGGGCCTCCTGAGAGACATCCACTTTTTGTGAAGCAGTAAAGATGATCTTTTGAAATATTCAATAACTCATTTGGCTTTTGGGAGGTAAAAACACTTTAAAAAGTGAGGAGTTCAGTTCTTTCACCTGTGCATGCATCTTAATTGAGGCGTGTAACCTGGACAGATTCTACTGTAGTCAAGGTGAGATTACTGTTCCACTCTGTGAAGACCTCACGCTCAAGAAAAACATTATACAGCTCCAAAGTATAATAGTGAAATCGAAATCTTTTGAACCTACAACCACCTTTGTATACTGGTGGCTGTGCAGTCTTGTCTTTGTGCCTGGGTGACCCCATGGCACTTTATATAATGATTCTTACTTACCAAGCAATAATAGCTTGACTGTCTTTGAATCCTTTTCGGCATCCTCCTTGAGTTGTTTTTCCAATTCCTTCGATTTCTGATCCTCAGCACTTGCTCCAGCACCCATTCTTTCTTCCTCAAGATCCTCGAGATCCTCGAGAAACGAAATTTTGACGGTTCTGTGTGACTGCTACGGAGAAACTGGATACTGCTAAGGCGATTTCCTAGCGGAAAGGGATTGTGAGGGAGGCGCTTGAGCTCCTCCTGACTTCTGAGACCTTCTCGATTAGTTCATCTGATGGACAGGGCTCCCGGGTCAGGGCAATTCAGCACACAGTCCCACACTAGCATTCACTCTCTCTAATTCTGTCTTAAACCCCTGTCTTAGGAGGAGCGTCTTCCTGATTGGCCAGTCAATCCAATTAGCCTAATAAGGACAGCAGTGAAGGTTGTAAAAAGGGAAAAAATATAACTTTCTGTGACCGTTTTGTGTGTGCTTATTGAGCTGAAATCAATTTATAGCAAGTCAGGGTATCAGCATGTGGTGCAGTAGCAAGAAAGATGCATTCTCCAAGTGTGATTTGGAAATGGTCATTACTGTATTTTAGCCCAGGTTGTAATTGGTCACATAATATATTTGTAGGCCTGTGTGTGCGTCTGGGTGTATTTGTGTGTGCATACATGCATGCATGCATTACTAAGGTGCAGGTACATTGTGGGCAAAGTGGTATTTCAACTGGCACACTGGTCTCAATGAAAACCTCAGTGTATTCTTCAGATCTCGGTCACATGGACATATGAGAGAGGCATTAAGATCCTCTAAACGTCTTAAGTTTAAGACGTTTAAATCCCAGGTGGTGTGGTGCCGGCTAATAAAAGCAACAGCCACTTTACCATGGTTGTTGCTTGGAGTGGGTGCAGGGTTCAACAGTATCCAAATGTGAAAATGACTCATTTAATATTTGTAAATAACTCTCACTGGGGTCCTGCCAAGCTGAGTCATAAATTAAATGCAGAATATATGTGTGACGCAAATGTTGCGTTGGTTGTGTTGTAGTGTGTTGTGGCCTTGTTGAATTGGTGATCTTTGAACTGTACAGAAGTAATCTTCCGGAGTTACAGTATAGAAGGAGGTCAGTAGGTCTTCATCCCTTTGACTTTGCTTTCCTGTTACATGTTTTTAGGGCCATTTTAAAAGAAACCAGTCCTACTCATCATTTAATTTTAAGGTATGATGCCATTCTACATTTCAGAAAGGCGGAGTAGTAGAATTCCCAATGTTTGTTGTATATGTGGGTACCAAATCAAGGTTGCTCCCTCTAGTGTTGTGTGCAGAGTTTGTAGTTTCACAAGTATGATGAGGTACTGAGGGTAAAGGTGACTAAAAAAAACATGTCCCCATCGCATTCTATTTGTTTAACCATGGGTTCTACCCTGAGCCATTTAGATTCTTGATGCTTCTTTGTTGACTGGGATAGCTTTTCGACATTTATCCTCTATAAGTGCATTCTAAAAAATGCCTTCTAAATACTAACCATTTCTTTCTGAAAAATATAAAATGTATCATCATGTGTATAAATCCAATCATATTGCTATATTTAGCAACAACTTGCTTGCTGCTACTGGGGGAAATGCTTGTTAGATTATTTCCTCAGCTTAGTAATATGCTGAAGTGCTGAATTGTATACTGTAGGTTTAACAGGTCAAAATGAATTAAGCTTACAATTTGCTTATTGTAATCCTCTGGATAGTGTACATTTTGTCCATTGTATGATATGCTTTGTTTCTTGATTATACAAATATTGATTTGGATATAATTAATATGTTTTTCATTTATATGAATCCTGTTAGTTTGTTATGACTGGTGCCAGTCCAAACACATGCACTCTTTACTGTGCCTTTCAAGTGATACCTGCAGATCCAATGGCAACTGAGCCTGTATGTGTGTGTGAGGGCTAAGAACCTCAACATACATTATGTATGTACATACAGTATATTGCATGCACGATATATACCTTGCTCTCATCCTCTGTCTGTCTATATCATGCAGTGTGGACATCTGGCATCCAACATAACGTGTGTGGGTGGGTGTGTGCGTGCGTGTGTGCGTGCGTGCATAGGTATTGTCAGATAGTAGAAGGGAAAAGGTTGTTGGAAACCACTTATAGTAAGTAAATCAAAAATGAAAATGGATCATGCTTCCTAAAGCTGGATCAAAAGGAAAGAGCTTTGCTTAAATTGGATTAACAAATGATTCTGCAAACAACTGTGTTTGCCACGTTAAATCAATTTTGAAGTGACTGAAGGTTTACTGTTATAACTGCTAGTGGCTATTCTCTCAGATTGCATAATGGCAAATCTTTGTTTTTGCTTTGGTTTTTGGAAAGAAGTGCTTT
This sequence comes from Benthosema pterotum, assembly GCA_039105355.1. Taxonomy (NCBI): domain Eukaryota; kingdom Metazoa; phylum Chordata; class Actinopteri; order Myctophiformes; family Myctophidae; genus Benthosema; species Benthosema pterotum. The sequence continues at coordinate 20,914,873 of CM076968.1, read as the reverse complement.
AGAAGGAAGCAGAACCTTGATACTGCCAAGCTGCTTTGTTGTAACTGATGATATGGATTCAGTGATGAAGCTTTTGGCTTTGTTCCAACTGAGTACCTCCTGACCTGCACACAACAGCATGTGCATCTCATAAAGAATGTAAAACACATGTTTTACATTCATGGAATATCAATTCATATATTCTGTATATATGTATAAGTTATACAGTATATATACCTCTGCACTTACCTCTGCAAGTATATATAAGTTGTGAGACATTTTAAGTCTCACAACTTCCGACTTGGCTGGCTGGTTGGTTGTATGGGAGGGTGGGATGAATAAACTAATTGGTTGACTGTGGCTCAGGAGGTAGAACAGGTTGTCCAATGATCTGTTGGTCAGCAGTTCAAGTCCCGGCTCCTCCTATCTACATGTCGTAGGTGTCTTTGGGCAAGACACTGAACCCCAATGTGCTTGTTGGTACCTTGCATGGCTTCTGACACAATAGACCTTTCAGTAAGCCCCACCCTCTCCACAGTGTCCACCCAAGGTTAGGACACTTCCTAGCCTTGGGTGGACAAGGCTAGGACAGCCGTGCTCATTCATTCCAATGTAAATATCATGGACATAACTCATTAAATACTGGTTAATTTTTGGAACCAGACCTTCAAAATCTCTTCCAAATTCATCAGCAAGGCACGCCCTAAAATGTGTGTGTGACATTAAAAAAAAAAAATGTAGGAATGCTATTGGAGGAGAGCTTTGATTATCACATGTTATGCCTAGCTGTGATTGGACCATAGCAGTATGAGAAGGGACTTACTGAAAAGTCTATCGGTGTATACATTCATACACCGACTGTGTCGGAGTGCATTGGACCAAGGCACTATACCATTTAATTGTTTTGAGCTGGACCACTAGACCACACCCACTAGCAATGACGTAACCAGTAATACGTATTAAATAGTACCCAAAGTACCAAATGAATCACCTCAAAAGATGTTCAGACATTATAGACCAGGGCCATAATAGTCAGTCATCGTCGTAATAATAGTTATAATATAATAACTACAAACGCACAAACACCAAATACCAAACACCAAATGGCATTTGCCATTTGGTGTTTGTGGGGCAAAGGGTTTAACAAGTAGAGCTTGAGTCTTTCCTCCATTCATAAGACAGCCAGTGGATGACGTCACAGTCAAATAGGCTCAGAGAGTATCTAGAGGATTGAGAGAGAGGCAGGTGTCTTCCCAGTTGTAGTGACAAGTGAGGGATACAGTAAGCTAAATTGTATATGGTAGAGATTGAATTTGAACAGCAGTTTTATCGCATATCCACTGGACAAGTCTGTACCATTGCAAGTATGCATTCTCCACAGTGAAGTTTAAAACACTTGCGATAGCTCACATATTTCTAGAAGCTATTACATTCCAAATGATGTGTGCTATAGGTTGTTTCCACAATTAGAAAACATCATTTGTTGTGTTCATATTTGCGTCTATGCCAGCCACGGCCCAGTCCCACATCTTCATCCATATTGTCCAAATATTGAGCCTATTGAGTCTCACGTCACTCTGTCTTAAGCATCTACGGTACAGTAAATGGTTGCTTGAGAACTTTAAATCCCCAAACCGGACTAATGATGGCAGCCACTCTAGTGGTGGTGGCCAATCCCATTAGGCTCTGGGGTGAGTAGCCTTGCCTTGTGCCAGCACCATCTCTGATCTGTTGACAGGATTATCTACAGAGCCTTAGTCCAACCCTGGGAGACAGGAGAAAGGGGATGGGCCTCCTGGCCTGCAGGGAGCCTGAAACATGGGAGAAGAGCCTGATAAGTTGAGGTCCAGCAGGAAGTTGTGCAGCATTTTCCTTGTCTCCATAAGGGCAAGATGTTAAAGCTTGAGTTTTTTTGAGCATCAATCAGTTTTTGAACGTGCAAAACACAATAGAAAACCAATACAAAGGGAGAAGCCAGGTGCTCGATGGAGATGTAGAAAGTTACAACACGAAAAAAAGTTTAAAAAGGTGCTTCAAAGATCAAAACAGGGGACTAGAACAGTGAAAAAAGGCAACAATCCGAGCACTCAAAAAGTTTAAAAACGAGGAGGGGAAGTATAAAAACAAGGTACTTTATTTAAGTAAAACAATTGCCAACATGTTTCGACTCCTCAGAGTCTTCCTCAGGGCAGGTGAAAAGAACCAATGACAGTCACATGGCACATATATATAGAGAAAGTCAAGTACAGACAATCAGCTGAGTGTGCGCGCACCACACCCCAAACTTTGTGTGAGTGTGTGTGTGTGTGCGCGCACGCAAGAGTGTGCAGGGCGCTAAACAAATAGGCACCCAGCAATAGAAAACCAATAGACACGAGACAAAGATTGACAAACACAGATAGATGTTTTAGATAGATGCTATGCCATATGAAGTACTGCAAATTGTGCATATGGGGAAATATGTATGAATATTTTGTAAAGTTTAGAAATAAATAGACATGGTAAAACGAACCACAGAAAAAAGATAGATGCATTAATTGCATCTATTCAGTGTAGTGCTCATTTTTGCCAATGTGTCAACAATAACAATAAATGTTGCCTTTCGGGTAGTGAGACAACAGAGAGCTTCCCTGTTACACTATAACTGCACTATATAAGCATGCAACTACACTGTCCATTGTGTTTGATAGCAGGGGACTATTAAAAAGCGATGCCACACCTACAGCAACAGGTGCGTATAGGAGAGGGACAACCAAGTGCCTGACATCATGAAAAACACAGGCTAACTTCACTTAGCTAACATAGCCTGGCAAAGGCTGTATAGGCCAAAACATTAATTGTTGTTTGCCTCACTGCATTTGAAGACGCTGTGCAGGTGGGGTTTTTCGTGATGTCACAGAAAGTGAAAGTGTAATTGCTGCCAACGAGGTTTGCTGAACAGTATGTGGTGTGAATACTAAGGTACTTAACAGCTCCATTACTTTAGCTGGTCAGTGGTTTGGCCTCAGTGATGAGCTTTTGTGGTTTAGTCCAAATGCAACTTAAATAAGTAGACTCACACCGATGACGCACAGGCCGGTGACACCATGGCGTAGTGTTTACACACACAGATCAGCATGGGCCAGTAGTTAATGGTATTGTGAAATCACACAACATCTTCCATGAACCCCTGATATATATATATATATATATATATATATATATATATATATATATATATATATATATATATATATATATATATATATATATATATATATATATATATATATATATATATATATATATATATATATATATATATATATTTATAGTTCTGATGTCAATATAGACTGACTAACTAGTCAGTCTATGTTCCTAATGTGCATTGTTCCCAACAATCAGTTGTATATGAATGTTATGTGTTCTGTGCCTCATCACAATAGTGTCAGACAGGACAGCCAGTATGTATTGAAGTGTAAAAGCAATAATGCAAAACATGAAGATCTACAGTATGGCAGAAATCTCTTTCCTCACTCAAGCCTTTCTTTATCTTTAAAATTGCATTTTGCTTTTATGGAGCAGTCTGTCTATTTGCTTAGTTCTTCCACTTACCACAAGAGGGCGCTAGCACCACTGCTTTCATGCAGCATGATCTGTATAGTAGCCTATATTTTCCACTGGATAGTTGGAAACATACTGTAGTTTACTGACAAGATAGACAGTTTCTAATGTTCACCTATACAAAGCTATAGCTCTATATACTGAAATCACTTATCCAGTAACAGACAGGTGGTCACCCCTTCTTTCCAGGGGAGGATTATCCACGTGGGACCCAAGCCCAGGGGCCCCTGAGCCCAAAACTCCTAAACCACTAAAACTCCTAAACCATCATGATATGATACATTACCACAAGTGTTTGCATTTATTTGGCTTAGTTATGTTGGCTGTTTTATTATTTTCAAGCAATCCTTTGCTGTAAATCCTGCTGCAATGAGGTGAATATTGCACACCTATATGTCATAATTGTGTGCAGACAATTATGTGCCGCGTCAGGAAGAAAAATCCTCCGGTGTAGGGGGGGGGGGCAGGGGCCCATAATTTCTAGATCCGTCTATGCTTCTTTTCACTGTTTTAGGAAATGAAATACATTTTCAGATGGCATGTCAATTCTATCGGGAGAGAGAACCCATTGTGCATTGTATAGATATGAGGTTGCGTGAACCTCTTTGCAGCACTACAGGTGCAGTGCCATCAGACTGTTGCTATTCAGCTGGCTGGATGTATTCAGAAGACCATTGTTATGTAAGCTTTTGGAGTGAGTGCATAATGTGCTGCCTGTCGCACACATTTACTGTATGGACTGGACGTCTGGAATGAAAGCTCACGGCGAATCATCATGGAAATCATGTTAATAATAATCAATTGTCCTATCTATACTCTCTGAACCAGCAAAATAAGAAAAAAAATCACACTGTAAGAAATTATAGTAAAATGCACCATGGAGAGGCCAAAATATGGCATTCAAAAGCAGATCAAAAACAACAACAAGAGAAAACTAAAATTCCACTTTGAGTCATCCTGTGACAGTACTGTCACTGTAGGTCTTTACCTGACCTAATCAATCAATCACCTGGAAAACCCGGAAACAGGTCTGTTTCCTGTAGAGCTGAGCAGTACCGCCACAGAAATGATTTCCATTTCCATTCATTTTCATCACATAGTTTTTTTTTATTTGAAAGGTCTTCAGGAAACACAGGCAGTGCCTTACCTACTGGGAACAAATGACTATGAAATCTGGTCCAACATGAGTTGGAAATGTTTGTTGAGAATGTTGGTTTATCATGTGCTTGCGATGGAACAGAACAGACGGATGGGAAACTGTACAGTGAAGCATTGTAAGTGGTGACTAATCACTATATTATATAAAGACCACAAGTATGAAATGGAAGGAATGACTCTTAATGGTGGACATGGAATGTCTTGTTTCAGTGACATGTTGGCAATGGAACCACTACACTATATGGTCCATAAGAGTCTATAGCGCCAAGCTGGAATGGGGAAAAGGGTTGTTATTTTAATTGTGTTTGGGAACAAATATTCATACGATGTTGTCGTATTATTGTGTAATTGTGTTTGATGACATTTTCATTGTATTGCATTTACAGTAATTTGTGACTATGCTTTGTCTTTTTTCCCCCTTCCCCTGTGTTTGTAGTTTTCACAGTAATGCAATAAACAGATTGAATAATAATTTATGCCATGTTGTAGTCGGATATGTAGTCATCAAGCAGAAACTAACTACAACTAACTGTAACGTAAATACATGTGACGTACAGTATTTCACCATCCACTCTAAAGCCGTTCATACAGTCTAGGTCTGTGCATGGTAGCACATTCTCAATCGCTGTGGTGTAGCAGGTATGGTGTAAGTCTTCTCATTGGCTGCATGGCAGCAAATCAGGTCTGGGGCCTTGGGGTAGGCCGAAAGCCTATACCACCAGCCCTGGGCCTGAGCTTACCAGATAATTACACAGAATAATTAAAACCTGCAAGTCAAAAGGTCCAGAAATCACCTGACTCCCCCAATTAAAAAATGTTACTGTACTCCCCGGTTTTGTTCATCATGAGTTGAAGCTCTTGATGACTGTTTTAATTATTATGGATAATTATTTGGTAGGCCCAGGCCCAGGCCTGGTGGTATAGGTTTTCGGGCCTAAATCAAGGCCCCAGACCTGATTCACTGCCATGCAGCCAATGAGCACAGCCTCAAACCTGATTTGCTGCCATGCAGCCAATGAGAGGACTTACACCATACCTGCTACACCACAGCGATTGAGAATTGCACCCCTAGACTGTGGCTGTAGTGAGAATTGACCAATTTGTGATATAGGTAGACTACAGTTCAGTGTTTTGCATTTGTGGGCAAATACTGTAAATGAAAGTTGCACTCTATAGAGGCCCCTCAACACCCAAAATATGATTCTAGTGTTAGGGTTATATTGGGTTTTATTGGATTTCTATGATATAGTGTAGGTCTGTATTTTTAAGGCAATAAACCCTTCTCAAAACCCCACCCTTGCGGCGGGGTTTAGTTACTGTCCCAATGTCCATCCTAATAGTATAGCAACTGTTGTTATGCAGGTCAAGCTTTTGTGGTTAAGCTTTCCTCTTCTAACGTGCCTATTGGACACGGACGGATTGGGGAGGGACTCAGTGAAGGGCAAATTTCTTGGCAAACATTATGGAATGTCAAAACCCTGTTGATGCTCATTGACTCTCAATATGATATATTATTAAGTTGGTGAGAAATAAATCACTGTTCGTCCGTTCCGCAACAAATATTTTGAGTAAGGGCCTGGTTGACTTAAAAATGTACAGTGCCACTAGCATTTGTGTAGACTATGCGCAGACTATTTCTCTTTTTATCCTCTGCAACAAACATAACATTTCAGACTAGACAGTGGCCTTGTGGCAATCAAGGATCTAGCAAATCAATGAATAACTCCCGAGTGTGTCGTGCTCTGCGGCATGCCACTCCAAGAGATGCGTAGGTAGAGAGCAAATGTCACTGTGGTAACGTGTGTGACTAATCGTTTCACTTTGTTCTGTTTCTAGCACGAGCATAACACAAGTAGTGCGGTAGTTAAAAAAAAAGAGAGAAATCACAGCTGTGTGAAGTGGTGCGAGAGGGAGACACTGGTGTCTATGAACACCATGCCAGAGCACTTTGCCTTGTGAAATTGTTGATAGACGTAAAATGATAAAATATCAAATGTGAACCCATAGTCATTCTTAGCTACTGTGTGTAGGTATTTGGCAAAAAAGAGGTACTATTTTCATTGTACAGGCTATGGCTGTGGGCAGCTCAGACAGCCGTCCTCCAATGATACCATCGACAGGGAATCCACGCTAATAGAAACTGCAGACTTTCTAATCTTGAAAAGTTACAATGCATAAATAGCAGCCATTGTCCCATCCCAGTATTCTTTTTTTTTTTCTTTTTCAAAAACATGTTTAAAAAAATCTGCCAAGTGATGATGTCATTGGAGGACAGGTTTCTGAACTGCATAAAGCCCTACTGTGAGACACAGACCGAGTAGAGAGAAATAGTGGTATTTTATCATGTACATTTAGGGAGGACCTATTATATGAAGATATGTTGAAGTGATGAATTGGTCCTGTGAGTTACATTATAACAATTATAAAAAGCCACATACATATGTAGGTAGGTAGTCAGTCTGGAGGATGATTACATTTGCTATACCCTCTTTTCATGGTTGATACAACACATTATCCCGAGAGTACAGGCCAAAAGTTCATCTCCAGGTCATCCCCATATGGGCTGTGATTTGGCCCTAGTCTTCAACATCACTGGAGGACTTAGTCCGTCCTGGAGGACTTAGTCCGTCCTCAATCTGACTCTGATTCATCCAGGGAGACGTCCGTCTTTAGTGGTCAGGATTTGTGTTGGTTGAAATCAGGTATTCTGGGCCAGATTTGACTAGATTGCCTTGTTCTGGACATCACTAATTCGTCACAGTCCTCATCATGTTTACTGGGTATAGTATGTCATTTTTTGAGGATTTTTGAAAAATGATGAAACAAGTCGATGGTCTTGGACGACATAATGTAATCCATGTTTTTAGAGGATTTTCGAAGACCATGGTCTGTCATGTTTCCTTTATTTGGTCATTTTTCAAATTCTTGTAAATTAATTTGTGATTGCTGTTGAACCTGTAAATGACAACAAAACAAAAACTAAGGCACTGGTTGTGGTACTTCTGGTTTACCGGAACAGGGTTCAACTCCCTGCGGTGCCCTGCTCAATATGTTGTATTTACATGGTTTATTTTTATATCATTCCCAATGTGATGAAAAAACAAATGAAAAAAAAAAAAAAAAAAACTACATGTCCATGTCTTGGACAGCAACAGCATACTATAGTATGTCAGGCTTTTCAAAAAATGGCAATATTGGCGTAAAACGTGAGGCTATAGTCCATTGTCTCGGTTGGCCGTTCAGTCGTTTAAAAAAAAAATCAAAAAATGACGAACGAAAAAAAACAACAACACAGGCTGTAGTGCATGATCTCGGAAAACATACTTGTACACCGTTTTTCATCGTTTTGGAGGATTTTTGGGAGAGAAAATGTTGAAATCAAGTAAAAATCGTCAGGCTCTAGTTTAGACGAACAAAAGCTGCATTTTTTTGCATAAATGTTACTCAAAGGCAAAAGAAGAGTCATCTGTGGCAGTAACTAAGTTGCTCTATATTAGCACTATATTTCTAAAACAATGAAACATTTCAAATATTCAGGCAAACATGTCCACCTTAAGATGAACATGAATAGCCTTCAACAGGGTTTATACGTGTATATAGAACTAATAGCGTAATAAAGTTTGTGATATTGCCATTGACAATGAATTGCACGTTTAAGTTAAATAACTCAGAAACTTCAAAGGGTCCAGCATATACTGTATCTCCACAGTAAGCTGAATTTTACAAAATGTGAATGGAGTTTCTAGTGACTTTTTGACGTGTCATAGCGCTGCCATTGACCCCCATTATAAAAGATTCTCAAATTTCAGGGGAACTATATTTCTACAACGATGAAACATTTCAAAGATTCCTTTTCAGGGATTCAGGGATGTCCACCGTAAGATGAACGTTATTAGCCTTATATATAGTATGTAGGACTAATAGCATAATAAAGTTTGTGATATTGCCATTGAGAATGCAGTGGGTGTTTAAGGTAAAAATAAAAATACAAAACATTTCAAAGTAAAAAGTGAATGAAATTAATGAAGGACATACTATAGTTTATGGTTTTAGATAACATAGCCTAGTATAGTAAGTCGTTTCTCATCATTTTGACGTTTGATGTTTTTTATGAAAATCACAAAGAAAAAAAAAACATACTAGACTTCCAGTTTCAATTGTCTCTTGAATGGATTCAACAACACACTGTAAGATCTGGGAACACACTGTAATATCTGGGACTTGAACCCAGGCCTTCGAATTTCCAGGCAGAATCTTTAACCAGTGATCCACTGTGCTTGCTTGGTATGCCCATAAACTACGTGTATACTGTCAAATAGAAAGTGACAGATCACTACAGGCTTGCCTCCATTGCTTCCTAACTTTCAACATGTAAGATAGTATGCCCGTATTCATATTTTTGAGGATTTCCATAAAATGTTGAGATTGAGTAAAAACGACATACTATATGCTGTTTTTCTTTGTTTTCGACGATTTTCGAAAAATGCCGAAATCGAGGAAAAACGACAGGCTATTGTACACAGTCTCGGACAACATGCTATAGTATTCCGTTTTTCATCATTTTCGAGGATTTTTGAGGAATGACGAAATCGAACAAAAACGACAGGCCATATTCCATGGTCTTGGACAACATGCTATAGTATGCCGCTTTTTGTTAGTTTTGAGGATTTTCGAAAAATCCTCAAAAGGTTATGAGGTTTTTTTAAAAATGTCGAAATTTTGAAAAAGCGCAAGGCTATAGCCTTATGGTTTTTCATCGTTTTGAAGATTTCCGTAAAATTACGAGAAATGACGAAACCTGGAAAAAACGCAAGGCTATAGCCTTACAGTCTTGCAGAGAATGCCGTTTTTTCATCGTTTCGAGGATTTTCGAAAAATGACAAAAAATGACGAAACCTGGCAAAATGCAAGGCTATAGCCTTATGGTCTTGCACAGCATGCCGTTTTTCATAGTTTTGAGCATTTTTGAGCATTTTCAAAAAATGACGAAATTTTGAAAAAACGCAAGGCTATAGCCTTACGTTTTTTCATCGTTTCGAGGATTTTCGAAAAAATGTCAAAAATGACGAAACCTGGCAAAATGCAAGGCTATAGCCTTACCGTCTTGCACAGCATGCCATTTTTCATCGTTTTGAGCATTTTTCAGCATTTTCGAAAAATGCTGAAATTTTGAAAAAACGCAAGGCTATAGCCTTACGTTTTTTTCATCGTTTCGAGGATTTGCGAAAAATGGCAAAAATTAACGAAACCTGGCAAAATGCAAGGCTATAGCCTTATGGTCTTGCACAGCATGCCGCTTTACATCGTTTTGAGCATTTTTGAGCATTTACGAAAAATGTCAAAATTTTGAAAAAACACAAGGCTATAGCCTTACGTTTTTTCATCGTTTCGAGGATTTTCGAAAAATGGCAAAAAATGACGAAACCTGTTCAAATGCAAGGCTATAGCCTTACGGTTTTGCACAGCATGCCTTTTTTCATCGTTCTGAGCATTTTTGGGCATTTTCGAAAAATAACAAAATTTTGAAAAAACGCAAGGCTACAGCATTACGTTTTTTCATCGTTTCGAGGATTTTCGAAAAATGGCAAAAAATGACGAAACCTGGCAAAATGCAAGGCTATAGCCTTACGGTCTTGCACAGCATGCCGCTTTACATCGTCTTGAGCATTTTTGAGCATTTTCAAAAAAATGACGAAATTTTGAAAAAACGAAAGGCTATAGCCTTACGTTTTTTCATCGTTTCGAGGATTTTCGAAAAATGTCAAAAAATGACGAAACCTGGCAAAATGCAAGGCTATAGCCTTACCGTCTTGCACAGCATGCCGTTTTTCATCGTTTTGAGCATTTTTCAGCATTTTCGAAAAATGCTGAAATTTTGAAAAAACGCAAGGCTATAGCCTTACGTTTTTTCATCGTTTCGAGGATTTGCGAAAAATGGCAAAAATTAACGAAACCTGGCAAAATGCAAGGCTATAGCCTTATGGTCTTGCACAGCATGCCGCTTTACATCGTTTTGAGCATTTTTGAGCATTTACGAAAAATGTCAAATTTTGAAAAAACACAAGGCTATAGCCTTACGTTTTTTCATCGTTTCGAGGATTTTCGAAAAAAATGGCAAAAAATGACGAAACCTGGCAAAATGCAAGGCTATAGCCTTACGGTCTTGCACAGCATGCCGTTTTACATCGTTTTGAGCATTTTTGAGCATTTTCGAAAAATGTCGAAATTTTGAAAAGAACCCAAGGCTATAGCCTTACGTTTTTTCATCGTTTCGAGGATTAGGGAAAAATAACAAAAAATGACAAAACCTGGCAAAATACAAGGCTATAGCCTTACGGCCTTGCACAGCATGCAGTTTTTCATTATTTTGAGCATTTTTGAGCATTTTTGATGAATGTCGAAATTTTGAAAAAACGCAAGGCTATAGCCTTACGTTTTTTCATCGTTTTGAGGATTTTCGATAAATGACAAAAAGTGATGAAACCTGGCAAAATGCAAGGCTATATGCTTACGGTCTTCCACAGGACCAGGAGTTCTAGTATCTTTGTTTGTTTAATTTTCATTAATAAATCAAACCTCCAAAATCATGAGATACAACTTAATATAGTAAAACATAAACTATAGTATATCTTTCATTAATTTCATTCACTTACTTTAAAATGTTTTGAAGTTTCTGAGTTATTTAACTTAAACGCCCAATGCATTCTCAGTGGAAATAGCACAAACTTTATTAGTCCTACATACCTACACCTAGAAACCCCATTTGGCTAATAACGTTGATCCTTCGGAGCAAATGTTTGCCTGAAAAGCAATCTTTGAAATGTTTCATCGTTTTAGAAATATAGTGCTTCTAAATATGCCTGGAGCTGCCATTGAGCCCCATTAGAAATCAAAAAGTCACATTCACTAGAAACTCCATTCACACTTTTTAAAATTCAGCTTACTGTAGATATACATGCTGAAACTTTTTACTTTGAAAAGTTTTGTAGTTTCTGAGTTATTTAACTTAAATGCCCAATGCATTTTCAATGGAAAACTTTATTATGCTGTTACTTTTACATACTTTCACCTAGAAACCCCATTTAAGGTTATTTAGGTTCATCATATGGTAGATATGCTTGCCTGAAAAGAAATCTTTGAAATGTTTCATCATTTTAGAAATATAGTGCTTCCAATTTTGAAGGTCAATTCAGTTTATATCGTTCCTAAAAGTAAGTACTTGAGTGGGATTTGAACTCACAACCTCCAGGCCACCTCACCTGCAACCAACGCAACCAACGAGTTACTTGGTACAGGCTGCGTGTCAGTCTTCTTTTATGAGTAACAAAATCCATAGAACAGAAGCCAGGACATGTATTGCCTGTCTTGTTATTTATCCACTATAGTATGCCTTTTGTCATCGTTTTTGAAGAAAAACCAAAGGCTATAGTACATGGTCTCGGACGACATACTATAGTATGATGTTTTTCATCGTTTTTGAGGATTTTTGAAAAAATGTCAAAATCGAAGAAAAAACAAAGGCTATAGTACATGGTCTCGGACGACATACTATAGTATGATGTTTTTCATCGTTTTTGAGGATTTTTGAAAAAATGTCAAAATCGAAGAAAAAACAATGGCTATAGTACAGGGTACATGGTATCGGACGACATGCTATAGTATGATGTTTTTCATCGTTTTTGAGGATTTTTGAAAAAATGTCGAAATCGAGGAAAAACCAAAGGCTATAGTACATGGTCTCGGACGTAATACCATAGTATGCCGTTTTTCATCGTTTTTGAGGATTTTTGAAAAAAATGTCAAAATCGAAGAAAAACCATAGGCTATAGTACATGGTCTCGGACGACATACCATAGTATGCCGTTTTTCATCGTTTTTGAGGATTTTTGAACAATGTCAAAATCAAAGAAAAACCAAAGGCTATAGTACATGGTCTCAGACGACATACCATAGTATGACGTTTTTCATCGTTTTTGAGGATTTTTTAAAATGTAAAAATCGAAGAAAAAACCATGGGCTATAGTACATGGTCTCGGACAACTTGCTATTAGTATGCTGTTTTTCATCGTTTTTGAGGATTTTTGAAAAAATGTCAAAATCGAAGAAAAACCATAGGCTATAGTACATGGTCTCGGACGACATACTATAACTATAGTATGCCGGTTTTTCATCGTTTTTGAGGATTTTTGAAAAATGTCAAAATTGAAGAAAAAACAAAGGCTATAGTACATGGTCTCGGACCGACATACCATTAGTATGCCGTTTTTTTCATCGTTTTTGAGGATTTTTTAAAAATGTAAAAATCGAAGAAAAAACATAGGCTATAATACATGGTCTCGGACACAACTTGCTATAGTATGCTTTTTCATCGTTTGAGGATTTTTTAAAAAAAAATGTCGAAATCAAAGAAAAACTTAAAGGCTATAGTACATGGTCTCAGACAACATGCACCCAAAGGCTATAGTGCATGGTCTCAACATGCTATAGTATGCCGTTTTTCATCGTTTTTGAGGATTTTTGAAAAATGTTGAAATCGAGAGAAAACAACATACTATTCTGGACGTGTGAATGTTAAGAAGCAATGGAGGCGAGACTTTGGTGTACTGCCACTTTCTATTTGCTGTTTTGTGGATTTGCAGAACAACCATGGTAGCTCACTGGATAAAGATCCAGCTTGAAATTTGTAGGCCCGGGTTCAAGTCACACACCTTGCACTGTGCTCCTTGTGACCCAAACTTTAGAAAATAGAGTTGAATCCAGGAGTTCTGGCATCTTTGTTTGTTTAATTTTCATTAATAAATCAAACCTCCAAAATCATGAGATACGACTTAATATAGTAAAACATAAAACTATACTATGTCTTTCATTAATTTCATTCACTTACTTTAAAATGTTTTGTAGTTTCTGAGTTATTTAACTTAAACGCCCAATGCATTCTCAGTGGAAATAGCACAAACTTTATTAGTCCTACATACCTACACCTAGAAACCCCATTTATGGCTAATAACGTTGATCTTACGGAGCAAATGTTTGCCTGAAAAGCAATCTTTGAAATGTTCATCGTTTTAGAAATATAGTGCTTCTAAATATGCCTGGAGCTGCCATTGACCCCATTAGAAGTCAAAAAGTCACGTTCACTAGAAACTCCATTCACACTTTTTTAAATTCAGCTTACTGTAGATATACATGCTGAAACTTTTTACTTTGAAAAGTTTTGTAGTTTCTGAGTTATTTAACTTAAATGCCCAATGCATTTTCAATGGAAAACTTTATTATGCTGTTACTTCTACATACTTTCACCTAGAAACCCCATTTAAGGTTATTTAGGTTCATCATATGGTAGATATGCTTGCCTGAAAAGAAATCTTTGAAATGTTTTATCGTTTTAGAAATATAGTGCTTCCAATTTTGAAGGTCAATTCAGTTTATATCGTTCCTAAAAGTAAGTACTTGAGTAGGATTTGAACTCACAACCTCCAGACCACCTCACCTGCAACCAACGCACTGAGCTACATGGTACAGCCTGTGGGTAGTCCTCTTTTGTGTGTAACAAAATCCATAGAACAGAAGCCAGGACATGTATTGCCTGTCTTGTTTTATCCACTATAGTATGCCTTTTGTCATCGTTTTTGACGATTTTCGAAAAACGTCGAAAGCGAAGAAAAACCAAAGGCTATAGTACATGGTCTCGGACGACATACTATAGTATGATGTTTTTCATCGTTTTTGAGGATTTTTGAAAAATGTCAAAATCGAAGAAAAACCATAGGGTATAGTACATGGTCTCAGACGACATACTATAGTATGCCGTTTTTCATCGTTTTTGAGGATTTTTGAAAAATGTCAAAATTGAAGAAAAACCAAAGGCTATAGTACATGGTACGGGACGACATACCATAGTAGGCCTTTTTCATCGTTTTTGAGGATTTTTGAAAAAATGTCGAAATCGAGGAAAAACCATAGGCTATAGTACATGGTCTCAGACGACATACTATAGTATGCCGTTTTTCATCGTTTTTGAGGATTTTTGAAAAATGTCAAAATTGAAGAAAAACCAAAGGCTATAGTACATGGTCTCGGACGACATACCATAGTATGCCGTTTTTCATCGTTTTTGAGGATTTTTTAAAAATGTAAAAATCGAAGAAAAACCATGGGCTATAGTACATGGTCTCGGACAACTTGCTATAGTATGCTGTTTTTCATCGTTTTTGAGGATTTTTGAAAAAAATGTCAAAATCGAAGAAAAACCATAGGCTATAGTACATGGTCTCGGACGACATACTATAACTATAGTATGCCGGTTTTTCATCGTTTTTGAGGGTTTTTGAAAAATGTCAAAATTGAAGAAAAACCAAAGGCTATAGTACATGGTTATCTCGGACGAACTTCATAGTATGCCGTTTTTCATCGTTTTGAGGATTTTTTAAAATGTAAAAAACGAAGAAAAACCATAGGCTATAATACATGGTCTCGGACAACTTGCTATAGTATGCTGTTTTTCATCGTTTTGAGGATTTTTAAAAAAAAATGTCGAAATCAAAGAAAAACTTAAAGGCTATAGTACATGGTCTCAGACAACATGCACCCAAAGCTATAGTGCATGTCTCAACATGCTATAGTATGCCGTTTTTTCATCGTTTTTGAGGATTTTTGAAAAATGTTGAAATCGAGAGAAAACAACATACTATTCTGGACGTTGTGAATGTTAAGAAGCAATGGAGGCGAGACTTGGTGTACTGCCACTTTCTATTTGCTGTTTTGTGGATTTGCAGAACAACCATGGTAGCTCACTGGATAAAGATCCAGCTTGAAATTTGTAGGCCCGGGTTCAAGTCACACACCTTGCACTGTGCTCCTTGTGACCCAAACTTTAGAAAATAGAGTTGAATCCAGGAGTTCTGGCATCTTTGTTTGTTTAATTTTCATTAATAAATCAAACCTCCAAAATCATGAGATACGACTTAATATAGTAAAACATAAACTATAGTATGTCTTTCATTAATTTCATTCACTTACTTTAAATGTTTTGTAGTTTCTGAGTTATTTAACTTAACGCCAATGCATTCTCAGTGGAAATAGCACAAACTTTATTTAGTCCTACATACCTACACCTAGAACCCCATTTATGGCTAATAACGTTGATCTTACGGAGCAAATGTTTGCCTGAAAAGCAATCTTTGAAATGTTTCATGTTTTAGAAATATAGTGCTTCTAAATATGCCTGGAGCTGCCATTGACCCCCATTAGAAGTCAAAAAGTCACGTTCACTAGAAACTCCATTCACACTTTTTTAAATTCAGCTTACTGTAGATATACATGCTGAAACTTTTTACTTTGAAAAGTTTTGTAGTTTCTGAGTTATTTAACTTAAATGCCCAATGCATTTTCAATGGAAAACTTTATTATGCTGTTACTTCTACATACTTTCACCTAGAAACCCCATTTAAGGTTATTTAGGTTCATCATATGGTAGATATGCTTGCCTGAAAAGAAATCTTTGAAATGTTTTATCGTTTTAGAAATATAGTGCTTCCAATTTTGAAGGTCAATTCAGTTTATATCGTTCCTAAAAGTAAGTACTTGAGTGGGATTTGAACTCACAACCTCCAAACCACCTCACCTGCAACCAACGCACAGAGCTACTTGGTACAGCCTGTGAGTCAGTCTTCCTTTGTGAGTAACAAAATCCATAGAACAGAAGCCAGGACGTCTATTGCCTGTCTTGTTATTTATCCACTATAGTATGCCTTTTGTCATCGTTTTTGACGATTTTCGAAAAACGTCGAAAGCGAAGAAAAACCAAAGGCTATAGTACATGGTCTCGGACGACATACTATAGTATGATGTTTTTCATCGTTTTTGAGGATTTTTGAAAAAATGTCAAAATCGAAGAAAAACAAAGGCTATAGTACATGGTCTCGGACGACATACTATAGTATGATGTTTTTCATCGTTTTTGAGGATTTTTGAAAAATGTCAAAATTGAAGAAAAACCAAAGGCTATAGTACATGGTACGGGACGACATACATAGTAGGCCTTTTTCATCGTTTTTAAGGATTTTTGAAAAAATGTCGAAAATCGAGGAAAAACCATAGGCTATAGTACATGGTCTCAGACGACATACATAGTATGCCGTTTTTATCGTTTTTGAGGATTTTTGAAAAATGTCAAAATCGAAGAAAAAAACCATAGAGTATAGTACATGGTCTCAGACGACATCTATAGTATGCCGTTTTTCATCGTTTTTGAGGATTTTTGAAAAATGTCAAAATTGAAGAAAACCAAAGGCTATAGTACATGGTACGGGACGACATAGCATAGTAGGCCTTTTTCATCCATTTTTGAGGATTTTTGAAAAAATGTCGAAATCGAGGAAAAACCATAGGCTATAGTACATGGTCTCAGACGACATACTATAGTATGCCGTTTTTCATCGTTTTTGAGGATTTTTGAAAAATGTCAAAATTAAAGAAAAAACAAAGGCGTATAGTACATGGTCTCGACGGACATACCATAGTATGTGTTTTTCATCGTTTTTGAGGATTTTTAAAAATGTAAAAATCGAAGAAAAACCATAGGCTATAATACATGGTCTCGGACAACTTGCTATAGTATGCTTTTTTCATCGTTTTGAGGATTTTTTTAAAAAAAATGTCGAAATCAAAGAAAAACCAAAGGCTATAGTACATGGTCTCGGACAACATGCACCAAAGGCTAGTGCATGATCTCAACATGCTATTAGTATGCCGTTTTTCATCGTTTTTGAGGATTTTTGAAAAATGTTGAAATCGAGAGAAAAAACAACATACTATTCTAGACGTTGTGAATGTTAAGAAGCAATGGAGGCGAGACTTTGGTGTTACTGCCACTTTCTATTTGCTGTTTTGTGAAATTGCAGAACAACCATGGTAGCTCACTGGATAAAGATCCTGCTTGAAATTGGTAGGCCCAGGTTCAAGTCACACACCTTGCACTGTGCTCCTTGTGACCCAACTTTAGAAAATAGAGTTGAATCCAGGGTTCAGGCATCTTTGTTTGTTTAATTTTCATTAATAAATCAAACCTCCAAAATCATGAGATACGACTTAATATAGTTAAAACATAAACTATACTATGTCTTTCATTATTTTCATTCACTTACTTTAAAATGTTTTGTAGTTTCTGAGTTATTTAACTTAAACGCCCAATGCATTCTCAGGGGGAAATAGCACAAACTTTATTAGTCCTACATACCTACACTAGAAACCCATTTATGGCTAATAACGTTGATCTTACGGAGCAAATGTTTGCCTGAAAAGCAATCTTTGAAATGTTTCATCGTTTTAGAAATATAGTGCTTCTAAATATGCCTGGAGCTGCCATTGACCCCCATTAGAAGTCAAAAAAGTCACGTTCACTAGAAACTCCAATTCACACTTTTTTTAAATTCAGCTTACTGTAGATATACATGCTGAACTTTTTACTTTGAAAAGTTTTGTAGTTTCTGAGTTATTTAACTTAAATGCCCAATGCATTTTCAATGGAAAACTTTATTATGCTGTTACTTCTACATACTTTCACCTAGAAACCCCATTTAAGGTTATTTTAGGTCTTCATATATGGTAGATATGCTTGCCTGAAAGAAATCTTTGAAATGTTTTATCGTTTTAGAAATATAGTGCTTCCAATTTTGAAGGTCAATTCAGTTTATATCGTTCCTAAAAGTTAGTACTTGAGTGGGATTTGAACTCACAACCTCCAGACCACCTCACCTGCAACCAACGCACAGAGCTACTTGGTACAGCCTGTTAATCAGTCTTCCTTTGTGAGTAACAAAATCCATAGAACAGAAGCCAGGACATGTCTATTGCCTGTCTTGTTATTTATCCACTATAGTATGCCTTTTGTCATCGTTTTTGACGTTTTCGAAAAACGTCGAAAGCGAAGAAAACCAAAGGATA
>CM076968.1:20704125-20895689 GCA_039105355.1 Benthosema pterotum | reverse complement strand
TAAGGATTTTTGAAAAAATGTCGAAATCGAGGAAAAACCATAGGCTATAGTACATGGTCTCAGACGACATTTATATAGTATGCCGTTTTTCATCGTTTTTGAGGATTTTTGAAAAATGTCAAAATCGAAGAAGAAAAAACCATAGAGTATAGTACATGGTCTCAGACGACATACTATAGTATGCCGTTTTTTCATCGTTTTTGAGGATTTTTTGAAAAATGTCAAAATTGAAGAAAAACCAAAGGCTATAGTACATGGTACGGGACGACATAGCATAGAGGCCTTTTTCATCATTTTGAGGATTTTTGAAAAAATGTCGAAATCGAGGAAAAACCATAGGCTATAGTACATGGTCTCAGACGACACATACATAGTATGCCGTTTTTTCATCGTTTTTGAGGATTTTTGAAAAAATGTCAAAATTAAAGAAAAACCAAAGGCTATAGTACATGGTCTCGGACGACATACCATAGTATGCTGTTTTTCATCGTTTTTGAGGATTTTTTTAAAAATGTAAAAATCGAAGAAGAAAAACCATAGGCTATAATACATGGTCTCGGACAACTTGCTATAGTATGGTTTTTCATCGTTGAGGATTTTTTTAAAAAAATGTCGAAATCAAAGAAAACCCAAAGGCTATAGTACATGGTCTCGGACAACATGCACCCAAAGGCTATAGTGCAGGGGTGGCCAACCTGTGGCTCGCGAGCCACATGCGGCTTTCAGCTGGTTACATGCGGCTCTCAAGTGCTTCCTCATGAAAGTGTCAAAAACGAATGCGAAAGTGGCGCAGCATGCATTCCCTATACAGTGGTTTCCAACCCTTTTTTATATACAGGGCCCACCATTTATTCAGAATTTGAGCCACGGACCACCATTTGATGACATGTTAACTCCACAACCCCAAAGCTAAAGATTTCGTTTACTTTTGTCAACAATTCCAGCCTGGATTTCAGAGAAAACAAAACAGTCCAACATACAGATCAAATGACCATTACTCTTCTCTAGTTGTGTAGACTTGGGCTAATTGACGTGATGATATCGTATTTTAACTCTTGAGAGTGTAAACATGAAACCAAATGGACCCGCAAGGGTCCATTTGGTTTCATGTTTACGCTCTCAAAGAGTTACATCCGGCAAACAAGGTTTTATTACCGTTTGATGTGGCTCTTTGCAGTAACACAGTGAAAAACGTGGCTCTTAGTCTGTGGCCGGTTGGCCACCCCTGCTATAGTGCATGATCTCAACATGCTATAGTATGCCGTTTTTCATCGTTTTTGAGGATTTTTGAAAAATGTTGAAATCGAGAGAGAAAACAACATACTATTCTAGACGTGTGAATGTTAAGAAGCAATGGAGGCGAGACTTTGGTGTACTGCCACTTTCTATTTGCTGTTTTGTGAAATTGCAGAACAACCATGGTAGCTCACTGGATAAAGATCCTGCTTGAAATTGGTAGGCCAGGTTCAAGTCACACACCTTGCACTGTGCTCCTTGTGACCCAAACTTTAGAAAATAGAGTTGAATCCAGGAGTTCTGGCATCTTTGTTTGTTTAATTTTCATTAATAAATCAAACCTCCAAAATCATGAGATACGACTTAATATAGTAAAACATAAACTATACTATGTCTTTCATTAATTTCATTCACTTACTTTAAAATGTTTTGTAGTTTCTGAGTTATTTAACTTAAACGCCCAATGCATTCTCAGTGGAAATAGCACAAACTTTATTAGTCCTACATACCTACACCTAGAAACCCCATTATGGCTAATAACGTTGATCTTACGGAGCAAATGTTTGCCTGAAAAGCAATCTTTGAAATGTTTCATCGTTTAGAAATATAGTGCTTCTAAATATGCCTGGAGCTGCCATTGACCCCATTAGAAGTCAAAAATCACGTTCACTAGAAACTCCATTTCACACTTTTTTAAATTCAGCTTACTGTAGATATACATGCTGAAAACTTTTTACTTTGAAAAGTTTTGTATTTCTGAGTTATTTAACTTAAATGCCAATGCATTTTCAATGGAAAACTTTATTATGCTGTTACTTTACATACTTTCACCTAGAAACCCCATTTAAGGTTATTTAGGTTCATCATATGGTAGATATGCTTGCCTGAAAAGAAATCTTTGAAATGTTTTATCGTTTTAGAAATATAGTGCTTCCAATTTTGAAGGTCAATTCAGTTTATATCGTTCCTAAAAGTAAGTACTTGAGTGGGATTTGAACTCACAACCTCCAGACCACCTCACCTGCAACCAAGCACAGAGCTACTTGGTACAGCCTGTTAATCAGTCTTCCTTTGTGAGTAACAAAATCCATAGAACAGAAGCCAGGACATGTCTATTGCCTGTCTTGTTATTTATCACTATAGTATGCCTTTTGTCATCGTTTTTGACGATTTTCGAAAAAACGTCGAAAGCGAAGAAAAACCAAAGGCTATAGTACAGGGGTGGCCAACCGGCCACAGACTAAGAGCCACGTTTTTCACTGTGTTACTGCAAAGAGCCACATCAAACGGTAATAAAACCTTGTTTGCCGGATGTAACTCTTTGAGAGCGTAAACATGAAACCAAATGGACCCTTGCGGGTCAATTTGGTTTCATGTTTACACTCTCAAGAGTTAAAATACGGTATGCATCACGTCAATTAGCCCAAGTCTACACAACTAGAGAAGAGTAATGGTCATTTTGATCTGTATGTTGGACTGTTTGTTTTCTCTGAAATCCAGGCTGGAATTGTTGACAAAAGTAAACGAATATTTAACTTTGGGGTCTGTGGAGTTAACATGTCATCAAATGGTGGTCCGTGGCTCAAATTCTGAATAAATGGTTGGCCCTGGTATAAAAAAAAGGTTGAAAACCACTGGTATAGGGAATGCATGCTGCGCCACTCCGAGCGTTTTTGACACTTTCATGAGGAAGCACCTTGAGAGCCGCATGTAACCAGCTGAAGAGCCGCATGTGGCTCGCGAGCCACAGGTTGGCCACCCCTGCTATAGTACATGGTCTCGGACGACATACTATAGTATGCCGTTTTTCATCGTTTTTGAGGATTTTTGAAAAAATGTCGAAATCGAGGAAAAACCAAAGGCTATAGTACATGGTCTCGGACGTAATACCATAGTATGCCGTTTTTCATCGTTTTTGAGGATTTTGAAAAATGTCGAAATCGAGGAAAAACCAAAGGCTATAGTACATGGTCTCGGACGTAATACCATAGTATGCCGTTTTTCATCGTTTTTGAGGATTTTGAAAAATGTCAAAATTGAAGAAAAACCAAAGGCTATAGTACATGGTCTCGGACGACATACCATAGTATGCTGTTTTTCATCGTTTTTTGAGGATTTTTTAAAAATGTAAAAATCGAAGAAAAACCATAGGCTATAATACATGGTCTCGGACAACTTGCTATAGTATGCTGTTTTTCATCGTTTTGAGGATTTTTTTTAAAAAAAATGTCGAAATCAAAGAAAAACCCAAAGGCTATAGTACATGGTCTCGGACAACATGCACCCAAAGGCTATAGTGCAGGGGTGGCCAACCTGTGGCTCGCGAGCCACATGCGGCTCTTCAGCTGGTTACATGCGGCTCTCAAGGTGCTTCCTCATGAAAGTGTCAAAAACGCTCGGAGTGGCGCAGCATGCATTCCCTATACCATTGGTTTTTAACCTTTTTTTTATACCAGGGCCCACCATTTATTCAGAATTTGAGCCATGGACCACCATTTGATGACATGTTAACTCCACAGACCCCAAAGCTAAAGATTTCGTTTACTTTTGTCAACAATTCCAGCCTGGATTTCAGAGAAAACAAAACAGTCCAACATAACAGATCAAAATGACCATTACTCTTCTCTAGTTGTGTAGACTTGGGCTAATTGACGTGATGCATATCGTATTTTAACTCTTGAGAGTGTAAACATGAAACCAAATGGACCCGCAAGGGTCCATTTGGTTTCATGTTTACGCTCTCAAAGAGTTACATCCGGCAAACAAGGTTTTATAACCGTTTGATGTGGCTCTTTGCAGTAACACAGTGAAAAACGTGGCTCTTAGTCTGTGGCCGGTTGGCCACCCCTGCTATAGTGCATGATCTCAACATGCTATAGTATGCCGTTTTTCATCGTTTTTGAGGATTTTTGAAAAATGTTGAAATCGAGAGAAAACAACATACTATTCTAGACGTGTGAATGTTAAGAAGCAATGGAGGCGAGACTTTGGTGTACTGCCACTTTCTATTTGCTGTTTTGTGGATTTGCAAAACAACCATGGTAGCTCACTGGATAAAGATCCTGCCTTGAAATTGGTAGGCCCAGGTTCAAGTCTCACACCTTGCACTGTGCTCCTTGTGACCCAAACTTTAGAAAATAGAGTTGAATCCAGGAGTTCTGGCATCTTTGTTTGTTTAATTTTCATTAATAAAATCAAACCTCCAAAATCATGAGATACGACTTAATATAGTAAAACATAAACTATACTATGTCTTTCATTAATTTCATTCACTTACTTTAAAATGTTTTGTAGTTTCTGAGTTATTTAACTTAAACGCCCAATGCATTCTCAGTGGAAATAGCACAAACTTTATTAGTCCTACATACCTACACCTAGAAACCCCATTTATGCTAATAACGTTGATCTTACGGAGCAAATGTTTGCCTGAAAAGCAATCTTTGAAATGTTTCATCGTTTTAGAAATATAGTGCTTCTAAATATGCCTGGAGCTGCCATTGACCCCCCATTAGAAGTCAAAAAGTCACGTTCACTAGAAACTCCATTCACACTTTTTTAAATTCAGCTTACTGTAGATATACATGCTGAAACTTTTTACTTTGAAAAGTTTTGTAGTTTCTGAGTTATTTAACTTAAATGCCCAATGCATTTTCAATGGAAAACTTTATTATGCTGTTACTTCTACATACTTTCACCTAGAAACCCCATTTAAGGTTATTTAGGTTCATCATATGGTAGATATGCTTGCCTGAAAAGAAATCTTTGAAATGTTTTATCGTTTTAGAAATATAGTGCTTCCAATTTTGAAGGTCAATTCAGTTTATATCGTTCCTAAAGTAAGTACTTGAGTGGGATTTGAACTCACAACCTCCAGACCACCTCACCTGCAACCAACGCACAGAGCTACTTGGTACAGCCTGTTAATCAGTCTTCCTTTGTGAGTAACAAAATCCATAGAACAGAAGCCAGGACATGTCTATTGCCTGTCTTGTTATTTATCCACTATAGTATGCCTTTTGTCATCGTTTTTTGACGATTTTCGAAAAACGTCGAAAGCGAAGAAAAACCAAAGGCTATAGTACAGGGGTGGCCAACGGCCACAGACTAAGAGCCACGTTTTTCACTGTGTTACTGCAAAGAGCCACATCAAACGGTAATAAAACCTTGTTTGCCGGATGTAACTCTTTGAGAGCGTAAACATGAAACCAAATGGACCCTTGCGGGTCCATTTGGTTTCATGTTTACACTCTCAAGAGTTAAAAATACGGTATGCATCACGTCAATTAGCCAAGTCTAACAACTAGAGAAGAGTAATGGTCATTTTGATCTGTATGTTGGACTGTTTTGTTTTCTCTGAAATCCAGGCTGGAATTGTTGACAAAAGTAAACGAAATCTTAACTTTGGGGTCTGTGGAGTTAACATGTCATCAAATGGTGGTCCGTGGCTCAAATTCTGAATAAATGGTTGGCCCTGGTATAAAAAAAAGGTTGAAAACCACTGGTATAGGGAATGCATGCTGCGCCACTCCGAGCGTTTTTGACACTTTCATGAGGAAGCCCCTTAAGAGCCGCATGTAACCAGCTGAAGAGCCGCATGTGGCTCGCGAGCCACAGGTTGGCCACCCCTGCTATAGTACATGGTCTCGGACGACATACTATAGTATGGTGTTTTTCATCGTTTTTGAGGATTTTTGAAAAAATGTCGAAATCGAGGAAAAACCAAAGGCTATAGTACATGGTCTCGGACGTAATACCATAGTATGCCGTTTTTCATCGTTTTTGAGGATTTTTGAAAAAATGTCGAAATCGAGGAAAAACCAAAGGCTATAGTACATGGTCTCGGACGTAATACCATAGTATGCCGTTTTTCATCGTTTTTGAGGATTTTTGAAAAATGTCAAAATTGAAGAAAAACCAAAGGCTATAGTACATGGTCTCGGACGACATACCATAGTATGCTGTTTTTCATCGTTTTTGAGGATTTTTTAAAAATGTAAAAATCGAAGAAAAACCATAGGCTATAATACATGGTCTCGGACAACTTGCTATAGTATGCTGTTTTTCATCGTTTTTGAGGATTTTTTTTAAAAAAAATGTCGAAATCAAAGAAAAACCCAAAGGCTATAGTACATGGTCTCGGACAACATGCACCAAAGGCTATAGTGCAGGGGTGGCCAACCTGTGGCTCGCGAGCCACATGCGGCTCTTCAGCTGGTTACATGCGGCTCTCAAGGTGCTTCCTCATGAAAGTGTCAAAAACGCTCGGAGTGGCGCAGCATGCATTCCCTATACCATTGGTTTTTAACCTTTTTTTTATACCAGGGCCCACCATTTATTCAGAATTTGAGCCACGGACCACCATTTGATGACATGTTAACTCCACAGACCCCAAAGCTAAAGATTTCGTTTACTTTTGTCAACAATTCCAGCCTGGATTTCAGAGAAAACAAAACAGTCCAACATACAGATCAAAATGACCATTACTCTTCTCTAGTTGTGTAGACTTGGGCTAATTGACGTGATGCATATCGTATTTTAACTCTTGAGAGTGTAAACATGAAACCAAATGGACCCGCAAGGGTCCATTTGGTTTCATGTT
The DNA here is from genome assembly GCA_039105355.1 of Benthosema pterotum. Classification (NCBI taxonomy): domain Eukaryota; kingdom Metazoa; phylum Chordata; class Actinopteri; order Myctophiformes; family Myctophidae; genus Benthosema; species Benthosema pterotum. The sequence goes on along the minus strand of CM076968.1, from coordinate 20,888,854 downwards.
TACGCTCTCAAAGAGTTACATCGGCAAACAAGGTTTTATTACCGTTTGATGTGGCTCTTTGCAGTAACACAGTGAAAAACGTGGCTCTTAGTCTGTGGCCGGTTGGCCACCCCTGCTATAGTGCATGATCTCAACATGCTATAGTATGCCGTTTTTCATCGTTTTTGAGGATTTTTGAAAAATGTTGAAATCGAGAGAAAACAACATACTATTCTAGACGTAGTGAATGTTAAGAAGCAATGGAGGCGAGACTTTGGTGTACTGCCACTTTCTATTTGCTGTTTTGTGAAATTGCAGAACAACCATGGTAGCTCACTGGATAAAGATCCTGCCTTGAAATTGGTAGGCCCAGGTTCAAGTCTCACACCTTGCACTGTGCTCCTTGTGACCCAAACTTTAGAAAATAGAGTTGAATCCAGGAGTTCTGGCATCTTTGTTTGTTTAATTTTCATTAATAAATCAAACCTCCAAAATCATGAGATACGACTTAATATAGTAAAACATAAACTATACTATGTCTTTCATTAATTTCATTCACTTACTTTAAAATGTTTTGTAGTTTCTGAGTTATTTAACTTAAACGCCCAATGCATTCTCAGTGGAAATAGCACAAACTTTATTAGTCCTACATACCTACACCTAGAAACCCCATTTATGGCTAATAACGTTGATCTTACGGAGCAAATGTTTGCCTGAAAAGCAATCTTTGAAATGTTTCATCGTTTTAGAAATATAGTGCTTCTAAATATGCCTGGAGCTGCCATTGACCCCCATTAGAAGTCAAAAAGTCACGTTCACTAGAAACTCCATTCACACTTTTTTTAAATTCAGCTTACTGTAGATATACATGCTGAAACTTTTTACTTTGAAAAGTTTTGTAGTTTCTGAGTTATTTAACTTAAATGCCCAATGCATTTTCAATGGAAAACTTTATTATGCTGTTACTTCTACATACTTTCACCTAGAAACCCCATTTAAGGTTATTTAGGTTCATCATATGGTAGATATGCTTGCCTGAAAAGAAATCTTTGAAATGTTTTATCGTTTTAGAAATATAGTGCTTCCAATTTTGAAGGTCAATTCAGTTTATATCGTTCCTAAAAGTAAGTACTTGAGTGGGATTTGAACTCACAACCTCCAGACCACCTCACCTGCAACCAACGCACAGAGCTACTTGGTACAGCCTGTGAGTCAGTCTTCCTTTGTGAGTAACAAAATCCATAGAACAGAAGCCAGGACATGTCTATTGCCTGTCTTGTTATTTATCCACTATAGTATGCCTTTTGTCATCGTTTTTGACGATTTTCGAAAAACGTCGAAAGCGAAGAAAAACCAAAGGCTATAGTACATGGTCTCGGACGACATACTATAGTATGCTGTTTTTCATCGTTTTTGAGGATTTTTGAAAAAATGTCGAAATCGAAGAAAAACCAAAGGCTATAGTACATGGTCTCGGACGACATACTATAGTATGATGTTTTTCATCGTTTTTGAGGATTTTTGAAAAATGTTGAAATCGAGAGAAAACAACATACTATTCTAGACGTGTGAATGTTAAGAAGCAATGGAGGCGAGACTTTGGTGTACTGCCACTTTCTATTTGCTGTTTTGTGGATTTGCAGAACAACCATGGTAGCTCACTGGATAAAGATCCTGCCTTGAAATTTGTAGGCCCGGGTTCAAGTCACACACCTTGCACTGTGCTCCTTGTGACCCAAACTTTAGAAAATAGAGTTGAATCCAGGAGTTCTGGCATCTTTGTTTGTTTAATTTTCATTAATAAATCAAACCTCCAAAATCATGAGATACGACTTAATATAGTAAAACATAAACTATACTATGTCTTTCATTAATTTCATTCACTTACTTTGTTTTGTAGTTTCTGAGTTATTTAACTTAAAACGCCCTATGCATTCTCAGTGGAAATAGCACAAACTTTATTAGTCCTACATACCTACACCTAGAAACCCATTTATGGCTAATAACGTTGATCTTACGGAGCAAATGTTTGCCTGAAAAGCAATCTTTGAAATGTTTCATTGTTTTAGAAATATAGTGCTTCTAAATATGCCTGGAGCTGCCATTGACCCCCATTAGAAGTCAAAAAGTCACGTTCACTAGAAACTCCATTCACACTTTTTTAAATTCAGCTTACTGTAGATATACATGCTGAAACTTTTTACTTTGAAAAGTTTTGTAGTTTCTGAGTTATTTAACTTAAATGCCCAATGCATTTTCAATGGAAAACTTTATTATGCTGTTACTTCTACATACGTTTACCTAGAAACCCCATTTAAGGTTATTTAGGTTCATCATATGGTAGATATGCTTGCCTGAAAAGAAATCTTTGAAATGTTTTATCGTTTTAGAAATATAGTGCTTCCAATTTTGAAGGTCAATTCAGTTTATATCGTTCCTAAAAGTAAGTACTTGAGTGGGATTTGAACTCACAACCTCCAGACCACCTCACCTGCAACCAACGCACAGAGCTACTTGGTACAGCCTGTGAGTCAGTCTTCCTTTGTGAGTAACAAAATCCATAGAACAGAAGCCAGGACATGTCTATTGCCTGTCTTGTTATTTATCCACTATAGTATGCCTTTTGTCATCGTTTTTGACGATTTTCGAAAAACGTCGAAAGCGAAGAAAAACCAAAGGCTATAGTACATGGTCTCGGACGACATACTATAGTATGATGTTTTTCATCGTTTTTGAGGATTTTTGAAAAAATGTCGAAATCGAGGAAAAACCAAAGGCTATAGTACATGGTCTCGGACGTAATACCATAGTATGCCGTTTTTCATCGTTTTTGAGGATTTTTGAAAAAATGTCAAAATCGAAGAAAAACCATAGGCTATAGTACATGATCTCAGACGACATACTATAGTATGCCGTTTTTTATCGTTTTTGAGGATTTTTGAAAAATGTCAAAATTGAAGAAAAACCAAAGGCTATAGTACATGGTACGGGACGACATACCATAGTAGGCCTTTTTCATCGTTTTTGAGGATTTTTGAAAAATGTCAAAATCGAAGAAAAACCATAGGCTATAATACATGGTCTCGGACAACTTGCTATAGTATGCTGTTTTTCATCGTTTTGAGGATTTTTAAAAAAAAATGTCGAAATCAAAGAAAAACCCAAAGGCTATAGTACATGGTCTCGGACAACATGCACCCAAAGGCTATAGTGCATGGTCTCGGACAACATGCTATAGTATGCCGTTTTTCATCGTTTTTGAGGATTTTTGAAAAATGTTGAAATCGAGAGAAAACAACATACTATTCTAGACGTGTGAATGTTAAGAAGCAATGGAGGCGAGACTTTGGTGTACTGCCACTTTCTATTTGCTGTTTTGTGGATTTGCAGAACAACCATGGTAGCTCACTGGATAAAGATCCTGCCTTGAAATTTGTAGGCCCGTGTTCAAGTCACACACCTTGCACTGTGCTCCTTGTGACCCAAACTTTAGAAAATAGAGTTGAATCCAGGAGTTCTGGCATCTTTGTTTGTTTAATTTTCATTAATAAATCAAACCTCCAAAATCATGAGATACGACTTAATATAGTAAAACATAAACTATACTATGTCTTTCATTAATTTCATTCACTTACTTTAAAATGTTTTGTAGTTTCTGAGTTATTTAACTTAAACGCCCAATGCATTCTCAGTGGAAATAGCACAAACTTTATTAGTCCTACATACCTACACCTAGAGAAACCCATTTATGGCTAATAACGTTGATCTTACGGAGCAAATGTTTGCCTGAAAAGCAATCTTTGAAATGTTTCATCGTTTTAGAAATATAGTGCTTCTAAATATGCCTGGAGCTGCCATTGACCCCCATTAGAAGTCAAAAAGACACGTTCACTAGAAACTCCATTCACACTTTTTTAAATTCAGCTTACTGTAGATATACATGCTGAAACTTTTTACTTTGAAAAGTTTTGTAGTTTCTGAGTTATTTAACTTAAATGCCCAATGCATTTTCAATGGAAAACTTTATTATGCTGTTACTTCTACATACTTTCACCTAGAAACCCCATTTAAGGTTATTTAGGTTCATCATATGGTAGATATGCTTGCCTGAAAAGAAATCTTTGAAATGTTTTATCATTTTAGAAATATAGTGCTTCCGATTTTGAAGGTCAATTCAGTTTATATCGTTCCTAAAAGTAAGTACTTGAGTAGGATTTGAACTCACAACCTCCAGACCACCTCACCTGCAACCAACGCACTGAGCTACATGGTACAGCCTGTGGGTAGTCCTCTTTTGTGTGTAACAAAATCCATAGAACAGAAGCCAGGACACGTATTGCCTGTCTTGTTATTTATCCACTATAGTATGCCTTTTTTCATCGTTTTTGACGATTTTCGAAAAACGTCGAAAGCGAAGAAAAACAAAAGGCTATAGTACATGGTCTTGGACGACATACTATAGTATGATGTTTTTCATCGTTTTTGAGGATTTTTGAAAAAATGTCAAAATCGAAGAAAAACCAAAGGCTATATAGTACATGGTCTCGGACAACTTGCTATAGTATGCTGTTTTTCATCGTTTTTGAGGATTTTTGAAAAATGTCAAAATCGAAGAAAAACCATAGGGTATAGTACATGGTCTCGGACGACTTGCTATAGTATGCTGTTTTTCATCGTTTTTGAGGATTTTTGAAAAAATGTCAAAATCGAAGAAAAACCATAGGCTATAGTACATGGTCTCAGACGACATACTATAGTATGCCGTTTTTCATCCTTTTTGAGGATTTTTGAAAAATGTCAAAATTGAAGAAAAACCAAAGGCTATAGTACATGGTCTCAGACGACATACTATAGTATGCCGTTTTTCATCGTTTTTGAGGATTTTTGAAAAATTGTCGAAATCGAGGAAAAACCAAAGGCTATAGTACATGGTCTCGGACGACATACCATAGTATGCCGTTTTTCATCGTTTTTGAGGATTTTTTAAAAATGTAAAAATCGAAGAAAAACCATGGGCTATAGTACATGATCTCAGACGACATACTATAGTATGCCGTTTTTCATCGTTTTTGAGGATTTTTGAAAAATGTCAAAATTGAAGAAAAACCAAAGGCTATAGTACATGGTCTCGGACGACATACCATAGTATGCCGTTTTTCATCGTTTTTGAGGATTTTTTAAAAATGTAAAAATCGAAGAAAAACCATAGGCTATAATACATGGTCTCGGACAACTTGCTATAGTATGCTGTTTTTCATCGTTTTTGAGGATTTTTTGAAAAATTGTCGAAATCGAGGAAAAACCAAAGGCTATAGTACATGGTCTCGGACGACATACCATAGTATGCCGTTTTTCATCGTTTTTGAGGATTTTTTAAAAATGTAAAAATCAAAGAAAAACCATGGGCTATAGTACATGGTCTCGGACAACTTGCTATAGTATGCTGTTTTTCATCGTTTTTGAGGATTTTTGAAAAATGTCAAAATCGAAGAAAAACCATAGGGTATAGTACATGGTCTCGGACGACTTGCTATAGTATGCTGTTTTTCATCGTTTTTGAGGATTTTTGAAAAAATGTCAAAATCGAAGAAAAACCAAAGGCTATAGTACATGGTTTCAGACGACATACTATAGTATGCCGTTTTTCATCGTTTTTGAGGATTTTTGAAAAATTGTCGAAATCGAGGAAAAACCAAAGGCTATAGTACATGGTCTCGGACGACATACCATAGTATGCCGTTTTTCATCGTTTTTGAGGATTTTTTAAAAATGTAAAAATCGAAGAAAAACCATGGGCTATAGTACATGATCTCAGACGACATACTATAGTATGCCGTTTTTCATCGTTTTTGAGGATTTTTGAAAAATGTCAAAATTGAAGAAAAACCAAAGGCTATAGTACATGGTCTCGGACGACATACCATAGTATGCCGTTTTTCATCGTTTTTGAGGATTTTTTAAAAATGTAAAAATCGAAGAAAAACCATAGGCTATAATACATGGTCTCGGACAACTTGCTATAGTATGCTGTTTTTCATCGTTTTGAGGATTTTTTAAAAAAATGTCGAAATCAAAGAAAAACCCAAAGGCTATAGTACATGGTCTCGGACAACATGCACCCAAAGGCTATAGTGCATGATCTCAACATGCTATAGTATGCCGTTTTTCATCGTTTTTGAGGATTTTTGAAAAATGTTGAAATCGAGAGAAAACAACATACTATTCTAGACGTGTGAATGTTAATAAGCAATGGAGGCGAGACTTTGGTGTACTCCCACTTTCTATTTGCTGTTTTGTGGATTTGCAGAACAACCATGGTATCTCACTGGATAAAGATCCTGCCTTGAAATTTGTAGGCCCGGGTTCAAGTCACACACCTTGCACTGTGCTCCTTGTGACCCAAACTTTAGAAAATAGAGTTGAATCCAGGAGTTCTGGCATCTTTGTTTGTTTAATTTTCATTAATAAATCAAACCTCCAAAATCATGAGATACGACTTAATATAGTAAAACATAAACTATACTATGTCTTTCATTAATTTCATTCACTTACTTTAAAATGTTTTGTAGTTTCTGAGTTATTTAACTTAAACGCCCAATGCATTCTCAGTGGAAATAGCACAAACTTTATTAGTCCTACATACCTACACCTAGAAACCCCATTTATGGCTAATAACGTTGATCTTACGGAGCAAATGTTTGCCTGAAAAGCAATCTTTGAAATGTTTCATCGTTTTAGAAATATAGTGCTTCTAAATATGCCTGGAGCTGCCATTGACCCCCATTAGAAGTCAAAAAGTCACGTTCACTAGAAACTCCATTCACACTTTTTTAAATTCAGCTTACTGTAGATATACATGCTGAAACTTTTTACTTTGAAAAGTTTTGTAGTTTCTGAGTTATTTAACTTAAATGCCCAATGCATTTTCAATGGAAAACTTTATTATGCTGTTACTTCTACATACTTTCACCTAGAAACCCCATTTAAGGTTATTTAGGTTCATCATATGGTAGATATGCTTGCCTGAAAAGAAATCTTTGAAATGTTTTATCGTTTTAGAAATATAGTGCTTCCAATTTTGAAGGTCAATTCCGTTTATATCGTTCCTAAAAGTAAGTACTTGAGTGGGATTTGAACTCACAACCTCCAGACCACCTCACCTGCAACCAACGCACAGAGCTACTTGGTACAGCCTGTGTGTCAGTCTTCCTTTGTGAGTAACAAAATCCATAGAACAGAAGCCAGGACATGTCTATTGCCTGTCTTGTTATTTATCCACTATAGTATGCCTTTTGTCATCGTTTTTGACGATTTTCGAAAAAACGTCGAAAGCGAAGAAAAACCAAAGGCTATAGTACATGGTCTCGGACGACATACTATAGTATGATGTTTTTCATCGTTTTTGAGGATTTTTGAAAAAATGTCAAAATCGAAGAAAAACCAAAGGCTATAGTACATGGTCTCGGACAACTTGCTATAGTATGCTGTTTTTCATCGTTTTTGAGGATTTTTGAAAAATGTCAAAATCGAAGAAAAACCATAGGCTATAGTACATGGTCTCGGACGACTTGCTATAGTATGCTGTTTTTCATCGTTTTTGAGGATTTTTGAAAAAATGTCAAAATCGAAGAAAAACCATAGGCTATAGTACATGGTCTCAGACGACATACTATAGTATGCCGTTTTTCATCGTTTTTGAGGATTTTTGAAAAATGTCAAAATTGAAGAAAAACCAAAGGCTATAGTACATGGTCTCAGACGACATACTATAGTATGCCGTTTTTCATCGTTTTTGAGGATTTTTGAAAAATGTCAAAATTGAAGAAAAACCAAAGGCTATAGTACATGGTCTCGGACAACATACTATAGTATGCCGTTTTTCATCGTTTTTGAGGATTTTTTAAAAATGTCAAAATCGAAGAAAAACCATAGGCTATAATACATGGTCTCGGACAACTTGCTATAGTATGCTGTTTTTCATCGTTTTGAGGATTTTTTAAAAAAATGACAAAATCAAAGAAAAACGCAAAGGCTATAGTACATGGTCTCAGACAACATGCACCCAAAGGCTATAGTGCATGGTCTCAACATGCTATAGTATGCCGTTTTTCATCGTTTTTGAGGATTTTTGAAAAATGTTGAAATCGAGAGAAAACAACATACTATTCTAGACGTGTGAATGTTAAGAAGCAATGGAGGCGAGACTTTGGTGTACTGCCACTTTCTATTTGCTGTTTTGTGGATTTGCAGAACAACCATGGTAGCTCACTGGATAAAGATCCTGCCTTGAAATTTGTAGGCCCGGGTTCAAGTCACACACCTTGCACTGTGCTCCTTGTGACCCAAACTTTAGAAAATAGAGTTGAATCCAGGAGTTCTAGCATCTTTGTTTGTTTAATTTTCATTAATAAATCAAACCTCCAAAATCATGAGATACGACTTAATATAGTAAAACATAAACTATAGTATGTCTTTCATTAATTTCATTCACTTACTTTAAAATGTTTTGTAGTTTCTGAGTTATTTAACTTAAACACCCAATGCATTCTCAGTGGAAATAGCACAAACTTTATTAGTCCTACATACTTACACCTAGAAACCCCATTTATGGCTAATAACGTTGATCTTACGGAGCAAATGTTTGCCTGAAAAGCAATCTTTGAAATGTTTCATCGTTTTAGAAATATAGTGCTTCTAAATATGCCTGGAGCTGCCATTGACCCCCATTAGAAGTCAAAAAGTCACGTTCACTAGAAACTCCATTCACACTTTTTTAAATTCAGCTTACTGTAGATATACATGCTGGAACTTTTTACTTTGAAATGTTTTGTAGTTTCTGAGTTATTTAACTTAAATGCCCAATGCATTTTCAATGGAAAACTTTATTATGCTGTTACTTCTACATACTTTCACCTAGAATCCCCATTTAAGGTTATTTAGGTTCATCATATGGTAGATATGCTTGAATCTTTGAAATGTTTTATCGTTTTAGAAATATAGTGCTTCCAATTTTGAAGGTCAATTCAGTTTATATCGTTCCTAAAAGTAAGTACTTGAGTGGGATTTGAACTCACAACCTCCAGGACACCTTACCTGCAACCAACGCACTGAGCTACTTCGTACAGGCTGTCTGTCAGTCTTGTGAGTAACAAAATCCATAGAACAGAAGCCAGGACATGTCTAAAAACAAGGCAGCAATCAGAGCACTCAAAAAGTTTAAAAACGAGGAGGGGAAGTATAAGAACAAGGTACTTTATTTATAAATAAAACAAGCCAACATGTTTCGACTCAAAGAGTCTTCCTCAGGGCTATAGTGAAAAGAACAAATAGCAGACATGGCACATATATATATATAGAGTCAAGTAAACAAGACAATCAACTGAGTGTGCGCGCACCACACCCCAAACTTTGTGTGAGTGTGTGTGTGCGCGCACGCAAGAGCGTGCAGGGCACTAAGCAAATAATTGGCACCCGGTAATGACTAAAAGAAGAGCGCAAACCATTAAAGGTAGGGTAAGTGATTTGAAATTCATGGTGTAGTACCAGCCTGGTGCACTAGGGGCCCCCAACAGTAGCTACATTATGTGAACCTGCTGCTCGCTCCCGATTGAAGGAGAATTGTGGTGACCTGGGGAACTTTTATTAGCTCCTCTGCTAACGTGGGGGAGGGGGAAACTCCATATGTGGTTTCCACACCTTATAATAGAGCATTTTAACAGGAAAAAATATTTTTTGGGTGATATCTGACAAAAGTGAAATCACTTCCCCTACCTTTAACAAAAACGAAAAACAAAAAAGAAAAAGTGAAACAATGTAGAAAAAATATAGAAGAAATATATATACAACAATACCAAAACGAAAATAAGCACAAAGAAACGAAACTGGAGAAAACTATAAAAAACACATGAAATCTATGTCCTCATTAACATGTCTATTGCCTGTCTTGTTATTTATCCACTATAGTATGCCTTTTGTCATCGTTTTTGACGATTTTCGAAAAACGTCGAAAGCGAAGAAAAACCAAAGGCTATAGTACATGGCCTCGGACGACATACTATAGTATGATGTTTTTCATCGTTTTTGAGGATTTTTGAAAAAATGTCAAAATCGAAGAAAAACCAAAGGCTATAGTACAGGGTACATGGTCTCGGACGACATACTATAGTATGATGTTTTTCATCGTTTTTGAGGATTTTTGAAAAAATGTCGAAATCGAGGAAAAACCAAAGGCTATAGTACATGGTCTCGGACGTAATACCATAGTATGCCGTTTTTCATCGTTTTTGAGGATTTTTGAAAAATGTCAAAATCGAAGAAAAACCATAGGCTATAGTACATGGTCTCGGACGACTTGCTATGGTATGCTGTTTTTCATCATTTGAGGATTTTTGACAAAATGTCAAAATCGGAGAAAAACATAGGCTATAGCACATGGTCTCAGACGACATGGTCTCACGCCGTTTTTCATCGTTTCGAGGATTTTCGAAAAATGGCAAAAAATGACGAAACCGGGCAAAATGCAAGGCTATAGCCTTACGGTCTTGCACAGCATGCCGTTTTACATCGTTTTGAGCATTTTTGAGCATTTTCGAAAATGGTCAAAATTTTGAAAAAACGCAAGGCTATAGCCTTACGTTTTTTCATCGTTTCGAGGATTTTCGAAAAATGACAAAAAATGACGAAACCTGGCAAAATGCAAGGCAATATCCTCACGGTCTTGCACTGCATGCTGTTTTTCATCATTTTGAGCATTTTTGAGCATTTCGAAAAATGTCAAAATTTTGAAAAAACGCAAGGCTATAGCCTTAAGTTTTTTCATCATTTCGAGGATTTTCGGAAAATGGCAAAAATACAAAACCTGGCAAAATACAAGGCTACAGCCTTACGGTCTTGCACAGCATGCCGGTTTTCATCGTTTTGGGCATTTTTGAGCATTTTCGAAAAATGTCGAAAAAAAAAAAAAAACGCAAGGCTATAGACTTACGTTTTTTCATCATTTCGAGGATTTTCGAAAAATGGCAAAGAATGACGAAACCTGGCAAAATGCAAGGCTACAGCCTTACGGTCTTGCACAGCATGCCGTTTTTCACCGTTTTGAGCATTTTTGAGCATTTTCGAAAAATGTAGAAATTTTGAAAAAACGCAAGGCTACAACTTTACGTTTTTTCATCGTTTTGAGGATTTTCGAAAAGTGACAAAAAATGACGAAACCTGGCAAAATGCAAGGCTATATCCTTACGGTCTTGCACAGCATGCTGTTTTTAATCGTTTTGAGCATTTTTGAGCATTTTCGAAAAATGTCGAAATTTTGAAAAAACGCAAGGCTATAGCCTTACGTTTTTTCATAATTTCGAGGATTTTCGAAAAATGCCAAAAAATACAAAACCTGGCAAAATGCAAGGCTATAGCCTTACCGTCTTGCACAGCATGCCGTTTTTCATCGTTTTGAGCATTTTTGAGCATTCGAAAAATGTCGAAATTTGGAAAAAACGCAAGGCTCCAGCCTTACGCTTTTTCATCGTTTTGAGGATTTTTGAAAAATGACAAAAAATTACGAAACCTGGCGAAATGCAAGGCTAAAGCCTTACGGTCTTGCACAGCATGCAGTTTTTCATAGCTTTGAGCATTTTTGAGCATTTTTGAAAAATGTCGACATTTTGAAAAAACGCAAGGCTATGGCCTTACGTTTTTTCATCATTTCGAGGATTTTCGAAAAATGCCAAAAAATACAAAACATGGCAAAATACAAGGCTATAGCCTTACGGTCTTTCACAGCATGCCGTTTTTCATCGTTTTGAGCATTTTTGAGCATTTTCAAAAAATGTCGAAATTTTGAAAAAACACAAGGCTATAGCCTCACGTTTTTTTCATCGTTTTGAGGATTTTCGAAAAATGATGAAAAAATGACAAAAAATGACGAAACCTGGCAAAATGCAAGGCTATATCCTTACGGTCTTGCACAGCATGCTGTTTTTCATCGTTTTGAGCATTTTTGATCATTTTCGAAAAATGTCGAAATTTTGAAAAAACGCAAGGCTACAGCCTTACGTTTTTTCATCGTTTCGAGGATTTTCGAAAAATGACAAAAATGACAAAACCTGGTCAAATGCAAGGCTATAGCCTTACCGTCTTGCACAGCATGCCATTTTTCATCGTTTTGAGCATTTTTGAGCATTCGAAAAATGTCAAAATTTTGAAAAAACGCAAGAGTATAGCCTTACGTTTTTTCATCGTTTCGAGGATTTTCGAAAAAATTACAAAAAATACAAAACCTGGCAAAATACAAGGCTATAGCCTTACGGTCTTGCACAGCATGCCGTTTTTTCATCGTTTTGAGGATTTTCGAAAAATGACAAAAAATGACGAAACCTGGCAAAATGCAAGGCTATAGCCTTACGGTCTTGCACAGCATGCCGTTTTTCATCGTTTTGAGCATTTTTGAGCATTTTCGAAAAATGTCGAAATTTGGAAAAAACGCAAGGCTCCAGCCTTACGCTTTTTCATCGTTTTGAGGATTTTTGAAAAATGACAAAAAATGACGAAACCTGGCGAAATGCAAGGCTAAAGCCTTACGGTCTTGCACAGCATGCTGTTTTTCATAGCTTTGAGCATTTTTGAGCATTTTTGAAAAATGTCGACATTTTGAAAAAACGCAAGGCTATGGCCTTACGTTTTTTCATCATTTCGAGGATTTTCGAAAAATGCCAAAAAATACAAAACATGGCAAAATACAAGGCTATAGCCTTACGGTCTTTCACAGCATGCCGTTTTCATCGTTTTGAGCATTTTTGAGCATTTTCGAAAAATGTCGAAATTTTGAAAAAACACAAGGCTATAGCCTCACGTTTTTTTCATCGTTTTGAGGATTTTCGAAAAATGATGAAAAAATGACAAAAAATGACGAAACCTGGCAAAATGCAAGGCTATATCCTTACGGTCTTGCACAGCATGCTGTTTTTCATCGTTTTGAGCATTTTTGATCATTTTCGAAAAATGTCGAAATTTTGAAAAAACGCAAGGCTACAGCCTTACGTTTTTTCATCGTTTCGAGGATTTTCGAAAAATGACAAAAATGACAAAACCTGGCAAAATGCAAGGCTATAGCCTTACCGTCTTGCACAGCATGCCGTTTTTCATCGTTTTGAGCATTTTTGAGCATTTTCGAAAAATGTCGAAATTTTGAAAAAACGCAAGGCTATAGCCTTACGTTTTTTCATCGTTTCGAGGATTTTCGAAAAATGACAAAAATGACGAAAACTGGCAAAATGCAAGGCTATAGCCTTACGGTCTTGCACAGCATGCCGTTTTTTCATCGTTTTGAGGATTTTCGAAAAATGACAAAAAATGACGAATGACAAAAATGACGAAAACTGGCAAAATGCAAGGCTATAGCCTTACGGTCTTGCACAGCATGCCGTTTTTTCATCTTTTCGAGGATTTTCGAAAAATGACAAAAAATGACGAAACCTGGTCAAATGCAAGGCTATAGCCTTACCGTCTTGCACAGCATGCCGTTTTTCATCCTTTTGAGCATTTTTTAGCATTTTCGAAAAATGTCGAAATTTTGAAAAAACGCAACGCTATAGCTTTACGTTTTTTCATCATTTCGAGGATTTTCGAAAAATGACAAAACTACGAAACCTGGCAAAATGCAAGGCTATAGCCTTACGGTTTTGCACAGCATGCCTTTTTTCATCGTTCTGAGCATTTTGGGGCATTTTCGAAAAATGTTGAAATTTTGAAAAAACGCAAGGCTATAGCCTTACGTTTTTTCATCGTTTCGCGGATTTTCGAAAAATGACAAAAAATGACGAAACCTGGTCAAATGCAAGGCTATAGCCTTACCGTCTTGCACAGCATGCCATTTTTCATCATTTTGAGCATTTTTGAGCATTCGAAAAATGTCAAAATTTTGAAAAAACACAAGAGTATAGCCTTACGTTTTTTCATCGTTTCGAGGATTTTCGAAAAAATGACAAAAAATACAAAACCTGGAAAAATACAAGGCTATAGCCTTACGGTCTTGCACAGCATGCCGTTTTTTCATCGTTTCAAGGATTTTTGAGCATTTTCGAAAAATGTCGAAATTTTGAAAAAACGCAAGGCTATAGCCTTACGTTTTTTCATCGTTTCGAGGATTTTCGAAAAATGACAAAAAATGACGAAACCTGGTCAAATGCAAGGCTATAGCCTTACCGTTTTGCACAGCATGCCGTTTTTCATCCTTTTGAGCATTTTTTAGCATTTTCGAAAAATGTCGATTTTTTTAAAAAACACAACGCTATAGCTTTACGTTTTTTCATCATTTCGAGGATTTTCCAAAAAATGACAAAAATACGAAACCTGGCAAAATGCAAGGCTATAGCCTTACGGTCTTGCACAGCATGCCTTTTTTCTTCGTTCTGAGCATTTTGGGGCATTTTCGAAAAACATCGAAATTTTGAAAAAACGCAAGGCTATAGCCTTACGTTTTTTCATCGTTTCGAGGATTTTCGAAAATGGCAAAAAATGACGAAACCTGGAAAAATACAAGGCTAAAGCCTTACGGTCTTGCACAGCATGCAGTTTTTCATTGTTTTGAGCATTTTTGAGCATTTTGGAAAAATGTCGACATTTTGAAAAAACGCAAGGCTTTTCGAAAATGACAAAAAATGACGAAACCTGGTGAAATGCAAGGCTATAGCCTCACCGTCTTGCACAGCATGCCATTTTTCATCATCGACGAAATTGAAAAAAACGCAAGGGTTTAGTACATGGTCTCGGACAACATGCTATAGTATGCCATTTCTCATCGTTTTTGAGGATTTTCAAAAAATGTCGAAATCGAAGAAAAAACACATGGTTATAGTCCATGGTCTCGGACAACATGTTATAGTATGCCGTTTTTCATAGTTTTTGAGGATTTTTGAAAAATGTCGAAATCCAAGAAAAACGCAAGGCTATAGTACATGATCTCGGACCACATGCTATAGTATGCCCTTTTGTCATCGTAAGGACTCTTGAAAAATGTTGAAATCGAAGAAAAGCAAGGCTACAGTACATGGTCTTGGATGACATGCTATAGCATGCCATTTTTCATAGTTTTTGAGGATTTTGAAGAGTATAGTACATGGTCTTGGACAACATGCTATAGTATGTCGTTTTTCATTGTTTGTTGCCAAGGGCGACGCTGCGACAGTGTGACGTCATGATAATGCACCCGAAGGTGAACTCCAGGCCATAAAGCCCGTGGCCTGGGGGACAGAGGGGGTTCTCAGGAAAGGGTTTAAAAGGTTCTGAACACCCCACTAAGGGTTGCCACTCAAGGAAAGGCACCCGCGACCGACATCCTGTGCGAGTGGTCGCTCTGGACATCGAGTCCCATTTCATATAACCCCGAGATCTAGGACGCCCGGCCATAAGCCCGCCGGCCGTCCACCCCTCACAGTAGCAGACAGCACGTCATGGCTACATCTTGGTCCTTTGAGCCGGATTTGTCTGCTCTTATGCTTTCTTATTGCTGGGTCCTGAGGCAGTTGAAAACCTCTTGAACCTCGTTGCGAGCCATCTTTATCTTGTAGATAGGCGCTAAAGGGACTGTGTAGGCGGTACTCAGTCTAGGCACTGTGCCTTAGGGGAGGTTCGACGCTGGTCACGGAGGCCTGTCCGAACTTGGGCAGGAACGTGACCAGGACCTTGAGCGGAGGTCATACACAGTCAGGGCACTCACTCGGGTCACGCGCACGAGTGGGTCCCTATGCTGGCAAAGTCGTTTCAAGGATTTTCTAAAAATTACGAAAATGAGGAAAAGCGACAGGCTATAGTACATGATCTCAGAGAACATACTATAGCATGTCATTTTTGATAGTTTGACAATTTGGGGGGACACAACTGTAGTAAGTAGCAGTAGTAGTGTTTCAAATCATTTTAAATATAAGCACTTTAATTTGAAATATCTTGAATTTTTGTTTGCATGCTATCATGTTTGGTGGGGCAATGTCGAAATCGAGAAAAAAAAATCAACCTTTTTTGCACATACACAGTACACACCCTATAGTCAAAAAATCTGATTCCAATAGAAAAGTCCTATCAGATTTTGGAACAATCCTATAGGATTTCCAATAGGAATAATCCTATCCTAGGAATCCTAGGAATAATCCTATCCTATAGGATACTTCTAAATCCAATAGGATTTGTGCCAAAATCTGATTTTTCTATTGGACCTTTCTAAAATTCTATAGGATTTTTTGACTGGTGATGCATGAAATACCTCTATCCTGACTAACTCCGGGGTGGGGAATTCATTTCTGACATCATCATTTTAAGACCTAATTTTGACATGATTATAATTAAAAAAGTGCAGTAGGTCAAATTCAAATAATTCTGACATGCATGACTCCTGTGTGATATGGGTAAGTATAATTTTGATCGGGTCACTGGACGTTGTGCTTAAATTGCATGCAACCACTACTCTTCAGCTACTTAGGGGGGAGAGGGGGGCACGTGGAGGCTGTCTAGTCCTCCCCCATTTTTATTATTTATTTATTTTGGTTTGTTCATTTATATATTCAATAGCTTGATAACAAGAAATGGTTAAAAGTTATTGAAAAATTACACTGCCTGACTGTGTGTCAAAGTTTAAAATGTTACATATATTTGCCCATTTATTGAAAATCATCCATCATCGTGGAGGATACTGTAGTTTTCAGTATGGGTGAATGTAATGCATACTCCATGTATGCCAAGCTCTTTGGATATGATGATGACACAAAAAGCAATTTGACCTGAAGGCTGAATTTACTGTACAACGTCCTCTATAGTCAATCATTATGTTTTGTTTATGTAAAAGTATAAATATTCTTTTAGATTATTTTACGAGAGACTGATGAAAGATTATAGGTATCGGGAATACTTTTGCTATGCCATGTATGGCCTACTTTGTATGCAAAGCACAAGATGACACTCAGAGTGCAGTTCTAGTTGTGGTCTCTCTCGTGTTAAGAGGCCCTTCAATGTGTGATTCAAAAGTGTCTATTGTTCATCATGAGTCATGAAATTGTAACCAATCAGACTGCAATATGAATTATACATGTTTGTTCATCACATGAATTCGGGGATAAGTGTGGACTCATTTCTAGCAGTAGACCACAGACTAGTTTGTACCAGCAAAAGTGTTGGGCAAGATACAAGGCATTCATCAAACATGCTATTCATTTATTTTTAACCAATCCTGCAAACTTTGAAAACCAATTATAGACACTTAGGATGGAATATGAAATATGGGACAGATCTTGGGCTGCACATGACTGTTGTAGAGATACTGTGTAATAATTTGTGGGATTTGTGGGATTTTGTGACAGAATCTGGACAAGTGTAATGTCCCGTGAAGAGACACGGAAAAGGACGGACAAACTGAACTGAGGACTACAATTTAACAAAAAAAAAAAAAATGGAATATATAATTTTAAGGCGAAAAACAGAAATACAATAATAATGGAAGGGTGGTGCCAGAAAAGGGTGCAATCAAAACACACCTACCTAAAACCCCAACCTTTTAACCTACCAGGAATAATCAAAACACCTCCTGTTCTACCTTAAAAAAAAAAAAAAAGAAATTATATGTGGCACTTACCTCTAACCTGGCCTAAATAACAAGGGTTATCCTCTCTTCCCTTGAAGAACTTAACTTAAAAGGGAAGGATGATCTTAAACACTCAGATTACAAACAAAAGGGAACAAATACTTTTAACAGCACCTTTAACAGTACTTTCATATGACTCTAGCAAAATGACTGAATTACGAATTGGCCATTTCTCTTACTTTTTCCAGGATATTATAATTTATTTGTTTTCTATTTGGTCTGGACTTTAACAGGCTATTGGTTGGTATGCTTAGAACAATAAGCCTGAATTGTTTGCAGGAGGTGCTGTCTGCACAGCTGGAGAGAGAGATAGTGAGCTGGCAACAGGTGATTTATATACAGTACATGATGACTGAAGGTGATTGGTGGACTGATGAGTGGTGGCCTAACCGTCCGGTGGTGAGAGGCTGAGGAGTGGGCTGGACCTGGGGATGAGTGGGCTGGACCTGAGTGAAAAAAATGGAGAGATAGAGAGGAGAGGAGATCAGAAATTAGAGGGGAGGAAACACGTACAACCTGTCTGCACTAACCGTTTCCCCTTTACTAATACACGTAACAAAGAGTAGGCCTAATATAATATGGCATGTCTTTTACAAAGATTGACATCCTGGTGGATGTCAAAAAAAAAAAAA
This sequence comes from Benthosema pterotum, assembly GCA_039105355.1. Classification (NCBI taxonomy): domain Eukaryota; kingdom Metazoa; phylum Chordata; class Actinopteri; order Myctophiformes; family Myctophidae; genus Benthosema; species Benthosema pterotum. The sequence goes on along the minus strand of CM076968.1, from coordinate 20,870,623 downwards.
AAAAAAAAAAAAAGCTTAAGTGGAAAAATACAGGGGAGAGGTTTTCCCTTGTTCTCGAGACAAGAATAAACACAGCTATAGGCCTACAAATGTATCCACGACCCACACACGTGTCCACTTTGGGAAACAGAACACTCCAAAGCTTGTGATGCTGAATCTCTCAAGAAACAGATTGTGACAAAGTAGTAAACTACAAGCGTGCATGGTTGGTAGCCTACTAGCGGTGAGGGACCCCTTCTGGTCTCCGTCAGCACTGCAGCAGCTCAAGCATGGAATCCTATTTAGGGGGTGGGGCCTCTTAACACTGCAGCGTGCCATGAAAGCCCAGCGATAGACCCACGCTGGACCAATTACCGCGTTGGAAATCCCTCCACACACACGCGTGCGACGCATGCATTACAAACACACACACGAACACGATGCACCCCTTACTGCAGTTAAACCCCCGCTAACCAGTCAGCATCTGCTGCTGCTGCTGCTGCATCTCTGCTCCTCCTGCCTCTTCTATCCCTCACTATCTCTCTCCTCCTACACTCCTCCCTGTGTCTCCCTGTCCTCTCCATCTTCTCAGCATCCTCTCTCCTTTTCTCCAACTGGTCCTCCTCTCCCTAAACATTCTATCCGCGCTGTCTCCCACTGCAGCTCTCTCCCACTCACATCACATCACATCACATCATAGCTTTGCATTCCTGTCCTGTCTGTGCCCCCGCTGAACAGCAGAACCGGGATCATGTCCTCCAACCTGACCCCTGGGACACCGGGGATGGCAGCAGGGACCAAACCCAAGGTCCAGTCTCCCTTCAGGAAGAGGGGCAGTCTGCAGTACACGGCCAGCCCAGGTAAGTGGGGCCGGACAGTGTTTTTTGGCTAAAATAGCAGATCTGTAAGATGTTTATTTTTTTATTATTATTATTTATTTTTTATATATAAAAATGTTGCTTAATGAGCAGTTAATGCAATAATATTTATCACACGAGGATGTGAATGATCATACAACCAAAATGAAAACTGTACCATAGCAAGCGCATCACTAAGTTTAATTGTATTGTGTGCAGTGTTATTTATGAAAGTGGAAAACATTATGGAAGCGAATCATGGACCCAAATGTGAATGTACTTTTGCCTCTGAGTTTTGGATAAATCCTAACCTGTTGATTTGGGGGAGGTGTGGCATGCTCTGCCATAGGATTGCAGCACTTGCACTGTACCTTGTGTACCCTGAAGCAGCTTGTCAAATACACACATCTTTATTTGGTATTCCACTGACTTCATCCATCATCACGTTACTTAGGCTATAATAATTACTAGCACATTATGCATAAATATGACATGTTTTCCCACTATTTCCCAAACATTCAAAGATAGAGCAAAGCTATAGCAGAAATAGCTACAAGCTTACAATACATTGCATCACAAGCTTGTAGATTTGTTATTTAAGTATTTTTTTTATTTGTGTCCCCAAATGTGGACCTCTGCGTTAGTGGTTCAAATGAATTTATTGCTGCACATTTAGACTTCTTTTTGATGAGACCAAACATGTTGGTCCAGCTCCAGAGAGAAATATGTCAGTACCATATGTGAGTGATTGACTGAGCCTTTATTTCCTTCCTGAATGAGAGGATTAGCCTCAGTGTGCAGACCCTGATGATGACAGCATGCACACCAAATGCCCTTTCATCACTACTACAAAGAGTAGGGTCCTTTTGAAGGTAGACTGTCACTATGGTGAAACACAATCAAACGCCACTCTCTGCTACAATACATGCATTTTTTTCCCCTCTCATCTCATTCCCAACACAGGCGTCGTTCAGAGAAAAAGAGCTCTATCTGTTGATGCTATTCGTATTCTGGTCACTATATGCGGCACAGAGCACTTTATGAGCATTTCAAACGAGAGAAAAATATTCCATTTCAGTCTTTGTCTAAGGAATCTTCTTTATAGTGTCTCATGGAGCGAGCAAGTCTTTTTCTGCCAGTCGTCTATTCTGTTTGTGGCAGAGTCGAATCTTTCTTGTCTTATGAAACAAGCAAAGTTGCTGAGACTGCAGCTCTGTCCAATCCTCAATGTGTACAGTAAATGAGGAATGGTTCACTATATGCATAGCACTGTATGCATGCACTGTATGGATATGTCGCAGGCTGACATATGTTTCACATCTTATACAACCTCACAATACAGGTTGTAACTGTAAGGTTACCTTACAACAGGTTACCATTACCAATCACTCAAACTAGCTGGTCAAACATACATATGAAATTATTCTACGGTGCTATGAGAGTATAGTAAAGAGAGAGGCCCTGGTTGGCTCAGAATAATGGAAAATCCTTTCCTTTTAAATGAACAGTGGAAATGTTCTGCCTTTCTGTGATTACACTGCTGTCACTGCTCACAGCTGACAGTAACTATTACAGTGATCCAAAGGGATGTTCCACAGAGACAGACTTGAAGGGTGACTGAGTGGCATGGTTCCAGCTAATCTTGCTATCATCTTTGACAGATTTGTCCCACCCACCCCACCAGAGTGGATATAGCCCCCTTAATGACACAAACAGGGCCTGGTTTAAAGCTAGCTCTGCACAAGCAAAACAAAAGATAAGACACAGGTCACATTTCAACTGTTAATGCTTTTTATGACTCATTTGTTGTTTTCATGCTAGGGTCACTAAAGATGTGCAATGAGCTCTTTACTTTCTAGCTAAACTAAATGTAGGTTTAATATGTTGTGGTAGAGGAACCATTAGTTTAATTAGCATTGTTCTTGATTTTATACCCCCAATGAAACTTTGATAAATGTGGGACTGTCGTTGTTACCGTTGGAGACATTCATTATAAACTTGTGAATTACTGACCTTCTCACACTTCCATTTCATTAAGCCGTTTAATGAATGTCCAAATTGGTTAGTGTCTTGTAACTGATAGGCTCCATTAGACTGTTTTAAATAAGAGCCGTGCCTCCATGCCTCCATTTCACACTGTAATGATCTGCCTGCACTCAGTCAGTCGATGAGAGTGTGTGCAAGCGACAAAAGCCTCTTGTATGACAGTTGCTGCTGTGCCCCGCAAGCTCTGTTCTTTTCAAAATTTCTGTCAGTCTATATATTAATAAATAAAAACAATTTTACTCAAGGCTGCGCTGTTACAGTATTTCAGCACCCGTGCAACATTTGTGTGAAAATAGTAAGGCGAGTGGGAGTACTGTGGGTTTCAACATTACCTCAACTCTTGCCTTGACAACAGGTTGCCTTTACTCAGGGGCCAGGGCGCTCTACATAGTTTCCATGACATTAACCCATACACACACAGACTGATACACCGATGGCAGATGAAACCATAGCCATAATATATAACTTCCACGGGAGGGTGTTTACGTGGATTACGTTATAAGAGTTATAACGTAATCCACGTAAACACCCTCCCGTGGAAGTTATATATTACACCGATGGCAGATGAAACCATGCAAGGCACCGACCTGCTCTGGGACAAGGCAGACAATTGGGAGTTCAGTGTCTTGCTCAAGGACACTTTGACTCTAACTCTGGGGGAGCCCAGGATCGAACTTTATGCTTCCCAAGAGGCCACTCTACCCTCTGAGTTCAGGGAGAATTAGGACACAGCTCTCTCCAGCCCTTTCTGTCCATCCATGTACCATTATTATGACTAGAACCGAGCCCCAGGATATGACATATACAGTACATGGCACTGCAAGGTGCACAGGTTTAATTAGACAAGTGGGATTGGCTTTAAGAGTGAATCACTTCTTGCTGTGAAAATTGCAGTTCTGCCATTAACTCCCACTCACCACTTGGCCGAGAGTGGCTCATGGTGTTTCTTTGCACGTGTTTGAACACCCGTAGAGCCACAATAAATGCCAAGCTCTGACTCTATGTTTATGGTGGCTGTCTATGCATGAATATTCTAGTTCCATTTTGTAGGCGACACCAAATCAATCAAAAAATATAACGCAATTGTTATTGTGGGGCCAAATTCCTGTGTTCCATGTTTAGATCCTGATCCTTGGGGCTTTTCTTTTGAATTAAATACGGGTGTTACCAGTGTGTGAGATCCCATTTCCAGTAAGGTAATACCAGAACAAGGTGTCAATGATAGCCATTTACTACGGTCTGCCGATTGGGTGTTTCAAATGACCCTTTGTACGTTTGTACTTTGGCCATATAGGGTTCACACCTTGTTTGGTCATATTTTATTATCTTTCTTATCACCATGACATGCATACACAAGTTGACTTGTTTGACATTGTAGATTGATGAAACAGCTTTCCAATTGATTATCTTTTGAGAGCTTCTGTCCAGTGGAATTCATTCAATATAGAATAAAAAGTACTGTAGCAGTATAGTTTGTCCTTGAGGTGTATTCTAAAAAGGTATCAAATCAATGCTCAAAGCTTCCCATTTAAAAGGATCCAGTCAATAAAGTAAACCTCAGTAGAAGGTAGCATTCATGCTAACACACTGTAAGCAATGCATGTACACATTTTACAAGTGTACTACAATGACTAATGTGATTGTGATGGATCAAATAAACAAACAAATAAATTAACACAAAACATCTATCACACTATATACTGATTTTGTTTTGTACTATGAATCATGCTGACATGATTGTGATATGTGATGTGACATTAGGAGATTATACAACAGAAGCACTTTTTAATCGGAAATGAGTGTGTTGATCATTGATTGATTGATAGTTGATTGATAGCTGATCATTAATTTGTAGTGAAATGATTGACCCAGGATGTGCTATGAATCATGCTGACATGATTGTGTCAGGGGACTTGACATTAGGAGATTGTACAACGTAGAAGCACTTTTTAATCGGAAATGAGTGTGTTGATCATTAATTTGTAATGGAATGATTGACGAAGCTATTTGCAAACAGACATGCCTGGCTGAACTGCAAACAACCCCTATAGTCATCACTCCCACCTGAGACCTGTATCTATCTATATCTTTCACCCAGTCTCACCCTACCCTCACTCATGTGGGGCTGAAGGCTCACTACTTAGTACAGGCTACAGGAATAATGTACTGTGGACTTTTACCCCCATGGGTTGGGAATCTGGCATAAAAGTCTTACCATGCTGTTACTCATATTTTAATGGAGGAGAGGTGGGAGATAGTACATAAGGGGCCCACCCTGTGTATTTGCTACACTATTGCATCTGCCAGCCGCTGTAGTGTAGCCTAAAGCCTGTTGCACATTTAATCAAAGCACACCACAGCTACCAGAGGACAGACGAAGGCTACTACTAGGCTGGCTTAATTGACACACAAAGAAAGGCACAGAGGTAATGATGCACATTGTTTTAAAGACAGCTTTTATGCCTGTCCATAAATTCAATCACCTGACTTGTGGTTGTTATATTTTGTTGTGCTAGAGACAGTGTTGCAGTGTTGTTGTTTTTTAATTGTCCCTGTCTTTTTTTACTTACTGTTATTGGGCCTTTGGTCTTGGCATGAGATGAGTTTGTTATTACTTAAACAGTACCATGTGGTTGACTTGACAAGAGTCTGTATGTAATACAGTCTTTTGACCATGAGAGGGAGCCTCTCATACTGTAAGTACATTCAGTAGATTAGACTGGCAACTACAGAAACATTGTTTGGTCTACTGTTTGCTGGATCATAACAATTTGATTATCGGTCCTAATGGCGGGTTTTGTGTCTCATGTACTGTATGTCACAAGTTCATTTGCTTTTGCTTCAGGTTGCTTGTTTTAAATTTGTTTACCTCTAGTGATCTAGGGTTTTGAAATGTGTGAGTGCTGTTGAAATTGGACTGCTCCATTCAGTTCTAAAAAACTGCTTTGTTTAATACTGCATGTATTAAACAAGACAAATGGCTCTTTGGATGTAATAAAGGCTAATTGATTGAAAATGTAATACAGCATAATGGTCGGTTCAACATGATTCTGTAATCTGACAAGAATCTAGTCTGACGAGTCTGATTTAGTCTCCTCTCATCCTCTTGATCAGGCACGCGTTGTAGATTCTCCCTGGGTCTAAATTAAATCACCAGGGAGCATTCTGAGCCAAAATCACAAGCAATGTCCTGCAAGCTCTCTGGCCTGTGATCAGCGATGACACCAGTATTGGACACCAACAGGCGAGTAGACATTGTAACTAGGGTACTTTGCCAATTGCACAGCTAATTAGAATAGAATCTACAATTTCTCAAATACAAACGAGTGCATGTGATGGCATTGATGAGGATGCACTGTGTTGCGGCCAAAATATCCATTGTTCACTTAGGTTTTTTCCCAGTATGTGTAGACCTACTCACAAAGCCTATAGTGTCTTCTGTGCCATGGGAAAGTTTATTCCAGCTGAGATCGTTGCACCCACAACAGGGACAACATGCTGACCATTTAAATTTCATTAATGTGAGAAATGACAGCAGGGGAGGTCTCATATAGTGGACAATCATCTCCCTCAGACCTGCACAAGCAAACACACAGACGAACAAACCACTGAGTCTGAGAAACAGAGGTGAGGGGATTCTTGGAGAATAAAAAGACTAAACCTACAGTATATGGTAAACTATTGTGAGAAAATATTGCTAAAAAAAGGCTTTCATCACTTGGGAATCCGGCCCACAGAAGGTCCACTGCAAGTGACATGGCCCCCACCCCCACCCCCTCTGCCCCTTGTGGTACGTTCCAGATAGATGTCAGAGGCATTTAAATGAGGAGGATCAGCTGCAGTGTGCAGCCCAGCCACAGCAGCGACAGCTGGCCTGAACCAGGAGGCAGTTTACACACAGAGTTTGGTGGGGTGGGAGGGACTGTCATTGAGATGTAAGGTTGAATGCATGGATCTACTGGACCATAACTGTGTATGTATATCAGAAACAGCTTAAGGGCACAGTGGACATACAGAGTGCGTGGCATGTGTGCATTTGTTGCTTTGTCTGTGCTGTCATTTGACTTGAGTGTTGTTGTTGTTGTTATGTGGTGTTTCTATCATCCCCTTGTCTTCCCACTCCTTGCCTCCCTCTCCCTCATCATCCCATCTGGAAAGGACAGCAGACGTACGCCATCCTGGGCCGTTTTTCTCTTTGCCACCATGTTCCATCCCTCTCTGGACATGCAGGCTCTCTCTTCCAGCGCCTCTAACTGCAGGGGAAGGCAGGCTCTGTGGAGGGAGGTACTATGCATGCTCCACTGCCTACATCCCATTGGGAGAGAAAAACAAAAATAATGCTTCACCTCCCCCCATGTCGCCTTCCCTTTAACACCCCCCTCTCTCCCTGTCCCTCTTTGTCCCTGTGCGTTCACTGTGTTGTGCTGCTGATGTCCAAGGGGCAATGCTGTGTTTGTTGTGGTGACAAGAAATGAGTGACACTGAAAACTAGCTGGGATGGGTTGTGATAAAGGTGCAACTGTGCACAGAGTTGGAGTGCAAATCGATGAATCATGCAATGGCCTGCAACATTAGTATTTGTGGAATCTGAGAGGGAGGAATATATGGAGTTTTTTGTGTTTGTAGAGAAGACGTGCATGTTTGCACCCTAGGCGGGTGACCACACAAGAGTGCTTAGAAAGCACGGTGGGGCTTTTGATATGTCTTCTGTGATGTCAGCTGTTTGATGCAGACAGAGGCCGCGTGGGATGTTGCCAGAGGAGTAAGCATCTCTTTGCGTGGCGCTGGGGTTGAGTTGAGGCTGCGTTCTGCATTTTGTGTATATTTTCTCCCGACAGTCCCACATGCGTTAGTCTTCTGATATCATAGACAGAACAGCCGCTATGGCATGGAAGTGAGATTTTACTGCGGTGTACTAACTCCTCTAGTGTACTGTGTGAACATGAACCCGTCTCATAAAAGATGGAATGTAAACATATGGACAATTAGATGAGTGTCAATAGTTAATCTATTTGTTCAGTGTTAAAGGGCAGCATGCTATTCCTAAACAGTGTTATAGTTGTCTGCTTCTGTGTCCTCCATGTACATATGTGCAAACATCCCTGGCCATATTCTGATTCTGGTAATTGTTGTGGGAGCCAGGTGTTCTGTCCAACGTCAGACAAGTGTTCTCTGGCAATGTACCCAGTTGGAAGTGAAATGGATTTCAGAAGAATGTAGAGTATGTGGTGATTGTTCCTATTTTCCAACCCCCCGTTCTCCCTCTGTGATGTGGATGAATCTCCCCTGGCTGTACTGTAAATGGAAGTAGCAATTAGTGTTTACTGTGAGACAGTCTTGGACACGTTAACACTACTGTTTACATATGTGATGATAGAATGGCTATGCTGCAAGTGTAGTATTACGCAGAAACGGGGATTGAACCCGAGGCTTCCACTCGTGCCAGAACAACTCACAGTCGTGCCAATAGAGCTGAGCCCCATTGGCAGGGATGTTGTGGGCTGGGTCTTGGCATTGTAGCCAAGACCCATGTTGGCTACAAGAAATCATGGTGCCTGATCTTTAAAGTGTGTGTAACAGTGTAATAGCAGAATGATCTCTTGCAATGCACAAGATCTGATCACATTCACATCCATTCCGTTGAAAGGCATCATCGATACCACAGTCAATGGATGAATATGATTCCACAGGAAGTCTCTTGGCCTTTGGCCCCTTGCAACCCTTTCTTAGTAGGTTTCAGATTATTTTTCCAATTGTCTTGATGTCCTTCAAGTGATCACAGACACCACACTATCCGCTCCCCTTTTAGAGAAAAAAAAAAAAACAGAGGGAGAACTCGCTACTCTGTGTTGCTGCTGAAATATGCATGTATTGGAGGTCACTTGGCAAGATAATACCGTCTGACCTCCTTTTGACACCCAGTGACAGTCAGTAGGCTACAGTGTCGAGCAGCAAAGCTACGGATTAATGCGGTTTGTTGCCATTGTGAAACTGGAACATTGTGTGTCAGGTTTTTGGTTTTCAATTGAGAGAACTTGATAAGAGATTTGAAATTCCCAGAGGAGGTTATGCTTAATTTATACTTGGATGACAGTACTCAAAACAACACATGGTGAGCTTGCACAGTGTCTGCTTGCAATGTTACAATCGACCGACTGAGTTGAGCCGGCCCAGTTTTTTGTGTGGTGAATTAGCATTATCCGTTTTGTGACATGCCGGATCAAAATAAGTTATCCTGATAAGGATGTTTATAAATTTAAAAAAATGGTTTGCGAATGATAACACTATTCTACTCTTCTTAGCACACCAGTAACTTGAGCCAACTGTCTTGCATACATGTAGCTGTATGTGTGAATGTGTGTATGAATGAATTGGATGCGTGAATATGCTTTGTTAGTGCCGTGTTTTCAGTCCACGGGGAGGACTGATTATATAACTGTAGATGCTGCTGATCCAAATATAGCAGCCATTAGGGGATTAGCTTCAGGCCCAGTGGGCTTTGATTTGCTTGGCTTGGCTCGGCTTGGCTCGTCTTGGCCCAGCTTGGATTTTCTTTTTGGTAGCTGGTTGCTTCCTGCCCTCTTCACCACTGTCCACTCCTATGGAGTATGGACACATTGATATGGTTGGACCTGGACAGTCATATCTCACTGTACAGAGTAACCCCAGTAGGTCTGCTCCTATGCAGTACACATCTGTAGTGTTTGGTTACATTAACAATGGATTTTTTTACTACGTCTTGTGGGAAATATACTGTATATGTTTCAGAATTTTGGGGCATTTGTGTTTTTAGTTTTTTGGCAATGAAAGCACATGATGTGTTTTGTATTGTTTTTTTGTTTTGCTTGCACATTTTATTTGCGTAGGAATAGGCTTGATTAAAAACAATATTTTTTTATGCAACTTTGTCCCTTAGCAGTGTGTGCAGTTTCACTTTCTATTTGTTGGTGGTTTCCTCCACTCTTTCATCACAGGGTAAATCAAACAGTAGAACCGGAACAGGCTCATCTTTCTTCATTTCATTGCATTATCCACTTTGGTTTGGCTTCAGGGTATGTAATAACATTGCAGAATCGCTAGCATGCTGAACACGAAAGGTCAAAGAATGATTGAGACATACCTGATAGGCTAGAATTTGCGCACATTTTACCTCACTGTGTGTGTGTGTGTGTGTGTGTGTGTGTGTGTGTGTGTGTGTGTGTGTGTGTGTGTGTGTGTGTGTGTGTGTGTGTGCGTGTGTGCGTGCGTGCGTGCGTGCGTTACTAACTACTGATTAGTTACACCTTCCACCTCTCCTCTACTTATGTTCAGACACAGTACTAGCAACTATTTGTCTCCTACGTCAAGTGTTGTTCTAATCAGCTTCGCTATTGGGTCCTAATGAGTCCCTCTCAGCTCACCTGAGAGGACAGGGCTCTCGCCACAGAAGCCCTCTGTTGCATCAAGCTCTTAATTAAGCAAAACATGATTTGCATCAGGCACATTAGAGTGGTTACACAACAGACTGTTTTGTTTGCATTTCAGAGGTATCACATGCTGTCTATGTGTGTGCGTGTGTGTGTGTGTGTGTGTGCGTGTGTGTGTGTGTGTGTGTGTGTGTGTGTGTGTGTGTGTGTGTGTGTGTGTGTGTGTGTGTGTGTGTGTGTGTGTGTGCGCGCGCGTGTGCATAGCGTGTGTGTTAGTATGTGTAGTTACAGTATGTGAGCATGTGTGTATGATAGATGGACACTGGTGGGCAGTGGGCCCTCAGACATTCTAGCACAAAAGAGATTAAATATTCAGCAGGAGGATGAATATTTCAGAGGCAGGCGCGTAGTTTCAAGACAAAGATTAATATCGCTGCACATGGACAGCTAAATATACTCCCGGGAGGAGCAGAGGGGTGAAGACATTATGTCTCTCTGTCTCTGTTGTAGTTGGCTGAGCAGCAAACTGGCCTCCCTGTTTTCGTATTACTTTTAACATCCTCCTCCTTTTCCTGTGTATCTACTAACATCTCACAGTCGCCCTTGGATAAAGCCTCCTTAGGATGGTTTTGAAGGCATTTTCTGCTTCATCATAGTGCAGACTAGAGAGAAAAGAGAGGCTAACGTCTGTCCGTCTGTCTGTATAGCTCCTGAACTGAATTGTAGCACAATCCAATATGTCACGACTCGGCACTTTTGCTCAATAACAGCCAGGTTGAGCCACTCTACATGTCCAAATGTGGAGCCTAAACCAGGATACTGCAACGGTGTGGGCTCTGCGATAATGCCATGAGCTACCAGGGAACCCAGAAGCTCTGAGTCCTTAAAAAGAACATACTCTGTCTGCAGTTTACATGCATGAGAACATGCATGTAAACTTGGAGTCTTGCTTCGGCAACAATGGAGGGTATTGCCCGGTGTATGTGCTAATGGTGGCTCCACCTGAATGGTCCATTGTGTCTTGACTAGGCACAAACTGCCGCTGAGCTCAGACCTCCAGAACTGCGCACTGACTGAGAGAAGAACAAGCTGAGACTGGACCATAGTCACACTGAGGAGTGAATAACAGGCATCTGTTTTGGACACTTTGGAAGGGAGATATAGCACTGGCAGAGAGAGGAATCGTGGAGAAAAACGTGCAGTGATTAAATCACAGATGATTGAGCTATTTCGTCTGATTAATATTTCTGTCTAGACTTTGTCATTCCGGCGATTCGTTTGGGTAATGTGAGAGGCTGAATACAGTGAATAGGAGTCTTGATTTTTTTGCATGCCAGACATTACAGACCAAAAATAGCAATTTAGGATATTTTCAGTGCAAAACACTGGCACACAACTAAGTATAAATCACCCATCGCTATTGTTTGTGGAGGCTGATAAGCTTGTTTAACAGTCAAGGGGTCACTTTACCAGAAAGAAAGAAAGAAGAACGAGCTGATCTGATTAGCTCTGCACACCATCTCATACAAATGCCAATCTATGAAGCATTACTCAATTCTGTTTAAGAGATAGCGAGTCAGACGTGACAGCGAAACCCCCCCAGTGCCATTCATTTCATCGTCCATAATAGCTCAAATAGAGCCATCATCAGTGGTGGAAGCTATAAAAACAGATCATTCTCTCTAATCTTTCTTTCCTTTTCCCCAATTGTCCAATCTTTTAGTTGATCCCCGGGGTACCCGCCACCTGCTCACTTCACAGCATTCCTTGCCTGGCATCCCAGTAGCTCTGAAACAATCCATTGACCTGCGCACATCCATGGACGGGAAGTACAAAGAGATCGCCGAGGTGAGTGCTCGACCATAGTGGACTCTTTTTGACCGGGTCTGTAGTGTGGGTGATCGCTGATCTAAGCACTCCTGCCAGTTAGACAGTCACACCTGGTCCTGGTCAAATCTACTGTAGGTGTGACTGTAGACTTGGGACAGCAGTGGCTCACGGCTAGATTTATTGGTAGAGCGGTTGGATGGACACCATGAGGTTACCGGTTTGATCCCAGGTTCCCTCAGGGTTAGTGTTGCCGTATCGATGTGTCCTTGAGCAAGATGCTGAACCCCAAATTGCTCCCGATGTGCAGATTTTGTTGCCTTGCATGGTTTCCTCCACCATTGGTGTACAAATGGGTGAATGTAATGCACACTCTGTGTGAAGTTCCTTGGATAAAGTTGCTATATAAATGCAACATTCAACCATTCATGCACACAGGATAGATCGGCCCTCACAGTCACCCGGCAGTGTTAAACAAAGCTGAAGATAACATTCTGGGTCGGTTTCATTTAGGCGCCAGCATGTTAACACTAGTTGGCTTCAACTCATACCTAAACGTCTCCTGTGAATAAGGCATATTGTGCTCATACCGCCAAGTAGTTGAATAAAGACATTTTTCTCCCCCAAACCCAGTTGGTAAATATTGACTGACCTGAATTGTGTTTTGTGTGCGTGAAGGAGCTGTTTTCGCGCAGCCTGGCCGAGAGCGAGATGCTGCGCACGGCGCCGTACGAGTTCCCCGAGGACAGCCCCATCGAACAGCTGGAGGAGAAACGGCACCGTCTGGAGAGACAGATCAGCCAGGACATCAAGTAAGTGAGAACGGATGGGACACCAGGGATTAGAGGGAGCCATTAGGGACTTTCAACTGTCGGACAGCGAGCCTCTAGTACGGCAACAGGAACTCAATCCGTGCTCGATAGATAAACCTGCTTGTCGTAGCAGCCGTTCCTACTACGGCAGAACGTACACTCTAACGTAGTGTCCACAAAGCCTGTTTGACACACGCTGCATAGACGTGTCACCATGGCAACCCATCGCCGTTGCGGATGACTGTGTGCTTAGTGATTTATTGACGGCTATGGTGATTGCGTCATAGCAGCCGTACTTCCTGTATGGGTTGCCGTTCTGAAAATTGGGGTGCTTAAAGTGCCAGGGGGGCACTTTGCCCCCTGGTAGCAAAAAAAGTAAAAAAAAAAAAAAAAAAAAAAAAAAAAAATATATATATATATATATATATATATATATATATATATATATATATATATATAGAAAAATGTTTTTGTGACTTAGAAATCATGCATTTGTAACTTAATACTCATTTATACAAATTTATATTTTTCATTCCATTTATGTTTCGTAAGAATACAACATTACCTGACATTGTCATGCAACACATAGAACCTACTGATTGACTATAACATTTTCCAAAACGTGAAAATAAATCACAGTGTCTAGAAAAACAAGCATAATTGGTTGTTTATATTCTATATTGGTGCTTTCCAAGCATTTTCATACCAGGGCCTAATCGAGTGACTAATCTGACGACTTTGACTTGATTTTCAAGTTTTGTTCGCAATTTAGGAAAGATAAAGTGGCAAAATGTTGCCACGTCAGAGAGAGGTGCCACGTCACTTGACCTCGGCATTCTCAAGGATTGATCTCAAATGTTTGTGACCCCAAAGTGAACTCTTCCCCCTCTCCACCCACAGGTTTGAGCCCGATATCCTTTTACGAGCCAAACAGGAGTTCATGAAAACCGACAGCGATGCAGATCTAGAGTAAGGCAAAGACCTGCGCTTTTGTTCGATCTAGAAATCTGTTTTTTTTTTTTTTTTTTTTTAAGAACTACCAGCTTGGGAAGGAATACTGTGTTTGTATCTAAATGCTCTATCTGATCAGATATATGAAAGTGGAGAGCCAATACCCTGACCTGCAGGAGAGGGAGCCGGAGGGGGAGTACCAGAGAGTTAGCATCTCTGGGGAGGAAAAATGTGGGGTAAGCAATCCTGGCAGCCGTTTTTATTTTCTCAGTTAAGTTTATATCGTGCAGCGGAGAAAGACTTTTGCACAGCAGGTGCGTAGGCGAAATCAAGTAGACAATCTCACCAATAAAAGATAAGTCTGCCTGCACACTGCTACTTGCACGATCAAGTGCAGTTTAATTATGAAGCAGAACTTCCTTATAGATACGAGCCTGGGTTAATAACAGCTGATATATCTGCTTTAAAGGTAAGTAAACAGATTTGTTTAAAAACAGAATATAACTCCACCTCACCTCCACTAGTAAGGGAAATATCTGAAAATCTGGGAATAAATTCGTTACCAAGCAAACTCTTCACCAATGTGTTTCTAAAGGTGTCTAATAACATCTCCTAAAAAGTTGAAATTCAACTCCTGTGGGAAACCTAATAAAAAACTGCACAAAGTTGGTGTACCAATAGGCGATTTTCTAAAATTCGGAAATGTTTAATTTGGCCTTAAGTTACTTGTGAGGAGTCAAACTAGGGGTTTTTCATCATTCTGAGTTCATTTATAGCATTTGTTTTTCACTACAACCATTCCTTAGTGGAAAAACTGGCCCACACCTCATTACATTTACATAAACTTGTAGTTTATTACAATTCGTTTAACATTAGTCAGAGCAAACAGTGATTCCATCCTGTGGAATGCTTTATGAGTCAATGTGTGAATATACATCCTCAACAGTGTTAGGCAGTAACTAATTACTGTAATATTATTACTTTTTCCAGCAAGTAGAGATATTACTCTGCCAAAATGTGTAATAAGTAATATGTTACTCTGTCAAAACATGTCTAGTTACTCTTACTCTCTTTTACTACTTTTGAGCTTGTTGTTGCATGTGAAAATAGAACAGATTTACAAGGTAGCAACAGATAATAACAGAGATCCATGGTAGTTAGTAGATCCTAACCCACCACACATGACCTACTCTACAAATTAACACAGTTTTCACTAAACGGATTGTGTTGTACATTTCTATTCCTTTGCGTGTGTGTGGGTGTGGGTGGGTAGGGAGGAAAGTAACATGTAATATTTAAAATCTAGTAATAAGTAAAGTAATATTACTTTTTCTAAGGGGTCATAAGTAAAGTAAAGATATTACTCTCCTAAGTAATATTGCCCAACACTGATCCTCAATGCCTTCATCATGAATAGCATTCTTATATTATTATTAAGGCTGTTGAAAATAGTTAATTAATGGGATTAAATTAATTTTGTTGATTAATCTGATTAAAAATTTTAACGCAATTAACTCATGTGCACACTGACTCAACCCACTGAGCATTTTCTCATTGAAAGAAATGGGTGGAGCACGGTTTTACGGAGACATATAGCTGTGTGTCTCCCTGTAACCAGAGCCATAGAGTACTAGTCCTATACCCGTTGTGTAATATATGATCTATTCTGGATGTATAGGCCTAGATGACATTGATTGGGACTTTTGATGTTGGAAAGCTGGATAGAACTTTATGTTATAGACACTATTTATTCAGAAGTGTAGCTTCGGAGGACCACCATTTGATGTTGAGTTTAATCTGTCAGACCCACAATCAAGGATTTTCAGGTTTTTGTCCACAATTTAGGAGAGATGGCAAAATGTTGGTCAAAATAACAATTATTGTACATTTTATAATTGTTGAAAATGAATTATAAAATGGACCCCATAAGGGTCCATTTGGTTTCATTTTAACTATTTGAAGAGTTACAAATCTATAAGGGTCCATTTGGTTATCAACTGACCATTTAGCATTTAGCTGTATGTGGACCAACTGGAATCATGTCAGGGACCACTGGTGGTCCCTGGACCACCTGTTGAAACCTCTCTGCTGAATGGAATTGCAAAAAAACCCTGAAGGTCATTACAATTGATATGAATATTAATTGTATGAATATTAATTAACATGAATATTAATTGTAAGGGATGTGTTCCAGCACGCCTGCCGTGTTCCTGTGGGTTTGCAAGTTTGGGGGACCCCCCAGAGACCAAGTTGTAGACGACCCGGACCGTCGCACGTACACAGACGCACAGGCGTAAATGTGCCATGGCGTTTGAATAATAACTTTGGAGAGGACTGGATGCCGTGGGCTGCCGCGCGTTAATATCCAGGCGTTGCAGTGTAGTGGTAGTAGAAAGAAGTTGTAGGCGACCCGGACCGTAGTAGCGCGTGTGTGTCACCGCGCCATGCCGAGAGAATAGCAATATTGGTCAGTCGCCTTTACTCGCCTAGCAGGCGGAACAGCGGTTGCAGTGTAGTGGTAGTAGAAATAAGTTGTTGGCGACTCGCACCGCGCCGTGCCGAGAGAACGTTGCCTGTGTGGATCATATAGTTGGTGTGGATCAGTCGGCAGTCGCCTGGAAGGCGAAACAGCGAGAGCAGAGAACACTGTACCCAGCGCCAATGGCTGTACCCGTAAGGGGAGGTGATACAGCAAACTGTGACCACAATAAATGTGTCTCCGTGACACGTGATGTTACGCATGATGTTTTTTTTTATCTGTATCCGGTGACACGTCATATGCGCGAAGATTAGTTTTTGACACAAAAGTATTAAAATTAAAATGATGGGTATAATATTTTGTGCTTCTAAGCCGCGCATATTGATGCTGGATGACAGGGCTGTGTGACTCGAGGTTCATTTAGGTTTTCCATGCGCCGTGGCGTTGCGCAAATGGAGACAAATGACACAGTAGGCCTACATTGCACAGGATGTAACAGACAGACACGCTTGCTTGAATTATATAGAGAGATAGAGAGATAGCTGGAGGATCTACAAGCATTGAGGGCTTGTAGATCACCTATTTTGATAAATATTTGAAAGATAAATAGTTATTTTTTTCACAGATTCTGTTTCTTTTTTAAATGTTGAAATCCTGTCCAGGAAAACATGCATATTTTGGACATAGTTCGAGTGGTGATTAATCATGATTAAATTAATTTTGAAGCTGTGATTAATTTGATTAAAATTTTTAATCATTCAACAGCCCTAATTATTATATATTCTTAATAGCAGGTAATGCCTTGACAGACTTCACAAGCTGAGATCCACTTGACGTCCTTCTTAAAGCTGCATCGTTGGCTGCTGCAATCTCCATGGCAATTGCAGCTTGCAAACTGGAGCAGCTCTTCAGGAGCCATTGGGAACTGGAACTGGCTAGAGTTGGAACTGGCTCATAACCATGAACACCAACTACCTATCCATGGTTACTGGGGTCCAGAGACATGCTCTGTAGAAGGAGCCAGTTCCGAGTCTGTAGGTAGGCACGGAGCAAATAGTCTCCAGTGGTAGAGTCTCCAGTTTGTTCATCTCAGCCGCTGCCTTGTGTGAGAAGTTGCTGTATCGAACCTCACCCAGAGTAGTACATAGTATATGTAGAGGAAGATCGATGTACCAGCCTTAATCACTGTATATACTAGAGATGCCAGATATTATCGGCCCTCCGATATTATCGGCCGATAAAAGCTTTCAAATTTCATATCGGAAAATATCGGTATTTACAAACTGGAAATTATGACTATTTACAGAGATGTAGACTCAGCGCTACGGTCATGTTTATACCATTACTTTTGTACTTTACTCAAGTAGTTGAATTTATAGTTGTATGGAGTATTTCTAGGCTATAACATGAATTCGTATTTATACTAAATGTTTATTTATATTAAATATTTGTATAGTAATAGTTACTGTTATTTTTCCACCACTGGAGGCCGCATATATCGGTATCGGTTGATATCGGTTGATATCGGTATCGGGAATTAGAAGTTGGATAATATCGGGATATCGGATATCGGTAAAAAAGTCAATATCGGGCATCTCTAGTATATACTGTATGTCCCCTCCCCAAAACCTGAAGAAGAATGCACTTGAAGGTTTGTTTCATTCAATATAGAAAAAAACATTGATATAAATATTGATATTATTACCTGTCAAACAGAGTTGTTTTACCATGACCAGCGATAGCAGAGACCATATCACACAAGGCGTGAGAGAAAACCAGGTAACCTCTCTGTTTTTCAGTGAGAGCTTCTCGAATCCATCCAGGTGACATCATAAGAGCCATTTGATGTTGTGAAGAAGAGTGGGTGTTTGGTGCCTGGGCTATGCACTAACATTACAATACGTCTGTGTCAACTGCCCGTACCAGAAAATATAATATATGCAATCCATGTCCAACTATGTGAAAATACGCAAAACTAGTCAAAGCTCTTACTTTTAAGAGAGTCATAGCTAATAAAAGTATGTATGTTACTGACAAGGCAGACAATTGCTCTCACAACTAAATTGTCAGCATCAGTGTCACTTGGCTCCATAGTGATGTTAAGCTTCCAAATCCAAAATGTTTAAGAGAGGAGGTGAATGAGCGGACTGTTTTTCTGGCATTTGTTCAAGAAATTTGCTTTTGGTGTTCAGTGTATGAGATCTGGTGGTTGATGGTGGATGGCTTCTCTATATGGTGAGAACAAGGTCGGACTTGGCAGGAGATTGCCACCAGTGACCTAAGCTACTTGCAGCATCTTGGCCGGAACTCTCATCATTGTGGTCTTTGATGGTTACAACTTGCCAAAAGATCATGATCACATCCGCCATAGCAAGAAGTCATGCTATGTCCAGATTCAACCAGATCTGATACACTGGGCACCAAGAGCGGAGTTCTTGGACAACTGCCACAAAAGTCAGCTCATTCACCTCCTCTCTTCAATATTTGGAAGCTTAACATCAACGTGGAGCCGACTGACAATGATGCCGACACTTTAATTGTGAGAGAGCCATTGTCTGCTGCTACAGGTGGCTCTTTGGAAAGGTGGAGCTTTGACTAGTTTTATATATTTTATTATTTTCGCATAGTTGGACATGCATTGCATATATTATATTTTCAGGTCCAGGCAGTTGACATATTGTAATGTTGGTGCACCATAGCCCAGGCACCAAACACCCACTCTTCATGACATCAAAGGGCTCTATGATGTCAGGAGGATTCGAGAAGCTCTCACTGAAAAACAGAGATGCTACCTGGTTTTCTGTCAAGCCTTCACTGGGTGTGATATGGTCTCTGCTATCGTTGGTCATGGTAAAACAATTCTATTTGACAGGTACTCATACTAATATTTTGGGCTGGTACTGTGATCTTCCTCTACATGTACCAGGTACTACTCTGGGTGAAGTTCGATACAGCAACTTCTCATGCAAGGCAACGGCTGGGATGATCAAACTGAGAATCTACCTCCAACAGAGAGTGCCTCAGCACAATATTCGCTCCGTGCCTACCTACAGACTTGTGACTGGCTCCTTCTACAGAGCATGTCTCCGGACCGGATGGACAGTTCCAGTTCCAACTCTGGACCCCATGGCTCCTGAAGAGCTGCTCCAGTTTGCAAGCTGCAATTGCCATGGAGATTGCAGCAGTCAACGATGCAGCTTCAGGAATAATGACGTCAAGTGCATCTCAGCTTGTGAAGTCTGTCAAGGCATTACCTGCTATTAAGAATATATACATATATAATAATGCTATTCATGATGAAGGCATTGAGGATGAATATTCACACATTGACTCATAAAGCATTCCACACACAGTGAAATCACTGTTTGCTCTGACCAATGTTAAACGAATTGTAATAAACACAACTTTATGTAAATATAATAAGGTGTGGGGCAGTTTTTCCGCTAAGGAAAGGTTTACTGTAAAACAAATGCTATAAATGAACTCAGAATGATGAAAAACCCCTAGTTTGACTCCTCACAAGTAACTTGAGGCCAAATTAAACATTTCCGAATTTTAGAAAATCGCCTATTGGTAGACCAACTTTGTGCAGTTTTTTATTAGGTTTCCCACAGGAGTTGAATTTCAACTTTTTAGGAGATGTTATTAGACACCTTTAGAAACACATTGGTGAAGAGTTTGCTTGGTAACGAATTTATTCCCAGATATGCCAAATATCTTCTAAAATTCCCTTACTACACTCTATTCGCTCATTATAAGAGACTGCTGTGCTGTGATTGCCTAAAATGTTGCGTCTCTCCACACAACCCCTCACAAATTAGGACTGCCTTTCCTGAGCCCGACGAATGTTTTGTTTTCATGATTTGTTGACAACAACAAAGTTCTGGACCGCCTGCAGTACGATGCAAGTAATCAATGTAGAGGGGAAAAGGCACAAAAAAGCTATACATCTATTTTGATTTTGGGCTGAAAAGTAGCCCTGAAAGACTGACATGTTCCTCCAGTTATGCTTATAAAAAAATAATGTGCATCCTAAAACAATTGTCTGCATAAAAATAATAAACACATGTCCTGTCATCTTTCTGATCTTTCTCTCTTTCAAAAGGTTCCCTTCACGGACCTGCTGGACGCTGCCAAGTGCGTGGTAAAGGCGCTCTTCATAAGAGAAAAGTATATCGGCGTGTCACTGCAGAACTTCTGCAGGACCACGGCCCGCTGCCTACAGGAGCTCAGTGAGAGGCCTGCAGACATGGGGCTCTATGATGAGGAGCTCAAAGAATCAAAGAATGCCAGTATGCATTATGCACACAGAAACATGCACACACACTCACATGCTCACTCACTCATGTAGTGTACATAAACCCGCACATTGAAGGATAACATGTGGAATTGTCGAAAATGTCTGTCCACCTGTCTGTCGGTCTCTCTGCCAATCTCTGACTATGATATCAGAACACACCACTAGGTTGCGGTAGTATGCTACCGTAGGCTGCTTCATTTCACTATGCATTACGCTATTGCAATAATAGGGGACATATGGGTTATTGTGGGAATTATAGAAAATTAGTTTAGTGTTCAATTAACCACTTAAACCCTACTCTACATACTGTATAACCAAGGGCTCTATACTAGGGCTGCTTGTATTTCCCTACTCACTAAATCCTTTAGCTGAAACCTGAAATTAGCATTACAAGTTAACAGTTTGTTTTTTTTAAGTGTGTAGATCTTACATTCTTGTCAGAATAAGGATGTTATGCTTGATGTGCTCAAGGTCACACAAATCCCCCAAAACATATTGCGTAATCCAGCCTGGAATTGTGGACAAAACCAAAAGAAATCTTTAGTTTTTGGGGTCTGTGGGGCTAAAATGTCATGAAATGGTGGTCCGTGGGTCAAATGCTGAATAGTGGGCCCTGGTATCAAAAAGGTTAAAAATCACTGGCTTAAACAGTGGGGCTGGTTGCAGTGTCCAAATATTAAGACATCAGTCCACACTCGTAGCTTTCACAGCACACCTGGTTAAACACCCATCGACAGATTGTCTCTGTGCGCAGGCTGTGCTGACAAATCTGACACTCTACAAACGGTGCTCTCCCGCCTGGTTCAGTGCCATCACACATGGTCTGACATTCTGTCTTTCCGCAGATGCCACCGTGCACCCTCCTGTTTCCGCAACGCATCCCTATGAGAACCAAGACCCTGCCAGCATGCCGCCTGACGTGGGCTACGGCTGCAAGATGGTGAATGGTGTAGTACATGTGTACACTGCAAAGGACACAATGGACAAGTGAGATACAGTACTTTATCGTTGATTGATTCAGTGATTCATCGTGTCTGTATTGCCCTGTTGCATTCTGGAGCCTACGTAGCATCATAAGACACCCAATACAATACATCCTGTGCTGCAACAAATACCAAATTAACAAGAATTAATCCCATAGGGATAATCATCAGGTGAAAGAAATGTTCATTTTCTCCACCTGTACGATTATTGTTTTATTAGTAGGTCACCAGCGTATTATTATCCAGCCGATCTACAAGGCATTGTGCACGTTTGATGCCTCTCTGTGTGCATCATGTGCTGTGCATAATACCTCATTACACCAGGATGCTGGGAGTGTAGTGTTTGGCTCAGTTCGTCTGAGATTTGCTGCCAAAACGTTTTGTGTTGGTTTCAGGAGCACGGAACTGGACATGCCTTATCCAGATTTACAGGAATACATCGCTGACATGAACGTAATGATGGCCCTCATCATCAATGGACCAGTGTGAGTTTCAACTTTGATTTTTCAATATAAGCCGAGGGTATTTAATAGAAGGATATTGAAAAAGATGACATGATGGAATGATGGTTATGGAGGGAAGGGCCATCTTCTGAAAGCTTCATGGGCAAAGATAATGAACATATCAGAAAATAGGTCGCAACGATCACTCAGTCATGCAAGTGATAAACCAGGCCTATATACTTTGTAGACCAGAGTTTCCACAGTGCATTGTGGCCTGCATAGAATTAAGGAGGCTGTTTTCTATGCGTCATTTGGTTGCCCGCTGCCACAGGAAATCCTTCTGCTATCGCCGACTACAGTACCTCAGCTCCAAGTTCCAGATGCACATCCTGCTGAACGAGATGAAAGAGCTGGCCGCCCAGAAGAAAGTGCCACATCGAGACTTCTACAATATCCGGAAGGTGAGCTCATTGTAATTTACACCGGCACTAATTAGAAAGGATTTTTCGATGTCTTGTAAGTATTGGATTTTCTTCACATTTGAAGTTGTTTTAGTTTTCAACAATTTTGATACCGGGGCCAACTTTTTAATTGATTGACATTTGATCCACGGACCACCATTTGAGGTGGTCTGTTAGCCCCACAGACCCCAAAACGAAAGATTTCTTTGTTTTTTGTCCACATTATGCTTGATTTCGGAAAACAAAACACGCAAACAGATCAATAAGGATATGTGGATATGTATACTTATAGATATAGATATACTTCTAGCCATAATTAAATACACATACATATGAGATATCAAATATATAGATGACATACAGTGTATCACAAACATGGTCTTATCATAGGTATACAATGGATACTATAACAAACTGGGAAGTATATATATACAATAAACATCTCCTTTAATCAATGGACGAACAGTCTGAGGCCAAACAAACAAACTGTTCTGTAATAAACTGTTCACAGTACACAACCGTAGCAGACAATGGTTGCTTACTTTTAGTTATGGACGCTCGTGAATGGAGGTGTGTGTGATCTTTGTGGGAATAGAGGAGGAATGATCCCAGCCAGTCCTACTGTATATAAAGCCTCTCAAGCCACAGAGTGCAGTGTGCAAGCTGCCAGCCACTCAGCCCTGATTGCCTGATTGACAGGTGGTTTCACAGGAAGATTGACAGAGACTCCTCCTCCTTGGGTCTTGGGTCTTTTCACATTTACACCCTCAAGAGTTACATCTACCAACTTTCCATCATTTAGCCTGTCACCCTCTCAAGGACCACTGGTTTTCCCCTGACCACTGGTTGAAAACCACTGTTCTAGATTATGGCAAAAGGGGGAGTAAAATAAGAAAATGAACACGTCCAAAAGGGCGATGATACTGACCGCTTTTGCTCTGCGCCGGTTTCCAGGTGGACACACATATCCACGCCTCGTCCTGCATGAACCAGAAGCACCTGCTGCGGTTCATCAAGCGGGCCATGAAGAAGTATCCCGCAGAGATCGTCCACGTGGAGAGAGGCAAGGGCCAGACACTCATGGAGGTGTTCAATAGCATGAACCTCACAGCCTTCGACCTGAGCGTGGACACGCTTGACATGCACGCAGTGAGTGAAAGACCACGACAGACGGGTGGACTGCGTGTCCCATTTAAATGGAGCTGTCCCCTTTTTAAGCAGTAATGCTCCGCTGATGTTTTGATTGAAATGAGAGGGGCAACAATACATGTCAAAACATTGTAGTGAGCCACTATACCAATTGTCAGTGTCTTCACAGGATCGCAACACCTTTCACCGCTTTGACAAGTTCAATGCCAAATACAACCCCATTGGCGAGTCGATATTGAGAGAAATCTTCATCAAAACTGACAACCATGTCGAGGGGAAATACTTCGGCCACATTATCAAGGTAATCACTGAATGCATGTAATAACATAAACACTGGATTTGCAGTGCTCATGTTAAGCAGATTTGCATGGCTCTTGCGCCCTCTACTGACCATGTTTTCTGACTGCACTTCAGGAGGTCATGTATGACCTGGAGGAGAGCAAATACCAGAATGTGGAACTCCGGCTGTCCATCTATGGCCGCTGCAGAGATGAGTGGGACAAACTGGCCAAATGGGCTGTCAAACATCGAGTCTACTCAGACAACGTTCGCTGGCTCGTGCAAGTGCCAAGACTCTTGTGAGTAGCCCTCGTCGTTCAACATCGCAATCGCCACTGAAACGAGGACCGATTTTATTTGCACGTTTGTCCTTTGCTCTCAATGTTCTTCTTCCACTGTGCAACCTGTTTAAAATGTATAATTACGCTCTCTCTCTTTCACAGTGATGTCTATCACGCCAAAAAGCAGCTGGGTAACTTCCAGGAGATGTTGGAGAACATCTTCATGCCCCTGTTTGAGGTTACGGTCAACCCGGGCAGCCACCCAGAGCTGCACCTCTTCCTCCAGCATGTGAGGAACGCTTTGCTCTTCTCTCCATACACAACATTTAGCAAATATGCTCATTTTAGCAAATTAACAGACGTTCAATCATGCATAATTCTTTGCGGTCCGTTCAGGTAGTGGGCTTTGATAGCGTGGATGATGAATCCAAACCTGAGCACCATATCTTCAACCTGGACAGTCCTCTGCCAGGCAACTGGACGGGGGAGGACAACCCGCCATATTCTTATTACCTCTACTACATGTATGCGAACATGACTGTGCTGAATCATCTGCGCCGGTATGTATTTTCACCTTTAACTGGCTCTCCTAACATTATTTTTGTTATGCAGCAAAATCCTTACAGTTCTTTACATCCAGATTCGGTTAAGGGGCCCTTCATCTGTATAGAATTTCCACATGACAGAGATGGAACTGTACCAAATTGTCATAGAGCTTTCTTCCGTATTCCTATACTCTGTATTACTTCTGTTACATTCCTTAACCTCAGGAAGCGGGGATTCCACACACTTGTGCTGCGTCCACACTGTGGGGAGGCAGGGCCCATTCATCACCTGGTGTCGGGTTTCATGCTGTCAGAGAACATCTCCCACGGCCTGCTTCTCAGGAAGGTATGACCTCACCTTCACAAGAGCTGCTTTACTCTCCCACACAAGGGAGAACTTTATTGTGTCGCAACTTGAATTTACAGGGAAGGGCCGTAACGTTGATGAATCTACTACGGAATTATTTGAGTCACCATTCAAGGAAAGGCAGTGGTGGAAGACTGAAGAAGTAGGACGTAAACTCAGGTGATCATAATGTATATTTGTATAAACAGTGTTATATAATGTCGCAAACTTCTTTCTTGCCTCCAGGCTCCTGTGCTACAGTATCTGTACTACCTGGCCCAGATTGGCATCGCCATGTCCCCCCTCAGTAACAACAGCCTGTTCCTCAGCTACCATCGCAACCCGCTCCCGGAGTATCTGTCCAGAGGCCTCATGGTCTCACTGTCGACTGATGATCCCCTACAGTTCCACTTCACCAAGGCTTGTGCACCATCTTTACCTATTATTATTATTATTATTATGATAAGGAAGGAAAGGGAAGCCAGGCACGGAGGATGAGCTATTGCACTGTATGTATACATACAGGTTGTGGTGGTGACACCTGTCATCGGGGAGGAATAGGACAACAGCAATAGTTTTGGGGGGTTCTTTATATATATTTGTATTTCATTGTATGACAGGCCAACTGTAGTTACTTGTACATAACCTGACAATCCCACAGTGCAAACTAAATCCTACCTTATCCCATTACACCAGGGCTATGTTATTAATGTACTGTAGGAGCACCCTGCAAAAACACGTTTTCTGTTATGTCACAACTAAATTGCAGAGAAAAGGATGTAAAAAATAACTGCCTACAGGAAAATTAAAAAATCAGACCAGACCCCCGTTGTTACGGGAAACATAGGGACATTAGGGATAGGTGTAGCTAGGGACAAAGCTGGGGCTTGGAGTGGTTGCGCCACTCAAAAATGACACTTGTATATTTATTCCCAATGTGATGTTTGTTAACATTACACTGCAGGAGCCCTTGATGGAAGAGTACAGCATTGCAGCCCAGGTGTGGAAGCTGAGCTCCTGTGACATGTGTGAGCTGGCCAGGAACAGTGTGCTGATGAGTGGATTCTCTCATAGGGTATGAGATTACAACTACAGCCTCACGTCATAATAGAACAATGGCTTATCGCAGAATGTCTGGACCCTGGAGATCGGCCCGTAGTGGTTACTATGACAAACTTCTCACAAAGGTGGTAAAAGCTGCATATTATGCTGATACAACACATTTAGTGTCCTTATGAGACGTCCATTAAAAGTGTGCTTGTTATAAGAGCTCTTAAAGCCATGCATGCACCACCCTGTTGGAGGAGTTGCACACAAAGTGCAGAGGTCACATTTTTCTTCCAAATTACACAGCAACAACCCCTTCACTCCTTCCCACTGTACTGTGTTATAAGACTAATTCTACAACCATTCTAGACAACTGATCTATTTTATTTCTTGGTCAGGAAACTGAAGTGATTATAATTTTTTTCTTGGCCTGTTCCGTATCACAGCCTAAGCATTCTGTGATTTCTCATCTCTTTTCCAACAGTTTAAAAGCTACTGGCTTGGTCCACATTATATCAAAGAAGGCCAGGAGAGCAACGACATCAGGCGTACCAATGTCCCAGACATACGCGTGGCGTACCGTTACGAGACCCTGTGTGAGGAGTTGAATTTGATCACACAGGCCATCCGCACCGATGAGCTGGAAACTATCGAGGAAGAAGAGAGTCTGTTTATGGGAGCTGTACAAGTAGAGAAGTGAACTTTGGAAGGATGGGTTCATGCTGGGTTCCAAATCTTTGAAGATAAGATCATAAAAGTCACTAGTCATTCACTAAGAGGATGTAACTTAAATTTGATGAGGTTTATATACCATCCATGAACTTCACTTTGTTTTGTATTTTTTTATTTATTCTTATTGTCACAATTTTAATTGTGATTTCAGTACCTCTCAATCGATTTATGTTAAAGCGATTATATTCTTGGTAAATGACATGATCACAATCCATCTGTTTCTGTTAAAGTGTACTTTGGGGGGTGATTCCAAATTATCCTGCCTTCATCCCAAAATAAAAATATCAGACCTTATATCACACTGACTGGCTATCAAAGCAAAGATAATCAAGGAAACATTTATCATTAAGCATAATGAAGCTGCAATCAGGAGTAGAAACTAGAAAGTAATGACACCAGCAAAATGTTGAACACATGATTTTGCTGGTAACTATTTCTACATGGTGGTGTTGTTGACATGAAAACCACTGACTGCAATTATTATCAGTTAAGGCCACGTACAATATAGTAGAAAAATGTGTACATCATTCTGCCAACAGCTGTTATTGGACATGTGAAAACACTAAAAAGAAACAAAAAGCTAAACAAAATTAAAACATACCATTATCTTTTGCTAAGGTTGATTAGTCAACCTTAGTAAAAGAAAATGGTACCTTGTTGATTCTTTTTAACTGGCAATAGACAACATCTAAAAAACTGGTAGAATAATCATTGTGTTCAAAACTTGCTCCATTAAAACAGCCTGGCAGCCTGCCAACATCTGATCATTATGTACAACCGTTCTTTCACTGTGTTTAAGCTATTCTAATTTTGTGCAATGCTGATTTCTATATTGGCATAGCCCAGTGGAAGTAAATGAATATAGTAACTCCATCATCTTGTTACTTGCTTTTTTATTGTTGTAGTGTATGTCTGAACCCTGTGCCCTGGCCTGTGTATCTGATTGCAGCATAAATGTGGGTGATGCTACAGAGATACTGTATGCTTGGAAACAGAATCAAACCCATTTTTTATCCATAGCACAGTAAATAAGGCATGCATGATCTGTTCGTACTTGTTGCAATGAGTTCATCCACTGTCACAACCCTATGGGGACACTCACTGTCACTGTTGGATTATTAAAAACCTTTCCTGAGATATTTGAAAGGATTACTATTTTACAGAGTTTTTGTTTTGTTTGGAGTTCATTATAAATTATTTTGTTTCTTTTTGTGCTCTTGGTGACATTTTTCCTTTTTTTGTAACACTGTTTCAAAGAAAATAAATAATAAACATAATCTTTAAAATTGCCAGAATTTCTATTGTATGTTAACAGCTGTGTGTTTGTGTGTGTGTGTGTGTGTGTGTGTGTGTGTGTGTGTGTGTGTGTGTGTGTGTGTGTGTGTGTGTGTGTGTGTGTGTGTGTGTGTGTGTGTGTGTGTGTGTGTGTGTGTGTGTGTGTGTGTGCGCGCGCGTGTGCGAACAGAGGCTACACTGTCGTCATTATCTGCCCGGTAATGTGGCACTTGACCGGAGGGTCATTGTGTGTGAGTAGTTTACAAAATGAACTCCACTACCGTAGGTCTAGAAGATGTTATGTAGCTCTGGGGATTAAGCTGCACTCAGAATGATGTATTGACAACTCAAACTCATATTTGTCAATCATCGCTGCCTTTAGCTTGTCAAAACAACACTGTTTGGGCTTTCGAGAGCTTTCAAAAGGGTTTGACCTTTGCCTTTCATTAATTGGAGCCTTTCAAGATCAAGTTCAAGGAGTTCAGTGGTCAGTGGTCAGCTGCCAACGGACAGGCAGATCTCGTGCCAAAGATTATGTTATTAGTTTCAAGTAGTTTAGTGAAGTGTTTAGCGGCCAAATACATTGACCAACTTTGAACTATTTGCTCTGGCTGCAAAACTGGCATTGGCTTGCGTTAGATCAAACTCATCCCTGAAATATGACTGTCATGAATAAGCATGAGCATTGTGTGATCTACTATAGCCTTTACTGTTCCTAAAATACAAAAGTTGTGTCATAACTTGTTCCTGTTTGCAGATGACTCAGCCTCGCATGCTGGTTTTAACAAACAGTCTAGTAGGCTTAAAGATACATCGCGTGGATGCAACTGGGACGTATCCTCAGTGATGTATCCCAAGGTCATCGGGGTTTCGGGTCTCGCAACATCATACCCCTCACTCAGGCGACCCAGCCGGGGTTGATCAAGTCCCGACTTACGTCCCAGTAGCTACTCTCGGTCAGTCCACTAGGGAAAGACCCAAGGCCACACAATCCACTGCTCCAGAACTACTCTGCCGGGACTGGGAGAACCAAACTCTGGCACATGGAAGGACTAGGCTCTGTGGGTTGACTCCTGTCCAGACCCCTCCTACGTCTCACCAGGTCTGTTCCTGCTCTCACCAGGTTGGCACAGGACCTGTGCGTTGCACCAGACTCCCAGCACCAGACATTTCATTCAGGAGCAGTGAATCATAATGGCCCTCCTAACGGCCTCACCAAGGTTTTTGGGCTTCCTCCTCACGGAGGACACAGGCTGGGGCGCTATCCCATACTGCTCACCCGGGTGCCGTCTACATTCCGGCTGTCACCCGTCTCTCCGGTGGTCACCAGACTATACCCGGTTGTCACATAGTCTATTCCTATGAGCCACTATAAATAGAAATTAAAGGCTTAAAGATACATCGCGTGGATGCAACTGGGACGTATCCTCAGTGATGTATCCCAAGGTCATCGGGGTTTCGGGTCTCGCAACATCATACCCCTCACTCAGGCGACCCAGCCGGGGTTGATCAAGTCCCGACTTACGTCCCAGTAGCTACTCTCGGTCAGTCCACTAGGGAAAGACCCAAGGCCACACAATCCACTGCTCCAGAACTACTCTGCCGGGACTGGGAGAACCAAACTCTGGCACATGGAAGGACTAGGCTCTGTGGGTTGACTCCTGTCCAGACCCCTCCTACGTCTCACCAGGTCTGTTCCTGCTCTCACCAGGTTGGCACAGGACCTGTGCGTTGCACCAGACTCCCAGCACCAGACATTTCATTCAGGAGCAGTGAATCATAATGGCCCTCCTAACGGCCTCACCAAGGTTTTTGGGCTTCCTCCTCACGGAGGACACAGGCTGGGGCGCTAACCCATACTGCTCACCCGGGTGCCGTCTACATTCCGGCTGTCACCCGTCTCTCCGGTGGTCACCAGACTATACCCGGTTGTCACATAGTCTATTCCTATGAGCCACTATAAATAGAAACTAAAGGCTTAAAGATACATCGCGTGGATGCAACTGGGACGTATCCTCAGTGATGTATCCCAAGGTCATCGGGGTTTCGGGTCTCGCAACATCATACCCCTCACTCAGGCGACCCAGCCGGGGTTGATCAAGTCCCGACTTACGTCCCAGTAGCTACTCTCGGTCAGTCCACTAGGGAAAGACCCAAGGCCACACAATCCACTGCTCCAGAACTACTCTGCCGGGACTGGGAGAACCAAACTCTGGCACATGGAAGGACTAGGCTCTGTGGGTTGACTCCTGTCCAGACCCCTCCTACGTCTCACCAGGTCTGTTCCTGCTCTCACCAGGTTGGCACAGGACCTGTGCGTTGCACCAGACTCCCAGCACCAGACATTTCATTCAGTAGGCTAACATTGTAATTTGAGCTCAAACTGACAAAAATAAAAGCCTGGTGTTGGCAATATATCCTGAATGGCAGTAAAAAGATGCCCAGAAATGCCCTATGTCCACAACTGACATTCCATATCGTCACCTTAAAATAATCGCATAAGTCATTTTTTCCAGGTTTTCAGGAAACACAAAAAACTCCCCCAAAATTTTTTTTGGGGGAGTTTTTTGTTTTGGCCAAAGGAGTTTTATTTGTGCAAAAGTCATGAAAACCCCCATGGTCTTGCAGCGAACTGAAACTGTGTACTGAACTCGGTGAACTGTACTGTACTGATGATGCACAGTAAAATATCGTGTGTAATGCGCTTGAATTTGAAATGCACTGTAAATCTCCAGGCTGTTAATAAAAATGTCAAATCAATCAAAGGATGGACCACACAGACACACGCCCACCTTTGCTGCCTCTATATCAGGCTTCCCTGATTGGCTGTTGAATGGAGTAGTAGCCTACCACTACTTCCTTACAGAATTCCCTCTCCAGGCTGCAGCCTAGTTTGTGGATTGAACGGTTGTCTTTGGACTTGACAGTTTGGCATCTGCTACAATGACAATGAAGCTGGCTTACTGGGACATCCGTGGGGTAAGAAGGAGTGCGATTTGCGTTGATTCATAACTAAGTCAGAATACTGTTTTTCGTCAGCGAAGTTGCTCGATTCTGTATGTCTGTCTGAGAAACACCGACCGGGGTTTGCGTGCACATGTTCGTTGAATGGTAAAGCAATCAGTCTACCTTTCATTCATACATTAGGTTTATTTGGTGTATTGTAGATGACGTGTACACACTTAGCTGATTTTAAGAGACTGCTAGACTGATGTTTAGCCCCATTACCCCAGTCCATACAGAGCCTTTAGAGTATAGACAGGGTTCCGCAAACTCCATTCACTTCATGGGACCAGTCCAATGGCGGCTCTTCTACATAGACTTGTATTGAGAATGGAGACAACAAATAGGGACAAGTGCTGGAGCCGGAAGTAGGCAGAAATGCATTGAACTCGGGCAACAGATCAGCCTTAATGACCTTAAATGCTTATATATTTAATTGTTTTGTAATAACGATACAACCTAAACATTAACGAGACTATGGTTGTTACTGTTGGTACTTTAAAACAGTTGTCATGTTGCGGCCAATATGCTTAAAATAGCTCTTATGGATAGCCCTGGTTGAAAACAATGTATTTCCAACTCCAGTTTGTCCCTCTTTCAGGCTGCATGAGCAGCGCTCGAGTACTCAGTTTCCGAACACTCAATGTCGCAATTCTTTAGATGGCTAGATTATGCGTGCACTCCGTGTGCACACAAACCAGCTCTAAGTCAGAACAAAGGTAACAGGATTCAGAATCATGCTCCTTTGTATACAAGACGTACAGGTCGGCGCCGAACAATATGCATATTCAAGCGAATTAGTCTAACGAGATGGTGGAATGAAGATCTGTGGAGCGTTTAAAATGTGATTTGACTAAACGTGTTGATGCACATATTTTCAACTGGACATAAAGTTCTTTTTTAAACCAAACAATAGAATGCATGAATGCAGGGCCAGGCATCCATTATGCAAGCTTTCTCTCGATCATTCCATTCAAATCCTTTAAAACTTGCCTACCTTACATTATACATTTACATTATCTAAAAAGTGTTGTTTACCTTGGGGTACCATCTGCCAGAGAGTAAAGCCTGATTCATACTTGATTATTTGTGCCCAAGGGTCTTGCACAAAAAAGATCCATAAGCTCATCAGGATGTCACAAGATTGCAGATCTGCTATTTTTGTGCTTGAGGCAGCAGGGCACAGGTATAAGTCAGCATTCATACTCTAGTGTGGTGTACAGTACTTGGAATGCAGAATTAGTAGAGGATAGGAGTACGACAATATTAACAGTCATTCCTTGAGAACAAACTCCTCAAACACTGACTCCAATCATCTGGATAAAGGATAGCTCAATGTTCGTGTAATGTATAATCTGGTGGTTGTGATTTGCTACTAGTATTATGCAGTCCTAGGCTGTGTCTGTGCAGCATGTGAGTCCGAGAAAGAATTATTTGCAGGGACAATAAAGTACATTGTAGCCCATCTGATCTGTAACTAAGCAGTTTCTCACTTCCTCCTTATGCAGCTCGCCCAGCCTATCCGCCTGCTGCTGGAATACACCGGCACAAAGTATGAGGACAAGTTCTATGTCTGTGGTGAAGGTATGTTTACTTTTTCCACTACTATACGATATATATATATATATATATATTAGAGCTGTCAGTCGATTAAATCGGTTAGAACTTTAATGAGTGTTTTTCATATCAAGGCCCATTATTCTGCATTTGAGCCATAGATCACCATTTGATGACATTAATTTGGAATTAATTAATTAAAGAATTTGTCCAGAATTCCAAGCTGTATTGATGTTGGTGCCATTAGGAGCGAACATGAAAAATTTGTAGAAGGTTTTCTACATTCTCTAATCGTGTAAACTCAAGTAATGCAGATGACAATTATTCACCTGCAATTGGCAAATTGAACCAAATGGACCCACTTGGCTTTTGTTTTTACCGTGAGTTAATCGCGCACTAAATAAATTAGTTAACTATATAGGCATACATCATTCAAGCTTCTACTTTGTGCTTTGCTTTTGTCTCACACAGCTCCAAACTATGACAAGAGTTGCTGGTTTGATGAGAAGCAGAAACTTGGGATGGATTTCCCAAATGTAAGAGAATCTACCTTTTTTTTATTGTAATTGATTCCAGTTGAAATGTGGTCCATTCTGGCAATGACTAACTAACCTGTTATTTGACCCTAGCTGCCCTATCTTGAGGATGGTGATCGGAAGATAGTTCAGAGCAATGCCATCATCAGATACATCGCTCGTAAGAACAATCTCTGTAAGTAATGTGTTGAGAATTCTACAAGCCGTCTACACTGATGTGTTGCTAATTTGTTAGAGGTAGAGGGGACTAGTCTTTCCGTAGCCTGTGAGGCATAACATTTTCAGGTTGCTGATCCGGTTGGGAGCAGAAATGACCTACATCAAAACCAAACCTGAACCAGTGTTGCCCAAAGATGATTCCCTGCATCATAATTTTGAGTCCCTACACTACACAATAAAACCATTCACACGTAATAGTTTGGTATACACAGTTTCTGTTCCATCTTGTAACGACTGGGGAGACTTTCGATTTCAACATTTAAATGAAGATTGGGGTAACCAAGAGAAATCCATAAAATTACATTCATAGCCCTAGATCGAATCACAAAGGCCCATTATGGGGGCGAGCAGAGCTGGGCGGCTTTCCTCCGAGGTGGAAAGTGTGGTGACGTGATGAGGTTAGTCTTTCCGCTCCAGTTTATTCCATTATTGACCCAGACAAAAGGACCGCTGAGAGGGAGATGGGTGTGTGAGTGGGTTGGATTGACCCAGACAAAAGGAACGCTGAGGACGGAGACCGGGTGCATTTGGTAAATTGTGCATTTTATACAGCACTTTTAATCCAAAGCGCTTCATAGATCGGGGCATTACATTCATCCATTCACACACCAATGGAGGAGGACCCCACGCAAGGCACCAACTTGCACATCGGTTGCAATTAGGGGTTCAGAGTGTTTTTAAGCATGGTGGGTGGGTGAGTTGGATTGAACCTGACAAAAGGAACACACAAGAGGGAGGTGGGTGAGTGGGATGGATTTGATCTTCAGCTCAGCAAGGGTACACACTGTTCCCAAGATGGGAGATTTTATGCTTTCGGCGCTGGTCACACGTTCAGTCCAACTCGTTCCATCTTCTGGTTCTGGTGGGCGTAAACATGGTTTGACGACACAAACCTGTCCGATGCTACCCTCATCCATCTTGATGAGACAAGATTGTCTCGTCGAACCATGTGACTCCCATTGGAAATGATTGAGCTCGTCTTAACCCCCACCAGGACACACACATCTCAGATTTTATGGATTGATCAAAATTAAAGTGTGACCGGCGCCTTACAGAGTTGAACGTAAGCATCACAAGAATACACAACCAATGGAGAGTACAAGGTACGGGTAGGCGAGAATTGTCGTGTCCTTCACGGACTAGGTGTTGATCAATTGTTTCACTGTTAAAGTAAGAGTCCATAAGCAACCAACTCTATGATATGATTGTTTAGGCGCACGAAAGCAATATCACACATTCAAATAATTCCATGCAACACGCATGCATATATGTGTTTTTAAAACTGTCTTAACTGAGCTTCTCTTCCAACTCATTCAATGATAGGTGGAGAAACCGAGGACGAGAAGGTGCGAGTGGACATCTTGGAGAACCAGGCCATGGACTTTCGTAACGGCTTTGTCATGTTGTGCTACACTGATTTCGTAAGACACAATCATCTAATTTGTTTACGCCTTTTCTTCTTTTGTTATACCCAGGATAATGGCTGAGTAAAGTGCTCATTTTCAACAACACCCTGCACACATAGAGAAAACACTTACGGTACACACAAGCCTTGGAAATGCACAATGTACAATGTAATCGCATTGTTAATGTAAGTTATATTTCTGCTCAAAACCAAAGAGGGCCGTGCACACAGACATCCAAGGGGACTCTCTGTAAATCTACAGACTCCCATTGCGTTGGTTCGTTAAAGTAGCAGGACAGCTAGTGATCCTATATTTACAATATCTGTGTCATCATGCATGATAGCTAAGATACGCAAGTGATATTCTACATGCACAGCCGTTTTACTGCCCTTAGATATTAATTATTTCGTTAAAGTTCAAGCTTTTTTTTCCTCACACGTGTCGTGCTGCAGATACCCAGAGGAAAGCAGAATCCAAGTTTGAGATCTCCTGTACAGCTCCATCTGAAACATGCCAAATCTATTTCTCAAGAGAAAACAATGAGAAACATAGCTTTGAGATACTACAATTAAGGAATATTTAAGCCATAGATGAGATTGATTGAGATCTGAGCTCATGGCTCCTGTTTCTCATCGTTTTCTCCTGAGAAATAGACTTGCTCCTGTATAGGTATGTCTCAAATGGATCAGAGGATCCATTTGAGACATACCTATACAGGAGCTCTCAAAAATGGCTTAAATGTTGCTCAATTGTTCTATCTCAAAGCTATGTTTCTCATTGTTTTCTCTTGAGAAATAGATTTGGTATGTCTCAGATGGAGCTGTACAGGGTAAGCAAGTAGTAGTCTATGATATCACAAAGTCTACAATACCACAAATCAGCAGGTTACTGAGTCTCACAAGCACTCTGGTTCAGGAAAAGTGAGTTGTCTGTATGTATTAGGATTGTATTTTATTACTGGCAAAACTGTGCCACCTATTGCTTATTTCATGAACCTATTTTATTTTTCCCTAGACTCCCAGTTGCATTTCATCAGTTAATGGAAACTGCAGACAATTCGTTGTTCTTTTTTTACTTAATTAACATACTCTTCTGTCTCTTTAAGACCATCAGGTGTTATGAAACAAAAATGAAAAATTCAACAATATAATGTATAATCTAAATGGATCTATCTCTATCGTTTCTTTGCTTTGGAACTGCATTAACACTGCCCCTGTTCTTTTATACCAGGACACGATTAAACCTAAGTACCTGGAGAAGCTCCCTGGCTTGCTGAAGCAGTTCTCAGTGTTTTTGGGGGAACGGAAGTGGTTTGCGGGTGACAAGGTGCTTTTATTTTCCTAAACTCACTGGAAGGTTTCCTGTCATGGATGAATTTGTATTTCGAGTGTTGGCATTCCTTGTTTAATTTTACATTCATGTTCAATGTGCTGTTTTTTTTTTTTTTTTTTTCTCAGATCACTTTTGTGGACTTCGTTATGTATGAGCTATTGGACCAACACAGAATGTTTGAGCCTAAATGCCTGGATGACTTCAAAAACCTCAAAGATCTCTTGGACCGTTTTGAGGTCAGACATTCACTCTGTAAAACAAAAAACACATTCACATCCATCTCTCTCACACAGATTTTGCTCAGCAGAATGTAAATGACTACACTTTTGGGCCAGAAGTTCCCAAACCTCTAACAGTGATTCTCTAGTAGTCTATCATACACCAACATTGTTAATCACATAATATTGGTGTTTGTTCTCCTTAGGAGGTGTATGATATGATGCCAAGGAACACAGATGATGTGTTCCTTGGCTGTGATAGAGAGGTGTGGTGGTTGTTCAGTCAACCTTCACAACTAACACCTTTGCTTTGTTGTATAGGCTTTGGAGAAGATTGATGCCTACATGAAGTCAAGCAGATTCATGAAGACCCCTGTCAATAACAAGATGGCCAAGTGGGGAAACAAGAAAGAGTAAAGAACAAAGCATACATGATTGTAGGTCATTATTTCGTTTCATAAGTGGAAGTACTTGGCAATTAGTTGTTTGCCCTGTTATGATACACAGAATTTGTAATTGCTGCCCTGTTATGATACACAGAATTCGTTTTAGGATAAGTGATGTTGACTAGTTTAAAATGTAACTAGATATTTAAAAGGTACTGTGTATCTTTTTTTCCTTTCTCTCAAATATTGTAGCCTAAATTGCAAACGATTGGCAGTTCTTTATTTCATTTTTTTAAATATGGGATCGGGAAGAAACGGTTTGCTATTGTATTGATCTTTGTTCTTTTCGAATAAAGAAAATGGCTACTTTTGCTTTAAGCATTTGTATTTCTTTGTATATGACAATTATTCAGAAAACCACAATATCGGCACATCAGAAATCTGAATATATGAATTTATGATTGAATTTGGTTTTTGAAGATTAAAAGACAAACCATGAAATGTTTGTAGTTTAGTTAAATGCACAAACTTGGGAAGGCTATTAGTACTTTTCTCCCACGCCCAGAAACCCCATTCAACCCTATTTAGGTTAATCTTTAAAATGCTTCATAGTTTCAGAAGTATGGTGCTTTCAAATTTGAGAACTGTATTATGGAGGTCATTTCGGTTTTGGAAGTAAAGGCTTGAGGGTGGTCTGAACTCAACCTCCAGATCATTTAGCGAACACACATTCCACAAAACAGTCTCTTTTGTTTAAGTAACATTATTCAAGAAAGCTGTTATGACATGTAAGCATTGCACAACTTTGCCCATGTCTTATATAGAATGCCAGAAGAGATGTTATTGGTTTCATAAGTTTATTATCTGGGTCGTCTGGAATTTATCCTTTGTTCTGCACAAGTTTAGCACTGTATGCACACAACCACGCTGACAGAAAGAAAGGCAGCAGCAGTACAGTCAAACACACTCTTCCATTAAGAAATAACAAACAGTATACAATAACTTGTGTAACAAGATGAGTCAAACAAATGCAACTAGAACTGGTCACCATTTATAACAATGCAATACATCACCATTCCCCAAATGCAATCAGTTGGATTTCTTTCAACACAATAGTAAAGATTAGAAGTGTAACTGACATCAACATTGTGAACATCTTAAGGACTCCAGGGCCCTCACTGCGGGACGTCTCTCCTAGAACAGGTCCTCAAGGAAGCTGGAACGCATGGAGGGTTGATAGGTGGAAGTGGATGGCTGCAGACCAAACAGGAGCTATTAGTTGTATTAAAGTGGGGGTTTCATCAAATGAATGTCGTACAAACCCTAAACTGATAAGTTTAAATCTACCGTACTGTATTTAATGCAAATTTGCACACAAGGTGAATAAAATTACATTTTTTTACTTTAACCATATTTTACATTTTTCGTGTTCCAAAATAGCAGATTTAAAAACTAAATAGCAAAATACAATTTTGACTGGTCCATTTAGAGGTACACAGAAACATGCACTATGATATCAAAATAAGGGAAACAAACGTTTGACTACCACTTTGTTAAATGACTCTGCACTGAACCACAACGTCCAGTGCATTCTATCCTAAGACCATTGAGCTGTACTCAATGGCAATTGTTCATATATAACACAAGTATGGTATATAGAGTAATTACACAGCCACACATTACCGTGTGTCCCCACTCAGAGTTGTTGATGTACTCTTCAACTGTAGGCTGACCTTCTTCCAAATCGTCAAAGTCCTCAATTCTAAGTTCCTCTTCATCTTCATCAATCAGAGACAGGCTGGAAGCCAAAACACAAATCTGGCATTCTATCGCTTGCTGACCACATACGTGAGTCCTTCCGTTGAAATGTTCATTTTTATATGAATATAAATAATGATTCTCCAAAATGAGAGCTATTATATTTCAAAATAATAGAAATGTTTGGAATGGCAAGAATTGAAAACTGAAAAACATTGATTTTACGTCTTACATTGTGACCATGTGGGAGTTCAGACTGCCGAGGTCAGAGTCGCGTTGTAGTCTCTGGGTCACATTGTGCATCAGGGACCTAAAAAAATACAAAAAATACAACAATGAATACACATTATAGTACCTAATAAATCATATTTTAAGTGAGAGAGGTCTGATATTCTGTGTCACAAAATTGAGGATGACAATTCTCATTCAATTACAAAGGGAGCCTTTGTAAGTGAATGGGGGTCTGCCGAAATTGAATACGGCAAAATAAAGGGAGGCTGTTGTGATTGAATTGACCATGCAATCCTGGGGAGTGTGGTTGGCTGACTGTATATAGGCACTAAAATCACACAAGGGTTGGTCTTATCATCTTACAACCTTGATTACAACATGTTTGTGTTAGAGACGGGTGATTTTTGTGTTAGCAACAAACCAAACATTCATTTCTCTTGTCTTTGCTCAGATATGCAATCCCACATGAAAAACTTTTAAGCCTCTCGCTTCAAGAAAATGTCTAACTCTTTAAAACAAAATGAACAAAATTGAAAACAATAGCTTTTTTGCACTACAGGTATAATGAGGGCAAAAAAAGCATAAATAATAAAAGTGAAGGTATGTCATAATCCCACTGCTGATCCCACTGCTGATTTTGGTTACTCTGTAAGAAACTGCAAAACATACTCCTCAGAGAAGTCTTCTTCAGAGTTGGTCTCAGAGATGTGTGCGTCTTCATCCAAGCTTAAGAGCTTTGTTGGCTCGGTGTGGAGCACGGTGGAGCTGAAGGCTGGACGTCCCAGGCTGCTCGGCAGAGGGGTAGCGGAAACGCCGCCCTCTGACCCATCGGGCAAAGCCGATTGCACCATGCTCAGGGCTGGAAGGGGTGCATACGTTGGTTAGACCTACTAACAGAGTTTCTTAAGGTGGGGTCCGGGACCCCCAGGTATACTTGAGGCAGTTCCAGAGGGTCCCTAGCTAAATTGTAGCTTGGGACCCAACGGTTCTCTTGAGACTGTACAAATGGAACCAAATGAACCCTAATAGTACCATTTTTTGTACACCCTCAGAGTTAAATTATCATAGATTTTTACAATAGAAATTGGAGGTCCCAGAGATAGAAATGCCAATAAATGGGGGTTTATAGCCAAATGCATGCCAAACTTGTGATCAGATTTAGCCTGTTTCAAAGCCGTGAAAATCTTCTCTTATGGGGATTCATGGTCATGTCTTTTCAAATGGGGGTTATAAGAACATTATTATGATAAATCATGTGTCTCCTTTCTCACCGGGGCTGGTGGGCCTCCTGCGTTTTGGTGTCACAGGGCTGATCAATGAACGATGGTACATTCTGACAGATGGCCAGGAGAGGGCAGCCTTGGAGCACTTGGTGTTAAGGATGGCAATTCTGAGTAGAAGTAGAAAAAAGTCAAAAACTAGCAAAACATAGAATGACTATGTTATTATTTTTGTGAATTTTACAGAGTGGTTGCTTTATTTGTGGTCCTGTCAATCAGTATACAGCAGATTATGTGTAGTGCCTCAATGACAATATCAACTTGTATGTGCTCTTTATATTCTTGCTCGGGACAGCACTGCAGACATGTCTATTTCAGTGACTTCTGGTTTTGTCATTAAGGACAGCAGCAGGTAAACGAGTGTGCATGTGTTGTAACTTGTGTGTGTCTCCTCACATATGGGTTCGGTTCTGGCGGAGAACTTTAACGCTGAATTCACTGAGGATCTCCAGAAACAGCAGCTTTGTGGGCTGGGTATCTCCCTCCACCTCCTCTATGCCTTGGAACGCAAATTGTATACCCTGTCTGAAGTACAGACAAGCAGGCAGGCAGGCAGGCAGGCAGGCAGGCAGGCAGGCAGGCAGACACACCCACACACAGTACAGTGGTTAAGCTCCCATTTGAGATGCTTGTGAGCTTGAGCTGTTTGCGAGCTTGTAGGTCTGCTACTTTTGCTGAATTCTTGCCCATAATAAACTGTGTGCGTGACATCATCATCACATCCACTGTTATGCAGGAACACCAACTGACCAGTGTCTCGATAGCCTGTACATTCACACAGAAAAGTCCTCTGTATATGTTTGCGTTAGGTGACATGAAAAGTACCCTCATCTTCTACTCGATTTCCGAGTCACTGTATGCATGCACTTGCACATACCCTTTAGGGTGCAAGAGTTTATGTGGTTAAGTCTCATCATCATCAGCTAAAGGGAAAACAGGGAGGAGGAGGAACTAACCGCAGCAGGGCCTGCAGTGGCTGTTGGATGCGCTGCAGGTTGACACCCAGGGTCATAGCGTGCCTCCTGGCCAATGCTGTGATCTCTTCAAACTCCCTCCCAGTGTTGTCAGTAGGGCCCAGCTCTGTGAATAGCTGAAAACACATGCACGCGCATGCTCGCACACACACACACACACACACACACACACACACACGCACGCACGCACACACGCACAGGCACGCACGCACACACACACATAATGAATTCATCATTTTGCTAAGACAGGCATGCTAGAGTTAGTGTCGTTAAGAATCTGTAAACAAAAACATGTATCGTTATTTGCAAGATGTGTTCATTAGTGATTGGTGAAATACTATCAACTAATAACTATTCAAACCAGTTACACAGATCAATAATACATTTAAAAACAAATTCAAATAACAAATTCACACACACACACACACACACACACACACACACACACACACACACACACACACACACACACACACACACACACACACACACACACACACACACACACACACACACACACACACACACACACACACACACACACACACCTGCTGCAGGCAGAGACACACAGCCTTGGCACTCTCGACTGGGTCGATGAGCTTGGTCTTGTTTAGAAACAGCTTGATGATGTCACCAAAGCTATTGTCTAACTACAGTAGAGGAGGAAAGGAAGTTTGTCATTAGTCATTTTCCAGACACCTTCCTCATCTTCATCTTGGCCACTGCATGGCCTTCTACATTCCTGGAAGGAAGCAATCAACTTAAGGCTTGTGCATACAGTACATACGTACATAAGCCAGTCGCACTTATATCACATGCACAGCATCTTGCACGTGAGATGTCAAAATGAATATTGGATTAAAAAACAAATGACACCGCCTATATGTACTGGGTCTAGAATAGATCGTATCTTGGTGAAGTCTTGCAGTGTGAGATCCCTAGTCAGCTATGAATCGTTTAGTGTAAAAGCCACAAGGATATAATGGCAGTCTATTATATAGACTTTATATAATTATACTATATAAAGAATGTACACCTAGTCTGTATGAGCCACAAATGCCACCAACCTCACAATTTTGTAAAGTAGACATAATCCTAGCTTTATTTTACCAAGCACACGGTTATACTAACTAGTTTATTGACTGGCATGGATTTTGCTGTGCTCCTTAACCTTCTTTCAGGTGTCTTTTGTGTCTCACTGTGGGTCTAGCTTCCATTTTCTACCATCAAAACGTAATAATGGAGAATATAAATTAAATTAGGCTTTTGCAGGGTACACTTGATGTTATGCTCTATTTGTCTTTGCCAGATGAAACCACTCCCCTCCTTTAAATCACAGCTTCCTTGATTCTTAATTCATTCTCTCGCTGACTTCCCTCCTTAACCCCTATTGGAATTGAATTTAAAAGGTAAAATACATTGCATATGGAAGGAGAATCATGTAGATCAGAGCATAGGGGTTTTTGCATTTTCTCCACCTTGTCATAGTACTTGAAGACATCTGAGGCAGCCTTGAGGTCCAACACTCCAAAGATGATGAGTTTGCAGTAGCCAGCCAGCTGGTTGCGTTTCCGCTGGACAGCGGCTAGCTTCAACTCCACCGTCTCATCTGGGTAGGGAGGACAGAAAGACAAGAGCATGTACTCCATCCTTTGGGGACTATTTCATTCACTTGTTTGATATGTAATATAATTGTCATTGGGTCTCCCCAAAAATAATGTACAATGCTAATAAACCACACAATGCTTATTCTCAACCTTTTCAGGCTAAACAGGACACCCCAAAATAATCACAATTGAAATGGGACCCTCCACCTTGACTTGTAGAAGTCGAGGCACTACATTTATTAACTTTGACTTGACTACACAGATAAATGTTGTGAAAATAAGCAGATCAACTTTGACAATTTTGACTCTTCTAGCTCTTTCTTATTTCTCATTTAACATTTTTGTCACCGATTTTATAGTGTAGTTCTTTCTTCAGATTAAAAACGTAAAGACCAGGACTACACAGAGAACGGAAGTCTGATGTTAATTTACACATTCCTACCTGGTTGTGACTCATGTTCATTTCCCACATTTTGAATTCTCCATAGAGTATTAGAGTTTTCTAGCCTGGCTCAGACCTGAATCAGCACCTTAAAAAATACTTGCTTATTGCTTATATTTTCCCTGTGATTCAAGGACTGGCTTCCCTGCCTTTGGGGCCGTTTGTGCCGGTTGGAAATCCAATCCCATCACCTGATTGGCCAACAGCCTGTCACTCACTTCCTGCACAACGTTGTCTGCTTTCCCAATATTCTTAGGGGTTCATATGAACCAATGACCGTTTAGACTGCTGCTTTGATAACGCCCATCCTAGAAACTGCTGTGGGAGAGAGGGACTTCAGTCTGAATAATGAAGTGAAACGAAGTGGAACGAAATGGCAATTCAGACTGAGGTCAGGCTAAGAGTTTTCTTATATTGCATCAAATATGAACTGTGTTCCAAGAATAAACCTAGCGGTTTGACTTAAAGGATGTGAAGAATCAATTGACTGTGAGAAATCAACTTAATTAATTACTTGATTTTTTTGGCTAGAATCAGACTCAAGATCAAATACGGACTCACTGCTGTAAAAGACACAGAGCCACAGTTTGTTTAATTTTGGACCAAGATGCTTAAGAATCCCAATGCTATATTCTCCATAGAAAATATCCATCCAGGAACCAGGGGATGAGCGGGTCGCGTTCTGTGCTCTATGGCTGTGGACTCACCAGCAAACTCGTCGTCTTCAGGATCAGTGAAGATGAAGTTGGCGAGGAAGCCAGACATCTCCACTTGGAGGGTCTGAGGGCAGGAACAGCTCATCATCTTGAGGTCTGCGTCGGTTCGAACCCCATAGTCGCTGTACAGCAGCAGTAAGTCACACAGCAGTTCAAAGGCCTAGAGTGGAGAGGACAGCGAGTGTGCACAGACACAGTCACATACACAAACACAGAGCACTCATGCACCATGTATGAACTCTACGGTTATGGCATTGGAAAGTGATAGTACCTTGGTATTTCATGCCAAAAAATAATCAAAAAACGGCTAAAATTTGATCTGGCCTAAAGTAAATCAGATTTTATCCCATAGTGAAGATGTGAACCTTGTCTCTGATCTCAGCCTGGTGGGAGAACAGGCATTTCTCTGACACTTTGTAGAAAGACTTCACCGCCTTGCTCACTTGTTCCATCTGGAAGAGAGGAGTTGGCCCATGGTTGTTGTGACTGATAAGCACAGCTGTCAACCTGGTGTAGCAATTTTTAGACATCCACAACATTCACAAATTTAAATGGCAAATACATTTGCGTGACATTTTTTATCAGAGAGATACAATACAGAGAATTACCAACTGAAATTGGGCAATATAGAAGATGTAAATTGGTGCAGTAGCTAGCAATCACATGATGGTGCTTTCTTTTGAAAATTTAACTATGATGCTGCATTAAGTAATATTGAGGTTATCCTTTGCTCTTTGCAGAATGAATGCAGGTGTGCCTATGTGGTTACCACAGCAGGAGAGGAACCGTCCAACGCTTGCAACTTGGTCCAGAACAGATGGGAGGCAGCAGTATGCAGAGCTGCAACCATCAGCTGGAATCATATGGAGGACAAAGTCAGATGCCTGCCTTATCTGTGTGTGTGTGTGTGTGTGTGTGTGTGTGTGTGTGTGTGTGTGTGTGTGTGTGTGTGTGTGTGTGTGTGTGTGAGACAGCATTGTGTGGTGAAGGTGCTAGTATGTACCACATAATGCTGCTGTTGGTATACATCAGTGATTTTTAACCTTTTTGATAACAGGGCCAA
This sequence comes from Benthosema pterotum, assembly GCA_039105355.1. Taxonomy (NCBI): domain Eukaryota; kingdom Metazoa; phylum Chordata; class Actinopteri; order Myctophiformes; family Myctophidae; genus Benthosema; species Benthosema pterotum. The sequence goes on along the minus strand of CM076968.1, from coordinate 20,825,697 downwards.
TACTTATTCAGCATTTGAGCCACAGAGCACCATTTGTTGATATTTTCGCCCCCACAAATAAAGATTTCTTTTGCTTTTGTCCACAAATCCAGGCTGGATTTGGGAAACAAAACAGTCAAACATACAGATCAAAATGACCATTAATCTTCTACATTCACTAGTTGTGTAGACCTTAGCCTAAATCAGATGATGAATATTTTAACTCTTGAGAGTGTAAACATGAAACCAAATGGACCACCTGAGACTCTCTCAAGGACCACTGGTGGTCCCCAGACCACTGGTTGAAAACCACTGGTAAACATGCATGTACCATATATTTAAGCATTGTCTTATCCCCGTCAAGTATAACTGTCATAGTTGGTAGTAAAGTTTGATGAATTAGTTCTAAACTGATGGCAACCCTCAACCCACTTTTAACCCTCAATACTATACTAAACTGCAGTTGGCTCTCCACTCGGAGAGCTTGTGTTAGTTTTTTGTGTGCTTGAAAATCAGCTATTTTTCACTAATGTTCCCTACAGAATATTGATGCTGGCGTTCAAGTTCAAATCGTCCCACATCCAAAATGCACAAGAATGATGGACGGTGGCTGAATTCAACGTGTGAAAAGCTCACCCACCTGCTTGTTCAGGTCTGCAGACCTCACGCCCTTCTTCAGCAGCTGAAGACAGGGCTCCAAGAGCTTTAACCCGGTGATATTGAATGATCTGAAATCAAGTGCAATTAAAACACACACCGAGTGACGTATATACATTGATGCACACGTGCAAACAGTTTTGAGTTACCTGCTGAGAGCAGCGATCTTGGTCAAAGCTGTGGCTGCGCCATGCAGGTCATCTTCATCAGCAGTCCCCTAAAACACACATTTCTCTACTGCACTTTGCTGCTAAAGTAGCATGTGGTTTAGTGACGTGTGAGTGTGTGTCATGAGGTGTGTGTGTGTGTGCGCGCACGTGTGTACCTTCAGCACGTTGTAGACCAAGGGGTTAAGGCGGTCCGCCAGGCTGTCCAGCAGACGGCTGATGGCTGTTTTGGAGCGAGCACAGAAAGTGTAGTGCTCTGAGCACAGGGAGGTGAACAGACAGGCACACGCCTCCAGCACACTGGCCTCCGTGTGTTTCCTCACAATGTCACACATCTGCTCGAGCAGCACATCCAGGTACTGCTCACACAGAGAGAGAGAGAGAGAGAAAGATGAGCTGTGAATAGAGCTGGTCAAGTTAAGCCAATCTGCGTCACCAAGGAACCTAAGTTAACCTTGTCTAGTTGTCCGTTGGAGCTGTAGGTCTCCAGGTCAAAGTAGAGAGGGACTTCCAAGAGGCAGCTCACATACTTTGCATCTGCAGAGAACTGGAGGAAAGGGATTAGTGCAGCGGAGCCCCCAAAGTTAGTTAAAGACCACCACCCAACCCCCCAAGACACACGCTCGCTATTAATTTACAGTATACCAGTGGTTTTCAACCTTTTTGATACCAGGGCCCACTATTTATTCAGCATTTGAGCCACGGACCATCATTTGAGGACATTTTAGCCTCACCGACCCCAAAACTAAAGATTTATTTTGCTTTTGTCCACAATTCCAGTTCCAGGCTGGATTTGGAAAACAAAACAGGCAAACATACAGATCATAATGACCATAAATCTTCGGAAAGCACCAGGCTGAAATTGGCACTATATTACAATTGCATCTAACATGTGTATTGAGTCACCAATGCAACTTGCGTGGTGAACCATTCGGTGTGGTTTGGGCCTACAACTGTATGTTGGGTTGTACACCTTGACGTATTATCTACACGTTAAAAGTGTGCAATGTGTTCTATGAATCTGTATGTGCACAAGCCTGAATCCCCTGACAGCAAACACTTACAGCTGTGTTTACTGGGGTAACATGGAGGAATCAACTCCACCCAGGTACCTTCACTCTCTCCTATGTACCTTGGCCAACAGCTGCGGCAGGACAGGGATGAAATGGTTGGTGATACGCATCCTGTCTCGAGCTTGGCTTTGCTGATCCTTCTTGTTTAAGACCTGAACACATGCACGCACATCGCACACGGGGAGAGCGACACAAATGGTAGCATGACAACAGACAGTACAGCGTAAAGCAACATATGCAAACGGTATCGTATCAGCCAGTGAGGAAACCACAGAATTTGTATGCCACCTTCTTGCCCTCATCTCTCCCTGCAGGGGGCTTAGCCTCCGCTGCCTCTCTGACAGCACAGATCATGAGCTCTATCAGAGCACCCTCCTCTTCATACTGAAGACCTGGCAGACATAGACAGGTATCATGATCAGAACGCCTGTACATTTAAAGCTATAGTGCTGCGAGAAGAAGGAAGGTGGATACAATGCCCTCCGCTCTGAGGAAGTTTGTATTTATGTCAATCACCAGATTCTTGCAGTAGCAGGGAGGTCATGGTGTTCCAGTCCCTGAGCTCAGGGGCATTCCACAGGCTGTCCACTAGGTACGATCCATGTTCATGAATCTGGAAGAGGAAGGAGGCGGAGAGAGATGAGCTCCTGAGCGCTGAACCGACTCAATATGCAGTATGTACAGCATTAACATCAGATGAACGTCCAACTCCGAATGTTTGTTCGTTGTCTGGGCTCTATGTCTAATGTTAGCAGCTTTTGAAGGGATTGACATATTTGACAGAAAAAAACTTAATTTCTTCGTCTATTCAGGCTTATGTGCTTATATTTTATATTCATTTAGCTGCTCATTACTAGAGAAACCCATTGCAAATCCCTTTATTTTTTCATGAATATGCTTTTGTGACTCCAGAACCTCACATAAATCCTTCACCAGATGTTGCCCACAGAAAACATTAAAAATAAATGAAAAACTAAGGGAAGAAGTATCACTATCCGTCACCAGAACAATACCAGTAAGACAGGGGTTTTAGATGAGTCTATCATTGTTAAAATGGAGACTAAAGTTAGTGGGTTTGTGAGTTTTTTAAACTGATTTTGACTTTAAGTATCATGAGTCAGTGAAGAGTTTCAGCGCTGTTAGAATGACAGAGAGGAAAGAAGGATGAAGAGGACAGACGGATGAGCAATGGTCAATAAAGACAGAAAAAGAGGGGAACATATGGATATATTTATTTCTACATTGTTACAAGGACAGAGGAATTACCTCATACTTCATGTAGAAGTTCAGCAAGAACTGAAAAAAGTCCTTGGCGTCATCTTGGACAGCACGATGCAGCCCTCCAGCGATCTTCTGTTTCCATCTGACAAAACACACACACACACAGTGGATGAATTGAAAGTAGAAATTAACATTTAAATATGCTGTGTATGCTGCGTGTTGCAGATGCCTTACAGCTAAGCAAAAACAGAATAAAGTGTGGTAGATTTGTACTTAATGCATATAAATATTAGAATAAATTTTTATGTTAGCATACATGTTGTAGACGATAGTACCGGCACCAGCAGCCAGTCCTCTGTTGCTGGCAAACACGATATGATACAAATGATCACACTCTGCGTCTGTCAGAGCTCCCTCTGTCTGCCTACAGAACAGACACAAGCACACAATGTTTTATCATAAAACCCTAATGTAAAGTACATGATATACACATGTTGTACTGCCATGTTTTTGTTCTTGCTCAATGTAAATCACTCTGGGGAACTAGAACAGACTAGAAGGCTTTATACCTTAATTTGTAGTTGATACATCCTCACCAAAGAGGCCCATGTGTCATTTTGTGCAAAAGCCCATTATTGTCCATTATCCATACCATAAGCCCTCATTGTGGCTAATCTGCTTATTTTCATCACATAATACAGTAAGTAGTACACATCACAAATACAGTAAGTAGTAGAAGTTGTGTCACTTGGGACAACTTAACATTATGAAGATATGTCCCCAAAAATATATTTTTGAACAAAGGAAATAAGAACTGTCACAGGGTAGCCCGTGCCCCCCCACACCCCCATGCAACCATCCAACTTACTTAACACCACCGGACGGTTTGGAGGCAACTGAAGTGACTGTGGGGAGGAGGTCCTAACATGATTCTTGGGTCTTTGTTTGAATGCATTCATAATCATTTACTTGTATTTTATGATTGAATTGATCATATGCTTTCTTGAATGAAATGATACAAACAGACTTTCAGAGGAAATGGTTTATTGAATCATATGTTTTTTGTTGTTCACCTGTGTGGGCCTACAGCAATGGCACCCTTCATTCCTGAGCTCTTCTGCCAAAACAGAGCAGGACGCTACCATTCGCTTAAGTAGGAGGGGAAGGTGCCAAGTGTTGTGGAGAACATAGGGGTGTTTCACTATAAAAATGATAAATGGCGGTTTAATATATAATGAAGGGAAATCAAAGGGATGTTAAATAAGGAACATCTATTGCTTGTGATTTATACATTCAGTCGGTTGTAGCTCGTAGCTTGAGCTTGTAGCTCAGGTGTAATATAATTGTAAGATGTAAAGTGTGAGATAATTGGAACCCTCTCTGTGGCAGGATCCACTCCTATAAAAAGGAGACTGCAGAAAGGACTCCAGAGTTACACTCCAGCAAAACGGCTGCAAGGGCCCACATAGGGAGTATAGCCTACAGCAGTTTTGTTTGTTTTTTTCTGTCCTGAGTTTTGCTTTAAGTATGCTTAAGTATTTTATTTTCACTTTTGCCCAGTGTTATTTTGCTGTTTATTATTTTGTTCAAGCCTCCACCAATTGACCAACCTTACAAGAACTAAAACCCAATGTCCCAATGAAACCCAATGCTCCCCCAACTCTGTTGGGGGAGCATAAAAAATGACAACTTTATTAGAAAAGTGAGTAAAATAACAATATAAAAACAAAAAAACTGTTTTTAACAAGTTAAAAACACATCAGCTAGGAAATGCCACCCTGAACAGGTTTCAGTATGGTTTTGAAGGCATAACTACAAATAAAGCTAAGAAAGCCTTCAAGTCCAAATTGATGATCAGAATTGTCAATTTGTCCCAGAATTTACAATAATTCTGGGATTGGTTATATGTTTTATTATACTTCCCTCCCTTTGAGTTCCTACACCAGTGATGCATGCATTGAGACTCACTGATAGATGAGCAACAGCAGCTGCATGACCTCAACAGCCACGTCCAACTCCTTGTCTAGCGCCATGCTCAGAATTCTCTCCTGCACACACACACACGCACACACACATAAACACGCACACACTATATGAAAACCATGTATCTGTCAATGCAGACACTTTGAAATGATTTTAATTGAACACGGAACCTAATTGAACACAGAACCTGAACACGGAACAGCACTCATGCACGCCCTTTTGTCAAAACGACTGGCCACACTATATACCAAAGGTCACCTTCTGTTAAATATGCCAATCCCAGGTTGTGCTTCCAAAGCTCCGACACACAGCAAATGGTTTACTGTGGAAACGGTTTACTGAGTGAGGAAAGGAATGGTATTGGGGAAAAAAAAGTTTCAGAAATCAAGGAGGATTGCTGACTTTGAATCTGCTGGTGAACATCTCCAGACGTCCAATGAAATCCTTCTCCTGGTACAAACCCTGAAGAACGTGCACACACTGTAGACGCACTGAGCATTCCTGGAGGGACAAGCAACACCACACATGCATGTGCGCGCGCACACACACACACACACACACACACACACACACACACACAAACACACACACACGTCTTTAAAAAGCCTTCCGCGTCTTGGGAAGGCATTTTAATTATGTGTGGGTCCAAATTGGATGAAAACTAAATAAATAAGAAAGTGTAAATGCCAGCGTGCATGTGTGTGGGTGTGAGGATTCACCGTGTCATATAGGATCCATCCCAGGTATTTGAGATATTGGTCCTCGAGGAAGCAGCATGGGTTGTGCATTATCCAGGTGCCCAGTTCCTGGGTGCAGATGGCCCTGATCTCTGGCACTATGTCCCTGTACCGGTGGACGAACACACCACTGAAAGTGCTGTTGGTCATGACCGTCAGCTCCTCACGGTTCTCTTTCAACTGCAACACACACACACACACACACACACACACACACACACACACACACACACACACACACACACACACACAGAGAGAGAGGGAGAGAGAGAGACGCAAACACAGACACACAAAAATTGAGACATGCCAGTTATGTACTGTATAAGCAATTGGGGCTTCCATTGTGTGTGTGTGTGTGTGTGTGTGTGTGTGTGTGTGTGTGTGTGTGTGTGTGTGTGTGTGTGTGTGTGTGTGTGTGTGTGTAGCACCTGAGTGATAGTGTTCTGTAGGTCTTCCAGTCTGGCAACATCCTGGTTCTGGACTGGCTTGCTGATCTCAATTTCACAATGCCGTTTGGTGGTCTGCAGTCGAGCGGACACCTTCACAGATGCATCCACTACACCCGTCATCAGCTTCATGGCTGACCCGCACACAGACACAGACACAGACACACACACACACACACACACGTGTAGGCAACCTAACCCTCTGAAACTACAAAACTAGCTGTGGGACGTATGCTGTGGATACTATCCTATTTTCAGGGCATGTGACTAGTATGTGTTTGGGTGTGGTTGAGTGTGCACTGCGTTGCCGACTCACCCAGCAGTGTGCTGGTGTGCCTGAAGGCTCGGACCTGTGAGTCGGACATGCTAGTGAGCAGTGGCAGCAGAATGGAGAACAGGTGGTCGTCATACAGCAGGTCGTTCTCACAAGAGCGCACCAGAACCCGGACGAACTCACACAGCTTGTCCTTAAAACGATTCCACTTGGTCTCTGTGGAGCACAGAGGATAATTCCCGGAGACCTGGGAAACAGCAGTGGTGGGAGAGATGCTGTTTTATCTTATATAATGATGCAACAATGCAGTCATTTGAGAATTAAAATGTGACCACATTGTATGATAGGGTAGAAATCAGGTTTTTGCTGTAAAGTTGTGACTGCTGCAGTATAGAATTTGAATTTAGACAATTCATCACCCGTCACCCTACTATTACAGATGTTTCTGCAAAGAAATACAAAATATTTAATATTCATAGCTTTTGTGGCAGCCCCATGGATCCAAGTGAAATGGACTTTGGCTCTGCTTTGTTTAGAGATGTAATTGTGTGATTTGAATTTAGTGGCGGTGATTGAACACTGTTTCATGACTGACATGTATTTGTAATAATACAAAATTATAGCCAGTTTGTATAGAATATGAAAACAGACGTGTAGACTTTTCATAGTCTTGCATACGTGGGATGTTACGTGGGAAAGAGAAAAGAGCAAAAAGAGTTGACTTGGAAAAAACACAAGATGTTTTCCATTCCTCACCTCCTTGAAGTCTTTGGTCAGCATGCTGATGATAGTGGTGTTGTCCATGTTGTCTAACATCCTTTTGGTTACAACAACTGGACAAAAACACAGAATACATTCATTCTACTGAAATGGAATTAAATTATTTTCATATGCACATTTGCGATAACTGTTAAACATCAGCCCATTATCTATTGGAAACAAGAAAGAGATGCATCGGGCTCGGGAGTCGGGCTCGGGAGTCGAACCTGCGGCATGCCTGGACAAATTAATAGTACTGATTTTTAGAAGAACACACTAGAAGAACTGCTGAACTTCAACCCCTGCCACTCAGACTCCAACTGACCTTGACACCCGCAGCACATCACAATGAAGTTGATGAGCACCAGTAGAGCATCCTCTCTGTCCTGCTTATAGCAGTCCAACCACTCATCCACCACTGTCTGAAGATTGAATGGCAAAAAGATGTAGCCAATAAGATGTCTGGAGTTTGCGGTTATTGGTCGGTTACAACAATTAACCGGTCATTCTCTCATTGGCCCTCATTCGCAAAGAAAAAACAGACCGCATACACAAAAATCTATGCTGAAATCATTCGTCAGTGTTGTTTTTGTTGACTAAGACTAAAACTAAAGACTAAGTCGACTAAGGTTTTTGATATTTAGTCGACTACTAGACTAGACTAACTAAAAAGAATTCCGATGCTTTCCTCACCACCATGGCAGTCTTTGCAGAGAGTACGGCTTCAAACACGTCATTTGGTGTGATACCCGGTGGTTTCTCCTGGGTCTCTCTGCTCCTATGGACAGGAGAACCCTGACTGAAGGCGCTGTCTACAGGAGCGGGTAAGCTGACAGATCCCTTCTCTGCAGATGCAGCCTTGCTCCTTCTTGGTTTTGTAGGTGGCTTGAAGGATCACAAGGAAGACAAAGACAAAACATCATCAATACAAATAATGCAAAAAAACACATAAAACATACAATCTCCATACAACTCATAGACAAAAGCAGAGTGCAGTACAGTATACAAGACCTTAAAGTGCACCGATAAATTTACCCCAGTTTGAGGCTTAGCTGCGCCTCTCCCCCGGCCCCTTCTTCTAGACTTGGGCTTAGGTTCGACCTCATCCAGCTTCTCAAGACTGATAAATATGGACAAAATGAAGCATGTAAGCATTCCATGTAAGGACAGGTTCACTCAATACATTCACCCCTACGTGCTATGCTTAGATTAAACTGTTGAGATGTCACCAACCAAATGAAATCAATATGACATGAATGTTAAAATGTATTGAACTGGGTCATGGTGTGAAGTTCTGTGAACACAAACTCTCTGATCTGTAACAAAACGTCATGTTCAATGTATTGTAATAATACGTTATAAAATGGCTATGGACAGTATATATGCTGTAGCATGGAACCTCAAACCAGGAGGAATGGCTATGGGCTAATATTACCTGTCAACATCCGATAGACCGTCCATTGTTTCCAATGCTTCCAGAGAAGATGCTGTGCCTGAGAGAAAATAATTTGCCCGCCATTCACCATACAACTTTATGAACTATGCCCAGCTACTATTTTCATATGGATAAAGTAGGCTAAGCTCACCTAAACAGTCAGAGACAGCGTTAACAATTCCAGTTGTTTTAAAGTATACCTTTTAATCGTAGGGTAACCCTAGGGTTAGAGTGACGATTCCTCCTCAAAATGCTTGTCTTTTTTCCTCCTCTGTAGAAACTAGAAAGAGCGCCAATAACGAATCCGGCCAAATTGGCCAATCCACAACCAGGACACTCAGCGTCCAGCCAATCACAAGCTTCTTCTTCTTCATATGGATATGGACGATGGGATCATACGATTCAGTTTCGCACGTGTGTGCGTGTCATACGGTGTCATAGATCTATGGTGCGTGCAGGATCAGGACCGAATCCCAGGTCCTCTCGGCCCAAAGGGAATACATGAAGGCCAGGTCCAAATAATACTCGGACCAGCCGAAAAGTTGCGACATTGAGGGATCAGAAAACCGAGCTCTCGTGAGGGCTGTTGCAGCCTGAAAGAGGGACAAATGTGGGACAAAAGAGTGTACAAAAATAGTGTACAAGAGTGTCCATTCGTACCATAGACGTGCATACATAGACGTCAAGGGGGGTTTGAGCACCCCCTAGTGGCCCTCTCTGGACCAACATGCCCTTTTTAAAAGAGCAAAAAGATGCTGAAATGCTGTTTTCTATGCGTTTTTAACCCCCCAAAACTCAATTACTAACGACGTGACCAAAGATGATTCTTCTACTAAACGCCATCCTCTTCCCTTGATGGAGAATTTAATTTCACAAAAGTCATTTTGCCTGCAAATTGCTATAGGGCCTACCAGTGGTGTGGGGGTGCAGTGAGCTAAGTGATAGTTTGGGAAGCAAAAGGACCCTTATGGGTCTAGAGGAAATAGAATCAAATGGATCAGAGTTAATATAACATTTGACAATATAAATTGGGGGTCCCAGAGACAGAAATGGCAATAAATGGGGGATCCTCTAGCATATCTAAATGGGAGTCCTTGATTCTTCTCTGGCCCTGACATATATTTTCATATAGGAGGGAGGGGTGGACGACATGATAAAGTTTGGAAATCACTGTGTTAAACCATACAACTCAATATTAATTGTAAACAGCTGTAAAAAAAAAAAAATAAAAATAAATAAAAAAAATCTCTTTTGGGGGTCCCTGATGAGCAGTGGAATCATCCACTCTTCGAAGGAAACATCTATGCATCATTATTTTCTCTGACATACTGTACCATTAAAGATAAAGTATTCACACAACTTTATTGGGGAAAACAGAAGGGAAATACATTTTACAGCAGCATTAATAGGCTAAAAATACAGTGAAGTACAGTGAACAGTAGTATGGAATTTATAACCATAATTTTTGCTCATATCATTATTACTTTCACACTACTAAATATACTGGTCTGATAACTTGATAGTGATAGAAAAATGCCAGCTGGCCAGCCGCCACAAAACTTCGACCCAAAAGTCACATGCCGTATAACATGCTGTCAAATAGTCATACTGTGCTTGCAATCTAAGAAATCAAAATATATTATCTTTATATTATCTTTTATTTCTATACTCCACTATACCAATACAATATCACATGGTGTATTTTCAACATGCAACAATTCATTTGATAATGTGTATAACCAAAAATCTTACCACGAATAACTATTACAGACAACGTGAGAACAGTTCAAGTTCAGTGAACAGAATTAGTTTTCTACATACATTCTACAGGACTGTTCAGTTCAGAGTTATATGTCACAACTTTCACTTCAAGCTCATTTACAGGATTGAAGTAAAAAATCGAGGCAGGTTGACAGATTCTTCATGAACCTCTTCTTTATATATTTATTTATGTATTACTTTTGCCCGTGTCTGATCTGAATAAAGTGATGAAGGCATCTCAGTTTTACATTGGGTTTTAGTACTGGCCATTGTAGCGTGCGTGACTGTTTGCTGATTCACTTTCAAGCTGTGGGAAAGTGGGGAAAGAAATATTACATGTAAATGTGTACACTGCATTTAGCTCTCAAATATAACTACAGTAGGCTACATACTGTAGGTACACTTCAAGGCTTAAACATTACTCACCGCAATGGCCGATTTGACGGACTGAAGCTGGAAAAAGACTTTGCTGGCCTCCTCTGGACATACAGTCTTAATCTCATCTCTGGTCATTCCCAGCAGTAGCTGTCCACTCAACACGCCCAGGCTCCGCACTGTTCTGTAAAGACATGGAGCACAGAATCTTTGTGATGTGCTCCGCAACTTTAACAAGACGAGTTTTTGCGGAAGAATATTTTTTTGATCCACGATCCGTATTTGACTTACATCTTCGAAAAGCCTTTGTACTCTAACCAGGCTCTTACATTTGCAGGTGTGGATGATGCATCCAGATGAGGTGCTCCACGTGACCCCTGATTTTAGGTGGATCAATAGAAAAAGAAAAACAATCAACTATTATTAACTGAAAGGTATTCATAACACATTTCCTCAAATAGAGTTGTCTACAAATAGACAACTCTTCTATTATATGTTTTAAATGAAAAGAAAATAGTGTTGTTGTTGCAGGGCTTGCACAAAAGATAGATATTGAAGAGTTATAGATTATACTAGAACAGTGGTCTTCAACCTTTTTGATACCAAGGCCCACTATTTATTCAGCATTTGAGCCATGGACCACCATTTGATGACATTTAAACCCCCAAAACTAAAAATTTCTTTTGCACAATTCCAGACTGGATTTCAAAACCAAAAACAAACAAACAAACAAAGCAAACATGACCATTAAAAATGACCATTAATATTCCACATCCTCTATTTGTGTAGACTTGGGCTAATTCACATGATGAATATTTAAACTCTTGAGAGCGTAAACATGAAACATGAAAAAAATGAATGAAACATGAAAATGAAACATGAAAAATGGACCCTCGCGGGTCCATTTGGTTTCATGTTTACGCTTTCAAGAGTTACACCCTGGTTAACCAACTTTCCATCATTTAGCTGGGGACCACCTGGAACTCTCTCAAGGACCACTGGTGGTTCCCGGACCACTGGTTGAAAACCACTGTACTAGAATACTACTCAATGAATGTGGGCTGCTAGCTAGACGTCCTCAGTAGAATGTTGTATGTACTGTACAGTGTTAGCTCACCCGTGACTGTTCCATGGGTCTGGCTCCATCCATAGGCTCCAGAACGTTCTGAGGAACGTGACCCTCCTCCTCACGTGCGTTTCGAACAAGCCACCATTGCTTGGACCTATCCAGCACCTGTGGAAAGGCAAATAAAAGCCCAGCATGAGAGCGATAAAGTACTAATGCCTCGTATAGTGCTGTTTATCTTTGTATAAGCACTGGACCATATAAACCGGATGCACAACTATTAGACAGGAACGATACCAATCTTTTACTAATGTAGTTTGTGAATATTTCAATGGAACAGAGCAACAAAGCTGACAATAACAATATTTAACAGTATATTCAGTGTAGTGTACAAACGCCAAACACCAAATTATTATTTTTAATAAGATGTAACTTACAAATAAAAACGTAAAGTGAATTAACGTCATATTATATATTGTAGCGCTGATGAAAGACAACAAATGTCTTTCATTACCTGAACCACATCTCCTTTCATGACATTTAGCTCCTGGTTGTTCCTGGCCATGAAGTCATAAATGACGCGCATGTACAGTGGCGGCTCACTGCGTCTGCAAAGTGTAGAGCAAAAGTGTCACAGCAACCGCAGTGGAAACAGGCACAGATTGCAACGATATTGGCCAGGAAGTATAGTATGCATAGTTGTGTATTTGAGTGTAAGTTTACAACGTACCGTGTCTGCGGTGGGGGACCCCACTGGCTGTTCATTCTGGGCTGTAAAAGGCAAAGTAATACAACTGAATGAACATACCTAGTTGCTTTATGGATATCATTATCTCCTACACTCCCACATTGTAAACCTTATGTGTGTCCTTTGAGAAGTTTATGGTTTGTGGAATCCTAATAGCGCAGGGCAGACTGTGTCAGTGCCATTTGGGTGGGTCTGTTGGTTGGTATCAATTGGTGGAGTCTCCATCCCACCAATAGCCAATAATGTGAATACAACCTATGATGACGCACTTCCTATGTTAACCTCAGCATCATATAGAGTGCACTACAGTGCTGTACTGGATTATGATGATCAGATTGTGTAGTAGTAGTAGTAGTAGTAGTAGTGTTTTACCTCTTCAGGTAGCTGCTGCCTATCTCTAGGTGGGTAGCCGTGGCTGTCACCCATCTGTCCATAGCCATGCCCATCTCCCATCGGTCCATTCTCAGGGGCCGGTGGGAAGCGCTGGCTGTTGCTCCTGCTCAATGATTCATTCTGAGAAGGAGGTGGTGCAAGTACAGGCGGTGGCAGCTGCCAACCGTCATAGAATTCTGGGATGTAGGGTGGGATGGTATCACCATCTGCCAACCTAGACCTATGGTATGAAAAGAATTAAGTAAAAAATCCTGACCTGCGGGGTCGCAGAGTAGACCGGTGCAATAATAATAACAATATCACTCTTTAACAACGATGGCGGTGGTGGTGCGCTGTTTTAAACAGAATTTAGTTTTAAACATAGGTTGCCAAAATGATGTGGGTCCGATCGCTACAAGGTCCCCCTATTCGAAACGAGTAACCGAAGTGCACTTCTAAGGCAGATATAGAATCGTAGATCAACATAGCAAGTATCTACTGCCTCCTGGTGAAGTGATCTGTGGTCAAATACTGCAGCATCAGGACCAATGAGGCCACCTACCGTGGGATGTTCCAATAGTCTCCCAGAGACCTCCAGAGCTGGTCCTCCTCCGGACTAACTTCCTGGCTGAGCAGCATCAGGGCAGCCTCAGTAAGCAAAGGAGAGATGACAGTTGGGGGCAGATCTGCGCTATACTTAGGCACTATCTGTGGAAAGATAAAGGAATTAAACCAAACGCCATCACCTAGAACAGGGTGGACTGACAGTCTGGCATACAGGGCATTTTCCCGGTGGGCCGACCCCCCCGGGGGCCATTAATGTCGTGTTTTAATTAAAAAAAAAATCTGCACAAAACCGGCCCACGAATCAGTGCTGGCGGCCCTCTGTCCTCTTCAAATGAGACTGCCTATTGCAGGCTTTTTATAGTTAACTAAAACTAACTAACTAATTTTAGTTAGCCCGAGCCCCAGAGCCCCTTATGTCTTAAATTCTCATGGGGGCTCAGGCCCCGGAGCCCCCACAAAGATTCAGAGGGCCGCTCTGAGGGCCGCTCTGAGACAAAATTGCCCGGTACGTTTTGAGCTCCCAGTCCACCCCTGCCATCACCTAAATCAGTATGAGACATAATAGGTGGCTGTGGCCTATGGCTAAAAAATAATGCAGGTCATTTACTGTAGACTGAACTGCTAGTGCAGACAAAAGAAGAAAGACTCACCGCTTGTAAATAAGCAAAGAGGAAATGGACATATTCAGGAGCAGAGGGATTGCTCAGTTCTCCATTCAGTTTGCCCTGCAACATCACAACATGCAGAATACATACTTTTCAGATCAATATGTCCTTTTTCCAAAGTGAATCTTTTTCATTTAAAAAACATTTAATTTACCATTTACAGTACTTGTCAGAAGACACTTAAGGGTCAAGCGACAAAATATAAATTAGCCCTTAAACTTTTGCATAATGGGGTGCAATAATATTCCTCTCAACACACTAATGCTTGATTTATAGGTGTTAGATGTGCACTGGTGTTGCGTACTGAAAATAGATCTACAAGTGCAATGAGTAGCTGCAAGCTTGTGGATCATTTTCTCCAGTACGCAAATAAGTATCACCTCTAAGATACCATAGGCCTTGTCCAGCAGCAAGTAGCCTTTCTATCATCAAACTGCATGCAGTAAATTTCCTTTCCCTTTTTATTAGTATGTAATAAAAATGCAAGATAAGCAAAATGAACTACAAGCTTCTGCCTTTTTGATCACCTTAACAAGAAAAAATAAATGATATAAACTATGTAGTTCAACAACACGAGCTTGAAGACATACCAAAAGGTTGAACCCATATTTGAATTTTTGAAGACAGGAAACGTAGTCCTCCCAAGGTGGCAGATTGATGTCTGGTACAGCTGTGGAAGTTAGAGAAATGGGAAAAATACAGTACATGTTGATATTCTAGGAGCACCTCACCCATTTTTTAACATTGCATTAATATATATATTTTTAATGATCAAAGCTGCCTATTAATGATGTCATTGGTAGGTGTAGGCATGTCCCTCAGACACGCAGAGACAGAAATGGTGCCAATTATATGGTACTTTAAGGCAAAATATAACCAATGACAAAATATTAGGTATATACTGTATATTATATACTATATATTATAAAATTTAGCCAGTACAGTAAAATCAATAAAGTAAATTACATTTCTTCTTTTTCTTCTTCTTCTTCTTTCCCTCTTTGGATGCAGATTCATCTGCAGCAGCAGATACGTTTCCCACAAAGATCTCCAAATCAGTGATGACATGGTTAAGAATGTCCTATGGGGAAAGGGGAAAGAAACAGATGTCGCTGTAATCTATGTATAAATAATTTAACATTTTAGTGACAATTGGTGGTGTGTATGATATGCGTGTTCTATTCAAATGATAATGACAATCCATATGTAATGTAACAAGACCATTCAAAGAAATATGTTGTCCTTGGTTCGGCAGGCAGCTTATTGTGAACAGAGTAGTATAAATACAACTTACTATGTTTCTGTCTGTCTCTGTGTATTGGGGTTGCTGAGGCACCTCTTGCTGATTGCGTGATCCATTCATTTCATTATTGTACAGCATTTCATCTTGGTTGTGAACCGGTGGAGGAAACATATTGTCTAAGAGACACAGACATAAATTAATCATTATAATTCTTTAAAATGTTCTGGTCCCCATCCCAACAAACATTGCTGTGATTCTTCCACCCCATCTCTCTCCCTGTTTCCTGTCTACCAACTGTACTTCTGTTGATAAAGGAAAATATATATAAAAAATGAAAGCACACACTGATGCTGTGAACCTACATGTTCTCAAGCCACACCTGTAGGAGCAAAACCTACTACACTCCTCAGATATGCAACCTTACTGAACACAATATATTCTCAAACAATGGCACTGTGAGATTGCAGGATTGCTGCAAATGATGTAACTTCATCATGGTCTCAACTGTTATAGAGTTTGTAATAACCAAATTGTTGTGTCCAGGTTATTACAGGTTTGTAACTGAGTGTACAATGGACACCCATGGTTCCTCATTTGGTATAATTTCAACACTCAGAGTTAACACAGAGGATTCCAGTGATGGAACCATGGCCTAAAACCTTATAATTAAGATGGTAAAGGCATCCTGGCCTACAGTCATGTGCCATTAGATGGAGCTGCACCTGAGCTTCTCCTGGTCCACTGAGAGGGCGGATACTCCATCGGTGGCGGGGTACTATCGTGCAGCACAGCACGAGGTCCAGGCTGCCGCACACCTCCTGGAACATGTTGGCCTATAATGTTTTCTAGATTGATCCTGAGAACGCCCCAGACAGAAGAGTTGAAAACATGAAGCGATTCAATCAAGAAAAAAACGGATCGGTTGCGATCCAAGAAAGTATGACAACTACATTTCACGTTTGAGAGAAAAGCCGCTATACTGTACCTGATGTCATACGGCTCTCTGGGGGGCTCTCTGAAGGACTCTCTGAAGGGCTCTCTGGAGGGTTCCATGTTAGGGCCTCTGTTTTGCAGTATCTTGTCCAGATCACCACTGATATGCTCTGCCTGTAGAACCAGGTGGGATGCGTATATGTCAGTGTAAACATGAATACTACCGGTAAAGCAGAACTGTCTGTTTTACACAACGAAGGGTGTATAACCTACGGAACTGTATAACAGTTCCGTAGTTACCTGAACATTGAGTAAATGTTCAATTCAGATCGTACAATTAAGTGATACATGAAACGGAACAACCCACAACCTGACGTGAAGTTACAGCTTACTTTATGATCTCCCACGTCAGTAGCCGACCACAATTAAAATGCAATATTTGGGCATCTTGAGAAGGTCATGGAGGGTTGAGGTTGTACAGTAGTTAGATTTGACTCACCCCAACCTCCTCGCACTGGAACATGTAGACCTGGGGAGGGCCCCTGTTTCGTTCCTGCACCGTGATGGTCAGGAGTGAGTTGTAAGCACAGCTGTCCAACACAGACTTTGTTTCCAGGATGTTGCCTAATTGCAGTGTTTCCAGTGCCGCCTAGAGAAAGAAAAAAAGGTATTAGAGACACAGTTAAAGTAGTGCATGACAACATTACTTTGTGACATTTCTTTCATTTCAATTTGTTTATGTATTCATATAACCTGGAAAAAATGTTAAGAGCAGTCAAAACATTTGGTTCAGTTAGTAAAACCCAGGGAACTGCAAGTCCACTGGTTGTGCATTCCACATTTGCTAGTAGTATAGTCTTGTGAAAACCCTCAAACCTTGGTCTCAATGTCACTAAGCAGTAATTCCGGTCCCTGGAGCTCCATGATCATATCTTGAGGCCACACACGGCTTTTGGCGTCCAGTCTCTTCAGTTTGGCAACACAGTCGTCGAGGTTCTTCACCTCCTGGCCATCCAGTTCACAGGTGAACAGGTGCTACAATATATACAGTACAGTCAGTATAGTAAGTACAGACATGGACCTCACTGCACATCCACGGTGTTTAGGAGTTTAGAGATCCAATGAGCTGCTTTTTTCCCCAACAATTCACAAACACATCAACGGTCAATGACTAGATGCGTAGGCTAAAAGAAAATGCTGTACACATTTAAATACATCTTACTTTGCTTACTACAAAACACAATGTGTGACAACCGTGATTAGATCATGTAACAACTGAACACTTTAAATACATGTATTTGTTTTGTTGCTTATGTACATTTTTTGTAGGAGAGCTGGAGATACCACTTTCTAGTTTCTATGAGATGACAACTGAAATTTACACAAACTAGGTCACATATTTATTTTGCTCTTACCTCCACTCTGTAGTGAAAGTTATCAGATTGTTTGTTCAGCGTGTCTGAGTACTCCTTTCTTTGCACTGGGATAACAAGGCAACATCTGGTTATAAGAACAGTTGTCTATAACGTATTTTAGATTTAGAAAATGTATAGGATGGTGCAGGGGTTGTCATAAACATACTGTATATAGATTTGCCACTGGGCCTGGATGAGCTGTTTCTCTGCAAATGGGAACTCCTTGTTTCATCATTTTCGTGACCTTGAAAGCCTTTTCTCTGGAATTGGGAACTCCTTGTTTCATCTGGCTGGTAACCCTGAAAACCCCTTCGGTGGAGAAAATCTTCTGTTGGAAACCCCCTAAAACACAACACCCAAGTCAATCTTCACATACTATATTGTAGACTAGAGCATGCCTGAAATAAATATCAGAGCTGAATTCGACATATGAAATGAATTCTTATATAGCTACTGTAGGTGTAAGTTAGAGTCCACAGAAGTGAACCTTTCAAGCCTGGTTTCTCAACTTGCTGCTTACTATATAAGCCATATTTATAAACCTGGTGGGTCAAACCAAACACCCATTTAAAGCCAGGATTCCCCAGCTTTGTGACAAAAGTCAAACATTTTGTCAAATATTTGATATTACAGGCCTACTAATGGCCTACTAATATTGCAGTACTGCTATATACTTTTACTAAAGTAAAAAATTGTGAGTCCTTTTCCACCACTGCATGCCGATAACCCATTGCAATAATACATGACACCGATATTAAGATAAGGCATTGTAGGCTGACATTATTATCAGTGTGACATGATAGGGTGTGAACATTAGAGTGAACAGAATAATAATGCAACTCCCCCCACTCACATCAGAAAGGCTACCAAAATATTACCACCACAATCCGACATGATTATTAATACTTATTACTGACCTTGGGGAATAAGAAAACGGTCCTCCATTGTTTCCATACATTTTCAAACAGCAATATTAATGACCTGCAGATCTCTGGTATAGGGAGAAACAGAATGTTGGCATGGGAGAGATCACTGAAAACCTTTTATTCCTACAGTACATGGTGAAAACATCATAGAATGCTTAAAGCAGAGTTGACACACCATGACACCAAGCACAGAGGATATCGCTGAAAAAGTCTTTCACGAATGGCCTCCCGAAATAAAACAAGTCTGTTTTAAGAGTCCAGGGTGGACTCTACCTTTATGGACTCAATTGCTGAGGTTAGGTTATACGAGGCAAACTGAAACCTATTGCACAATTGGCATAATGACCACAGTCCAGTGTATCACTCACACAATAGCTAGATGAATAAAGTGGATCTCATCAGTGCAGGGAAATAACGGCACTTACATTGATTGATTAAATATCGTATTGTCCCGAATATAAGACGATCCTGGTTATAAGACGGCCCCCATTTTTCAAAACTCATTTATGTAAAAGAAAAAGAATGAATGTCAAATAATATAGTCCCCAAATATAAGATGACTACATTTTTTAGGATATTTCCATTGGAAAAAGCACTGTCTTATATTCAGGGCAATAGGGTACTTGATGATAGGTAATTTAAATAACATTTAAAAACAAAGACTGCTTTGCATATCAGAAATCTGAATTACTCTAAGGCTGAAACAACCAACTCACTCGACTGACACAAGGTTATTCTATAAATGCTTTACCCATCTGTCAACACATTAGAATTTTGACTAAAAGTCAGAATTCTAGCCAGTCACACTATACAACATTTTAAGAGCCTTTTCCTCGACAGCCTCTTCTATCGCAGTTCCATTTTTCAGCAGAATATGATGCTACAGTTAAGAATGATGTCCCAATTATCCTTCAGCAGTCAGTGCAGCACATTCCACTTTAGATGCATTAATTTAGTCTTTACCTTAATATTGTCTCAATGCTGTTCTCATGGTTCCATTCCTTCATAGAGATTCCATCAGTACTGGTCTTTGCCCTCCATGGAGTGAAAAGATTCTTAACTTCCTGCATGAAGGTAGAAGGACCAAAGTGCAAACTGCTAGAATGACTACTCAGGAGGGTTGGGCTAGTGTGACCGCAAACTATATGATCATGTTATGATTTAATGTGTCAGGTCTCCTGGGCGATTATGGGTCCAAAGGTTTAGAAATGCCTAGTGATATTGATTTTCCAGGTGGTCAAGGCCCTGACACACCATGTTTTAAGTGCCTTTATGTAATTCCACACGTCATTGTTTTTGTAGTTTGATGGTAGTGATAATACACTCATATGCTGTATAATCTAAACATGAGAGCTTTATCAGCACACACTCATGCTGTATAATCTACAAAAGATGAGAGCTCAGTTCATACAGTCATACAAAAATACAAGCACAGGGGTTTGGCGAAGAACCATTTATTTTACTATGGACTGACGTGTATATTATGTACACACTCATCATATTGACAGAGACCATGTTTATGAGGAAATAGTTTATTTTATAAAGAAAAAGGAGGGGGAGTCTCGTCACAGTACGAATGAGGATGGTCTTCTCTGAAGACTTGACAGTTTAGGCTGTAGCCTTGGTCTTAGCCAGCGACTTCAGGTCTGTGATGCACTTGGCAATGCTCTCCTTCTCCTGCAGGAACACAAAACAAAGGCATATGAATGCAACATTTGTGTCTGTAGGGTTCTTAAAATATTACATTTTGTTCCCTCGGCTCTATGTTCCCCCGCTGTAATTGATCTAACCCTAACCTCAGCAAAAAAAATCCTAAACCTAACCCTAATCTCAGTAAAATAAAGAATCCCAAGGGATTGAGAGAACATAGAGCTGAGTGAACATAGACATAACCCCTTCTGGATGAACCCATCTTTTCTGGGCTCAGTTTTGCAGCAGCTTGGCATGAGGAAATAAATGTTTGAATTGTGAAAGTGTCACACCTCTGATTGACCTACGGAACTTCTGTCTGGAAGCTAAAAGAAGAAGTTGAACACCACTTCCAGCCCATTATATTCACACCCCTCATTTGATTGGTCAATAAGCTTAATAAACTTGTAGGCAGATCCGCAAACTGCTGCAAAAGCTCTCACTCAGTTTCAGTATTCTGCCTGACAGGATTGGGAGCCCTCACATGCTAATCAACCAGAGCATCTACTAAGACTCAGTGGCTACCTCTAGTGGCAAGTAAAATGCTGATTACATTACAACAGAATGCTAAACCTCACCTGTTTCATGAAAATGTAAAGCAATAATACATTTTATTTGACACCGTTGTCAACTGATCATAATGAAAGACGCAATAATGAGATTAAATAGTCGAGAGATGTCTTGAAGACAGTGTTTTATTTGTTTTACTAATGTTTAATCTCCTCTGAGCATTAGTATATTGTGTTCCTCTGTGTTTTTCTTTGCTTTTGTCAGTCACACATGAATTTGGGTTTGTTACTGGAACTCATGCTATGTGATATGCAGTCCACACTAGAGTTCTCAAACTCTGCCCGAACCCGACCAGGACCGAACCCGAACAGGCCCGACCCGACATTTAGGGCCGGGTAGGGCCGAAAATCTATCCTAATCAATAGGGCCGGGTAGGGCCTAGGGCCGCATGAAAACATAATATATATTGAATTATTTTAATATAGTAAGAATAATAGTTATTTTCTGTATTTACCCATTATGAAGATGGTGCTGATTGCATTTCAATTTTAATCTGTGGTGAATTCTCAAATTTTGCCCAAACCCGACAGTTTAGGGCCGGGTAGGGCCTAAAATCTATTCCATTTAGTAGGGCCGGGTAGGGCCTAGGGCCTGAACTGTTAGGGCCGGGCCTTAATTTTCAGGCCCGTTGAGATCTTTAGTCCATACTCCACACAGGAGAATGGGCCACAGTTGGTGACACAGTTGACAGCCGGAATTTAGACAACTGATTAAGGCTGGTTAAAGCTACTGGAATGTTAAGTCGGTCCATCCCAGGATATACATATACATTGTATGTTTTAGTTATACACTATAGACAAGTTTGATAAATGACCTGAGCAATGCATGATGCGTTATATACTATTATAAGAAAACTCCATGTGTCTGCCTTGATGGAGTTCTCTCCACTACTGACCTGCTGAGGGGTGATGCTGCCAACAACGTTCTTCTCCACCCAGGCAACCATGTGCTCCCGCTCCAACTGGCGGTGGAGCTGCTGAAGGGCGATCTGGTAGTCCAATCGCTTCTTCACCTCGTTGTGCACCATATGTATCCTCTCTCTGCGGTTTGTCTCTAGAAGCATCGCAACGTTGTTCTAAGAGAGAAAAAATAAACAGTCTACTTCACCAATGGAAATATGAGCAATGACTGCCAATGAGCAGGACTGGAGTGATACTTCTCGCAAGGAAAATGCTTTGCAATGCATTAGAATTAGATACATTAGTTTGCTGAAGGAGCATGAGACTATGCAAGCAGGTTGCATGCAAGCAATGAAATCCCAAAACAGCCATTTTGTCCTGCATTTGGGTCGCAATGGTCCCCTCCTCGTGTCTTAACTAATCACAACAATTGGGTTGGGGCTTTAAAAACAACTGGTTTGTCCATGGAAAATGCTCATTTCTGCTTACCCTCTTAGCATCAAAGAGCATTGCTCTTCCCTCTACTCTCCACTGCTCCTTCTTCTCATCCTCAATGCCCTGAGCCAGGCTGGCCATGGCCAAGTCCTTCACTTCCTGAGCCTTGGCTACTTTCTCCTGCAAAGACACACACAGAGAGACACATTTTAGCAACTGCATCCTACAACATATGCTGTGATAGTCAATTCAACACATTAACCAACCCACAGAATGTGTACCGTTTATTAAAGGGGGAATTACATGTTTCCTTGTGTTTTTTTTATCCACACAAATAACCAAGTTTCAGGCTTTCATATCACGTAGGAACAAAAGTCTTGTCTGATTTTTGCCTCATGATGATGTCGTCAGTGCACCCTGCTATGTATAATTCCTCCTCTTCTTCAGTCTTTAATTACAAATTTGCATTTCCACTTTGTTTACAATGTCCAGCATTGGTAGGTAAAACGGCTTTCAAAGTCCAGAAAGAAATTACTGGTTATATCAGAGTGGTGAGGCTCAAACCATTAGAATTAAGCTTTAGGGAAATATACAATATGATTTTAAATATGATATCATATTTTTGGGGAAGGAATGATATTGACCACCGCACAATGATGTTTGACAATACTGATTTAACGTGGGCAGCCAGTGCACCCGTTCTGGGGCAAACATTCAGTAAAGAAATGTAGTACTGCATGCTGAAAACAGGCCTATTAGAGAGTAGATCCCTATAATGGTACGTTATTATAGGTGCCATTACTGTGATTTTCATTATAGACCTGCGCAGTGACGTCACCAACCCTGTTCCACTAGTGGATTCCTCATTCATTTTCCTCATAGACTTTTCGAAAATGGTTAATAAAAACACGATTGTGCCACGGCCAAAGCCAACTCGGGTCGTGACAAATCATGACAAACACGATATTGTCATATAATATATAATTAGCAAGAAGTAGAAAACGGCATGATACAAGACTTTTTGTTTCGTTTTTCATCTTATTTGATTGTCCCAAAAGTTTGTGTGTGCCATCATGATTCGTCACGACCCGAGTTGGCTTTGTCCGCGGCGTGATCGTCGTTATATAAATTATTATGAGAAACATGAATGGGAAATCTGTTTCTGGAACAGGGGCGGTGACATCACTTTGCAGGTCTATATTTGGGGTACGGAGAAGTCGGGCCGCCGCGAAGTCGGACCCTGAGTATAGACAGAGTTACGCTGTTGCAAACCCTGATCACTAAATGGGATCATTCCAATGGCGGCTCTCCTACATAGACTTCATATTATCTTCATTTTAGATTGTTTTGTAATACTATAGGATATAGTAAAAACATCAGGCAATAGCCTGATGTTCATAAATCCCTTTATTTTACGTCATTTACTACAGCATACACATTAACAACCCAGCTTTGATGATTATACATACATTGTTTTATTTTAGAATGTTTTATAGCCTACTACTACTAGTAGGCCTACAGCATAGACATTAGAGACTTTAGTTGTCACTGTGCAATGCTTTATAACAGATGTTTACATAGCTCTTATTTGCACCGCCATCGTTGAAAACAATGTATTACAAACTCCAGTTTGTCCCTCTTTCAGGCTGAACAGCCTTCCCGCGCACAGTTTCTGACCCCTCAATGTCGCAACATTTCGGTTGGTCCGACTTCGCGGCGGCCCGACTTCTCTGGTGACCTATAGTTGTCTACATTGTGTATGTGTACTATTGGTTATTATTATTGTCCACCTTGCGTCTCATCATTATAGTTCCTATTATTTCAACCATTATTGTTAGTCCATTTTGTGTCTTCTTTCCACTCTTATGAGAGGGCTAGACTATTGCAGAACTACGTTGTGAAAACATAACAGTCTCAGTGAGAAGCCCACCTCATTGAGTTTGTCAGCAAAAGCTGCAACATCAGGGCCAAATTTCTTCACTCCATAGACAATAACGGCTGTTATGGACAGAGCAGCGAGGGTCTCAGGGTTGATGATGTAGATCTCCTTGGAAAGCAGGTAGGTGAGGAGACCGGTACCCAGCATGTAAGGGCCTGGAACATAGCAATGAAAATACATTTTGGCGAGAGTCAATGTCACTATTCAGTCTTGACATGTAATGGAGTGGACAGTGACATAGCACACAGGAGCGCAGGAAGCGAACACAGTTTGCTTACCCAAATATAGATACAGTGTGTGATGGAGGTCTCAACGGGGCTTAAAATTAAGGCCCTGCCCTAACTGGGCCCCAACCTATCAGGCCCGAGGCCCGGCCTGGCCCGACTCAATGGACTGGATTAGTCCCTACCTGGCCCTAAACTGTCAGGTTTGGGCAAAATTTGAGAATTCTCTGCAGAATCTCAGAACTCAGAGTAAAAGTGAAATGCCAAATTTACTTATCTTCATAATAGGTAAATACAGAAAATAACTATGATTTTACTATAATAAATTATTTCCATATATATTATTTTTTTCATTTAGTTCAAGGCCCGACCCGGCCATACTGGTTAGCATAGATTTTAGGCCCGACCTGGCCCTAGATGTCGGGTGGGTCTGTACGGGTTCGGTCCTCGTCGTGTTCGGGCAGAGTTTGAGAACTCTAGTGTGTGATGCACGCCCAAATATGGACGCACACATGGACGGAGTGTGTGACATACGGACATTTCGGCTTGGATTTTATGAAAGACTCTTGATTCAACTTCTCTTAAGAATTATCACGCAATATGTAATGTGTTGTGCTTCACCATGTTCATCAATAGATGAACATAGTTCTACCCCAGTTGCAAGGAAGAATTCGATAACCTGACCCAAGTAGGCAAGACATGACATTATTCAAAATAAGCCAGTTAACCTGTGACTCCAGTCTTGGGGTAGAGAAGCTGGAACAGCTCTTCGGGGAAGAGTCCATGGCGGACTTTGCCTCCCTTCTCTGGGAGAGGAGGTACAGGTGCCAGACTCTGGGACGTTGTGTGGAGGGAGCGGGATGCTTGGACCAGTCTACGATATGGACAAATAAAAATACATGAAACAGTGTGAAAGTAAACGCACATACGACAAGCGCAGTGTGCAGTGAGTAGTAGACACTGGTTGAGTGTGCCTGACTGAGTGTGTCTTAGCTACAATGTGGTATGTCATGTTGATGAGCACATCATCTTGTGTGTTGAATAATAAAACTACTGCTATGTCTCTATTGATCATTGTTGTTCAAGTAGATCACCTTAAGTAGCATTAATTGACTACAAAAAAGATAAATACGTACCCTGCTCCAAAGTGACCGCCTTTCAAGGCATTGGCTGAAAAACAACATTGAAACATTCAATGTCAGAAAAGTCAACATAGTGACAGGTGGTCTCAAAAGAGACAGAACATTATGTCCCACCAGTTAAAAGATCTGTTTTTGACTACTTGGCCTGGCTGTAATGTGCAAATTATAAAAGTTGCAAACAAACATGTATTCCAGATTATAACATTTGATAACATTTAGGCAAATATGCAATGACAGTTTCAGACAACCAAGCTGTATAAGGTGACATCTGCAGGCATGGATTACTTTAGCTAGCTAGATGCAGAGCCAGTAAAGACAAGGTTACGCAAACTCCGTTCACTCCATGGGGCCAGTCCAATGGCGCCACTTATACATAGACTTCTATTGAGAATGGGTAAAAACAAATGGG
The DNA here is from genome assembly GCA_039105355.1 of Benthosema pterotum. NCBI lineage: Eukaryota > Metazoa > Chordata > Actinopteri > Myctophiformes > Myctophidae > Benthosema > Benthosema pterotum. The sequence continues at coordinate 20,799,588 of CM076968.1, read as the reverse complement.
GACAGGTCCTGGACCTAAAGTACGCAAATATGCAATGAACTCTGGCAACAACCTAGCTTTATTTTAGATTGTTTGTAGTGATAGTACAACATTAACATTACAGAGACTTTAGTTGATATTTTACAATAGTAAAACAGCAATTGGCATGTTGCACACGTTCCTAAAGTAGACAACGTATCCCCAACTCCAGATTGTCCCTCTTTCAGGCTGCAATGATCGGCGCTCGAGCTCTCAGATTCTGACGCCTCAATGTCGCGACTCTTCTACTACATCATTCTGCTAGATGCTAGCGTTAGCTAGTGTATATTAGTTACCGACAGCAGAGGAAAATAATCGCGCAGATACAATTTCACCAGCGTATATTATCCAACCAGGCATGCATTAGTGGACTCAGCTATGGATAATATAATGCTGTTATGTTTGCTATAGCCTACATGGTAGCTGCCTTTAGCATAGCTCCAACAGTCACTCATTCAATGTGTGGCGGCCTTCACTTTACCCTTCATACACATTCGGTCCAACGTTACGCCTTACTTCATAATTACACTCTTATTAAAAATGAGCTGTTCGATGCGATCTCGGGGGCTCTATTAAAAGCATACCTGACACGAAAACAGCCCTTGACAGCATGTCTGAAGAATGAAATGCCAAGTTCTTGCTACAACTTCAACGGGCACCCTTGTGTTGGCCTCTTCGTGCCCTTCTACAGAGAGGATGGTGAACGCACAGGAAATCCCTGTCAAATAACGCGAGAGTAGGTCTACAGCATGTTGGCTTTATGCACTGCCTTTCCATTAGATGGCAGTGTAGTCCTGGCCAGACTCTGGCCTTGGCTGCCTGGTTGAAACAATATTACATTGCAGCGGTTTTCGACAGGGATAACCAGTGGTCCTTGGGGGTCCATTTGGTCCCATGATGGAGAGTTGGTAAACAATCTTTAACTGTTGAGAGCTTAAAAAACGAAACCATGGGACGATTTTTCTTTCATTTTACACTCTCAGATCAAATATTGTTAAAACTGAATTGCTTAATTGGCAAGACTTTACATAATTAGAAAATGCAGATTTTATTTTGATCGACGTTTGACTGTTATCTCTTACCATGCAACAACAATCTTAGTTTGGTCTGAGACATTAAACCGCATTGGAAAGAAACACGGTGGAAAACCAGGTATATATTGGAGTTAGATTTGAAAGGCCTAATAATGTTTGACGGTTATTTATTGAAGGGCGATTTGGACAGCATATTCTCTTTGCAACCCCCCTTATGTCAAAACATATTCTGCATTCATGCAAATATCAAGTTCAACTGTTCAAGATGTATATTGGAATAGTCAGCAATAGTCAAGAATTGTCAGCAGCCAGTGTGTTGCTAGGGAACATTTGAGGTTTATTTCCTGCCAGCAACTGAACACAAAAACACTCTAACAGGAAATAAACTTGTACCCATTTATAATGTTTGTGTTGTCTTATCTAAAGATCTAGGCCACATCAAGAACCTCTTATTAATGTGAGAGAGATGATGATGTTCTGATGACATATTGTAAGGTAGGTTACAATATTCTGTTGCAGATTCAACTTCTTCATAGAGCACTGTTGTCGTTTATTTTTTTTTTACATATGATATTCAGACATAAGCACTCAACATTCAGTACTGGGCAATTGGCTCTGTACGTGGTCTGCTCTTTTTTCAATTTTTTATACCAAACTTCTTCCCCTAAATTATCAGAGATAATGTCATGCTAGTGTTCAATAGGTTGATGTAAAAATATTGAATACATAAAAGGTTCCTGTACAAAGATTTGCTCTCTGTAGTACCCCTGAGGACCTAGAGTCTAGGTCTAGATTATCTAGTTTGAATTTGAGTAAAAAAAAAAAAAGCAGGGTCTAGGTCCTAGACCTCTCTCTCTCTCTCTCTCTCTCTCTCTCTCTCTCTCTCTCTCTCTCTCTCTCTCTCTCTCTCTCTCTCTCTCTCACACACACACACACACACACACACACACACACACACACACACACACACACACACACACACACACACACACACACACACACACACACTTTACATGGAAGTCATGAGCCTGTTTTAGGTTAGAAACAAACGATCCTATCTATCATGAGTGAGACCCAAGTGGTATTCTTTTGTCCTAAATTGAGAAGGAACTGGCAGGGTTTGTCTGTAATCTTGGGTCCCACCCGTGTGTGCCATCAGTGCAACATGCGTGGCGGCTGAGATAGAGGAACAGATGACGTTCCCTTCACTTTACTTCCTGTACTGCTTGACAGAAACGCTATATGAGAAACATAGAAGCTGTTACCGCATACTATTTTTGCAGAGGAAACATGTTGTGTTGTGCATTCATTTTTTTAAAACACTCGTTAGAGCCTTTCCCCCCAATGAATGAAATGGCTTAATGGCAGGTAAGTGTTACAGTATGATTATATGTTAGTATGTTACAGTACATTGCAGTTTTATTTATATATTTATTTATTGACACTCTTTCCCTTTACAGGCTATAGCAATTATGAGGGCAGGCCTCTCCTTTATTTGTGAAGGTTTCCCTGAATGTACTTAACTTTGTTCTGTGTATTGTACAGCTACTGGTATATTAATTACTGTAAATGGCAAGTTAGTTCCTATTTCTGTTATTCTGTTATGATAAAAAGAACCACATTGCTTACACATTGAGCAATACTCAGTTTTGGACATCTTGTTGCTTTGTTGACAGTCAGACTGCCTTCTCTACATACACTCGCCTAATAAATTAAGCCTATACTTTCAAAATACTTGGATAAAACATTTCATGCCTGCTATTAAATTAACTACATACATGTTTTTTATGTATGTCCTCCTGAATGCTAATGATACTGCATGTCATAATACATTTTATACTCAAACTACCAAGTAAATTATTTGTTTTGTGTGCATGTATTCAGATCCTAAATATTAATACCTTTTCTGAAACATTACCATTGTAGGCTTGAGGCACTAGTGCAGGGAAGCGCTACTATGGACACACAGGATGTCAGCATGGTAAGGTCCTCTCTGGTGAAAGACTTTGATGAAACAATCTCAAGAAGAGCAGAGAAGCATGAATACCTTCGAGGACGCAATAATGTGACTTCATGCCGGAGCCCCACGAGGGAGTTCGACACAAACGTGATCAAGAGTGAGCTTCAATATAAGAGACAACTGGAGTTTCAAAAGAGGAGACCAGTGAGCCCAGACCCGGGTATGAGGGCACACTACCGTCCTCCAAAGAAAAAATCCTCTGCAAAGCAATTTTCAGTGAAACCTCACAGTCCAGAGACTCAGTCGAAAACATGGAATTCAAATATTCAGATGACCCCCAGCTCTAATGGACGGCCTCTGATGGTGAAGCTGACGCAAAGCAATGGCAAAGTGTATAGCGACCAAAGCAGTAGTAAATTTGTAAGAACCTGACTTAAAATACCACATTTTTGAGGCCTGTGATTGTCACATTATCCACTTTTCCTGACTAATGTTGAACTATAACATCTGAAAATACAAAAGGTCTCCATTTTTACATTTGCAGAATAATGTAAGCATCACACAATATTTTACAGTTTAATGCTGCACATGAAATAGTAGTTTAATTAACTTCACTCGTATATCTATTTATAGCACTGTGTTGACCTTTTCCTCTATCCTTCATCAGGCTTTGCCATGGTCAGAGCCAGTAACGTCAGCAAGACAAGATAAAGTCTTAACAAGAAAACAAGAAGCAGCCCCAATTAGTGCCATATCCTCAATAAAGAAACCAACTCAGAAAAGGATGAAAGTACCTGAAGAAAGACAGAACATCATTAATGGTAATGGAGACTGTCAGTCTCAACAGTTATCATTGCTTGGCTCCACCATATCTCTTAATTTGTCAAAATAATTATTTGTAATACTGTATGTATTAACATTTTTTTTTTCTTCTTGCTTGAAGCCCAAAAGACAAGCACCAGAACCTCTACGCAAACTGAAAACATTCTTCACAGTAGACAATTCTCAATCCAGACTAAAACGACACGGCAAGATTCCAGTGCACAGATAGAGTGAGTCTGACACCCTGTCCCAAACCTTACTCATTAATATCTGATTGCGTATTTCAGCATCTTCACAAAAGCTACAAAGAATTGCATTTCTTGTTTACAGGCCTGGCTTTATCGCTGTCAAGGAAGCGGTGAGTTGCAACTTAAGTGGAATCACTGAATGTACTTAATTGCCAATGATTCACATTGAACATTTTAACATTCAGAACGATAATATCGCTTGTGTCATCAAATAGCATAATTTGAATTCATTTCACACATCCCCTTATATTCATGCTGATCACAGATCCACATGTCACTGCCATTCTTGGTGGGAAACTGTTTGGTGTTTACCCTTTCAGGATGCAAAGCCATTTGGGGCAACTGTACAGTATATACAGTATTAAAAAAGTTTTTTTTTCTCAGGAAACTTAGATCAGGTTTAGAAGTCTATGTTCTATGCTAAATGATGCATTTATATTGCACCTTTAAAGCACAATTTGCAGCCAGCAAATTCACAGCTTGAGAAAACCCACTCAAGACAACCTGTCTTGAGTGGTTTAACCTGTGAATCGGGAGCAGATATAGTACTTGTAGATTAAAATTGTCTTGCTCAAGGGAACTTTGACAATACTTCTGAGCCGCACATTGTTTCTTTTTTCGTCCTTATAGAGTTTCTTTGGGTTTTTAACAATACGAATACATGACTTGTGTGCCTTTCTTTCTTAAACTTGTCTGCCATCTCTCCGGCCATAACAGGACGTTCAACAGTTAACGGATTACTTGCAGGTACGTCATTTCCAATGCATTATTTCTTCATGGTGCTTTCTCTTACTCTAGTCGAACTTTTGGTAAAGACTTGCATCATTATACATAGCCACGCATCTGTTGTTGAAGGAATTGATTGCTTTTTAAAACAATTTCATGCCCCGTTGATGAGTGGTGTGTTCCAGTGATTGATACTTATTGAAATCTTGGATTCATGTGACTAAGAATTAATGGTCTCGCATCCACCTTTGTCTTTTACGTCTGTTCCTGTTCATATCAGGAGGCTTTATGGAGGGAAGAGGCCCTAAAGAAGAAATTAGCTGTCCTGCAGGACAGAGCGTCCATCCTCTTGAACGCCTCAAACAACATATGGACAGTAAGACTTTCTTCTTCCTCCAAACAGCAGGATCACATCACTGTGTATTCATAAGGTTGTATTTTGACTGTGGTGCACAAAACAATAGTTTCTTGTTAAGTAGCGTAGATGTATGTCTACTTGAGCGTTAAGAAGACAGCTGAATCATGTGGTTTAGAGCTTCCTGCTGGAAGAGTGCAAAGCGCTCTCACTCTCACACACAGGAAACAGTCAGATGTTATACCGGTAGATGTTGTACTGCTTCACAACACACGCCACACTGTCCTCGAGTCGATAGTTTCTCTTTTGTCCATTATTATCTCCATTATTCTGACCGTACTGGTAAAATGTTGAAAAGGTTAAAAAAGTAAGAAAAAAAGAAAGAAAAAAGCAGACTGACATTAAATTAAATATATGCTTTCTCATCTATGTAAATGGTTTCCTGTCCAACTTATATTACTGTAAGCTATACTTGGGCTATTTAATGTTCGGGAAGAGTATCGTGTTACATTAAACATGACCTGTCTATAGAATTACTGATGCTGCAGGTTTTCTTGGCGCCCCAGTGGGTGCAGACCGTGGAGCCACTTGCTTTCAGATTGTGGTTTATCAAGCGTTACGCTTTCCTCTGCAGGGTTTTTTCGGTGTGTGACAGTCATTTCCTTTGTAACCCACACACAGGCCCGCTGCAACGAGGACCTGCTGAGAATCAAGATCAAGGCTCTGGAAGCACAGCTGCAAGTCTGCCTGCAGGTAGAGTAAAGTAAAAATAGCCGCAGTGTGCAGTGCAGCTAGCTACTGGGCCATCATGCACCAAATGTCCAATCCAGACAAAGTTTGAATATCACATGTCGTGGGTGATGGCTTCAACCATCACCCAAAAGCCAAAAGCAATTTGTTGGGAAAAAAAAAAAAAAAAAAAACATATTTCAGAGGGGATTACTTCCATCCAAATCCACATGATCACAGGAGTGACTTGACAAGTTGACATTGTAATTGGCTAGCAGAAGTTGTGGGAGGGGCGTATATGGCAACCACAATTCACAATTTTGTCAGAATTGTGAAAATTCCACTTTTCAATTGTTGCAGCAGCAATGTCGTCTCCACAGCCATGTCACGGCATGGCACTAAAAGTGATTTTGTACGACTGTGGTGATTGCAATAATAGAAATAAAATGAAATAAAACGTATCCTCTTCAAATTCCAAACTTTTGTTCCATGGGTGAAAATAAAGTATTTTGGCAAGCAACATATTCATGGGCAGGTATACATTTACTTTCTTTACTGCAACCACAGCCAGACTCTGTCATCTCAAAACAACCATCCGTATCCCTATGTGTTTTTCTTTTCTCCTCTTCCTGCAGAAGTTCCCCAAGGATGGCGTGAAGAAGCTTGCACTACAGATGGAGAAGCAGAAGCTGTTATATGAGGAGAAGGCTGTATCTGCCTTGCAGAAGGCAATGCAAGAGAAGACAGAGGCCCTCACTAATGCTGATATTCTCCAGGTTGGCACTCTGGACTTGTAGCTTTACAATATGACAATATGTATGCTTTTCAAAAATGAATCTGCAAAGTGAGAGTCAATAGTGTCTCACAGTGTCTCCTTGGGTTTTGCATACTGTGTGTCCCACCAGGAGGCGCTGCAGGTATCCAAGGCTGAGTCAGAGAGGTGGCAGCATCTGTATGAGGAGTTGAAACAGAGCACTGCTCATTTGCAGAAGAGTCAAGAGCTCAGCATTGGCCAGCTGCACGGTCAACTGGAGGTACAGTGATACAGCAGCATCAGCATGACTCGGTCAGCAGGGTACGTTTTAATAGGAGTTGTTAAAAGTGCCCTTGTGTCCCGCTCAGTTGTCCAGGGGCCGAGAGGTAGAACTGCAGGATGAGATGGGATCCCTACAGCAAGAGAACGAGGAGCTACGGTACAACCTGTCCGTGCTCGAGGTGGACAACCGCAACCTGAGAGAAGAGATGGAGAGCCTTAGAGGTCAGAATCCCTCCCAGGTGATCTGGGGTTATTTTCAAATCACCTCATTAATGATCAGAGTTGTGTCACCCGAATAGCAACTACAAAACTCAGCTTAAACGAATGTTCTGGCCTGGGATAGTCTCGAGATTATAAACTTGAGTGGTACTTCCACCCCAAAAATGTATACCCTCTACAGCAAAGGTCTTACGCAGTGTGTGCCTGGGCTGGGACTGATCTTTAATGAGATAATATATGCCTATAATTAGGCCATGGGTGCTGGACATCCCTGGAACTAGGGTACAGATCAAGGAGAAGGATAACGTCTGCACGATATATGTTTTCTTGTTTTTGTTCTATTCTAACCCAACTCATCTCTTCTCATAGACTGCAGCACCGAGCGCCAGAATTTCCTGGAAGAACAGCTTAGGCTGAAAGAGGCCTCTCAGGTGGAGGAACAGCTCCAGCGTACTCAAGACAAACTCCAGCAGAAGGAGAACGAGGTTAGACTCAGGATGGCATCGCTTATAAACCCCGACTCACACTGCTATCATATGCAAAGTACAACAATACCACACTTGTTTTCTTACATTCAAGTCGTTCCAAAAGAAAGACAGCAACACAGAATTGTAGTGCAGTGAATAATGCAGTGGTGTGTGTGTGTGTGTGTGTGTGTGCGTGTGCGTGCGTGTGCATGTGTGTGTGTGTGTGTGTGTGTGTGTGTGTGTGTGTGTGTGTGTGTGTAGTGTGCAGAGCTGCAGAAAGAGTTGGGGGCCATGGAACAGGAGTGTCAGTCCAGCCAGGCCCGGCTGACGCAGTGCAGAGAGGAGCTTCGACTCCTCAGCCACCACCGCAGAAGCAGCAGCAGTGGCGGCAGCTGGGTGTGTGTGCGCGTGTGCGTGTGTTGTCTGTGGTGTGTGCGTGCGCGCATACGTGCAAGAGATATTCCCTTACACATAAAGAAAGTGTGTCTATTCCCAATAATTGTCTACCACTAAAACTACTGATTACCTGTTCTGTTCCACCTCAACAAGGTGTGTTTTGCACTTTGCCTCATTCACAGTGATAAACACTATGCTGCAGAATACAACCAGGGCAAGCCCAGTAAACCACATGAATCCTTACCCACCCCTATTCTTGAGGTGTGAATATAAGTAGACTCACAACTACTGCAAACGCAACCCGCAACCTGAGATGGATCATCGGCTATTTTTGGCAAAGATATTTAGTGGGGCAAAAACAGAAGTAGTGGGCTACTATACAAGCCTGGAGGAAGTATAGAGCTATGCATTGTTAAGGTCAATTAGGTTTTATAAGGTTTAGTGGTTCAAGCAATGTAATATCCTGAGTGGATGGCTCCATCCGGTTACATTTATACACACAAAGTTTCAAATTTAATACAGGTTTTACTGTGCATAACAACATTTTCCTGTGGTACCTTGTAGGGGCTATGTGGCTCCTGGAGATGGCTCTGCATGTTCCTGTTTCCACTTCTGGTCATTGCTGTTGGCCTGATGCTGTGCATGTGGCATCCTCCCTTCAGGGATCAAGTCGAAGACATTTATTCGGACATACAGACACGCATTGACAACTATTTAATGGAAATGGACTTTTCACAAGCCTCAGGATGTTTCAAACCAATATAAAACGAACAGTGCTCAGGGATGTTGTTTTTTCATTCAGTGGTCCTTTGTTTTGCCAATGTGGAAAGTAAGACTGTGTAAGAATGTATTTATTTGCATGTTATTTTTAGAAACATGTGACTTGGAAGTTGTTTAGTAATGTAATTAATAAAACATGAGACATTATGTGCCATTGATTATGTCTTCACTGCCACTACATCCAATAACACAATCCCAACAGTATATTGATATTGAACTTGTGTTTGCCATTGAGTTAGGCCTGTCTGACATGATAGCATGCAGATGTCACACTCCGAAACTATCACACCTACAAGCTAAATGGTGTCACTCAGTAACACTCACCTATAGCTAATCTACAAGTTTGTTTGTAGATCAGCTATTTTGGTGCATGACACCTTCACACAAGATGCTTGTGATCTGTGCTTTGATCCCCAGACAGGAAGCAAAAATCTGTGAAGGAAATTCAGTGAACCTATTGTGGTCTGGATAAATGGTAAAGCAAATGTAAACATGACGATCCAAAACATGGAAAGAGCTCAAGATACTGATTATTCTTTGCATTCATGGCAGCACTTGGTTGTGATACCTAGAAGTTATATCTACATGCTAGCAATGTAGTGTGAGGTTGCGTAGATAAGCTATTTTCACTATATTTGGGCTTGTACTTATTGTTCCTAGAAATGTAGTCAAGTCAGTATATTTGTCTTTGAAATATAGAGGAAAATCCCAAAACAGTTGGCCATTGATAATGGCCGAATGGCCGACTAATGAATCTACCACAACTTTGTTGTAGATTCCTCCCTATTTCTGCAATCATGGGGAACTGATAAGAATGTTGCAAGGGTTCATAAAATGACTGACAAAGACATGTCATAATTATTATAGCAGTCCATCCATCTGTTGTTTGATCACAAATTCACCTGGAGAACAATCCTTCAAACCCTCACTGACTGAACCTTCTGAACGGGACACATCCCATTGTTCATTGAATTCTGTGGTTTTAACTGTTCTAGATAAAGCGCCATTCTCAATGAATAGCCTACTGACACTGCATATTCACCATACAGATCCCTGCCCACTGTCTTTCACCCAGGTTTACCTGTATGTTCCCCAAATAGACCACAATCCATTCAAGAGATGGTTCTTCTCTGGTTTGAGTTTGGTTTACCTGGAAATCCAGCGGTGAAGGTAAGAGTCTGTAAAGTGAAGGCTGCGCTATTTGATAAAACTTTATTAAATAGCGATATATATAGAGATATATTTTCATGATAAATACTGTAGCTCTATGGCAAATGCTGTACAGGCGGAGATGAAAAATGGGGAATCTCACATCTGACACACTTCACCTTTATTTATAGCGTGATTACCTGCTGCAAGATGAGGCCTCCAGTTCTCCTGCTGTGTTTAGTGGGGCTGTGTCTGTGCAATGCCGCGCATTCCCTGAAAATATGCGCTTTCAATGTTCAGAGTTTCGGAGAAGCAAAAGTTAACAATCAGAAGGTCATGGGGATTTTACTAAAGGTACTTGTTTTCATTATTCTGTTTGTCAACATAACACAACTTAGACAATTAACATGAAATTCACACTGAGTAAGCCATTTTCCTCTCTTGCCCAAGATCCTCGCTCGGTGTGACTTATGTCTGATTCAAGAGGTCCGAGACTCCAAGGGAGAAGCCATACCAACACTGGTGAAAGACCTCAACAGGTAACAGCTGGATATCTCTGTCTCATACAATATAGATGGTAGACTTCCTTCATCAGCTTGTATAATTACATCTATATACCACCAGGTTTGACAAATCCAACTCTTATTCCTATGTGGAAAGCGAGAGGCTCGGGAGGAAAACCTACAAGGAGCAATATGTCTATATTTACAGGTAAATCTATCAAATAAGCCTGGCTAATGAACACAAAAGATTAGCTGTCTGCTGTTCATTCCCTCACCTATGTGCGTCTTGTCACCAGGGACAACGTGTTGAAGGTCAGGGAGCATTATCAGTACCCTAAACTAGATGCGGAGGGAACCAACGAAACAGATGTCTTCTCCAGAGAGCCTTTCATCGTTCGTTTTCATTCTCCAACCACTTGTAAGTGACATTCATAAAATATCTGTAGTGTTTTGGGGTGAAAGGATAGCAGATTGTTCATGGTGTGTTACCTCTTTCCACAGTGGTCAAGGATTTTGTCCTGATTGGTCAGCATACCTGTCCCAAAAGAGCCATGAAAGAGATGGATGAACTGTACACCGTCTTCAAAGGAATCTACAAGAAGTGGAAAACAGATGTGAGTTGATTTATTTCATTTAGGATCTCTACGCTTACCGTCAAATCATCACAACTTATAGCTTCACTTGGGTTTCGTATTCAATGTGGTGTAACAGCACATGTGTTATAGGTTTGATATTTTAGTGCCTTCTTTCCCTTCCCTAGAACGTGGTCATATTAGGGGACCTAAATGCCGGTTGCAGCTATGTCACCATCAAGGGATGGAGAGCTGTCCGCTTGAGGAGTGACCCTAAATTCCGCTGGCTGATTGGAGATGAGCAGGATACTACTGTTCGTCAGAAAACACACTGTGCTTATGATAGGTCAGTGATGGCAGCCAGTTCAGTGGAAAGATTAAGTATTCAATTAATTGCACAATGACATATTGGTCCATATTGTATTAAGATTATTATCATGACCACTTGCTATGAATTTAAAATATGCTTCCTTTGTTCATCCCTTTACAGGATTGTTGTCCATGGACATGAAATCTTCTCCAGTATAGTCCCAGGTTCAGCTCAACCATTCAACTTTAAAGAGAACTTCCGTTTAACTGAGGAGGAGGTAGACTGCACACTGGACTTATTGCACTTTTTTTCTTCTGTTGTTTAATTAGGTTTGTCTTTCCAATGTAATTAACACTAATGTCTTCCCTTAACTGGATTTTAGGCTCTGGAGGTCAGCGATCACTTCCCTGTAGAAGTTGACCTGAAACCCAACCATCGCTACCTGCTCCGCCATGAGCTATAGACCAGGTCAGCTATCAACACAAGTACACAACAATAACAAAAAAAAGAACATTTTAATTTTAACTGGATTGATCATGCTTTTTATAATAGATATTTTAATAATGCTCTTTCATAATCAGACATCACTGTCACCTCAGAGGCTAATAAATAGCAGTTGTTTCAGCATGAAATAAATGCGTATGTGTTTTATTGTGTGTGTGTGTGTGTGTGTGTGTGTGTGTGTGTGTGTGTGTGTGTGTGTGTGTGTGTGTGTGTGTGTGTGTGTGTGTTTTTGTGTGTGTGTGTGTGTGTGTGTGTGTGTGTGTGTGTGTGCATCCTAGTCTAATTTCACATCAAAGCTGACATAACTACATGTTCTCAGAGATACGCAATGTCTCTATGGTCCAAAAGAAAAAAAAATATGAAGCTTTTAGTGGTTTTCATTTAAGGGAAACATATTGGCTGTTTTCAACTCACTTTTACAAAATAATCAATACATCTTTTCTTTTTTTTCTTCTTTTGTATAACCTCTTACAGATGTATCTCCTCACCGTACTCAGACCATATAGTAGGACTTAGGAGAGTAGGACTTAAAAAATGTTCAATTTTTGTGAAGGGTTTGAGGGGGCAGAGACAAACAGCTCCAAAGAAAACATAACAGGGAACAGGTTCAAATAATGAATCAAGCAACCAAACCATAACCTTGTCTATAGGGGACAAACCATTATAGATAATAATACAAAACATTATGAAGAGGAAGCTGCCAGTAAGATGGATGAAGCGGTTTCCACAGGCCTGTACATGTACAACATACAAGAAGAGCAACAACTCAGATGAAGACTTTGTACAAGGATAGTCTGAGTCCAGCAAAGATAAAGACGAAGAGGATATACTGGACTGGGAAATACTCTGGGTTCGTTTGTGGCTGTAGCAAAGACTCCCTGGAGGACAATAACCAGAACGGGACTCTCACTGAGGGACAACCTCCAGCCCCTGACAATACTGCAAATCCTCAAGTTAGAAATGAGGAGCAAGGTGAGAGAAACAATGATGAGGGTCATTTCTATATTGGGAAACTCCCCGTGTGGGGCAGTTGGCTGAAGAAAAAGATATGACAAGACTAGTAATTCAGAAACAAACACTTCAAACAATGAAGTGAAGGAAGTGAATGTACTCACCCAGTGTCCCCATGAAATCCACGCAAACTCTTCGGGACCTCATCTCTGACGATGACAATGAAGATATTATTATAGACAAAATTAAGGACTTCTCAGGGAATGACCGCCAAGAAGCAGGGGGTACTTTTGCAGATTACCACTCCGTATATGGAATGAGGGTATAACGAAGAAAGCAAATTGCACATACGACCATGTATTTCTGAGAGTGGATTAAAGAAAAAAGAGAGCAGCTACTTGGGACAATCTTTGACTGAGATTACATTGGTTCTAAGTGCTGAAAGGAAAGACCAGGATCTGGATGCTGGATGAAGATCAGAGATCAATGCTGATTTGGAGAAATAGACAATGTTGGAGGAAGAGAGAGTGACAAATATTTGACAGAGACTGACACCGGAGATGAGATATCTGCAAGTAAATGCCTAAAAACAAAGGATAACACCTATGCTGTTCATACTAGTTCAGCATCAACATAACCGTGAAGATTACAAGTTACAGTGATCATGTCCAAGTGATGAGAGGTGACGGGAAGAACACAGATGAATCAGGTTTGAGCAGGGGTTTTCAACAGGTGGTCCGGGGACCACCAGTGGTCCTTGAGAAGGTCCCAGGTGGTCCCCAGGCTAAATGATGGAAAGTTGGTTTACTAGATGTAACATATGTAAAATATATGTAAATATATTCACCACCTGAATTACCCCAAGCCTACACAACTAGAGAATGTAGAAGATTAAAGGTCATTTTGATATGTATGTTTGGCTGTTTTGTGTCCAGCCTGGTATTGTGGACAAAAGCAAAAGAAATCTTTGGGGTCTGTGTGGATAAAATGTCCTCAAATGGTGGTCCGTGTCTCAAATGCTGGAATCAAAAAGGTTGAAGCGGAAAAAAGAAGAAACGTCGCCCTGGTCAGCTGTGATTCCTACACAGGAGGAGCTCATAGAGGCTGACACACACACAGAGAGCCATGCACACCCACGACCAGGAGTCTCTGGACGACAGCTTTGTTTGCAATGGTGCATCTGAAGCCTTGGAAATCACAGCGTCAGACTCGTTTAGAGACGACGAGTCTGACGAAGAGAGGAACTGGGAACAGGAGCAGGAGAGAATTAAGGCTTTCTACAGTTTCTACGATGACAATAAAGGGGAGAGTTCCACAGGTACAGTACAGGCCGAGTAAAAGTGGAATAAAATTGAAGAGGGCCCGACCAATATTTTTCCAACTCCTGTATGCTTTTACATAATTTTATGAAGTGCTTTTATAAAGAGTATACTGTATATTTACTCTTGTGTATGGTTTTACAGATCGGAAAATAAAAGTTACGTTTTGCTCTGAGCAATTGTCTGAGGTCTTTCACTATGACTCAGATAGGTAAGTACAATATATAGGAAGCCAGGCATTTCCTTTCATAATTAAATAAGAATTGCCATACATTACATATGGCCAAATGTGTTTTCATCTCCTCAGCAGTGGTAGAGAGTCACCTGACAGTTGCAAAGAAGGGGAAGAAGACCTGAGCTCTGGAGGAACAGATATAGTAAGTACTAAAAGTATAAGTACATGTGAATAACTAGGCTTACATACAAACAAAATGGATGTGAACATTCGTACACGCAAACACACCTAAATAGTTTTGTTTCTATCAGGAGCCTGATTCTGCATTGCCTGATTCCCCACAACTCTTCCTGGAAAAGGTGCAAAATCTCAACTGCACAACCAAGGTGTGTTGGCATTTTGGCCACTGCTATGTGCAAATCGTTGTTTTCCCTTACCTTTTAATTCAGCAGATGTATATGCCTTCAACTTCTCTGTCATTTTTACTGCAGTGTCTTGGCATACTCAAGATGATACTGAAGATGGGCCTGGTGGTACTGATGGGGCTGTTGATGTTCTGGTGGGCCAACAAGCAACAACTAGACTGGCTTGACTGACTTCTAGAGAGAGAGAGAGAGAGAGAGAGAGAGAGAGAGAGAGAGAGAGAGAGAGAGAGAGAGAGAGAGAGAGAGAGAGAGAGAGAGAGAGAGAGAGAGAGAGAGAGAGAGAGAGAGAGAGCAACCTTTGTAACAAATCAAATAACTTTGATGTGACAGAAGTGAAGCTGATTTTGATTTGTAAATCTACTATACAACAACATGAGTTTTTCATAATAAATGTCCTACTTGATTGTTGTTGTTGTTGTTGTTGTTGTTAAAGGGGAATTCCACCCATTTCCAATATTTTTCTGAGAAAAATCAGAAAAAGGGGCTGTAAAAGAATAATCATTAACGGTCATGGACACAACACAAATGTCATCAACATGTATTTCACCATGTTAATGTTTTTTTTCTTTCATACCTCCAAAACACAGAACGGGGGACCTTTTTTATCATGTCCACACTACATCTATCATGTATATTAATGAAATGGGTGAAATTGTGTCTGCTGTAAAACTAGATGAAGAGTTGTACTGTATTGCAGTCTTGTTGCCATCCATCAGGTGACGCTGCTCACCATCTCACCATCCATCCAAAAAAAACAGTCCTTGGTCCAAGCGGAAGCGGAAACGAATTTAAAGTAAACAAGGCGAAAGGGAGCGTTTGGTTTTAATCCCTAATCCCTCACCGACCGACCCCAAGTACAATCAGAGGTTCTCGGTGGTTCTACAAAACGAACACCACCGATCCGTTGCAGTGGGCGGGCGGTGCTTGTCAACGTTGTTGTCTGTGCGAGACGAGGCCGTTAACAATTTGAACATACACAGCTCTGTTTTAGCTTCTGTAACATAAAAACCTAAATAAATCTCCGAACCATGTCTTCCTCGTTGAGTAGCAAATCCGATGAACAAATAAGACGCATGCTTGACGATTATGGCATAAAACACGGTCCTGTGGTCGGTGAGTTGGTCCATTTTTAACATTTAAGTCTGGTTCTTAAACTTAGCGCTCTTTTTTTTAATTAATGTTGACATTAGGCCAACTTGGCTAACTTTACTGTACATATAGTATATACTATACATATAGTCCTTTACTACATATAATATTAATATTCCATATTAATATTATACTCGTTTACATGTTTTTATGGTAGTAGTTCTATTTGTCTGTCACGTGCTTCATTGAATTCAATATACAGAACAGTCTTTACCTCCACTGCCAGTGGAAACAATCCTACTTTTTTAGGTTCAACCTTGTATTTATATTTAAACTGTACTCGTACTGTTGTTTTTCTTCAACCAAACTGTTAATAAAGTAATCAATCAATCAATCAATCAATCAATCAATCTAAACACCCAACTTGATCATAACCAGTGAGTTACACAAGTCCAGGGAATTCCAGATGTGATTCATGATATTAAGGATTTTTTTCCCCCAGACCTCCATTTGATTTCTAGGAAACACAGAACGGGGACTTTTTTTATTATTATTATTTGCACACAACATCAACATCATAAGGTATTTAATATCAATGACATGAAAATGGGTGGAATTGCCTTTTAACTACAATATTTCATATATCACTCATTTTATAGTCAGTACCAGAGGTCTGTATGAAAAGAAGCTGAGAGAAGCTATGACCAAAGAGAAAAAAACCCAAGCAAGCCCTGATAAAACATTCTACAGAGAGGAGGGTGAGTGTATTATATCTTTATAACTACGTACTCATAGTACTGTACATGAACATTTAATTTAATTCCATGTTTGACATAATCTTCATGACCTCATTTCAGAAGAGGAAGTCACCTATGTCACATATAGATCACCTACGGTGAGTATTATCTATGAATATACATGGTGTAATAAAATGTGTTATATCATGAAAATGAATAGGTCAATGCTGAATGAACATTCATTATGCGTATTGACAATTTTGCAGGCTAGAAATGACGGTTTGGAAAACAGGTGAGTTCCCTGTATCATATGGTTCACATTTGTTCATATTTCATTTTTGTAAAATATTTCAAATAAATAAATAAATCATATTCATCCACTCAGACCTTACATGAGGTCAAGACCGGAATACACTGAGAGAGAGTTTGACGACGAGTAAGTCCTTTATCTATCATTATACTTTACTAATTAAATTATGGGTAAAAAAAAGTTCTTATACCGGTACTTACATTAAATACTTTTCTTCCAAACAGGAGATCTTATTCCAGTTCAAGGTCTGCATATGGTGGAAGGGATTATGTTGATGAGTAAGTATAACAACTACCTCAATAAGATTCATAATATTTTATCAACAGATACATACATGTATACACAATACATTTGATCTTGTATAATTTATAACTTTTCCAAACAGGAATATGATGAGATTAGCTGGTGCATATGAGAGAATATAGGTCTGGACATATTCCCACAAAAAATAATAATAATAATTAACTTAACTTATAACTAACTAGTAACTGAAAAGGTTATTACAACACATGTCATGTGTAGATTTGCCATTTTCACTAATTTTGTGCAACACTTGTATGATTAAGTAGGTTTTTTTTTATTGTAGCAGTGTAACAGGATGTTTGACATCAACATCAAGACCTGTTCTCTTCAAAATAAACAATGACAAAGATGTTTGTTTACCCGATTTTACAAATTGTTTGTGATGAAATCCCAATTGCATTATAGGGTTCATATTTTTGTTATTGATATTTAGTTTGTGTTTTAGACCGGAACAAACTGAGATGGTGTTTGATGATGAGTAAGTCCTTCATCTAGTGTATGATTGGTAAAATCATTGTACTCTACTATTTTGAAAAAACCTTTTGGAATATTTCAACATGTCAATCTATTAACACGTTGTGAGCTTGTAGACTGGCCATTTGAACTACAGAAAAATGTTTTTTTTTTTTTAAATAGTTTAAAAAGGCAGAGAGGTTAAGGGATAAGGGGTTTAGCGGTAACGAAAATGAAGCCCTTTGGCTCTGGTTACAGGGAGACACACAGTTTCAGTGGGTTGCGTCAGTGAGTTAATTGCGTTAAAAGTTTTAATCACATTAATCAACAAAATGAATTTAATTAATTAACTAATTTTCAACAGCCTTAAAAAAAATCTTATACTTACATATTAAATACTTCTCTTCCAAACAGGAGATCCTATTCCACTTCAAGGTCTGCATATGGTGGAAGGGATTATGTTGATGAGTAAGTGTAATAGATTGATAATATTTTATCACCTTGTCAGATACAGTACATGTATACACAATACATTTGATCTTGTATAATTTATACTTCATAATAATTTATAAACAGGAATATTAGACTAGACTAGATGCTGCATATGAGGGAATATACTGTAGGTCCGGACATATTCCCACTAGAAAAATAAAATATAATATATAATAACTAACTAGTAACTAAAAATGTCATTGCAATACAGCGCAAGTCATGTGTAGATCTGCCATTTTTACTATTTTTGTGCCACACTAGTATGATTAAGTAGTTTTTTTTTTTAGTAAAAGGATGTTGGGCATCAATATCAAGACCTGTTTTATACAAAATAAACAATGACTATAAACAATGTGATTTGTTTACCCAATTTTACAAATTGTGATAAACAAATCTGAGAATGTCATTGCTGTGGTGTTTACTGTACTGCAGTAATATCTTGACTGTGACATTTTAAATAATTCTCCTGTAAAATATACAGCATGTCTAGGATTACTGATGTTTGGTAGCGGGATAAGTCTAATTCTATGCAGTCTGAATCCACTGTGAAATGTATTAATATCCTGCATGCTAGTTTAATTAACAAAGAGGTATGCCATTGACCTAGTCTTATCCTTTGTTTTGCCAATGGATACCCCAATTGGCTTTGATCAGATCCAGCAGATGTCAGTTCATAGTAGGTGTCATGCCCAGATCTAACACAAACCCGCCTGCGGGAAAAGATGAAGAACTCCTACTCCATATACAGTAAAAGATGGACTCATGCATTCCTTGATCTCTTCTCTGGACTGGCTGTTCTACTCAGGCTTCTATTTACAACTACTAAAAGGGGAAATATGCAGGTCCCTCTTCCCCAGGGACCCTGCCCCTCACTGTTTTTGAATTAACTACATGGGGGGCCCTGGGTACTGTAATTATGCACCATTTTGGTTTGGAATAGCTTTGCCATTTATGATGTTTCTTCTACCCCATTAGGCGCCGCCTCTATGACACACCACCACCGTCCACATACAGAAACATCTCCTCAACACCGGTAATGAAGTCTAGCAGGGATGCTGATACCAAGGACACTGCAGAGTCGCCCAGTGAGTCCAGTAGTGCCATCCCCCGGTGGGTTCAGTTTGTGGTCTTCCTGGCAGTGGCTGCTTTTCTCTACTACGTGTTCTCCAACATGGAGGAATCCTACAGCGAACCTTTCAAACAAGTGTTGTAATATAACTTTTTTTTAGTGTGCTGGGTATTTTGTTGGTGTACATCTTATCTGTTTTTATGAAACCTCATTTATGGATGTATAACTGCTGCTTTTTAATTTTGTAGCACTTCTGTGTAAATACTGCATGTGTAAATAATGCATGTATTCAATTCTATTAGTAGTACACAGCAGTGATGCAATGACATGTTAACCTTGATATTGTTGTTAAATCCAGATTATTTTAGAATGGTGTTAGGTTAGTATTTTGTAAATATAACAAATTTCTAAAGAACAACAAAGTGGAACTAAATGACTGGAGTGTGCCTGGTGGCTCAACGAGTTACTTAGCCAGAGAAGCCGGATGACCCACAACCTGCATGTAAATGGGGATTCAATGGCCTCCAGATATGTCCTGTGAAATGGTGATGGACAATGATCGGTCATTCACCTACAAAATGGATCTTCAAGTGCCTTTGAATTTTTATAATGCTTTTTTTTTTATTATTGGGGGAGCAGGGGTTTGCGCCAACTTGTCAATGTCTTTTGGCTACAGCAGATTGCAGTATTAGTTTTTGCCGCATCCTATGTGCATATACAGTATTTGATCACTTTGTAAATTACACACTTCCAGTTTGTTGTTGGAAAGATTAAAAATATAAATAAATGAAAATTGAGTAATATTGTTGTCTGATTAATACATTCTTAAAATGGATTACCGTACTGGTTTTGTATAAATTGTTAAGAGCTTATATAGATCAAGGAATGCCTTGAATTAAAAAGTGTAGGCTGTAATACAAAAAAAATCATGTCAACATACTAGTGTTCATGTTGTAGTTTCAGTTCATTAAATGAATAATTACCAGTATAATGTTCCAAACAAACCACTCTCGCCCATCCACTTGCATTGACAGCAGAGCTCCAGTGCAGGCGCAATCAAAGCGTGTCCATACTCTCCATTATAGTGCTCTAGAGAACACCACAGTAGTAGGCCTATCCTACTGGAGCCATGCGCTGCTTACAGATTATGAGAATGTGCAATCAGGTAAACAAAGCTGTTATGCAAAGTAGGCTATCCTTTTGACATTGGCATGGTATTTGAAAAGGGGGGAGACTGGCAAGCGTGCCCATTACCAGTAGCCTAAGCCAGTGGTTTTCAACCGGTGGTCCGGGGCCCACCAGTGGTCCTTGAGAAGGTTCCAGGTGGTCCCCATGATGGAAAGTTGGTTAACCAGATGAACTCTGGTTAACCAACTCTTGGTGAGAGCGTGAAAGTGAAACCAAATGGACCCTTGCAGGTCAATTTGGTTTTATGTTTACTTACACTCTCAAGACTAAAAATATTCATGTGAATTAGCCCTACACAACTAGAGAATGTAAACGATTCATGGTCATTTACATCTGTATGTTGGACTGTTTTGTATCTCAAATCCAGCCTGGTGTTGTGGACAAAACCAAAATAAGTCTTTAGTTTGGGAGTCTGTGAGGCTAAAATGTCATCAAATTGTGGTCTGTGGCTCAAATGCTAAATAAATAGTGGTCCCTGTTATCAAAAAGGTTGAAAACCCCTGGCCGAAACAATAGGCTTTGGTGCCTCTTGATCTCATGCGTCTTTTAAACAAGGAAAATCCAGTGGGTGACGCCGTTGATTGGGCATTGCCACAGGTGGTGAGATTGTGTATTGATCAGGGACACTTACTGTGTAACACATAGTTTGTTGTGCGAACTGGTGACCTTCTGTTTCCCAGGCAGGCGGTCCCTCGGACCATTCAGGGACACAATGTTTAGTGACAAGGCAAATACAAAGACTTTCAAAAGCCCAAGCATCAGCATTTATTTTGGACTCAGCCATGCCATAATGTCAATGAGACCAGTAGCAGATTTGACATCTTTACAGAAGGCCTGTCCTTGTAGAAAGGCAGCGTTTTTATACCCTGTAAAAAAGCATTCAGTACCCTGTCATCATGACACAGTCACCAGCCAAACAACTTTTATACTTGAAATACTGCAGGCCTATATACATTAGGGAAATGTATTAAACTTACAGGGAAAATGTTCTTCATACACAAGAGTACAGTACACTAGCCACTAGGTGCATTTTTTATTTTATATTTAAAATGTAAGTCTTGATAATGTACTCACCCATTTCTGACGTTTTATCGGGTGGTTTTCTTTAGTAAGATCACATTGATCATTTCGTACTGTATACAAACTTGAGAGAGAATACCAGTTATTCTGTTTTGTTTAATTCACATGAAGGGCAGCCAATTGATGTAAACCTCTTGCTACGTTATCTATAAAAGCTATTCATTGGCAGGCCTAAATTCAAACAAATTGAAACTGTACCAAAAAGAAAAACAATACGTCTATTACAACAAACGTGCCATTTTCCAAGCAAACCAGAAGTTGGTAATGGAAAGGGTCTCCGTTTAACGGAGTGTAATACACTTAAATGCCATAAGAAAAAATGCCAATGATGGCAAAATGCATGGAAGGGCTACTAAAAAGTATAAAACATCTAATCCTTTAAGGATCATTTATCAATGGAAGCAAGGACATAATAAGCTAGTGGCACCCACCATTGTTATTTAAAAAGTAATTATACATTATACACAGTGACCTGAGGAACACGTTTCACAGTTTCACAGTCAAGCTTTTCGTACCAATAGTGTTTTTATAGTCCCTACACCTGGGGTTCTAGTAGTAGCCAAGCCTGAGTGAATCTGAAGTCTAGCATGTCCAATGCTGTCTCCAACCAATTCAAATGGAATCAGTCGAAACGGGAAAATCAACGTCACATTAGTGTATTGAATAAGCCGGGTGGCTGAGCTCCTGTGGCTACTGATTGACCATTAGTTTGACGGTGCTCCAAGATCTTGAATATAATACAATGCATAATACTATGAATAATCTTTGTATCCAGTCTTTGCCAGTACTGAGACATACAGTAGTATGAAGAGGCAAAGAGGTTGAGTGTTCCTGTTAGATGTCAGCAAAGAGTTGTGCCTTATCTGTATTGTCCTTGAAAGGTTTTGTTCCAACTTGTGCCGTTGCCATTTCCAAAATGTACAGGCGAAGTCGTTTGGTTCTTTGGAACATGGTTAAGTCTCTCCTTAACAATCCAAGAAGGGCTGTCAGTGGCCACCTTTCCAGAGGGTCATCCTCGCTGGCGGCTTGGTTCTTATGCTGAAATTAACAGAGGACTACATTGCAATGAGCTACTTCTGCACAATGTAGAATGGTCAAAAAACAGTGGAGCCTGCACCATGTGCTACTATGAATGAACGTAAACAACATTCATACCTATAGGCGTCTCCAGTGTGGTCTGCACATCCCCATCAAATCTTATTAATGGATAAGGCAACGTAAGTGTTATCCACACCTGTAGAATAAACCAAACCCTGAATTCAGTCGATGCTGAAGGAGCCTCATCATATGAATTTGTTCTCAATCTAATTGACGCATTTTCAAAAGGAAACAATGACATTACAAAGAAAGATTTTACAGCGATACTTACAGGTTCTGGTCTCCCTCTCGAGTTCGGAAGGCTTCTTCTCCTTCTTGCACAGCACTATGGCTATGATGATGATGGCGCTAAGAGCTACCACAAATATCAGACCCGACACCAACCAGCTCACCACCATGGGACTCAATACTGGGTCTGGGTCTGAGGAGAGGAAAGCAACAGACATTACGCTACTGTCCCATCACTACCATTCATGATGGAGATGCACTAACAGAAAACGTACATTAGTATGAAGTAACTAACAAATACCGGTAAGCTATTATGGGAGGGGGAAGTTGTATCACTTTGGAATCTGGTGAAGTAAGTGGATAATGAATTTGACTCTATGCCCTCTGAGAGGTACTGTAAGTACAGAATGCCCAGGGCCACAAGATAGCTTATTGACTGTTCATCATTAATTAAACGTCTTCACCAGTAGCTACATTTTGTCTACTGCATTAAGCATGGTAAGCTCTCTGTGAGTATCTCACCTCTGATGGATATAGGCAGGGGTTGGCTCTGTCTGGAGACAAAAGTACGTCCCCCTAACTGGACCCGGTACTGGCAGTAGTAGTATCCCTCGTTGGAGCTCTGAGCACTGGGGAAGGTGAACGTGACGGAGGGGGTGAGGGCGGGCAGGGACTGGCGGACGGTGCCGTTGGAACGAATGAGGCGGAGCTGGAAGGAGCCTCCGGGGTACTGCTGCTGGCTGGTGCAGGTGATGTTGAAGCTGTGCCCCTTGATGACAGAGCCTGCCGGGGCCTCCGTGGACGTGTTGTACCAATGCTGGGGAGTCAGGAGATCCACTGTGGGCAGGACAGTGGAGTTTGTTAGTGTCTTCGTTTAATAAAATGTAGCTGGAGTTTGGAATGCTTGCACTAAGTCATTTACGCCCTATTTTATACCTGAAAGTTGTAATGTGACAATAACCTTAATTTAAAGCTCAGAGGCCATCACTTGGAGCACAAGTGATAAATGAGTGGACAGAGGTCTATCTCTATTAAAATGTAAAATACAAGGTATTCTGGCAATTAAAATCCATGTAGCCTGGTCTAGCCCTCAATGATTTTGGCCTTGGGGGGGCGGGGTGCAGTGGGATCCACACGGCAGATCGAGCTGATCTGATTTGATCTCACGAACGTGTCGTCATCCCCAGCCCCTCCCGCGCCCGTCCACTGCTGTTCTACGTCACATCATTTAGATCAACGCCCACCCCGGAAGGTTGACACCCCCCTCAAGGCCACTTCGTGTAACGAGTTAGTCCAGGCTTTCCGTTTTCGCGCAAGGCGGACGAAAATGAAAGCCTGGGCGTCGAGGCTAAAATCCATGTAGTTGAAGTTTCAAAATATGTTCTGTATTTAACAAAGCAAACTATTATTTGAGCATTGTTGAAAGTCATTATTCAGCAATTAACTGGACCATTTTTATCTCAAACTGGGACCAGGTACTCACTCTAATACATACTAGACTTGGCTACAGTGCAGAAATGACCTACCCACGGTGATGTTGATGGAGTTGCTAAGAGGAGAGCTGAGCAACTGAGATGGCAAGCTGCCTTTGATCCTGTACAGACAGCTGTAGCTGCCCTGATGCGACGTCTCCAGTTCAGATAGAGTCAGTTCCATTCTGGTCTGGCTCTGATCCACTCTCTGAGTCACCAGTGGCGTGGACACACTGTGCTTGTACAGGTGGAAGTCACTCAGGTGCCGGCCGTGTGGGACGCTGCAGCTGAATCGAGCAGACTCCCCGCGCTCGAACACGGTGTTGGGCGTCAGCAGGGAGAGGACAGGTAACAAGAGAGGACCTGGAAGCAGATTCAGGATGAATACAGAATATAGAAGAATACAGAATATAGCTGCAATCAGCGATAGGGTGGGACCAGGCAGGAATAAGCAATGAGAACATTGTGCACAAATAATCGATAGATTATTGGCCCTCTAGCAGATTCCTGGTCGATCAGTTTTCCCACGAAAACCGACCGACTAAGCCAGAACTGCTATTCTTGCGGGAAGATTAAGGAGATATTCTTTTGAATATCAACGCCATCGGGACCACTCACCCGAGCATATAACTCCCGCGTCGTTCCTGTGGGTGCAGTGGTGCTCGCTGTGGAGGACAGTGGCACAGTTGGTCAGGCTGGTCTCGTGTCCGGAGCACAGCGTGTGCCACAGCCAGATCACCCCGGTGCCCGGGCCGAACAATGCCGCATGCTGAAGGGCAGACTCGGCCAGACCGCAGCCCAGCTCTCGGCACACCACGTCAGCATCCACCAGGTCCCACCCACGGTCGCAAACGGTCCCCCACTGGTTATGCTTGAGTACCTCGACTCTGCCCGAGCACTCATCCCCATTCACCAGGCGGACGCGCACGCCGTCTGCCAACCAGAGAACATGACTCTCAGAAGCAGCACAGGGACAGAAATAGTTGTCGATAGAATAGATGGGGATAGATGTTGCCCGTGTTTGTGCAATTAGGTAGAATTTCCTTACCACCAGACGCATTGATTCCATCCCACAGGACAAAACCTACGGGTGGGTGGGAAGTTCAGAAGAAAAATAGCAATATTATCACACGGTCATGTATAATCAAATGCCCTTAATTTGTTAGTCCTTGCTCACTGTTATGTTATTGTGTTTATATAGCAGAGACAGTGGACTGTTCACTAACTGTCCCAGAATTGGCTGCAACAGAACACACCAGCTGCAGTATTTTTAGTCTCCAGACCATACATACTGTACTACATGGATGGAATGTACAGTCGTGTGTGGGACTGTCTGTAGTAAATAAAGATCAGTTTCCATGTTACATATGTGTGCCACTTTCTATGGTATGCGAGTGTGTGACTCTAGAGTTCCTTTCCGTGTGACGGTATGACGTTAAACGACGCTCTGTCTACAGCATGTAATAGACGGGGACTGACATTATTGCGTAATCAGAACATCTCAAGAGCGAACTTAAGCTAACCCAACCCCAGCCATGAACTCGATCTTCCCCTTACCTAACACTGTAAGGATGTGGAGAATCCTCAGCATCTTTCACCCTTCCATTAGACCACAGGATGGGTGGGATGATGATGATCAGTGATGGTGACGATGACAGCTGCCCAATGCGGTCTTTTCTAAAATAACTGCAAAATACATTAGCTTCCACGCTAGCTGGCTAACACGGGCGGCTCCTCCTGCTGCTTTATTAACCAGCCCATGTAATATGTCACGGACAGTTTTAGCGAGAATGGCTGGAATCAAATTCTTATTTCACTAAAGTAGTAGTGGCTGCTAGATCGTGATGGATAGATCCAGGTATCATTCATCACCCAGCAGCAGCAGCAGCAGCAGCGGGAGGGACGCATCGCGCTGAAAAAAGTAAACTATCACAACATGGAACATGCCTCCGGGTGCGTCGCAGTGACGTCATCGTGTTCGGCCCGTCCCCCTGGCTGTCTGTCTTAACGGGGACAGCTCTGGGACAGGTAAAATTAGATTACAAAGTCACTTACAGTGTGATGGTGTGTGTGTGTGTGTGTGTGTGTGTGTGTGTGTGTGTGTGTGTGTGTGTGTGTGTGTGTGCGTGTGTGTGTGTGTGTGTGTGTGTGTGTGTGTGTGTGTGTGTGTTGGGGAGGATTTACAGTAATGCACATGAAGCAATTGAATGCGTCAAAGGTGACCATTAGGGTCAGGGCAGCTCAGGTCCATAGACTTAAAGGGATATTCCACTTTCAAAAAAAACTTTTGGTCATTTTATTGTCAACTCAGTCCCATGTGAACACGCCAGACAGTTTATAGGTTACTCCTTTTAGTATTTAGATATTTGATGTTCATTTTATCCGCCTACTTCCTATACAAACCCATTATAACCTAAAACTCCATTTTAACCATGACAGATTATTTGAAAACAACATGTTTTTTTTCTTGTGACTGTATTGTCCTCCTAATACGTGAGAGGGCCGTTTCAGTTTCCCTTTATTTTTAAAATATTGTTTTGGAAAATGTAGCAGCTCTATATTTGGGTATACCCACCCAAATGAATGAAACAATATTTTAAAAATAAATGAAAAGTGTAAATGAAATTCCACAGCCCTCTCACGTATTATGGCACTGCTAGACTTGCATCTCAGCACCATAGGTGCCATGCACAGCAGAATGTTTTAATATGGGTGATACCATGATTCATGGGTTGGCATGTTTAATTTTGTTGTACATGTCATGTTACAATTGATAAATAATATTTTCTTTGTTTTACCAGTGTTATCCTCATAAACAAATCCATATTTTGGGCAAAAGTCACAAAGGTCACTTGAAGGAAACCACTGCAAGTACATTTGACAGATGTGGACAGAGAAGGGGTTATTTTGTCTAACTACATTTGCACACACTGTAGGGTCCTACCCAGGGACATTTTGACATTTCCAGATGACGTCTCTACTCATTCAGCTATATGACCACGAGGAGTCAAGGCAGGGGCAACAGCGTTACCTAACAGAAAACAGGAGCAAAGAATTCAGTTCAGATGCTGAACAGCACATGTGAAACAAACCACATGCAACCCAGATTTACCCCACACAAGGGATTAAATTCATAAATATACAGTAGCTCCTATACCAACAGCCATTAAGATGTGAATCCCTTTACCCCTATCAAAACCGCTCTCCAATAGCAACTACGGATGGGTCCAATTCAAAACTGGACCCTGTAAATTAAGTCTCAGTTTCCCTCCCCCTGCCCTCTTTTCCCCATTGTGTAAATGCCCCCCCCCCCCCTTTACTTTCTTTATATGATGATAAGAATTGAAAATGGTGTAACCTCTAACCTGTTGTAAATAAGGCTTAATCATGGATCCAATATTAAGACCTATATTGTATTATGTGTATATTATAACTTATACAGTATATAACAATGTATTTACTACAGACAAGATGGGAAATATTATGGTGAGTTGAGGGAAGAATAATATGAGCGTTTAGGGGTTTTGTTTGTTTGTTTTACAGTGTTTTGACAAAACTATGGGGTTTTATCATTTAAACAGTATCACCACCTCTTATTATGGCCATTATTTGTGGACTGGTAAGATAAATTCTCCTCACTGCAGGCAGAGGTCACTCACAACCCGTAAAGCACTCAGGAATAAACTGAACCTCAGCTATGTAGGGAAATACTCAACTAAAGCAAAGAATTGCGAGAATTATTGCAAAAGAAATCACAGGATTAAAAAACACTTAGAGTAGGTAAGGGCATGTTTATCCACCAACAATAGTTGGAATGGTTAATGTTTTGATGAAAACAAAAACATAGGTGGCTTGATAGGTATGTTGGCATATAGGTAGTTAGGTAGGAAGGTAGGTGAGTGGGAGGATGGATGGATTGATAAAGGACAAAAATGTACAATCTTATAGACTGCAGCAGTCTTGGTCTTGACTGATTGCAAATCTGTCCTAATAGAAGACTATTATACATCCACAGATATCACATATAATTTGTCTTAAATGTAAAATCTATAGAGGCCTACACTCATGATGCAACCATTGTTTAGCACTGCATCCTTGCATAATGCTGGAAGAAGAAATAACTTTGTCTTGGATAAGTGACAAACCTTGATTATTACAGTGTAATAATCATCCAGTGTTTTACTATTGGATCTGCATGCTTCACGCTTCATGAATTCTTCAACTGTTTCAAATAGTTTTCTTGATTAATAGTGTATTTCAACTTTTTTTTATATGGTAATGACAGACCTGCAGCTCCTCCTTTCTTGCCCTTAATCATAATGTAGTGTATGTCTATGGAAAGATTATTGTATTTGTTGCTGAGCAACAAATACAACAATCACTGTGCCGATACAACAAAAAAACACTGTGCCGAAATACTGTATATTTGGAAGGGGGGGTTCTAAATGGGCAACCAACAAAAAAAGGAATGATTGTGCATATTAACACCTACACTACAGTATGTTTTCCTTCCCTGTTCATGTAGAAAACACCCTAGCCTGTGCCAGCTATACTGCTACAATAACTGGCAGAATCTAGTTTTGGTTGGTGGAGCCACTCAATGTACTATGAATCACTTCATAGTACATCGGGTGGTGGAGCATAGCAGTATTTTGCAATAATTCTAGCTATGTCAACAACTTTCAGTGTTACTGTATAGCCTACACTAGGTCAATATTTTACACTTTAGATTTTACTGTGTTGTTTCCCTTGATTTAGTGAGTGGAGGGTGTTTAAGTATTAAAAGCATTGTTATAAATTAAAATGTTCCAGACCAGGTATGTAGGCCTACCAGTGTAAATATGAGCTTTCTTGCTATGGGTGCAGCAGTGCTCTCTTTCATTAGTTTCTTTCTAAGTTTCTAAGTTTCTTTAGCTTGGTCAGAATTCATCAGATGTGTTTGCTTATCATCATTGGTTATGTTCATTGAAGACATTTGGAGTCAAGAGAAAAAGGAGGGGTCCAAGGACAGACCCTTAAGTGGTTAACAGTCCATTTGGATTTAAAATGATTCTAACCACGCCTGTTGTTTAAGCATTTATGCTGATACAAGCAGCCACCTCTGCTGGTATGTGACCGATAACACCAACATGAGCAGACATCTCCATCACTGTTCACTGTTCAACTGCAATAACCGTCATTAATAGCAGAACAGTATGTGATTTCAATGACAGAGTTCATTGATCTACTGCTGTAATTCATTTTGATTCCCTCAAGATGACTTGAATGTTTTCAATCCAGTAATGTTAAAATTAACATTCACATACAGCTTTTGCCTTTCTCTCTGAAACACATGGCCCATAAATGCAGAAATGATTAAGCACCAACTAGTGCAGATGAATGTGTACCAGTTTATCACTTTCTTTACAGCAGTTGTCAGGTTGTCATACTGCACATATTTTGTATCCACTGTTAGGCCTAATGGCTCATATTTACTGCAAAGCTAACACTGAAATCTGGCTAGATGTAATGCAATTTCTTGTATGTAATATATAATGTCTGACATGATACATTATGCCAGACATGAGGCTATAAAATTACCTATATAATGTCCAGCTCCCTGTGAAGAAGCCAGACATAACAGCACTCACTTTATTTCAACCTCACAAGAGCCTTATCCCAACAGAAGGGTGACAATTTCTTGAAGCAATTTATTGAGCCACTGGTCAAATAAGCATTCAAGTTCTTATTAAATTGTAAAAGATCACCATCTTTAACAACTGAACTATACAGATAAGCCTGTAAGTAATGAAAAATATGATAAATTACTCTGATAGAATTCAAACTTCAAAACCCACCACTCTGCGTCAATGAAATTATAAACAAAATCACGATAGTCTCATGGTGGTGGTTTTCCAAGAACAGTACTTTTCAGAATGCCTTCCTCAAATTGTATTACCTGCCAACGATGGTTCTCTGTACATTCACAACTGATAAGCAAAGAAAACTGACAGTGTGGTAATAAACAACAAAAATACATAAAATAATTTAGGTATTTAACTTAACACTACAGTACTGCAACTGTTGAGCTATTCAGATAACCTTCTAATGACATGCTGTCAATAAAATAAAAATACACATACTGTAGGTCTTTGGATAACAGTAAAACCTGCTTCAAATTCCACCAGAAAGAAAAGTCATTATAGCAGCCCAATGAAAAAAAAAAGTGAAAAAAGGCAACATGCTGCATTTTCAAATGTCTCTCGTCCAATGTGCCTTGGGTATTGTGTGCCTCCCATCATATGATGGGTCAAACCAACTTTCAAATGCCGTCGTCACTTTGAATTTCCCAGCAGGTAGACAATGAGTTCGTAGGAGGAGAGAACGATGGCTGTGTTGGGGATTTGTCTGATCAGCTGTGGAATCAGTCCTCTGTAAAAGGCTGCATAGCCTTCCTCTACCATGATCAACCTCCCCGTCTGGAAAAAATACTTGTACTTGCTGCCCTCCTCTCGCAGTCTCGTCCGAATGACCTCTGCAAGACACAGAAAGGTAAAGAATAACTATAATGCATTTAACTACAGAATGAGAGATCACTAGTTGCACAATGTAACATTGTTGCAAGTAATGCAAAAATAGAAATTGTGCAATAGAATATATTATGCTCACCGTGTGGGTAGGCTATGCAGGACGCACAACCCTTTGAAAAAGCAGCTGCCACCATAAGTTTCAAGAAGTCCGATGCTCCTTTGTCCGTTACACTATTTGGGGAGTTGAGTTGTGTTTCGGCGATGCGTTTCTTCAGCGTCTCGTAGATGAGGAAGCAGATCATCGTCTCAGAGATGCCAGCGTAGGACGCCGTCAGGCCCCGGTAGAAGCCCCTCATGCCTTCCGTTCTGTAAACATAGCGGGCACACTGCAGTGCGTTCATCTTCTTTTCTCCCCTGGCTCTGAAAGGGTGAGACAGGTAAGAGGTGTCAGTGTCAAAACAAAATCAGAGATGCTGAAAACAGTGTTTTTATTTATATTTATACCGCGGTTCCAAGTTAAAAACAAGGAGGAAAAAAGGTTCTTGCAGCCTTTTCTCACTGGCTATAGCAGATTTATTTTTGCTTTATTCAAGAATACATTTTAAACCTTGTTTCTTGACATTATAAAACAGGAACTAATGACAAAAGGGACGTCTGGATGAAACTTTGGCACAAATCACTTGACCCGTTTATTTTCGACCTCCCCCACACCATACACTTACGATGTCTTTAATTCATTAACAGAGTTAATCATTTGACCTCACATGATACTTGTGCACGTACTGGACACTGGCAGTGCAAATATAGACTCTTCTTCTGAGCGCACCATAGTGCGTCAGAGTGTGTATTTACAGACGGTCACATGCTAAATTGCATGCGCTGCATAAATCAAGGGCCCATGTTAAAGTTCACGGTGCACCAGGGGGCGTCAAAGTCTCGGAGAATCCCCAGGCATGCCATTTTCATTTTACACAACATTAAAATAAGTCCGGAAACTCTGCACACTTTAATAATGGATGGCACAGAGGCAGAGTGGAAGTTAAGCG
Organism: Benthosema pterotum; assembly: GCA_039105355.1. NCBI lineage: Eukaryota > Metazoa > Chordata > Actinopteri > Myctophiformes > Myctophidae > Benthosema > Benthosema pterotum. The sequence continues at coordinate 20,767,816 of CM076968.1, read as the reverse complement.
GTCTACTTACTTTCTCTCCAGCTGCATTCTCGTCTTGACCATCCACACAGGGTTCATGAGGGAGTTTGTAACAAAGGCTACGGATGGAGAGAATTACGGAATTATTCAGTTTGAAAGCATGATGTACAGTATGTTTTTCTATCCCAAAATCGATTTAGCCTGGTAGAGAAATGCCAACAAGGAGACCTATGTTACACAACATTGTGTCCAATTCACATTTGATAAGGCAGACATGTACACACAAAAGGGCTTCACATGGCTCACCTGCAGACCCAGCAGAAGACATGTGCACTGCTCCACTGTTGGGAACAAACACCCCATTGAACAGCTCTTTAGACTTTGAGTATGCAGCAAAATAGATGGCTCTAAAATAGGAGAAGGGGGGGAAAACAGAACAATGAGACATAATGTACAGCAAACAATATAATAATAACTGTTGCCATTGAGGCAAACATGTGTTGCACAAGTCTATTAATACATCTGTAATGAGGACACAAAGTTTTATAACTGCCATGTGATTATGTAAAGATCACACGTGAGCCTCTGACAGAGAGTGTGTCCAGAGTCGTCGGTATCCTCTGTCTGCACTCTCTGCTATGCTTCTGGAACAGCCTGATAAAAGTGCCAGAATGGGCTGAATAAGCATTAGGCTGCAGCGATGGGCCTGGTGCTGGTCTGAACACTGACTTTTCCATAGTGGTTAGTGGATCAGACCAGTAGGCAATTCACCCGCAAATTCACCACTCATTAACTATGGCGGGCGGGAGAGTGGGTGTGGGGTGGTGAGGGGGTAATTCAGTTGAGTCTCATGTTTTAACTTGAGTTTGAGGTCTGCTATACACTATATACACTCGTATGCTTAGCCGTGTTCCTTCCTAGCTGTCCCAATGCACACAAGTACAACTATCACCCACAAGAAAAGCATAACAAAATGTTTTGTTATTGTGTGTTAATATTTTCCACAAAAAAGCGCAAGGGTCAAACTTTTATCAGAACCAGAGAAAATGCTGAACCTTCGCTTACTAAGGGAAGGGAGCGGAACATCACTTTTCTCAAGCCATTGTTTAAACAAAATCTAGTCTAATCTAGTATAACCTGTATTAACTTCAAGAAGCAATGGCAGGAAACTGGCAATATTATCTTACAGGAACACATACAACTTGACAGACATTGTTCTTTTCTAACAACCATGTGAACAAAATGGATCTGAGCAAAGGTATAGGCAGTGGACAATGGACATAATTTGTATACGTCTTCTGTAACCATTGATGTTACTGTACCTGGAGGGAGCCACGCCGACAAGGTTCGGCCCTAAGCCACGGAAGAGTGATCTTGGTCCCTCTTTCTCTAGTATAGACCTGAAATAGAACAAAATGTATTTGTTTAGCTTTAGTTCAGGACACGCTGCCAACTAGGGTTTTATTACATGCATGTTATTACATAAACAAAGTCTGTGTTGCGTTCAAAGAGTCCGGAAAACGTCACTACTACTGGAATGAATCCATTCCAAACATCAAGCCCCCTCTTCCTAATATTTGCTTGAACCGCCTTTGGCCCAGGTAATGCACCATGACACATGTCTCGTCTCCTCTGTATGCTTGTTTTGTCATGTTAGAGGCTAGTGCCACATGTTCATGTTTTCAACTATGGCCTCATTCTACAAGCAGACAAACTGGCCTGACCAGAGCAAGGTGAAGGGGGATGGGTAGACCCTTCACCTTGCTCCAGGGTGGGGGTGTGTGGTGCAGTACATCTCAGAGATGTGAACTGTTTTGTCATGATAAAAGGACCATTTAAAACAAAAGGTGGCTTGACTGCTGTAATTTGCTGTATACCTACAGAAATTTGCATGTACAAGAGCTGCCAAAGTAGGCCAGCTTTTTAGCATTTTCAAAGTAAATGATTACAAACATCATCTGAATTTAACCCCTGCTTCTCAACTGTGAAGCAGGAGTTAAATACAGATGAGAAAAGGTTTTTTACTTAAAAACTTAAATAAACTAAAATACATGCCATTAGTCACGTTCAGTAGGCCTTTAGAACCGGTACAGACAGGGCTGACCAGAGTGACTGAATGCCAGTCATTTCCAGTTCAACTCAGTCCACCCGACCCCATGCAATGTAACACAACACCCAAAACCACATGGACCGACTGTCCTAACGTCCTTCCTTGGTAAAACATGTCTGGCTGTATGCAAGCTACCCTAGCCCAGAACAGCTCAATACACATCATGTGGCCAAGTACTTACTGTAAGAGCCAAAGAGCTCTTACATTTTAGTCTCTTTGGTGGCATAATATTTTATCTTTCCCTGGCAGAGTTGTTAAAGAGAACATCATAGCAGGATAGTACTGTATACATAATCTCATCTTCTTACGTAACACAGGCTTTGTGGCCTACAAATTAAGGCTGCAGATGAAAGCAGAGAAGAAGCCATTGAATGCATCCCCTGGACCTGAAACACGCAGTTTTCAGAGTTTACAAGTTCCCCCAAAACGTGTTATTTTACCAGGTTTGCGAGTTTGCGTACCAATTACATGGCATGCACCCACATAACAGCAATGTTGGTGCTTCCCACATTCTCGGTGCCTAATGACTATAGCGAGACATCAGCTGTATAATTATGCCCTTCCCAGCATGATAGTTCTGGCGAACAAAAGGTGTACCCTGCTGAAAAGAAAGAACATGCTGCATGCAAGTGGAAAAATACTAATGACTGCCTCAAGAGACAGCAAGGCACTGTGTCCCCTTGCACAGCAACAGCACCAACAACATCAGTCTTACCGTAAAACCTGGAGCAGACCGGGCGAAACGGTGCCTGGCGCTGGCCGGATGACTCCGGTAGTTCCCACAGTACCCAGCTGGACCTGGAAGACAGGCCGTATTAAGGCCTGGTTAAGGCCAGAGGACTGCAACCGGGTCTTCAGTACCTCCAGGGGACAGGTCACGATTGCTCCCACTGTGCCACTACATCTGTAAACAGATCAATTACACAAACACAGGGATTAGGATTAGGGACTGCAACGTGGAATGTGGTATACATTATGTGAGCGACAATGCAATGAATGTAGACTACAGATGACATTACATGGTTACCATTTAAGACAATACATTCCCTAACAGTATATTTGCGAGTCTTGTGATTGTGAGACTATTAAACATCAGGGAGAGGGAAATTATTTTCCAGTGAAAACACAGCTGTCTCTAGGCTGTGTGATAAAATAATGAGACGCCTCTCCATTTACTTTGCTGTTGACATTGGTTCAAATCAACATATCAGTGATATCAGGGACAAAAGGTTGAGGGCTCAGACACTGCTGCTGTGAGAACGGACAGCTTTCCCAGGAAAGAAGTCAAAGGAGGACCAATGCCGGTTTAAACATGCCATTTTACTAGTCTACCCACAGCTATGGTCCAGGCCCTCCAGGCAGTTAAAACGCCTTGCCATTGACCCGCTTAAAACAGATTAGTCAGATTATCTTGTACTGTACTGGCCTACTGTCTGTGTCTGAGGAAAGTTGTCAAATACAGCTGACCTAGCCACGAACCCATTCATCTGTAAACAATGCACCTTCTCCATCTCGTGGAACACGCTCCGAAATATGATCATGGTTTTGGATGTGGACTTGTTATACGACACACACGCAGGCTACTTTGACAAACAAATGTTGTGCTGATGCTGAAGTAAGGTGACAAAGAAGAGCAATTGTGCGCGTGACACCGATCCCAAAGAAGGCTCAATGGTTTCTATTCAAGAGAAGTTCCTGTTTCTCCTCATGATATAGGGCATCATTATAGGCCATGTGAAGTAATCTAACACACTTTTAAAAATTGCTGCATGTCACACACTCCTGTCATGTTACATCATCATGCGCTAGGGTTAGGTAGGTGGGTTCTAATCTCTGTAGAGAAAGCTGTTGCAGTCATGTTGTTGTAAGCCTTTCAGGCTCACAACATTAAACAGCATTATGCTATGACATTAATAAAACATAACCATCTAGAAAAAGGAAGAAAAAAATCTAAATTGCAGCATTGCCTTACATCTTTTTTCTCCTACAGTTGAGAACATTACACAATGTTAAGTATTTACTATTAACCACACACCAATGTGTGTGGTGGTGTTGTGTGGTGACCATATAAGGAATTTCTCCCCGTCTCCAGTCAGCGCCTAGGGAGATAAAACCCTAGTTTCAGGATGGGCTTTGGGGAAGAAAAACGTTTAATCAGGTTGATAGGAGTCTTCCTACAATGAGGAAGTGGGGGTGGGCCTGCCCTTGATGTATGTGCTGTTGGCCTATTGCACTTAAAGTGTAGTGTGTGCATGTGCACACCTGCAGGTTTGTTCTTTCAACTAGTCAAAGGCAGTCACACATATCTAAGTTGTATTTATTTTTAACAATGCATTGTTTTATATTCAATGTGTATTATTGTAGCAGCTGCCAGTGTCAACACAGCTGCTAAAAAAAACTGAAACCTGTAGCCAATATGAGGGGTTTTTCTCTAGATCATATTACCACTGACAAGCTTGTGGATAAATATCACCAGTTCCTTGTTGCTTGAAATGAAAGTTGGAATCCAAGTTCATCATTTATTCACAAATGTATTCATCCAATCATAAAAGATGTCAACCCCAGCACCAGGTGGTCTGAGTGATTACCTTTTCTTGAAAACGCTTTACATAGTCTATACTGTAAATGGCTGCAAAGACACAGGGACATTCTTCTTAACACAATAGATAAAGGTGGTCAGTCAAGTCAGGCCAGGATAAAAAGCTGTTAATAAGCATCATTTAGGTTGAAGGAATTTTATCCACCATTCCACCACACCACTTACTGTAGCCTGACTTCCTGGGGTCAATTTTAGTCGGCCTATGGACTGTATCTAATGATACAATACACATAAGTTAAACGTTCGTAGACGTATTTATTGATTCTTACATTGAAATCAATAAGTTCAACATTTGACTTGTGTAGTGTGTAGTCAATCGTCATTAGATCTACATCCTACGGTTAACATAAGGGGTGATATTTTCCTCCGTTTTGAAAGCCTGAAGGTTATGCACTATTACGCAGACTTGTTTACACGGCGTAGAACGTGTCGTTCTTGGTTGGACGATAAAATGCAATGCAGACATTACGTGGTGAACGCAATCTGACTTCGTTTAATAAAATGCAGGAACCGGACAGTTTCGCATCCACATTTAAATAACACATCCAAGCCCAGTCCACTGCACAGGCCGAGCGGCTGTCACGGAATGACTAGAAGTGTAACAGCATTATGTAACAGCAGAGGACATTGTGCTAAGGTCAGTCCCATGACTGACTGCGACACTTTTCCAACCTCTCGAATTATGCCGGGCATTTGCGACCAACTTTGAAACCAAAATACTGTATTTATTACATTCATTTGACCATAAAGTGTCCGTCAACTCTATCATTGTTACAAACGCAACGTTGAGATAAGAATCAAACCCACCACAAACACACATAAGACTACTAGTGACAAGGGAGCAAAGCGATGGGTGACTTCCGAGTGGATTTGACTCATTCGCGGAACGAAATGGTGCCCTGCCATTGCGCTACCAATTTACATTAGAACTACCAACAAAATAGTGAAAATACCAACATTCAAATGTGTTTTCTGGAGCCAACAATGGGGGCTTCACCTTCACCTTAAATACATTTATTTAATAAGGACCCCCCTGCCTGGTTACTATGTATGGATACAGCTGTCTGACTGGCTGCCGCTAGCAGCAGAGCTAGCAGAGCTAGCACTGACAGCTACCGGGTAGTGACCGGTTGGTTTTGGGGTCGTGGATGGAAATAAAAATGATTCTTCTCGTGTTTTCCACAGTCACAGTACACACGAAAGGGACTAAAACAACGAGGATTGACTACAGTGTTCCGATATTGTGAGCTTTAATGTCCAAAGAGAGGGTTTATAAAACAAAACTAAGCTTTTTATTGCTGCTGCGGTACGATATCCGTGATCATTTAAATGAAAAAACACAATACGTCGGAACAGAGAGAGCACCACGTGATTAAGGACAGAGAGTTCACACGCTTCCATGCACGTGCCCTGACGGAACGGACCGGCGAGGAGAGAGGGAAAAAAAGATCCGCAGCAGATTATACACTGCAGGGTACAGTCCGTCCACTCTGTTGTTCTCTCCCCCTCCTCCAAACAGGACAAACAACGTGATCGTAATCAAAACGAAACGCCACGATTAGAATAAACTTACCCCCCGGCGAAGAGATGTAACAGCGTGTCTGTGCCATTCTTCTGTGCCATGTTTGCCGTAATGCCTTCCTTCCTTCCTTGATCTTTCAAACAACCACCATCAGCGCCATGCTCTTCTTCTCTATAAATAAATTACTTCGGATGTTCCAGCGGAGGGTTGATGAGGTCTCGTCTGTGCCGGCTGTGAAGGGAGGGAGGGAGGAGGGGAAGGCTGGCCTCCACCACCACACCGAACCGAACCAGCAGCTGTCTTGTCTGACTCACGTCCTGTCCTCTGTGTTCCGCCGATTGCCTCCTCTTTTCCAGCAACCGGCTTTTCTGTTCTGTGAAGCGGTCTGTTGACTGACTCCGCCTGGTTGGGCTGCACTGCAGTGTGCTTTAGCGGTTAGCTCCGGTTCTAGTACTGAGTGTGGCTGCTGATCATCTGATGTCAGTGAGCTGGCAGCTGCGTCATGATGAGGACGGGGGGAGGGGATGGGAGGAGGGGGCCGGACACCGGGGGTGTGTCCATGACGTAGCAATACCAATCTACAAGCTACGCGTTGCTAGTTTGTAGATCTGTTGCGTGCGTGGGGTTTATTATTGCTCTCTTCTCTGCCGCGCTTGTTGACTTGAGCTCTGTTGTTGCACTTATTTTGTTAACATAACCATGCAACAAAACAAAACAACCCCCCCCCACACCCACCTCTGTTAAAAGGGAAGTCCACCCATTTTCAACGTTTGAATATGTCATTAATATATATACCTTAGAGATGTTGTGTGAACATGATAAAAAATGTATTTCACCATGTTAATGATTTTTCTTTCAGACCCATTTTTCCTGAGAGGGTACAAATGGAGACACTTTAATGGCACACTTTAAACTTAAATATTGCAAACACAAGTGCTGCATTATTTAAGCCAATTAATTTTAGACTTAACATTGTTGTTCTGTGGGCAGGCATCGAAACAGTAAGAGTTGGGCCAAGAATAAATATCTGACCTACATTTTCCTTTTAACTTGTCTTTTATTACCATGACTTACTGGCCAACAGGGTTTGTAGTGAGTATTAGTAACTACAGACATATTAGGCCTTAAGAGTCAGATTTTCAAATCATGTATACATATTGCTACTAGTTATTAGGCATATTTCACACCAATTCACTCAATTCTTTATAAACAATAAAGTATGCATTTATATAGCACCTTTATCCAAGGAGCTTTACATAATGAATTCAACCATTCATTCATCCTTTCACACACCGAAAGAATCCATGCAAGGTACAACCTGCACATCGGGTGTTGCATGAACTAGTGATATCCTCATCCCCTGTTGTTGGCAGACAAGCTGATTTCACAAACCACATTAATTAATTTATAATAATCTCTGAAAACAATATCGGAATGTCAAAATGTCAAACTAAGCCAAAAAGTTACAGTAGGTAGTAAAGAGGGTGCTGATGTGCTAATGTGATTTAGCTAAGCTTTATATGTTTGGTCTGCTATCTAATCACAATGGGAAATTATGACTTATTCTAAGCTATAATTTCCTATCATGAGTAGATGGCATGTTTGCTCTGCTATCTAAGCCATTATTGACTGACTGCCAAAGAAAACAACTGACAGATTACAACTTGGAAATGATGTCATATGGCAGCCAAGTCTATGGACTTTATAATATTAGTTTAGAGCACTCAAAACAAACTTTTGTTACAAACTAGATCAGCACTTGGTAGAGAGTAAACTTGTGTGCTGTGCACAAGTAGGCCATGAGCTACTTGTGCGTGAGCATCAGCTATAAAGGTCTCTTACTTTTAGGTCTCTTACCTAGACCCCGACGGACGACTGACCACCGACCACACACTGATCACTTAACTTGCGCCCGCTCCACTCACGCAAGAAACTGAGGAGCCCCTCACTAGTGTGTTTTGTATCTATTGCTTCACACCACAGACAGACATCCTGTCAAACTACAGTAGCTAATCCTCCCTCCTCTAGCTAACCCTCCCCATTTTCCTATAGATACAAAGACCGGAACAACATATCATATACTGTAGATAAGAAGAGCAGAAAATACAGTACAGGTCATTAGGGGGCAAACGTGACGCTATGATCATGATCCTCTAGTCTACAGTCAACACGGCATCTGAACATGGTACTGTAAATGGGCACTGCTTGGTCAGTGGTCACTAGCAAGTGAATTTATATTCTCCCAGCCAATAGGAGTTGGAGGTGTGTGAAGAGGATTGGAATTTGACTTACATTCTCACCCTGTGGTGCTATCTAGGATCTAAACAAGTAGACAGATAACCGGGTTGTTCAGTCACCTTGGGGGTTGTTTGTCAGGACAGAAGTACAATAACAACTGTCTTTTTGTCAAAACAGTCAACTGACCTTGCGTTTTGTGCATTAGTATTACTATTACTATTATTATTATTATTTCCAAATAATACACCATGGTTATCACAGAGTAATTGCAATACATTCATGCTGTTTGTAGTATTATTATGTTTGTTTGACCTTAGTTATTTCTTCCCACGACTAGAATTACCTTTGCTATACAGTCCCAACTGCCAACATGTGCTCAGCCCTTAGATAAAAAAGGGAAGAAAAGTGTTACTTGAGTATTGCTGTAAGATAAGATATACGCAGATACATATAAGATATAAGATATAACTTATAGTTAATATTACTATTACAAAACCATTAAAGTGGATTTTATTCATGTCCTTATTGGGGCTGTCTTCATGAATACGTTTTGATTTCTTTTCAAAGACAGTGCTATTTCATTGTCAAAATTAAGCAATGGAGATGAACACAGGATATACACAATAATAATGAAGATATCCTAGGTCCTGGGTCAGATGTACAGGGTGGAAATGCTACCACCAGTTGCTCAAAGATGTATAACATGAATTCAGCAGCACAGATAGCTTGACATGGCTTTTGTTTATATAGCTGACTTAAGATTTGTCGAGATAAATCACTCAATTGTACTGACATGGTGAAATCTTCACATAGTCCCAGCTGCCTTAAATTCAACAATTACACAAGATTCACACACTGTAAATGCTATATTATTTATTATGTAACCTAGGGAGGCCCACATCTCCATGTCCACCAACTCCTTGAGTTACAATTACATAATGCTGTTTAGGTGTAGCTTGGCTGGATTTCTGTTTAATGCTAATTGTTCACCATTTAACCAAGAGGTCAACGCCAGTGACTATACACAAAAGGTTGAAACCAAACCTGTCACTTTCTGCTGTACTATTATGAAACAAAGCCACACTTTGTTTCATAATAGTACAACAACTGGGCATAATTTGAATCTTATAGTCTACAAAAGACTTTCTAATTTACATTTCTGTGGTGGTTTCAATCTATTATCAGGAGTGGTTTCACCCACACTCGTTTAGCAAACTGCAGACAATGTTGGTCTCTCTATGAGTTCACCTTTAACTCCTTTGAATGAACCCTCTCACAGTAATGCAATATTGCAAAACTGCCATTTCCCAACAACGTTTACTGGTAGACCAGGGTCAGACCACCATGAGTCAGTTATTATTATTGTTTAAATCAATATTTTTATCTGCCCAGCTTGGGCCCTTTAGCTACACCCATGGCTGCTATACGAAGGGTTGACTGATTTGGGCTTTTTGACCCTAAGGCTTCCAGCTTTAGGAAGACGGGAATATATTAGGAAGACACATTTGCATATAATAATGCATTATTATTAGTACCGTTATTAAACTACAACTTATTATTATTACAATAATAATAATTATTATTATCATTTGCATATGATAGGTCATAAAATGAAGATGGAAAAGTGAGAACAAGAATTGTGACCAACGGAATGAGATGATATATCATGTATGGTGATGATGCCCAAACCACACCAAAGGTTGTGACATACAGCACACTACTGTCATTCGGCATAACGCATTTATTTATATTTATTCAAGATCATAACTCGATAACAGATGGACAGATTTTCATGAGGGCTGTATGACCAGAAGGCTGGTCTATTGTTAATTTGGGGTTGAAAGGGTCAAAGGTCAACGTCAACCTATGCAGTCCTGATTCTTCTAGGCCTATCAGCAGTATTTGACACAGTGAAGCACCAGCTGCTCTGGACATCCTTGCTGATCATAGGCATTGGTGGGACGGAAAATAAACTAAGTGGTTCTCTTCCTACCTCACTGACTGACCAGCAGCACCAGGTTTCTTGGAAAGGTTTGTTATCATCCCTCCGAACCCTCCAAACTGGGGTCGCACAAGAATCTGTACTTGGTCTCCTCCTATTCTCCCTGCACAACATCTCTGCTCACAATCTATCCCAGTGGTTTTCAACCAGTGGTCCGGGGACCACCAGTGGTCCTTGAGATGGTTCCAGGTGGTCCTCAGCTAAGTTGGTTAACCAGGTAAAAGATTGGTTAACCAGATGTAACTCTTGAGAGCGTAAACATGAAACCAAATTTGGTTTCATGTTTACGCTCTCAAGAGTAAAATATTCATCATCTGAATTAGTCAGATGATGAATACACAACTAGAAGATTAATGCTAATTTTGATCTGTATATTTGCTTGTTTTGTTTCCCAAATCCATATTGTGGACAAAAGCAAAATACAACTTTAGTTTTGGGGTCTATGGGGCTGAAATGTCATCAAATAGTGGTCTGACCGTGGCTTAAATAAATAGTGGGCCCTGGTATGAAAAGGTTGAAAATCACTGATCTATCCTATCACTGCTATGCCAATGACACAAAACTGTTTCTATTCTCCTCCCCCTCTGCTACTCAGGCTTCCGGAAGAGTGAATCATTGCATGCCTGGGTGACATCTCACAGTGGGTGTCTTCCAACCATCTCGAGTTGAACCACACAAGGCAGAGGTTCTATTCCCAGCTGTCTTGCCCTATACAGGAGCTAACCGTTTCTGTAGACCATGCCTTGTAACATCGGCCCCACTAAGGAACCTTGGTGGTGTCCAGGACAGTCACATTACAGCTCTCACACGATACTGTGGGTTTGCACTCTATTGCAGAGGCGTAGCGGCCATTGGGCCATGCCATGGCCTAGTCAAACTTTGAAAAGAGAGGGTGAAAAACAAGAAAAACGACAAGCTCGACTACTTTGGCAGCCCTTGTGCATGCAAATCTCTGTTGCGAACGACAGCATTCGAGCCTCATTTATTTTAAATGGACCCCCCATTATCATGTCGGCAAAACCGTTCACACTTCGGTCAGGAGAATGGAGATGCGATGCACACCCCATCTCCCTCCTCGCAATGCTAATTTGCCCAGTCAGTAATTCAATCAACGCTACGCGGCTGCTCTACAAAATACGATGAGTTAGATTAGAAGACCATTCCTCACCAGGAGTCAGCCCCTCATAAAAGACAGCCGTCATGTCAAAACTTGACTTAGTGGCCTACTACCGGCTTGCACACCAACTGATCCAAAAAGCAGGAGCTCGCTTGGTCTTTTACCAGCTAAAATTATCACATAAACTTGCTTCAGCAGACTGATTCATTTTCTGTTTTTTGGTTCTGTGTAGTTGTGTTTTGTGCTGTAACCGCCATAACTACATCACCATACACGATCAGCATGATAAAGGGTGCCGCTTGGTATGTACGTAGTCTGGGAGGCTAGTTATTTTTAGTAAACTTGGTATGAGATGGTAGACATTTTATACATCTTATACCCCTGCCCCATTACACACAAGCACAAACAGCACAAACAGCACACACACACACACACACACACACACACACACACACACACACACACACACACATGTTTAATTAAGCCACCTTTGGGGACGGATGACAGAACACCCCCCTTTCGGGGGCTACCCTTTCTGAATGGGTTAGAGAGAAGCTGCGACCACTGTTGACGTCCAGAGGATACCCACTTTACCAATATGACTTGATAATTTTGATTTAACCTTTCTTTCAAAAGTATGATTTTTTACCCTGAGATTGGGGACAAATCATATTTAAGCCACTTTTGGGGAATGGGGCGGGGCTTATTTCACACTACAGGAAGTCACCTTTGGGCCTTAGTCTATACACAGAGCTTACATTAAGCCACCTTTGGGGTCCAGTTCTGGGGACATATCCTGGCTACTCTATAGCCTACTGACTACCTATGAGCTAAAGAATTGATTATAAGATTTTAAAGCCCCACATTGAGAGGCTTCTACAGGCCTGTAGGGAATTTGATGGTCTGCTACAAGCCCTTGTGCGGATTCAAATCCTCAGATAAGGCTCTCTTGGTGCTTTCCAACCCTGCTTGTGGATCTTTGGCCTGAAAACACTCCTATATGCTACAATAAAAACGTAATTTTTTACCCACTCATACCGTCCCTTTATCCAGAACCACCAGAAAGCATAATGTTAAATTGCATCTAATTGAACTAGTGTTTCATTGTGTATGATTTGCTATTCTTGGTATATGTTTTGCACTTTTCAGTGATATCTGTATGCCTTCTCTGTCTTGTCACTTTCCATGTCACAATGTTTGTCACTACACAAATAAATAGTTGTCCTATGCATGTGATAACACTTTGACCTTTGCCTTTGGCTACACAAAATCTGACCTTTGCAATGTAATTTCCTTCACAAACTCTACAAGAAGTAAACAGTGGGGCCTGGGGGCTAACATGATGCACTCTCTCGTATCTTTTTATTGGCTAATTGTAGTAGAGCTTTCTGCCTTCTTTGACTACTAACTCGGCTCAGTCCCTACAGTACATCCGCCATTGATGAGTAAGGATGTCTCAGAAGTTCTGAGGCATCCTTATACTGTAAGTTAGAAGTGGTAAGAGTCACTCTGCACTCATTGCTACTGTAGAAAGCAGCAGACCACCTCGATCTACAAGCGGTGGGGGGAGGAGGGGGTTTGAGGAAAACATCATGTATGTCGGGGTTGAAAGCCCAACTGAAACTAAAAACTGTAGTTACACAGCAACACTTTTGGGGACATTTTTCGGAATACACACCAGTTGATTGGGGACCTCTTAACCTCTTGGGCCCCATGGCCCCCGCCGTAAGGCAGCAAGTACTTTGACCTCTGAACTTCCACCAATAAATGTCAATAAATCAATAGGGACCAAATAAAATAAGATATTCATTGATTATTGTTGCAGTGGGTGTTTATAATCCATACATTACTCCTATTACATGATTAGTACACCTAATTGTTACTTATTTCTATAATTTTCCTCCCTATACGTTAACATGACTAATATTACAGCAATAATACCACTAAAATATCTGTAGAATTTACATAGTTTGGTACATTTTCATAAATGTTTTCCTATCAACTGCTGACACCGTGATGGACATTTTCTCAATTCTATGTGTTCAATGAGGTCTTCAGGCACATTCACTACTCAGAATACAAAATCTCCATAGACGGAGATAATTTTCAGCTATATTCTCCTGAGTAAGTGATCACAGAGGGACAATTTGGAGAGAAAAATGTTATGCTTTACACCGCATTCATAAATTTTCAGAAGTTGGCTTCTATTTGGTGATCCAAGTGTAGCCATAATCATTGTAGTTTTTTGCCCACAACTGTTCCCATTTGAGCATACGTTTTAGGCGGATTTTCCCCCTGGGAGAGGTTAACAACCCCCACCAAAGTGTCCCCAATCTGTATTAAGTGGACAGGTCTACACTAGTCCTTCCCTTCTCCCAGGAAGACAAGCACACGCTCTGATTAACTTGGTGACAAAGAACCTAAATGGCCTGGAATTGAAGGCACATGGTTTGGGGATATACAATTGAGTGAGAAAGTTTGTCATTTGGTCTTAACACCCAATTTCACCATGAACAGTCAGTCTGAGCTGAATCCAACTGCCTCCAGTTGTCTCTACACCAGCTCATCGGTAGTGGTCAAATGGGATGATGCACCCTCGCATATCTTTTTATTGGCTAATTGTAGTAGAGCTTCCTGCCTTCTTTGACTACAAACTCGGCTCAGTCCCTACAGTACATCCGCCATTGATGAGTAAGGATGTCTCAGAAGTTCTGAGGCATCCTTATACTGTAAGTTAGAAGTGGTAAGATTCATCTACCCCAATCCCCACCCACCAGACACTGCACTCATTGCTACTGTAGAAAGCAGCAGACCACCTCGATCTACAAGCGGTGGGGGGAGGAGGGGGTTTGAGGAAAACACCATGTATGTCGGGGTTGAAAGCCCAACTGAAACTAAAAACTGTAGTTACACAGCAACACTTTTGGGGACATTTTTCGGAATACACACCAGTTGATTGGGGACCTCTTAACCTCTTGGGCCCCATGGCCCCCGCCGTAAGGCAGCAAGTACTTTGACCTCTGAACTTCCGCCAATAAATGTCAATAAATCAATAGGGACCAAATAAAACAAGAATTTCATTGATTATTGTTACAGTGGGTACTTATAATCCATACATTACTCCTATTACATGATTAGTACACCTAATTGTTACTTATTTCTATAATTTTTCTCCCTATACGTTAACATGACTAATATTACAGCAATAATACCACTAAAATATCTGTAGAATTTACATAGTTTGGTACATTTTCATATTTTTTTTGCTATCAACTGCTGACACTGTGATGGACATTTTCTCAATTCTATGTGTTCAATGAGGTCTTCAGGCACATTCACTACTCAGAATACAAAATCTCCATAGACGGAGATAATTTTCAGCTATATTCTCCTGAGTAAGTGATCACAGAGGGACAATTTGGAGAGAAAAATGTTATGCTTTACACCGCATTCATAAATTTTCAGAAGTTGCCTTCTATTTGGTGATCCAAGTGTAGCCATAATCATTGTAGTTTTTTGCCCACAACTGTTCCCATTTGAGCATACGTTTTAGGCGGATTTTCCCCCTGGGAGAGGTTAACAACCCCCACCAAAGTGTCCCCAATCTGTCTTAAGTGGACAGGTCTACACTAGTCCTTCCCCTCTCCCAGGAAGACAAGCACACGCTCTGATTAACTTGGTGACAAAGAACCTAAATGGCCTGGAATTGAAGGCACATGGTTTGGGGATATACAATTGAGTGAGAAAGTTTGTCATTTGGTCTTAACACCCAATTTCACCAGTTGTCTCTACACCAGCTCATCGGTAGTGGTCAAATGGGATGATGCACCCTCGCATATCTTTTTATTGGCTAATTGTAGTAGAGCTTCCTGCCTTCTTTGACTACAAACTCGGCTCAGTCCCTACAGTACATCCGCCATCGATGAGTAAAGGCCAGTGCATACTCCTTCCGACCGCCAAACTTTACCATTTTACTCAAAGAACAAAAGTTTGGCGATCGGAAGGAGTATGCACTGGCCTTAAGGATGTCTCAGAAGTTCTGAGGCATCCTTATACTGTAAGTCAGAAGGGTAATAAGTCAGTGAACATCCAGGGTCATCTACCCCAATCCCAACCCACCAGACACTGTACTCATTGCTACTGTAGAAAGCAGCAGACCACCTCGATCTACAAGTGGTGGGGAGTGGGTGGGGGGTTTGAGGAAATCATCATGTATGTCGGGGTTGAAAGCCCAACTGAAACTAAAAACTGTAGTTACACACCAATTCAGAATACACACCAGTTGATTGGGGACCACTTAACAACCCCTCATCAAAGTGTCCCCAATCTGTCTTAAGTGGACAGGTCTACACTTTAGTCCTTACCTCTCTCCCAGGAAGACAAGCACATGCTCTGATTAACTTGGTGACAAAGAACCTAAATGGGCATGGAATTGAAGGCACATGGTTTGGGGATATACAGTTTTCTTTCTACCTTCTTTGACAACAAACTCGGCCCAGTCCCTACGGTATATCCACCGTTGATGAGTAAGGATGCCTCAGAAGATCTGCCTTGTAAGTCGGAAGGGTAATAAATCAGTACCCCAATCCCCCATTCACCAGACACTGCACTCATTGTTATAGAAAGCAGCAGACTACCTTGATCCAAAAGCTCTGGACATCACCACATTGGGTGGTGGGACAAGGAAGTCATCATGTATGGGTTGATAGCCCAATTTGACCTTTTAAACTGTAGTTACAAAGCTGGATTAAAAACATGTATGTCAGCAAAGTGCTGCTGCGTATCTGCATTCCTGCTACTGCTTTTGAA
Source organism: Benthosema pterotum (assembly GCA_039105355.1). Lineage (NCBI taxonomy): Eukaryota > Metazoa > Chordata > Actinopteri > Myctophiformes > Myctophidae > Benthosema > Benthosema pterotum. Next base: position 20,751,461 of record CM076968.1, on the reverse strand, counting down.
AAGGCTATGATGGTATATGTTGCAATCCGCTCACACACTTGCAGCATGAAGAGCTTGGAAATTGGCGAATATAGGAGAATAAGATGACATTTGCTTTGTTTTGCTCTGATCTTTGAGGTGACTCCAAGCTACAAGAATCACTACTATATCACATATCCAAAACATTTTCTATCAATGTTTATTTTAGCCAGTTTAAATACACTTATATTATGTGATTAGAATAGATGTTTGTGTGAGGCAAAAATCAGTATGATGCAATAATAGGATACTCAGATTTTGTCTTTCACCTGTCAGAACAATTCACTGCTGTTGTTCTGTCAGCTTAGTTCAACTGCTGCCCTTCCCCCATACTGCAATGGTTGGGTCGTTAATTAAGCCACACAGCCTAATTAACGACCCTGCACCCTACAGGCAAACTGCCTAAATCTTTTGGTTTGTTGAAGCAGTCTGGACAAAACCCATGCAGGTGCATTAATGTGTTTTTTTGGTAATCTTACATTGCCCTAGTATCAATCTCAATTTCTAGTATCTATGTCTATTAGTAAATTATAAGCAAATAGCAACATCCTAACACATGCTGTCTCCCTGTTAGAGCAGTCTGGTTGTGTAACTTTTCCAAATTCTCCATGTCTTTAGCAGAACAATATTAGCCCAGCATAGACTATTGAAGTAAGTCATATTTGGTGGTATCCTGTCCATGTGAAAAAGCTATTATGCTGAACCTGCATGAGGTTCTAATACTTGCCAATGAAGAGTGAGAGATGTTTATCATGGGCAGATGTTATGTTTTAGACAATGTGTGTCTTCACATATTGAAAAGTATGCCTTTCTGGAAAGCAATCCTTTGTTTTCTCATATTTTAGCACTAATCACTAGTTTAATATGTTCTTTAGCATTCCCATATACTTTAGTCGGGGAGCCGGCGCGCTGTTTTTGGGCTGAACCGAGTCTTTATTGGATTTGGGGGAGATCGGTACATAAAGGGGTTAATGTGCATTAATTAACAATTCAATAATTATTAACCATATACTTTGTGCATATCCACATTCACAAACACTATATAAAGATAAATTTGATGCATTTAGACCAAGTAATTTGCATTAAATACCATACAACTCTATTTTGTATGGATTTTTTTTTTTTGGACATTAAGGGGTTAATAAATAAAAATGCCCGAGGCATATCAGTGGGCACCCTCTTGAATTCTTAAGAGGTGACTCCAAGCTACAAGAATCACTATTATATCACATATCCAAAACAGTTTCTATCAATGTTTATTTTAGCCAGTTTAAATACACTTATATTATGTGATTAGAATAGATGTTTGTGTGAGGCAAAATCAGTATGATGCAATAATAGGATACTCAGATTTTGTCTTTCACCTGTCAGAACAATTCACTGCTGTTGTTCTGTCAGCTCAGTTCAACTGCTGCCCTTCCCCCATACTGCAATGGTTGGGTCGTTAATTAAGCAACACAGCCTAATTAACGACCCTGCACTCTACAGGCAAACTGCCTAAATCTTTTGGTTTAATGAAGCAGTCTGGACAAAGCCCATGCAGGAGCAATTTCTAGTATCTATGCCTGGGACCCATATATAGGAGTGACCCCATAGTGTCCATCACTATGGCCATATAAGGAGACATATAACATGCAAATAACCCTATGGGAGTGACCTATACTACTAGTAAGACCCATAAGGGCAAGAAGCGTCTCGCCCTTAAGGTGTCTTACTAGTAGCAAGAAATAGAGATAGAGAGAGAGATAGCTAGGGCTTGATGGCCTCACTATCAGATGGTTTTGAGCAAGATCTTAGAGAAGTATAGCTCCCTACTCTATTTGACTACACACCAAGTATTTTAAAATCCGTTGCAGGACTCATTAAACTCTACCCCTCCCCCACTAAAACGTCCCAGATTGGACTTAGAGTGGACAGGTCTACAATTTTGCCTTTACCTCACTACTCTCCAGAATACACACACTCTGAGCAACTTGGCAACAGAGAACCTATAATTGAGCATGGAATTTAAGTCACATGGTTTGGAACAATTATTGGGGATGTTGATCGTGTGGCCCTTACACCCATAATGGTGCCATGAACTGTAAATAAAATGTACATGTACATTTTATTTAAATCTATGATCTATATACTCTAAGTTGCCTTTGTTGAATGGACTTAGTGTCCTCTCTCAAAAACATGTTAATACAATGGCTGGTGGTGGGTGGGGATCAAGGTCAATGACACTGGATGATCACAGACTTCTGAGGCACACTTACTCATCAATTGGACCTGCAGTGTCTCTGTTCTGCTCTATAACTGTGCCAATCTGAGAACCTAATGGCTTATAAGAAAATGACAGTTGATTAGTACATTGTGTAGGGCTGCATCTGGAAAGGCTTAGGTTGTCTCAAGCCATTAGACATCGACATTTTACAATGTAATGTTAAGTCCATAGCTGCCTTGTGCCATGTATTGCAACTGCAGTGCTGGTTGGCTTGTACGCTTTTTCTCTCTCCTTGATATTTTTCATCCATTTTGACCGTCAGTCTAGTTACGTGTTTTTGTAGATCTTTGATCATTGCAATAAGTGTTCCTCTTGAAACATTTGTTTCCCAGTATATGACTGGGGTTGTGGATTGTGTTGAATAATGACATCAGCACGTAGACTACAAAAGGAATGTGGAAGTAATTTGAAAGAGAGAAAAAAAGTATCTCATTCTCGACAAATACTTCTCGATAAATGATCAACCCTGTATGAAAATGAACAGAATATTTCCAGTGTTTTTTGGGTGGCAATGTGTGTTACGTATACGTTGCGATCAATCATGTCTTCTAAATCACGTATTTTGGTTTAAAAGCTGAATATTGATGCCTTCATTTTAAGAGATGACACAGATGTATTTGTCCTGTTAGTGTACTAGGTTTGGAAAGCCAACATTCATTCTGCAGTGCAGATAGGGAAATGGGATGGCACCATCCATGAATGCCACTGTAAGGGCATTGGGTGAGAAATGCCAGGGTCTCATGAGGATCCATGCTCTATCAGGATGGGATTCTGTATTCTGTCTCTGTGGAAAGGGCAAGGTGTAATACTCTGCACCTGTATGTTTTAGGTCACTGTGAGTGGCATTAGATTCAACAAGGTATGGGACTTCCCCGGAGAACTTTCAGTGCAGATAACAGTATAGGATGAAGAAGGGCAAGAGTATGAGTACTGCTCGCTACCAGAGGAAAACAACACTCAGCTTAAAAAGCTTCCTCAAGCTGATGCCAACATGATGCTGCACATACAGTAATGTATGATCATCTTCAGATCATGTTGAGATCAGAGGCAGCCCATTTACAGAGACAAGAGAAATAACTACATTTGGGTGGGAGCTCCTAAAGGAGGGGCTATCATGACCACTGTTTCCACAGAAATTTACCCACCTTCGGCCACTTTGTGACTTTTTAAATGTGTCAGTTTTGTCATCACAGTTCTTGATGTACTATTAGGGGTAGTGATAATAACACATACATACATACATACATACATACATACATACATACATACATACATACATACATACATACATACATACATACATACATACATACATACATACATACATACATACATACATACATACATACATACAATTTATATAGCGCTTTCAGGGTACCCAAAGTCGCTTTACAGAAAAGTGTGGGGTCCAAGATGACCCCGAGATTGCGGATTTGGGTTGAGGGGGTGACAGTGGATCCATCGATGGTGAGGGAGAAGTTATGGCATGAGCGGGTGAGAGACTCGGAACCGATGATGATAATTTCAGACTTATTGCAGTCGAGTTGTAGAAAGTTAGTTTGCATCCAGGTCTTTATGTCATTGAGGCAGGAGGTGAGGGTGGAATGGGTGATGGCTGTGATGGTTTTGGAGGGAAGATACAGTTGTGTGCCGTGTCAATGATTCCAAGGGTGGTTTTGAGGCGTGAGATGAGTATGGGATGGTCATTAATTATAATGCTAAGGCATAATGATGAGGCTAGACATTTTTCTGGGAATCTGGGAAGTCTGATTATTTTTAGATTTTCTCTTACATTCTACCTATAATTTATATAATAGCTTATTATTTTAATAAAGGTATAATGATAGGCTAGACATGTTTTGTTTTATTTTATATGCACTATAGAGTACATTAACATTAAAATAAGCCTAATCTGTGAAGTCTGTGATTATTCTTGAACTTTCACTTTTATCTTACCTATATTTTATATATATAATAGCTAATTGTGCAAATTGCTCAAAGTGCAACTTTTAGCAACCAAGCTTAATCTCATTTGCCAAGCCTATAGATGATATCTGAATCATACAAGTTTACAGAAAACAACATTTCTGGGTCTAACATGGACCTAGGCGGGACTTCCTGTAGAGCTTTGTAGCTGCAACTTTTCACACTTCCAATAGGGGGCAATGTAGAGTATACACACCTGAGGGATTTTGGGGGCGGGGTTATACACAAATTATACACAAAATCCTCAAATATGTCACTTTTGGGGGCAATTGTAATTTTAAGGCTACAGCCCTTTTTGAGCATGGGGAATATGATTATACTGAAATTTAAGGATTTCCCTTTGGGGACGGTAAATTTCGTCCCCAATTGTTTAGTGGTCCCCAATCAACTGGTGTGTATTCTGAAAAATGTCCCCAAAGGTTGCCTAAATAAACGCACACACACACACACACACACACACACACACACACACACACACACACACACACAGGACTGGATTGCATTTACAAGATGAAGGCAAAGGTTTCCCTAGGTGGTTTTCAGAAATAGTGTATATACAAAATTCTGTGCATTGTTGTTAAAGCAATAAAGCAAAGCAATATTCAAAAAGAAAGGAAGGGGAACAGATGTGCTTTTGAATAAAATGTAGGCCTTTTTTTTAGTAACTGACTACTGCTAATTACATTTTTGACTGAGCACCTTTCACTAGGAGTAATATTTGACCAGACATACAGTAGGCTCAAAGGTCTGCTTTGGCTAATAGTTGTTGCTGTTACTTAACAGCATGTACACTTTCACTTTTAGTTGTTTCAGGCGTGTTTCAATTTAACACTATTACTGCACAGTACATCACAATATTATGGAAGTAAGCCATGTAAGGTTACAGCAACTGATACAACTGATATAGTAGGTTATAATGAGGAGTTGGACTGACATTCATACACACAGGCAGAGACAAGGACTTGTTCAGACACCATTAGGAATATTAGTTATGATTTTGTGCACCATTTCATACAGTTTAGAGTAGTGGTAGTGACTGCTAGAGGCTTTGTGGTGCCCATATATATGGTGCCCAGGTCATGACATGTGACACCAACAGGAATAGAGATGTGGACACTCATAGTCACAGTTAAGACCACATATGGTGATCCTTGATGCCATCACATCACTATGGGCCAAATTGGACATACTTCAGAACCTGTTCCGACATTCCATATGTTGAGCCTTTTCCACCTATCCTTTATCTTCAATGTCTCCCTTCTGACTAATACCTGTCCAGTCATATGTAATTTCTAGTCGTTTCTGACCAAAATTTTCAGTGTAGCCGTACTCCGTAATTAAAGTTTTTAAAGGCCCGGCCCTGGGTCTCCTCATCAAACCCTGTACCCAACAGAACTCTATAGTTAAAGGGGTTTTCAACAGTTGGTTCGGGGACCACCAGTGGTCCCACCAGTGGTCCCTGAGAGGATTCCAGGTGGTCCCCAGGCTAAATGATGGAAAGTTGGTTAAACAGATGTAACTCTTTGAGCGTGTAAAAATTAAACCAAATGGACCCGCAAGGGTCCATTTGCTCAAGAGTTAAAATATTCATCATGTGAATTAGCCCAAGTGTACACAACTAGAGTAGAAGATTAGGTCATTTTGATCTGTATGTTTGACTGTTTTGTTTCTCAAATCCAGCCTGGAATTGTGGACAAAAGCAAAATAAATCTTTAGTTTTGGGGTCTGTGGGGCTAAAATGTCAAAGATGGTGGTCCGTGGCTCAAATTCTGAATAAATAGTGGTCCCTGGTATGAAAAAGGTTGAAAGCCACTAATATAGTCGATTTGTTTTGACATTCCATGTAGGTTATAGTACAGAATTCATTCCATATTGATGGCATGCCATGCCAAAGCGCTAGCACTCACCCAGCAGTCTGCCATTTAGGTTGAGTCGGCTTCTCATCCTCAGGTGTTTCACTGGCATGACCATAACTCTATGGGTATGACTACCAATGGTAGGCCCATGCATCTGGGAAATGGGAACGGAGACGCCAACACACGGGCCTAGATCAGGAAATTAAATGTCAATATTTTTGTGGGAAAATAATTACTTGCGCAAGTGATTGGTTCGTAGTAGTGGAGGACTCAGTACTTGTCATGAGAATAAATACCTCCAGTATCGCCTGGAGGTATTTATTCTTACTGTATTATATATCTCCTGGAGGTGATTATTGTCACGAGTATTATCTCCTGGAGGTGATTATTGTCATGAGTATTATCTCCTGGATGTGTATACTAATTCCAGCGGTTTCAGTGACAGGTGTTCATTGTAACGGCAATGAGAAAACTTTGATTTGTGTAATGCTTAGTATCATCTGGAGACTGGAGTTATCAGCGTACTTGCTCTGCTCGCACTCAAGCAGGCCATAGCCCCCTGTGTGTAATGTGCAAGTTGATACTCTTTATAGTTCTTAAATGTCTGTCAAGGCTGCAAGAAGTTATCTACGTACCTTTGCGGATACCACAACATTTCTTCTTTGTATTCCCTTAATGTCCATGTTGTATCGGAGTATGTAGAAGTAGGCTATATACTGGATATTTGGCTTATAGCGAAATGAAGGATGGTCTAATTGGGAATGGTCACTGAATAGCAGAACAGTAGTTTGTAAGTACTGCAGCAGCCTCTACTGGCAGACCACAGACCCTGCAGCATCCTCTGTATGAGCAGTAGTTTGTTTCAGTCATGCAGAATTTATTTGGATATTTGGCACAATTTCAGAAAATTGGTCATAAATCCATTCAATATCGGTAAATATAGGTGTGTCTAGCTAAGACTAAAATATAAAAAGGTTCAATGTTTAGTAAAGTATTACCTTGCTTAACCAGTATTGTAATGACTTGAAATTTGTTTAATGCGCTTTAAACCATTACATGAACTACATTGTTTTTTTTTAAGGTATTGAAAAAAAGTGCCATGAAAAATGTACAAAGTCCACAAAATTAAAAAGCAGTTGATTGCAAACAATTGTATCCTCCAAAACAGTGTTTGACTAAGACTAGACTAACAAAAATGAATTTCAGAAGACTAATTGGGACTAAAGGTGTGTTTTTAAAAGACTAAGACTAAGACGAAGACTAAATCATAACCTAAGACTAATGGGAATAGGAAACATTTCTACCTTCTTTCTTCCGTTCTTTTTAAGTATGTGAACATATCTGCAGTATAGATTGCATACATTTTCAGGAAAGGAACTTATTACTATTGCAGTAATTTTATACGAAAAAATAAAATGAGGCATCTTTCATACTAAAAACTATAAATCTGTATAACATATGTAAACCTACAATGCATTTGTATGTAAGACTAAGCTACCAAGACTAAGACTGAAAGACTAAGACTAAAAAAAGACTAAGACTAAAAAAGACTAAGACTGAGACTAAGACTAAATCAATGTTGATATTTCGTCGACTAAGACTAGACTAAAAAAAATGAATTTCAGAAGACTAAATGGGACTAAAAGACTAAATGTGTATTACTCAAAAGACTAAGACAAAATATTCTCAAACAAACAACACTGCTCCAAAACCACACAGGAAGCAAAGACTACATTGAAATAAACTTTATTAGGTAGTTACAAATAAATCTACATCAACGTATACAAATAAAATGAGCAGTTGCAAGCAAGGAGGAAAAAACAAGGTGTGGCACGGTGCGTCCATCCTCAGCATAGTGCCAAGCAGGGACAAAAGCCTCATTTATACTTAGTTGCACAACAGCGTATCATGTTTTATCAGTTATTTTTCCAAGACTGTGATGCAACAAAGTATACATTTGACTCAAGTTTGCACATTAAAAAACAAATACTAGAGTTACCATTTTTAAAAAAGGCACCATACCAGCCACTTAACGTATCATCATCGTCTCCCAAACGCTCCCACCCAGTTTCCTAAAAATCCTAAAATACAAACACTACAATACAAGGGGGAAAGAAAGCAGGGAGTGACGAAGACAGAGGTGACCATGTGATTTCACTGCGGGGGGGAAAAAAAACTCCTGCAGATGTATGCTACAAATAATCACAGTGACGTTATCCTTCTGTGTTCTGTAAAAAACCTCTGGGAATGAATTGTAATTCATATCTGAAGTCCCGATGGCAAACAGGCACTTCCATATTGCAGAGAAACCTGATAGTGTGTAGAAGAGTGCAAAAAGAGAGAATCGAGGGGAGTGGGGGTGGTGGGGGACGGGCACAGCTGGTGAGTGTGACAGTTGCACCGCCATCTGCAAAGTCAAAGCCTTGCACTTCTGTCGAGCTACCGAGCAGTGCATTCACAAACACTGCACCGTCGACTCACAGTGTAGTGGTCAACATCTCCCATTTTGTGAGCAGTAACCTTTTTTTTTATATATAGACTAGTTAAAATCAATGATTTCTAAAAAGCCATTAGGTTTTTCCTCTTGTTGTGTGATGAAATGTGTGCATGTTGCCACCTTGTGGTCAGACAGAAAAGTGCAGGACTGCACGACAACCTCAAAACCAGTCCAGCAGACTGTGGTCATCACCACATTATTTTATGAAATTTGAATTCATTTTTAAAAAGGCTGAGATAAGATCATAGTTAATATCAAGAGGTCTGGAGGTCAAAGCAGAGGTACCGACAAAACTCATCCCATTTCACATCATTGTTGCCTAGAGGTGCACCTGGGTCACCATCGGGTCTGCATAGTGTTCAAATCCTGATTTAAAAATGTCCCCCAATATAACTGAGATGAGTCCTAAAAAATAGGATTAGAAAAGCCAAAAAGGAGCACCAGACACTTCTAATCGACTCCCACTTAGGTAAAATATAATGCTGCTGATTGGCGTCGTTTCGAAAAAAGGCCCTTTGGGAGGGGCCGAGTCAGTTCTCTACAGGCTGGAGTGATGTGGTCAAACCAGTTCAACCCAAGTTTAGATTCCCAGAGACGTACGATAGAGGAGGGTGTGTGCTATGCGTGATTATCAGCTCAAGTCCTTGGTCACTGGTAGAGCAGGTAGTTCTTAAGCGAGGCCGGCAGGGGCAGCCCATGGATCTGGCTTAGACGTTCCCTTCCTAGAGCCACCCTCACAGAGCGCCGACACAGGTCCATGAGAGGAAGAGGCTCCGCTGGGAGGGAGAGAAGGAGAGAAGAGTGGTGAGCAGAGGGACGGACCAGTACATCTGGCCAAAATGTTGAGGCTGATGAACCGGCCGATCTAAAAGTAATGGATCACGACGAGTTTCCTCTCTATTAGAGCTACACTGACATGAAATACAAAAACTATTGCTAGAAATTATTATTTTTTGTTTAAAGTGTACACATCATCTAGGTTATTTTAAACATGCTTTATAAATAGTTTTGATTTCTAATATTTTCCCTCCAGGGGAACAATACATTTCACTATGTGGATTCTGCCTTAAGGGTTTAGATTTGTTGGCGTTTTCACCATCCCTAGTGTATTTTTACACCCCCAAAGTCATTAAGCCATCTGTGATTTTCTGTGTCTGTCTGAATGGGGGTGCAGGAATGGGCAGTCAGATTCTTCCGTTTAGTGACGTCACTATAAATACCCATTTTAAACAGTCCCCAACCCTCTAAGTCATTCTATGCATGGAATCGACAGCCCTATCAAAGACACCCAATGAAAGCGACTAAAACCAGGTATATTTTAACGTGCCAGGACATTTCTGGTACTGCAACCAAAATGGCACCATGAGGAAAAGTGTTTAGACTACAGTGTATTAAAACAATTATGGCTTTCTAGGGTAGAAAATTATTACGTTGTTGTTCACTGTGGATGGAGAAAAAATTATTTGAACAAAAACAAATATGAGTACAGAGATCAAGATTATGGATCCAACCAAGGGATTGCTATTAAATGACCAGACATTTCCAATGACTATGCTGGAAATATTGATGTAATAGTTTTTGTGATGACACATGAACCTTCACTGTTGGGTGGAGGCAGTCTACTGGTAGTCATTTTGCACGTCTGGAAAGTCACAAATGGCTTGCGTGTATAAATTACATATGGACAAGCAGCACTTCACACAACGATCTGCGTTGATGATTCCGGAGAGCCTGAGGGAGGACTCACCGTTTCCAAATGAATATCAGATGTACAATGCTCATAACGCATTGTAAGCTGCTTGTAGATCAGCTATTTTTTCCTGAATTGCTGTACCTGACCTAGTATAGAGCCCAGGGGATTCCCAGTCAACTACGTATATAGGGTTTAAGTGGTAAAACTGTTCAAAATACAGTGTTACAAGACAAGTACACAACAGCATCACCATTCTCTGTGTAAAGTATGATTATAGGAGTTTAATCATTAAATTTGCCAATTGAAAAATGATGTCATGCCACCTTATCAGATGTGTCAGGCTCCTTTACATAATAGTTGGATTTGTGGTCTGACTGACCCAAATCTAGTCAGTAAACCATAGCGTTGCTCTACAGTAACCCTAATACGTCTCCTTTGACCAGCCGTAGAATGTTACAACCTCGTTTATTGCAACAATAAACACTTTAAACTTTGTCTGAAAGCCTGTCTGCACTATTGCCCAGACACAACCAGTTTTCCTTATCCCCAAGAGAGACAGAATGGAAAGTGGCTTAGGATAAAGTGTGGCAAAGCTGGGTACTTACGGTCAAGTCCATTAATGTACCGGATTCGTATTTCACAGTGTCCCCACACAGCGCTCACCACGGGGTACAGCTTTCTGCCCTTCAGTCCTCTGAATGCCACCCCTAGATACTGTCCATCGACCACGTACCCTAGTGTCCCCTCGTCCATGTCCAACACTACTAAGAATGAATCCGGTATTATGAAGGTCTCGTCTGGCTCCAGGAAGGCAGGGTACGTTTTCCCTGGGTTGTTTTTGCCGTCGTGGTAGAGTTTATTCCTGCACAGGTCCCAGCCCCAAGACTCGGCATTGTTTCCTACCAGCGCGGTGTAGCCCACAGAGTGCAGTGGGGCATCGACCGTGGCCACCCCGACCACGGCGTGAGTGCCCCGCTGGCGCATGGCCCAGCTGATCTCCCAGACGTGCAGTCCCCGCGTGTAGCCCACGTGGCCGCGGATGGCGTCCGTGCTCTGGGCCACGGGGTGCCGGTGGAACACCAGCTTGTTGTCGTCTTTGACAAAGATGTTGAGCGAGCGGTCGTCGTTGTTCCACGAGTGCTGCACCTGCACGTCCATGCCGGCCGGCGGCATGTCCAGCAGAAGGTCCAGGCGCGATGGTTTGGTGTGGTCTAGGGCCTGCAGCTCCAGCTTGAGGGGGCTGAACGCCGGGTCCCGCATGTCAATGGTTTTTATGCCACCTGGAACTTTCTGCCCCATGCCTCTGGCTGGTTATAATGGGCACCCTCTCCTCTCCTCCTCTCCCCTCCTCAGACTAATGAAAGGAAAAAAGGGGAGAGTAAATAGGCCTCAAGCCCCCTCCTCCGCCACAGTGCTTCTCTAATCAGGGAGAGGGCTTCAGTCCGCTGTCACTCACTGCTCTCTGACTAGCTGCTGGTTAAAGTCCACCTGGAGAGATAATGGGAAAGATGAAAGCAGAAGAAACAAGGGTTTTAATTACCGTAATATGCAAATATGCTTAGTTTCAGTTTTGAAGCAGATAGAACAAAAAAAATCTCATGAATGGTGTTTGAAAAGGAGCAAAATCTTTACTATGCTCAGCACTCCGATTAGAGATTTAATTGTTGACATTAATGCGTCCTACCAGACATAATGAAAAGGAGAAGGAAAAGATGCACAAGACGACTCTTTTGACGCCTTAATCAGAAAATAATGAAATAAACCAGGGGAGATAGTGATAATTCAAAGAATTTTATCCAAGTATTTTTTGTATTAGACACTTCTTGCAGGTTCTCTACTTCATTACAGGAATGTGTTTCCTGGTGTGCATGACTGTGGATTTTGTATTTATGATAATAGCAAAAAAAAAAAGCTCTCTTTTATTTCCCTCAAATCTGTGTAGGGAGCCACTATGGTTAATTAATTGTGATCTTTGTGGTCAATACTAAACAGTTAATAGTCCCACCCCTGACAGTGATGGCACACTGCACAGTACTGTACATTGAGTGCTATAATCATATCATGCTGCGTGCTGACGTTACAGTCAATGTTTGCATTTCAAAAGTGGTTCAGCCAGTCCATTAACCCCAATTCATTTTAGTCAATAGACCACATCTGATAGTAAGAGCAGACCCTCAAAGAAGTGATTTGAGTTCATGTGACCCCCACCAGTAAACAGATTAGTGCATTTCTGTTTATAGCGGCATATGCATTTTCTTAAAGCAGGTCATGAAAGAGCAAGTGATTTTTCTTGAGGCACATCATAAAAGAGCAATTGAATTTTCTTAAGACAGGTTATAAAAGAGCAAGTGACCCCCCCCCTTTTTAGGTTCAACCGATAACAGACAGTATCATGTTACATAAGAGCAAGAGCAGCAGCTCAGATGAGCTGATCTGGGACTCGTTTTCCCAGTGTCGTCTTAGCACCATTTGCAGAGTAAAAGACATTTTACGTACTTTTCTAACAATTATCTTGGACTAAGGATCTAGATGAATGAGATAAACTAATCTGAGCACAATCTACTCTGTAGAATGTAATTTCACACACAGTAATAAGAGGATCTCAGAGCCCATGTCAAGCTACATCCCAAGACGGATAAAGGGAGAACTTCAATTTAAAATTGCCAAAAAGTTGTTTTTAAATTAAATAACAGGTCATGAAATAGCTCAACACTGGGGTAGGACTACGCATTACCGGTACCTATATTTACATTTTTTACATCAAATGTTTTAAAGTAGTCTAGCAGGACAAAAACACCACTAGATCCAGTGACTCATTTGCGCACCAACTAACTTAACAACATTTTCTTTTATTTCTTCACTCTAGAATCCCCCATTTTGATTAATCCAATGTCATGCCTGGCTACCCAAATTGACAGTGGCTAGAACAGTGGTCTTCCTTGTCATGGCAGATCATTCACCTCAAAATGTACACATTTAGATGCCATTAAGGGTATGCCCATGCATAAAGCGAAAGAGTTGCAAATAACATGGCAAAGTGACTTAAGTTTGCAATGCGAGTTAATTATGTTTAACACTGTTTAATGCAATCAGATGGGACTTTTCTGTTTAATGTATGGGCTATCAAGGCCAGAAGTGTATTTTTCCCCCACTCAGTAACGGCATTCCTGAACAACTTCCTGGTATGATCCTGGTTGTCATGTGCATACTCTCCATATAGTGTAGACCTACTTGACATGTAGAGTTAACATAGGCCTATATACACACACACTATATTTGCATTAAACGCCACATGCGATTCAATTTAGCTGTAGGTCATCCTGGAAGCTCAATTGGTTATATAGGCATAGTTCTATTCTTAGCATAAAAGGTCACAACGCCCAGTATGTGACATATTGATGACACCAACCTCACTCTCTTAACAGAATACAGAAACCGAAAAATGGTATACAAGAGTGAGTGCGCTCACAGCGAGTATCCCAAACGACTACAAATCCTACATAACCAGATGGCAACAAGGGTCACATTCCATAAGTGAAAAATAAAACAAACTGGGGCCTACATGTAGGTACGTGAACTAATATTTCTGCAAGTATAACAGGGGCAAGGGAACCATAAGAGTGAAAACCAGCACTGCTCTAGAGACCCTAGGCTAATTTTGATTAGAATGTTCCTGTCAATTCCTACATGACATGCATATTGCGTACAGCTTACAAAGCTCTTGTCTGGTATTATGTGTTCCATATTATGGTGTACCGATTCTTGAAAATAGAAATCTAATGTGATTAATTATCCATCCTTGATTTTATCTTTCAGATAGTGACTATAACATGAGGTTGTTAACCTTGAAGACAGAATTTTGGTGCCAATTTGTTGATAATCTAATCTACTAGTGAGCACAGCTCTTGTGAGCATTGCAACTTTTCTTGCTATACATTAACTTTTAAACACAAATATGCATGCAATTTGTGTGCGATAACAGAAAAGTCCTACAAGGAATATCAAACGTGGAAACAAGGAGCCTTTTATAAATGAGGGGGAAGATACCAAGAAATTAGCAGGAGACATACATGGTTATGAGTAATATGCGACATAATCACCCACTCATAAACGAGGCCATTGCTTCACGTCAGGCCTAAAGAAGTGTGAATCCCAGCCCTGGAAGAGCTGCATCACATATGGACTGACAGCAGTGAGACCCAACACTGCCATCCCTTCACACAACTATTCTGAAACAAAAAAAGAAATTCCCACAATCTCCAAAAATAGGAAATAAGAGGGGAAAAACTCCAGCCATTTCCTATTATATGGTCGTCTCGTTGAAGGGCAACAGGAAAAGCAATAATAAAACGTCTGGCTTAAAATATAAAACATGCTGCTCGTCTTGTTTGAGGGAGACACTGCCGGACGGACCACAGCCTCCCCCTCCCCATTGGGTAGAGAAGAGAGCTCACTCAGGACCACAGAAACTTGACAGTAAAAGTCTGATGAAAACCTGATGCATTTCACTTTATGGCCTAGATCACAATGAATAGACTACATTTAAAATCCAGATCAGAAGGCTGAACCATACAGTCATACACCACAGCACTCATAATTTAATTACCAGAGGTTAATGTCATCGACTCCATGACATACATAGATTGAACTGTTATGCAACAGCGTTGTAGGATTCGTGTCGGATAATGTATATGAGCAATACATATTTTTTTAGTACCAGTTTAGTCACCGAGGATAAAATGCCATCACTACAGCATCATTAAAAAGCCGAATATAATTCAACAGGCAGAACAGGTTGTTTCCTTCGTACAGGTGTGATAAACCAACGCTGGCTTTTGTATTTCTGCCCATGTTGCCGCAAGGCCTTGCAGGGCATTGTGTATCGCTGGAGAGAGAGGGGGGAGAGAAAAAAAAAGGGCTGTTGCGAAGGCCACTCTAATTGAATTGTAGACAAGAGTTCATTGAGAAGTGTTTTGGCTCTTTTTCTAATGCAAGTAAACAACCATTTAAATGGGTCATGTCTCCTCAGTGATAGCAAAACAGGAGGGAAGAAAAAGCAAGCAGCGGGTGGCCAGCATCTGAATCTTTTTTTCAATGCCTGTCCAGCCTTCAGGGAGAGTGAAACATGTTAATTTGCACACTCTTTGTACCAAGCTTCTACCGTTCCCCTTTCGCCTACCCTTGGCAGCAGCAAGCCTCCCCTCCCTGTTTGCACACACACAAGAGAGAGAACCCAGGAGTAAATACAAGTTTAAACAGAAAAAAGGTCTCGACACATTTTCAAAACTCAAATGTTTCCATTGTTTGTGTAAAAAGGTGGCAGGTTGGCATGCTGTGTTGCTGCGTGTTTGAGGCTGGTTGTGTCCTTGCTACACATCATGGTTGGGGTGCCCTGGGCCCCTGTGTTTGGTGCTGATTAAAATGCAGGAGCAGTGGGTGGGGGTGGTTGGGGGGGATCCCTGGATTTGCTGAGCCAAGGAAACACTTGTCTCTTTTGTGAGGTCCAATTTAGACCCCCAGTGGTAACTGGTCCCACCTGAACTCAAGCCTCCCACCAGCTTTGTGACCTGTCCAGCTTCATAAAACTCACACTAATAACTCAAGTATAAGCCTGCATTGTGTTAGAAGCCTTAAAGGGGAATTCCACCCATTTAAAAAAAATCCTGAGAGGATACAAATGTGAACCAAATGGTCCCTAGCGGGTCCATTTGTACCCTCTCACGAAAAGGGGATCTGAAAGAAAAATAATTAACATGGTGAAATACATCTTGATGATGTCATCAGATGTATTTCACCATGTTAATGATTTTTTTCAGACCTCCATTTTTAGGAAATACAGAATTGGGGGAACTTTTTTATCATGTCCACACAGAATCTCTAAGGTATATTAATGACATTAAATGGGTGGAGTTCCCCTTTAACGTTGTGGAGTAATATTCAAGGCTACTTCATAGATTCCGTCCTTTGTGCAGTACCTTCTTCTCGTCAGCTTTTCCGTGGTTTGTTGCGATGGGTGCACATTGGCAGGCCCCACACTTCTTTAAGACTTAACCCCATTTAGCATGTAATGCTAGCTAATGTAAATCCAGACTAAGCTTTACATTGGCTATGATAGTGTGGGCCAT
Source organism: Benthosema pterotum (assembly GCA_039105355.1). Lineage (NCBI taxonomy): Eukaryota > Metazoa > Chordata > Actinopteri > Myctophiformes > Myctophidae > Benthosema > Benthosema pterotum. The sequence continues at coordinate 20,735,020 of CM076968.1, read as the reverse complement.
CTTGCATGTGGTCTGGGCTGGATGGGGGTCTACCCAGGTCGAACAGAACGAGCAGCGCGCCACGTTATACACATACACACACACACCGTGTGTCCCCACAATAACGTTGATGTAACCGAAATGTAGGTTATCTTATCATCTCGGGCTGGGGATCGTTGTGTTTACTTTTGTTATGTGACACACATCCAGGAAGCAGCGAGGAGCGTTTCAGCAGCAGAGCAGGCGCGGCGGCGAAGCAACACAAAGATAACATAACTAGTGCCGATCGTTTTAAACTCATGGCAACCAGGACGCTGCTTTCTCGAGATCGGACGCAAACACGTTCTACGTCGAGCGTTGGGGTGTTTACATTGTATTTTCGGTTATTTTAAACGACAATTATATAAAAAGGCCAAACAAGACGATCCACCGTGGGAAGCTAAACACGCCGGGGTTTAGAGAGACAGACAGAGCAGTGCTGGGTTGGTGGTGCTGGTTTTAAAAGGAATAACAGACACTAAACTCACCTTACTAAGTTGTCGTGTTATCAAAGCGCAAGAGAACGGGTCGCGGGGGGAAGGTGAGGCTTCGAATCGTTGACCTGTTACTCCTCCATGCCTGTGCCGAACCGTCTTCCTCCCCTCGTTGCCTCCTCTTCTTCTTCTACCTCATTCCATTTTAGGCTGGACATGAATTAGGTAAAATGATGGCTGCTCTGCTGCTCTAACATCTCTCGGGGTCACGTGGTTAAATCGCTCCCAGCTGCTGGTGTGTGCGCTCAGATTAGGACCTCCCCTCGCCGTACGGCGGTGCCGCGCCGCTCCCTCCTCCTCGACACAATGAATACAAGTTACGTTTATAGATAGATTCTTATAGTAGGCCTAATGATGAACGTAGGAGATTTTAGGCTCGCCCAGCAGGGGGGCACCTATACAGTAACTCTTGAGAGTGTAAAATGGACAAAATTGACCCTTATTTGGGGTTAAATTATATGAATATTATATCTGAATTTTCAAGAATCTACACAATTAGAAAATGTAGAAGAATTGTTATTTTGAACAACGTTTTGTTATCTCTCCTAAGTCCTAACTGGCCTATTGTTGCCTAGTTTTTGTCCTATTGTGGACAAAAACTAGGAAATCCAATAGTTTTGGTTCAGAGAGACTGAACTTGGCATCAAATGGTAGCTCATGGCTAAAATGCAGAACAAATATTGGACCCTGGTATGAAAATGGTTGAAAATCACTGCTATAGAATATATGCAACTAATATACTGGAGAAGTAGCCTGCTTGTGTGTGCTATGTGATTTATTTACACTGACACAACACGTCAATGAAATTACAACTGACAAAAATCTTTCCCCCCCATACTGTATATATATATATATATATATATATATATATATATATATATATATATATATATATATATATATATATATATATATATATATATATATATATTTATTTATTTATTTATTTATTTTTTATTTTTATTTTTTTTTTTTTACCATCAGCAGGGCAGGTGCCCCCCTGACTGGCAGCCAAATTATCTGGATTAATAGGAGTTTAGACGGTTGGGCGCCTGTGGGCACCTGGAGGAGTGGACACTGGGCACTAAGAACATGTAGGCAACTAGGGACATGTGGGCATTTGGACAAGTGAGCACTAGTGGCATGTGGCCACCTAGACGAGTGGGCATAGCTAAGGACTTGTGGGCACTTGGGCAAGTGCCCACTAGGGACATGTAGGTAAATAAGTATTACATTTATTCATAGAACAACTTTCACAGACAATCACAGTCACAAAGTGTTTTAACAACAGTTAAGGGTAAATTAGTCAATAAAACAAGTCAAGAACTAAATCACAAATAAAGTAAGACAAAATAAATACATAAAGACAGAATGGCATTAAAAACTATCAACATTTAGCCCGGCAAGCTTAAGGCCTGTCTAAAAAGATGAGTTTTTAACAGTCCTTTAAAAATGTCCACAGAATCTACAGTTCCTAATTGGACTGGAGCTCGTTCCATAGCCTAGGGGCAAAACCAGCAAAGGCTTGGTCGCTTTGGGCACCTGGACAAGTTGCCTCCTGACTTTGTGTCATAGTGTTTTTTTTTTTTCTATACTTCACATAGCAAACACAACTCAACAACACGGTTAAAAGTACAATATAAGAGTTTGCCATGGTGCTGTACCTAAGAATACCATGGTGCCATACCTTTGAATGTTTTGAATACAACCATAAGAGTTGTGTACTCTGTGCATGTCCGTAACCTACCACTGAGGACACCCAGGGCATGTCCTCAGTATTTGCCTGACCCCCAATATAGGCTACTGTGTATTTTTTGTGCGGTGAGGCAAAGATAACAAGGGAGGAAGGAACTCATCTTCTCACACACACACTTCTTATTCTATAGTTATTGATGTTGGCAAATGGTACAGAATCACAGTAAAGAGGAATGCAATAGTATGATGTGTAGTTCTTGATAGATTTTGAGCTCACTTTTCATCACAGCTAAACCCCTTAACCGCAAACTTCTTTGCCTTGTGCCTTGTTTAAAATTTGAAAAACATTTTTGAATCGTTGAAATGAACATCTACAAGCTCACAAGTCAATGTAGATTGGCTAGTTGAAGTTCAAATATGTTCAAAATACTAAAAAAGGGAAAGACATTAGGGATAGGGGTTTAATGTCTGACAAAAATAATTTTTGTAAGATATTTTTGAAAAATGGAGCGCTTAGCCTCTTAATTCCAATCTCAAAGTGCCCCAGATTTAAGCATTTCCATAGCTAATTTACAAAGAAAAAAAAACTAATATCTCCCCAGAATCAGAAAGAATTCTGTTGAGTTTAGTGGTTAAGATGTTGGCTTTTCACACAGGAATCTTGGGTTCCATGGTGGCACTGTGTGTGGTCAAAAGGTGTGTCAGAGTGATTCACAAACTGAAAGTTTAATGTCTCCCACGAGTCACTGGGAATTCGTTTTTGATTCATTTATTATTAATAAGTGACCCTTGTTGTCCTTCACCACCAAATGATCTAGCCTGATTTGGGTGGGATGTTAGAGTTCTTACAAAACCAGATCAGAACTCCGCACCACGGCACTCAGGCAGTCATCAAGTAATACATTTTCAAACACTAGATTAATGGCAAGTATTTCCGTCCAGCTTAAAAAGACATCTGCAAAAATCTGAACCAAAACAAGAGAGGATTCCCTGTGAGTCGAATTCCCTGTGAGTCGAAAGCCAACATCTTAACCACTAAGCCAAAGGGAATTCCCCTTTAATCTGGGGAGATATTTGACTGGTGGTGTACTTTTTATGCCTTTGAAAGATGAATGCCCAATATCTATAAAATAGTTGCTACATTTAGAATGCAGCCTCATGAACTGATTGTGAAAAAAACAAAATATTTACCCTATAGCCTAAAACAGTTGATAAAACAGAATGTGATTTTTTTGTCAACAAAATACTGGTACATTTAATGCACTGCTACCATCTAGTGGTGCTGAAGTGGCTCTGCAAGTACACGCTTTCTCTTGCCTTGCCCACTAAACAAGTATAGTAAACCAGATTCCAGAGCCAATTACATTAAGCAAGGTAATACATACATATAAATGCATAGACACAATCTCGGATTATAGATAAACCAAGAAGGTCATCAGTCTATATAATCTGTACAATGAAACTACACAGTATTAGGACGCCAGGTCTGCAAAATCAACTGGCATCTGCTTACATAGCATCCTATATAACACATTACATCTTTGCATAAGCCTGCAAGGTCATCAAGGTTAAGGCAAGCGCTATGGGCTATGGTCAGGAGGCGTCTGCAGAGCTGGGTCTTCTGCAATGGGGCTGGGGGAGTTCTTTGACTGGAGTGTTGTCTCGGATGTTTTAGGGAAGGTTATGGTAACTTCTGTCCCACTCTGCACTGCACTGTATTAGTCATTTTACACTTAGAATGGCTTATAAGTATAGCAAACCGATATATCAGTGAAGTATACAGCACGCACAAACATAAGAAGCCAATATCCTCTAAATTAGTTTTGCTTAGTTGATCAAAGCTCATCACTTATTGAGATTTATAGTAAGGTCAACACAAGTGCAGTGATGACGGAAGCAGAAGGTTGTCAGTTCGATCCCAGGTTTCTCCAGAGCCAGTGATGAGGTGTCCTTGAGCCAGACACTGAACCCTTAATTGCACTTGATGAGCAGGATGGTTATACTTGCATGGTTTCCTCTGCCACTGGTGAGTGTACCTTGCGTGTACCTTGATTGGGGCTGTAGGGCTGTAGTATAAACGCAGCATTTACAAAGCCAGGAAAAAAGCTCCAAGAGGTCTGAGACAAGATGTATTGCAATCTGTGCCAGCAGACATCCATTTATTATTAGGATTTGTTTTGCTTTAAGGCTTTATTTTGTCATTTACAGGGCAGGGAGCCAACCATGGTATCCATGCTCACAAAGAGGGTTTGGCCTGTACTAACTGGACGAGCCGCCAGGCACCGCACATCATCTTCATCATTTTTAGTCAACTTAAAATTTGATTTAATATTTCCCCATCTGATGTTACGAAGCCTTAACAGGTTTTCCTTTTATCTCCCCGACAAAGACTGCAATTGAATGGATGTTCAAAATGACCTTATTTGTCCACGGAGAGAGGCGGCTGAAGGTAATATGGCTCACTTTACATCGGCTGCCGGGGAACATAGCTCGGCGACTTGAATTACCTTCCCCTCAGCTGTCTCACAGTGAAAATCCCATTTTCCTGTGCGGTGGGTGATGGTGCAATGTGCTGAGCCTGGTGATATCTCTGGGCCGCTCCATAATGGGGGCGGATGGGGGGGGGAGGCATAGACATGCTTACTGCCTGCCTTTTTAGAAACCATCATTTCAGCAGGATCGATAGTAGGCTCTCCGTCCAAGTCCACGGCTGGAAGCTGTGGATGTGGAGTTGCTGCTGCTATTGGAGGGGGGGGGGGGGGGGGGGGGGGGGTGTAGACAGTGGCACCTAGACAAGTCAAAGCAGAGCACACACAGCCAAGGTGAATGATTGCGTGCTGCGTCAGACACTTCCCTTCTTGTTCTGAGATGCAGTTTCTGAGCAGGACCGGGGATTGGGTGCTGTTTTTCCCCAACCCTCCCTCCCTCCCTCGCGCTTCCAAGTGACAGTTGCCTTTGCAGGGCAACTGGGGAGGTGAGGTTACTTATATTTAGGTTCAGGTATAGCGTAAAGATCATGGCTGACTCGTAAAAGTGCTTCTCAAGATCATAGTGGAGCTGCGTTTAACGGCTTACATTACACTCCCCCCGACTCTCTCTCTCGCTCTCTCTCTTACAATCCCCTCTCGCACGCACGCGCACACATACCTCTACATCTTTTTGATTGTACTGCAGGTTGAGCATTCAAATAGATTTATGCCGCCGTCTCGTATTTCAGTAGGTGGCTTGTAATATAAAACCGTGAGGGCATCAGAGTTACTGCTCTATATAAAAATGGCAGTAAGGCCGAAAAAAAGGCAACTACTGACCTGTGTCTATTTTAAGTGTTTTGTAATAAAAAATAAACACTTAGTCTAATTTGTGAATATTTGAACCAATGCAATAAAGGAAATGAGAAAGGTTATGAATAGGTCATAAAAGAAAAGACTTCTCTCAGATCTGGTATGAGAGAAAAGTCTTCAAAGGATATTTGCATATATGGATATCCTAATAAGGACCTAATATCTATGTGGATCTATGACCATGTCATATTGATTACACTTCCACTGCCCGGTGCAATAAGTAAAATAAACGAAGTAAGGGGGAATGGTGGCACAGTTAGTAGTGCTGTCACTTCACAGGTGGAAAGTCTTGTGTTCAATTCTCACTGGGGATGCTCTAGGCTAGGTGCTGGCGGCATGTCTCTTCCTTCGCATTGTCAGTGCCCATACCCGAGGCTGTGTTGTGGAAAGGGCCTTTCTGTGTAGTTTCTTCCTGTGTCCCCTAGGGTGGGTAGGTACCCTCACAAAAACATAGGTAATCCTGGTCTCTAAACTGGCTAGCCAGGGCGCCTGATGGAGGGGAAAGGAACTGGTTGGAATAACATGTTCCTTCCACACGCTACGTATACAGGAAAACAACCCCCTGTTCTCCCTGTCCCCTGTATGGGGACTAGGTTGATTAGATTAATTTGGCACAGTGGTGAAAATGGGTTGCAGAAATCGAGGGATAAAAAAATGTTGCCAACACTCGCAGAATCATGTGGCTCATAGGTGAAGAACCTAACCTCTGTTTCCTTTGTGTGAGACAGCTTGATATACAAGTACAGCCCCTGGACATGACACTACTATAAATACAGCTCTTGATGCTGAGAGACAAGCAGGGTGGTATTGGGTACCATTCTAGTCTTTATGACTCATCCCCGACCTCTCAGTCTAGGGACTAGCAATCTAATGACAAGATCGCCAAGCTGGTCTGCCTTGTAATTGTACTTGTACAAAAAGATGTTTAAAAGAATCACACTGGTGGAAGTTGGGTCTCTGGATGGAGAATTTGTCTGTAAACAGTCCATGGACTTCACTGGCCTTATTGTACATTGTAGAATAAAATAATCAGGGTAGTCCTTTAAGCTTACCCTACAAACACATACAGTAACAGTCCAAAGTCCAAACCATTTCAAAGAGTTGTTGAATATTTTGCTGTTGTTGTTGCTATTTTCATTAGAATATTCCATATGAGGGCTAATGTGCACAACCTGAAAGTGCACAATAAAAAAAAAACAGGTGATGGACTAAATGCTAAATTTCTTTATATGAGTGAGGAACACATTTTCATAACATTTAAATTAAATTTAGTTAAAGTTAAATTTAGTCGAAAAACTCTCTGACAATAAAATCATAATTTACAGCAATCTATAATATGCAGGGGGAAGATCAAAATATTGTACCCTGTAATCGTGCAATGTTCATGTGCTATAGCATTGAGATAGAGGATTGGGTCTGCCTATGTGCTCTTTCAGGTATACCTCCTTGGATAGTATGTGCATGCGTCAGCAAGCATGTACTTAATATGTGCTTGTATGACTTTGGCGAACGTGGACTTGCTGTCACATGCACTGCTGTATATAGTGTGTGTGTGTGTGTGTGTGTGTGTGTGTGTGTGTGTGTGTGTGTGTGTGTGTGTGTGTGTGTGTGCGTGCGTGCGTGCGTGTGTGTGCATGCGCGCTTGTGTCCCAATATCTGAGTGTGCAAAAGATGGAAAAAAGTGAGGGAAAGGGCATCGGTTAGGACTAGGAGAGGTGCACCACTGCGGGACAGTGAATGGGGGTGGGATATAAGGTGGGTGGTGCAGTGCACGAGCATCCCCTCTGCCTAGAATCACTGCTCATTTGTCAAGTTGCCTGCAGACTTGAATGGTGCATTGCTGCTAAAACACAGCGGCAATCAGCTTAGAAACAGCTCACCTCCAGGGAGGGGTCCCAGGTGGAGGATGCAGTCTCCTTATAGGTGATTTGCAGCGGTCTTTCGCTCAAACAAAGCTGCTCAGCATGTGGAGAGCCGGCTCCTACAAATTCAATACAGAAATATAGCTGCAAGCAGCAATAAAACGGGATCAAGCAAGCAGCAATAAGGAGTAAGAACAATACGCACAAATAAGCCCTAGAAACATGGGAGCCTGAACTTCAGAAATACATCAGGTAATTATGGGAGCAGGGCAGGGTTTTTGATTCCTGCCCTGACTGACTCACACATTGTAATCTGGTGTGACTGAGTGAATGATTGGTGAGCTGTGAGTGAGTGGTGAACTGAGCTATGAACTGTCATTAGTGACAACATGGCCGAATAGTGACAGTCAAACAGCCTTGCCCAGCCATGAGGCCCATAGTGTCGCCCAGCGATGAGGCCCCATCCTGTTTCTGTAGCATGAGGCAGCTTGATGTACAAGTACACCCTCTGGACATGACGCTAGTATGACACAGGGTCTTACCCCCAATCCAACCCTTGATGCTGAGTGCCAAGCAGGGAGGCATTGGATCCCGTTTTTAGAGCCTTTGGTATGACCCGGCCGGGAATCGAACCCCGGCCTCCCAGTCTCAGGGCGGACACTCTAACCACAAGGCCACTGAGTTGCTGAATGAGTAAATGATTGGTGAGCTGTGAGTGAGTGGTGAACTGAGCTGTGAACTGTCATTAGTGACAACATGGCCGAATAGTGACAAAACACAACATGGCCGAATGGTGACAACCACCATTACATTGAGTTTTACCCTGGGTTACACATAGAACCATGAACTTAGATGTAGAAGACCACATGAGATTGTGCATGATTGACTCATATTACTAGGTGTCCGTGCCGGGATTTGAACCCAGGAACTCTCATTTCCAAGTCATGCGCTCTACCAATGAGGCTACCCAACAGACACAAGACGTACTGGAAACAACACACACATTCAGTGGACTGCTTGGTAAATGGTAAATGGTGCATTTATATAGCGCCTTTATCCAAGGCGCTTTACATAGATTGTGCATCACATTCACCCATTCACACACACATTCATACACTGATGGCAGTGGGACAGGGACACATCGACACTAACTCTGCAGGAGCCCGGGATCGAACCGGCAACCTTGTGGTTACCATCCGGTTACTCTACCTCTGAGCCACTACCGCTCCTTAAATATGCACAAATAAGCCATAGAAACATGGAAGAAATACATCATGTGATTGTGGAAACACAGCCGAATAGTGACAAAACACAACATGGCCGAATGGTGACAACCACCATTACATTGAGTTTTACCCTGGGTTACACATAGAACCATGAACTTAGATGTAGAAGACCACATGAGATTGTGCATGATTGACTCATATTACTAGGTGTCCGTGCCGGGATTTGAACCCAGGAACTCTTATTTCCAAGTCATGCGCTCTACCAATGAGGCTACCCAACAGACACAAGACGTACTGGAAACAACACACACATTCAGTGGACTGCTTGGTAAATGGTAAATGGTGCATTTATATAGCGCCTTTATCCAAGGCGCTTTACATAGATTGTGCATCACATTCACCCATTCACACACACATTCATACACTGATGGCAGTGGGACAGGGACACATCGACACTAACTCTGCAGGAGCCCGGGATCGAACCGGCAACCTTGTGGTTACCATCCGGTTACTCTACCTCTGAGCCACTACCGCTCCTTAAATATGCACAAATAAGCCATAGAAACATGGAAGAAATACATCATGTGATTGTGGAAACACAGCCGAATAGTGACAAAACACAACATGGCCGAATGGTGACAACCACCATTACATTGAGTTTTACCCTGGGTTACACATAGAACCATGAACTTAGATGTAGAAGACCACATGAGATTGTGCATGATTGACTCATATAACTAGGTGTCCGTGCCGGGATTTGAACCCAGGAACTCTCATTTCCAAGTCATGCGCTCTACCAATGAGGCTACCCAACAGACACAAGACGTACTGGAAACAACACACACATTCAGTGGACTGCTTGGTAAATGGTAAATGGTGCATTTATATAGCGCCTTTATCCAAGGCGCTTTACATAGATTGTGCATCACATTCACCCATTCACACACACATTCATACACTGATGGCAGTGGGACAGGGACACATCGACACTAACTCTGCAGGAGCCCGGGATCGAACCGGCAACCTTGTGGTTATCATCCGGTTACTCTACCTCTGAGCCACTACCGCTCCTTAAATATGCACAAATAAGCCATAGAAACATGGAAGAAATACATCATGTGATTGTGGAGAAACAGCAGGGTTTTTGGAGACTCAGACTTTGTATTGTCAGCAGTGGGACTTGAACCCTCAATCTTGTGTTCCGAAGTCAGGCACCCTACCGACTGAGCTATCCAGGCACAATGATTTGCTTAGTTGTTGTCATCAATGAAACAACCCAACAACACGCCACCAAGCAGTAAGCAATATGAACAATATGCACAATTCAGCAGTCCGAGGGTGGAGCTTAGTGGTCAAAGTGACAAATGGAAACAAGTTCCACATGCTTATTCCTCTCACACAATCTGGCACAATGTACTTGCTCCAGTGTTGCCAGAGAGAAACAAGCAGAAGAAGACTCTTCACAAACGAGCAACTTTCATTGGCTTATAAAAACGTCATTTTTTGATGAAAACAAATTTGCTTCTGAAGTTTTGTCCGGATGGGGCCAAAGTTCTCATGTAGCAGGTGTCATGCAAATTGATCAAAAATCCAGGCATAAAATCAGACATGAGCATTTTTCAAACTGCTTAAAATGGCAGACACTCTGGGGGTGGAGCTTACCAGTCGAAATTACAGATGTGTTCCACATGAATCAAGGAACGTGTAGAAACAAGTCCCATGATTTTAAGCCAAACGAAGCCTGAGTTATGCTTGTTCAAATGTTTCAGTTTCAAAGAATTGCTATAGCGCCCCCATTTGAGCGATTGGAGCAAGACTGGTTTTAGTGCTATTTGGCATCCCCCTCTACCAAACTGTAAAATCTCATAAACAGATTACTTTGCATGTGTAGATTAGGGATAATAGAAGAATTTTCACAAACAAGCAATTTTCATTGGCTCGTAAAAACATCATTTTTTTCACTGAAAACAAAATTCACACTCATTTCATGTTTGTATGGCTTCAAAGTTCATGTGTAGGTCATTGTTATGCATTTTGATCAAAGATTGTAGGAGAAGAGACATTTTAACTGTTTTACATATGATTAAAGATGGCGGCTCATCTAAAGGTCAGAGGTCAAAAGTCAGAATACAAAAGTTGTTTGACATAAGCAGACGCATAAGTGAATATAAGTTACATTTCTGAGAGTCGAGCAGTTCATGAGTTATGAGTGTTTAAAGTTTGCAATTTCAGTTGAGTGCTATAGCGCCACCATTTGACCAGTGGTCACAGGCTTCGCATCATCACCGTTTGGCATCACCCTCTACCAGATTACCAATTTTCGCGAAAACCGACTGCACGGTTCAGCCAGAACAGCTATTTCTGGTGGAAGGAGAAAAAAAGAGACAGAATCAAGAAGGGATCAAGGTCCACTTCGTGGACTGCTTGATCCCACAAATTCAATACAGAATGAATTCAGATTACGAGTCATTTGTAGTACACCCTGCTAAAAGGTTTTGCAAGTTAGTACTCAGAAAGTCAACTTTTTGTACTGTGTCTGTTGGAGTACATTTTAGGCATTGACGATTGGCAGGCAGGCAAATCTGCATTGCCGAGGTATGAAAATGATCTATCTATTATGCTACATAGAAACGTACTATGATGAAAATCAACCATTTGTGTTAAAGGGCAGGGGTCTGCAACATTTTTGAAATGAAGTGCCATGTTTCTAATTATTTTTTAGAAAGCCAGCGTGCCATGTCAACATTCATTTTAATGACATCACATCAAAAGATTGCCTCGTAGATAGACTGTCCACGAATAAAACCTTTTCCCTTCTTTATTATTATTTTTTTACACAACATTTAATGATCATTATACTTGCACAATAACCTACCTTTCTCTCAGACCCACTCCGCAGTCAGTTTTAATGAATGTAGAATCATGTGCAGAATGTAATTTAATTTAGTGATGGACTTCATTTATTCGACTAAAGTTTTGTTTAATAATTTATTTAAAACCACAAATCCTCTCTCTCTCACACGCACTTACGCCAGTGTGTCGAGTGATCATCCTCTTTTGTGCCAATGTTGGCACTGCATGGTGCCAATGGTTGGCCATTCCGTGCCAACCAAAATAATTCTATAAGGTTTAGATACAGTAGATTATACATATTATATTATAATGCTTATATGCAGCATTTATATTCAAATCAAATTCAACCTTTGCAACTGTACATCCAGTCTCCCAGTTTAAAAAAATCTCATCAAGCATTGGTGTGAACAAATAATGAAATTCCCTCTGTGTTAATTTAAGGCTTTATTGGGTCACGTTTCCACGTCGGCTGAGATGCCTCAGACATCTCCTCTGAATGGATCTGAAGTCGCCTGGAGAGATGCACGATGGACTGCACCAGGAAAGAGGAAACAAGGGAGGCCAAAAAACAACCTGGACGAAAAACTGTGCCCGTTGAACTGAAGATGCTGCACAGGCTAGGACCAGATGGAAGCAGAGAGTCACCGCCTTATGTTCTACCGGGAATGGAGAGGACGAGTTGGTTCCATTTGTACAATCGTCTAAATATACGCAATAAATCTCAGATTTTTTATGCCATTGTTTTCTTCTTTTTTCCTTTATCTTAGACAGTCTCATTATTAGATCACTGCCTGAAAATATCTAGTATCTCCTGTCACAGTCCTCCACCACCTCCACATTTGACTCCACCAGTCCTCCCTTTTCCTTAAACAGAGGAGGCTCAATCGAGGCTCTTCCTGATTGGCTAACAAATAGTCCCGTCGGGACTATTTGTAGATGGGGATCATTTGGAGATGATCTAGTTAATGAAAGGCTTCACGAAAAACATAAAAAAAAATGTTATTATTATTTTTGACCATAAAATTACATAGAGGAGCTTCAAATGAATATTTAGCAGTACACTGTGCGGAGCCTTGCTGAAAACAGCACATGATGTGTTTGGGAAACACACTCGAGATACTACGACTGAAAGCCTCCCATGAAAAGAAGAAAGATACAGCCATCAACAGCTGTTCTGGAGGAGCCTATAAGTTATCCTTGTCCCCGTGTGCCATACCTGTTTTTGACAGTAACAAATGGCAGCGCTGAATGTAGGCCAAGAAGAGTCAAAACATAGCTCCCGATGACAGGGGGATGTTGTGTATAGCACATGTACATCCAAATAACCCACAAAACCACGACAGAGAGCAGAAAGGAACAGGAGACCGCAAAACACAATTACAAGCCTCCTCCAGGGTTTTGCGAATCAAAAATGGCACACGCACAACATTCAAATGAGGTACAGCATAATTCTGTTGTCAGAACACAATCCTCTTTTCAACGTTTTAGCTCCTGAGTCTGTCTGTCCATAAACAATCTCTGGGGCCTCCCTGGAGCGACCGATGGCGAACCTTTCCATACACATTTACTGAGTCCCAGTAGGCAAAGCAAAGCTCTGTCACAATTTTCGAAAAATACTGTCTCATGGTGGTTCTGCCTGCTGAGCTTTTTTTTTAATTGTTTCTAGAACATGTCTAGCAAAAAAACAAAGCAGGCTAAAATGTTAAGGAGAAACTAATGGAGAAGAGATACAGTAGATGATGATCTATAAGCTGTGATGAATTACTTACTTCTCACTTGATTTATAAGTGTAAAATCAGGCATTATGGCCCTGCCAAGGCCCACAAAAATACACTTTAGTTGACAAAATCAACGACTACGACTAAAACTATACGTTTACAAAAATGATATATAAAAATCAACACTGTATGCATGGCCCAAAATAGGTCAGTGTAATGCCTGTCCCCAGCATATCCCAATAGGTCAGTGAGGGTCGTGAGTGAGTCAGTGACCTTTCATATTTGGGCATGCCCAAATACAGATGAGCATTGTTCCAAACAGGCATCGTCGTAGTTGAATCATCTCAATGTCATCTGGGTTTCGGGGCTCATACCCCAATCACCAAGTGCATCGGAGAAGATGTGTGTGTGCGAACCAACACACAGGTATTGATCAAGAGAATGTCCTGTAAACGTACGAGAGAAAGATGCTGCTGCAGAGAGCACAGATGAGCTGAACAGATGTATGAAAAACCAAGATGGTCCACTCCTGCTCTCACCAGGCCCAGGACCGCCCAACCAATATACAGTATATATTATGCTTTGCCACAAGTGGCTCACGGAGCGCCACTGTTCATTCACTGCTACAGAAACAGAAACTCAGTTGCCAGAGGGTCAAACACTCTGTAATGCCAGTCCAATCCATCGTACACCTTTCACTCCAATCTCTCTCATACTGAGAGAGAAACTCGTGGCTGCTGACACTTCATCACTTATAAAAGAGAGATTACTGTATGTAACAACACAGTGAGCTGTGTCACCGATAATTCTATCTATTCAGCGCATGGTGTGGATAAACGTTGTGCGACTCCAGCCGACAGGGGGAAACCGTATTTTTCACAGCAAGACAGCTTGCTGTGGTTGGCCATTTGCATGAACAGAGGTGAGTAGGCTGCCAATGTGTTTACTCATAAAACGGATCAACAACTGTGTCTGTCGGATACACCGTCATCCAGAACCAGCACAAAAGTCTATACTTGGGTTATGATGATCACACCTATACCTCCATATATGGAACTGGCCTGTTCTGACATCTGAATCCATGCTGAATCGGCACCTTAAAAATACTAGCTTATTTTTTTCCCTGTGATTCAAGGACTGGCTTCCCTGCCTTTGGGGGCGTTTGTGCGGGTTGGAAATCCAATCCCAGCAACTGATTGGCCAACAGCCCTGTCACTCACTTTGTTCACAACGCCGAACCAATCACCGTTAAGACTGCTGCTTTGATAACGCCCATCCTAGAAACGGCTGTGGTAGAGAGGAATTTGAATAATGAAGTGAAATGAAATGGCAATTCAGACTGAGGTCAGGCTAAGACACAGAGACAGATACAGAAAACTCAATATATGGGCATAAAGGGTCAGACAGATGGGTGGAATGGTACAGGTATTGCATAGCCGGGTGGATCATACCCGTCATCATCTTAAAATATTTTCTTTCACATTTCAGAGTTTTAATTAGTGTAGAATTGTCTTTCTCACTATCCTTTGTTTGCAGCGGTGACAAATGTTGTAGACTAAAGCAGGGTTTTTTTGTGGTCCGGGAACCACCAGTGGGTTAACCAGATGTAACTGTTTTAGAGCGTAAACATGAAACCAAATGGACCCGCAAGGGTCCATTTGTTTTACAGTTAAAATATTCATCATCTGAACTGGTCTAAGTCTACACAACTGGAGAATGTAGTAGATTACTGGTCACTTTGATCTGTATGTGTGACTGTTTTATTTTCTCCCAAATCCAGCCTGGCATTGTGGACAAAAACAAATGAGATCTTTAGTGTTGGGAACTGTGGGGCTAAAATGTCCTCAAATGGTGGTCCGTGGCTAAATGCTGAATAATGGGCATTGGTATCAAAAAGCTTGAAAACCACTGGACTAGATAATGTTGATACAATCAGTGACACATACAGTAGCTCACAGGATTAGTTCAGTCAGGTATATTCAAGGGGCTCACCTTAAGCTCAAGGCACATACATGCATATTGCAATGGTATTCCATGTGATACATGCAGCATACCCCAACCCACGGCATGGCAGCTGACCGATTGCCGGTTTGTTTAAGGTTTCTGTTCTCCCTGCTATCGTCCTCCTGCTGTCATTTCTCTCTGCACTGTGGGCATGCGCCTGTTTGTTCCCACTGCATGCAGCACCATTCTATAATACATGGTGAACACTATATTTGTTCTCCACGGGGGGGTTATTATATTCACAAGGCCAAAAGCATGGGGAGAGAGTATGTTATACTGTACACTCACTCTGTCTGATTGTGTGTGTGTGCGTGTGTCTAAGGCTTTATAATAAATAACTAAATATTTGAGTATTTGTTTATTCGACTAGCAAAACATTATTCGACATTATTAATTCATAATGTATTATTTGGTAAAGAATATATATTTTTATTTTCTAAAGACATTATGGATGTGTGACGTGGTGTTGGTAGTGATTGTTGGTTGATTGCTAACTGAGTTACGGTACTGTAATAGGCATTATTGGATCAAAAAAAGAAATATATGTCACTATAGACTAGTCAAATTCGACTGCCAAAAAACACATTTGGTTAATGCCCGTGTGTGTGTGTTGGGGTGGGGGGGGGGTGGGGGGGGTGCGTGTGTGTGCGCACGTGCGTGTGTGTGCTCCACCATGATGCCAATTCGTGCTAAACACATTTCATTACATTACTCGTACAATTATCCATACAGCACACACATCGGCACACACTATTTCTGTAGTCACTGATTGGCTAAGACTAGCATCCTAGCAAACCCAAACAAAATGCCATAAATACCGAACACAACATGCGATTTCTGTGAAATTATACACACACATTTCCTCTAGGCAGAGAAAGAATTCCACTTATTTCTTGTACGGTGCTATATACAGGCCAAAGGACCATTCCTGTTTCTTAACTGCTCCAATGTGTGAGCATCTTTTTATGCTCACTTCCAGGAGGCCATGGAATTTGTACATGGCATTTCCACTATTTTCACCAAAGCACATTTGTTTATATTCGTCACACAGATTTAATCCAACTCTCACGCAAATCGGTACACATCTCTATAGTCACCTGATGAGTCTGTTTGATTTCTCATATTCCAACCTTGATTGGCTAAGATTGCCTTCCATTGCCTTCCAAGGTCTTCAGGAGGGGTCCGTTTTGTACTTATTTATTGAAAATATAACATGCATTCATCCTCATAACATTACTAAACATTATGAATACACTGTTACATCCACAAAAATGCTATCACACTCGAGATCCGTGATCTGAGGGGCACTTTTTCAAGTTGTATATCTCTCTCCCTGCTCTCTATGTTTAATGATGGTTGTTAAATTGTGCCGAGCAGGGAGAAAATATAGCAGAGCTAACTGACTGAACTACACACTGGCAGTGGTCAGTAGTACTCTTTCATTAGAAGATTTTGATCCTAATGATGGGTAAGAAACAGACTGTTGACAATTAATGACACTAAAGATAGATGAAGCCCTTTTATTAGTACTGAATTAGTACTCACCTACAGTGCATATAGTATTGACATCATTAGACTGGATAATTGGATATTGTGTGTGATTTTGGAACATTGCACTATTGGCATAAATGTTCTGTTCCTATTTTTTCCTCTGCATCGGAGCTTAAAACAGACCACAGCTAGACCAGTGTCATTAGGGAATATTCTGACCTTGAAAATATTGTGTCTGTATTGAAAAAAGTGTTACATATGTTTATATTTTTAAAACCTTTTTAGAAAGTGAAGTATGGTAAGAAATAACCTTTTCAGAACAGTAGCAATAACTGTAAAGAGGTACCTTTTCAAAGTAACTTCCCCAACACTGCAGATGGCACAGTAAATTAAACACTGAATGCACCGCCAATGCAGTTTGGTCTTTGTTGCAATGCACAGCGGGAGACACAGTTTATGGATTGTAGCATTAATACCTGACCCCTGTATCTAAAACAGAGGCAGGTTGATAGTAGATAGCCTAGACATATTTTTCTTTGCCGTGCCTCTGGCTCACTGAACACCTCAAAGGACCTCCCTTTTAAGTGTCAGCGAGATAATAATAATACCAAGCTGCAGCATGAATATCCCAATCTGTTTTTGGATTCACTGTTTAGAAAAAAAAAAGAGGTTAATCTGTTACAGTACAGTTACAGTCATCCTAAAATATTATTCTTCGGCTTGTGCAACCTCATTTGACCTCATTTGTCTTTGACAGTATCGCTTTTATTTTTTCAGTCGACTTGGCCTTGGGAGAAATCTGCTCAGCCTTACAAAATGAGGTCAGCAAGGAAGCATTGGTGCAGTGAAGTACTGCACGGCACGCGCAGCATGCTGGACCCAGACAGGAGCCTGTCATTCACCTCATGTCCATACCAGAAGACGGTTTCAGTAAAGTTCATTTAAAGGGGAACTCCACCCATTTTCAACATTTTAATATGTCATTAATATACCTTAGAGATGTTGTGTGGGCATGATAAAAAAAAAGTTCCCCCAATTCTGTATTTCCTAAAAATGGAGGTCTGAAAAAATCATTAACATGGTGAAATACATCTGATCAAGATGTATTTCACCATGTTAAGGATTTTTCTTTCAGGCCCAAAATTTTCCTGTATCCTCTCAGGAAAATTTTGAAAATGGGTGGAATTCCCCTTTAACGCACGTTCGCTTCAGCTGTCGCGTCGCCTGCTCACCACATCGCATTAACAATTTCCCCAGAGGAAAATGTCTTTCTAAGCAATTACTACACATTGTCACATTTTTTGAGATGTGTTTTGTTTACGCCTAAAACACATATGGGGAAAAAGATATATATATATATATAACCATGGTGCGTCACCTTTTTTGTTTGTGATAGAAAAATCAAGGAGATAACCCAACACTCACAACTTAAAACGTATTAAATACTGGCTGCATTCAATGTATGTCAGTCAGTCGAGGCAATTCTCCCTGAACACCGAGGACTATTGAAATTGTGCCCGAGTTGATGTGTAAACCAAGCAAGCTGCTGAGCCTGTGAATCAATGCGTCTATTATCTTTTCCGGACGGATCAATGGAGTCGAGCAATGGGACCGAGCAACTAGAATTCAACAGCCATGCTGGCTAGGTTAGGCTCAACTCCTCTATCTGGATGCCTCAGAGTACAGGGCAGTTATCCTTTCTTCACGTTTTATTTTAATAAATCAATCAGTGATTGATGTCCTCCTGCTTATGCTTGAGGCAGACGGCAGATACACCGCTTTTGGTCAATCATACAGTATCCAAGCTATAGGAATAACACGCCTGAGTAAGCAATTTCCCTTCACTTCTATTTAAAGCGTGACCCTGGGTGGCATCAGCACAATGAGAGCCACCACATTACATGTGTCAACACTTGGTTGGTGAACTGCGTTGACTGGGCTCTTGACTATGATCTGTGGGCAATTACTGTACGCAATTCACACATCACGATGCCACTCGGCGTCGCTCAAATGGGAGAATATTAAGAAGGAGAGGAAGAGCCAGAGGCAATGTAGTGACAGGAGCGCAGGTAAGCTTAGGGAGGTAATTAGATAGGACACGTAAAAGGGCCCCTCCTCATGGCTTATTCATCACAGGGGATGCCATTACTGGCATGGGCCATAAGAGGGACCTGCTGGCGGGGGCATTTTCCCTTGGTGTCAGGGAGTACAGCGGACAAGACAGATGCGGCAAGGCTAGGGGGAGGGAGTGATGCAGAGAGGCAGTACTGCATGCAGATCGGACGGATAAAGAAACAACGTTGACACCAACGTGTCCCTACGTGTCCTCGTCTTCATTCATGGTTGAATCTCACCGTACTACTAGTTAGTTATTGCAGGACGCCACGGCATGCCTGACATGTGGATGACCTCTAATAGTCATTGACGCTGACTGCACAAACCGCTACGGGAGTTTCGCTGATTCAGCAAAGCGGCCCCAATGCAGGCCTGTCTCATAAGCGCAAGTGGCAGTGAGTGATACGCGTTAATTAGCGTGAAAGGCCCTCATACGACATTCTAAATGCCGATATGCTATTTCAGGTAAGTCTACACCTGGTCTTGATGGATGAAGGGATTACCGCGGGACACGTGCGGCGGTCCCAACAGCGGCCGAGCAGGGGAGGTTCACAGGGTTCAACTGGGGGCCCGGGCGGAAGAAAGGAAAGTAAAAAAAAAAAAAGCAATGTGAAAAAGCCTCACTTCTGCAGCAAGAAGCAGGGGATACGCTGCACTGCTGCAGCAAAGAGCCCAAGCAAGCACGCTGCTGGCTCAAGCACACAGGCATTCTAATGGAGCCGCCATTATCTCTCAGAACGCATGCGGAGCACTGCAAATCTCATTATTCTGCAGCTCAAATGAATCCACGAAAGAATATCTTGTGCATGTACAGTATGTATGTCCGCAAGCGTGACACATTGCGGGAAGTGTAACCTTACTGACTGACTAAATGATGGATGGTCTCTCTCTCTCTCGCACACAGTTGTGCAACGTGCAAAAGAGTAATTTCTATATTTTAGCGCACTGCAGAATAGCACCAGTGAAGTGGTGCATGGTGGGTAATGAGCAGGAGGTGACGGGGATTGCAGATTAAGGGCATTTCGCTGTGTTCGGGGAGATTCGCAGCTATAGGGGCATAGCGTGAGAGACTTTGAGGACACGCGCAGGAAGTCCATTCACAGAATAATTATTACATCATTGTTGTACTCCTGGTTCAGTCCAACTATACCGGCGACATGGGTGGGTGGGTGGGAAGGAGTTGTGCATTTTGTGCTGCACTGCTCCTTTTCCGCTGGCTATTTGCTACAATCTATATTAACAATGTACGTACTATGAATGTACCGACGACTTTATCCTGCTGCTAGGGCCGTCCACACGGTTTTGTTCTAGCACTTTACATGATTGCTGTTGTTTAACCTAAATTATTCTAATATGGTGCTTTCTTATTTTCATGTATATGGCCTCAATGTGTGCAGTAGCTTAAATGTTATGCACGATTAATACGCACATACGCACACATGCACAGTGTGTGCGTGTAATAGTGAATTAAACTATGTGTGTATGCTATATATTGAAAATAATGTATATACAGTATATTCCATTTGAGATGAAGGTACTTTAGGTAGATAGATAGATACTGTAGATAGATAGATAGATAGATACTGTAGATAGATAGATAGATAGATAGATAGATAGATAGATAGATAGATAGATAGATAGATAGATAGATAGATAGATAGATAGATAGATAGATAGATAGATAGATAGATAGATAGATAGATAGATAGATAGATAGATAGATGCAGCTATGGAGTTTGCAGATATTAAGACATAAGTTCCTAAGTGAAACAATGCAAGCACTGACATCTCTATAGAAAAGTGTGCTCCCCATTGAGATCAGCACACTGACACATCTAGGAGTTATAAAAAATAGAATAAAATGGGATTCAGGTGGGGAGGGAGGGGGGGTCTGGGGTCTCTCTCTCTCTCTCATGAGAAGTGCTCTACCCCCAATGGTACTTGGGTCTCTGGAGGGGAGGGGGGTAGGGGAGGGGATTCAGAGGAGGGTATTAGTAGGAGGAGGAGGAGAATGGGAAGGAGAGGAGGAGAGAATAGAGGAGGATGGAACTGACGACGGTGTGCGCACAGCAGAACACACACGCACACACACACACATGCACACTGACCCTGGAGGTTGTGTTCCCCTTTAAAAGTCCCGTCCCACTCAGATACGCAGAGCTCATGCAGGATGTGCTGCGGCAATGGGGGAACACTGCTGAGCTGTGCAGTTTGCGCTGCCAGCAAGCGTGCAAAGAGGAGAGAGAGGAGGAGGAGGAGGAGGGATAGCGAGAGCATAGAGGAGGAGGAGTGAGGCAGTGAGAGAGAGAGAGGGAGAGAGAGAGAGTGCAAACAATGTCATTCTGTTCAGGAGGCAGTGCTGCAGTCAACTTTGCCGCGCCATGAAAGCACATCACCGGCTGACCAAGAAGAGGCTCAGAGTGAGTGCATCAGAAGTTTCTCTCCCTATTCTCGTCCTCTCCTGTCCGCGGCACGTTCCAGGACTCATCGAAAAGGTAGACGTGTCTCTCACCTATTTGTCAGTCTTATCCTTATAGCTGCATGCCTACATTTTTGTTTCTAAGTGATGCCGTTTTTGCGTATTTCTTTTTCCGCGAGTGGGTGCCATACAGTAGTTCGGACCATAAAGTATTATCTGTCAGTGTGTGCATGCCTGCAGTGTTGGGAGCCCCCCCGGCTGCTTCTCAGTCTCATCAGTGTCAGCTTCCCTGCACCAGAAACAGCCAGCCAGACCCAGCCAGACAGACAGTCATTTCAGTCAGTCAGTTTTTGCAGTCGGGCTTTCCAACTGCTTTCTCATCCATGTTTAAACGCACAGTACGGGGGCTGGAAATAGCCTCGAAGCGTGTCAGATAACAGCTGGTTGATAGGGATACGAAATGGACCGAAGACATAAAGTCCAGTCGGGGGTGTTACTGTAAGGAGTTGTATCATTATTATGGACTGACTTTTTGGGATAGAGCAGAGGTCCTGGAGCTCTCTCTACTTTTACCTCTTGTCTTAGTTGTTGACTAAAAGACGATCTTTGGTGCTGCGATGAGGACATGCAGTTGTCCTGGTCGGGCCACTCAGGTTCCTGTGTGTACCGTGCGAGTGCGCAGGCGAGCGAACAGGAATGAGGCTACGCTGTGGCCTTCGTGGGACAGGACAGAGCAATGGTGCAGTCATGAAGTTGGGCTCCAGCGAGGGGGAGCACTTTGTCACGATCCTAAAAGTGGATGCTGGGACAGAGTGCAAAGTGCAAAGCTCTTCAGACACAATCTATTTGTGTGCAGGTGTGTGTAAAGAGAGGGACAGAGAAGGGGAGGGAAAAAAAGGAACATTATGACAGATGTCGCGAGGCAGAAGCTGCAGTACAATTGCTTGTGAACGTTCCGTCGCTTAGAAATGTATGTAAACAGGCTCTTAAGGAACAAGGCCAATAGAAAGAGAGTCATCTCAGTGTAATTCCTATTCTAGGCATTATGTCCCTGCAATATCAACTGACCTACCCTTTGTTATATTAGGACAGTCTGTCTGTTATGTCACTGCACCGCCAGGTTTTACCTTCCAAGTCCTTTAAGAGGTCGCATAACAGACGGCGAATATATCTCATGTAAATAAACCATAAACGCTGTATGTCCAAACCGCTGAGGTGTGTTGAGAAACAATGAACGCAGCGTCACAACCCTTGCGTTTATAACTCTAGGAGTATTACATATAGATCAACACGGACCCCTTAAACCGTGTGACTCTGGGTTCGTTTGGGTGCAATCTTCACTCTCACAGCTACATTAACATGGAGTATTTTACTCTGCGTCTAGGGTGTCAGGATGACGAGCCAGGCCTGGTCATTGGGCCTGTGCGTGTGCGTGTGCGTGTGTGTGTGTGTGTGTATAGAGTGGGTCAGACCCGAGTTCACCTCAGGTAACTGTGTTAAGACCTTGAAAGAAAAAAAAAAGTCAGCTTTGCGCCGCGATCTGGCCCTGAGTGAACCAGAGGTCCACAATAGTCTCCTCTCTGGTCACTGGCATTTCATCCACTGCAGGCAAGGAGACGAGACAGACAGACAGACAGACAGACGAGAGAGAGAGAGAGAGAGAGAGAGAGAGAGAGAGAGAGAGAGAGAGAGAGAGAGAGAGAGAGGGCAGGATGATAGTAGCAAACTGTACTAAAGGTTCTGTGCCAGATCCAGTGCCTGACATCATCCTAGAACATCTGCAGTTCTCTCCCCGACTCACACTTTTCACTGAAAGGGGGGGTGCTGCACTGCCGGCAAAAGCACAAACTGCCGCACTCACCTGATATTCCTTGCACCTCTGTTCTGTTCTGTTCAGACCCCCCCACCCCCCTCCTCCTCCTACTCCCCTCCTCCCTTCCATCCCCAAACTCCCACACCACACATATATATACCCCCCACCATCCCCCCACCCCCTCCTGCTCCTGCTCTCCCATATCTCTTTACTGTGGTTCTCAGCCTCTCTCGCTTTTTTTTCCCTCCTCTTCTTTCCCAGAGGTACAGTTGTACAGCACAGTGCCTCACTGGCATGCTTTGCACCTCTGTAACCCCCACCCCCACCACCCCCCATGATAAAAAGTATGCAGCACACACATGCTCCCATGCACCACCACCATGCAGCCTCCTTGAGCAATTTGCCTGAGTGAACAGGGAAAGGAGGATATAGCATAAGAGAAAGAGAGCAAGAGAGAGAGAGAGAGAGAGCCGGTGAGCCAACAGCAGAGCAGCAATCCTGCAGTGTCCTGCAGCAGCTTGCTTCCTGCAGTGGCGCTCTATCGTGTCACACACGCGTGCATGCGCGCGAACACATACACGCGCACAAGACACACGCGCATTCGCATCAGCGCGGTGCAAGTGTGCGCGGCGAACACATGCACGCGTGCGCATGCACCCATTTCCTTGCATGCACATGCGCATCATCTGCAACACTCGAGCGCAGCGTGGAAGAAGACATAGGGCTTCAGACTCTCTCCTGCTCAGTCTTTTATTGCTCTCATGCACACAGTAAGTCACGTGGTGCAGTCAGCGGTAGAGATTGTGAGAGTGAGTGAGAATCCCTCTCTCTCTCTCTCTGGACTGGACAGAGATGAGTTTAAGTAGTGAGTAGGGAAAAAGACACAAACGCGCACACGCATGTACACACAGACACGCACACACACACACACACAATCTGCCCTCCGCTAGTGAGGGGGAGCTCCACAAGGAAGCATCGGTGAGATTAACCGGCTGTCCCCCCCCCCCTTCTAATGGTGCATTGTCCCATTCCAGCAGCACTCCAGTTCCGATGATGTAATCAATGCAGCAGGCTTTGAACTTGCAGGGGTATAAGGAAAGGATCCCGTCTTTTTTCCCCTTCTTCTCCCTGCATCCACAGTTCTTTGCTTCGGGGACGCGAGAGTGAGAGGCCTCGACTGACAGCCTGACAGGCTGCAATCTATGGGTCTAGAGATGAATGTGTATTTACACATTACACACACATTAGACATTACACACACACACACAGACACTTGCTACGCCCGCCGTGCGTGTGTATAGTAACATATTACTTTTTTCTTTTTTTACACGATTCGATTTATTTATGACATTGCGGAAAACAGACTTCCCCGCAAAGCGAGTGAACTCCGCGCGGCTCGGCTGACTTCTTAACTCCCCGAACAAAAAGGAACACTTAGGAACACACTCCTCCTAAGCTCAACGGCTACCTAAGTAGTTGGAGGGAATTTTGCTAAAACTTAAGTCAAATCCATCCTCAAAATTCATATTGAACGCAGAAAAAAAGAAAAACTTTGCTGCTTGCTGTAAAAAAAAGTAACTATACTGCATGACACCAGCTGGCACTCTCTCAAGCAGCAGTCGCTGAGTGCAATGCAGTAGCCGCAGCCACACTTCCAATAAATTAAGGCACAACTATCTGCAGGGGGAAAAGCCGGTTCTTCTGCCCTTTTAGAGAAGCCGCTCGGATTTTTCTCTCTTTTTTTTCGCAGGATACACAAAGCCTCCACACATAGGCCTTTTTTAAACACTCTCCTCCTGATGTAACATCATAGCGACTTTACCCTTTCCATCATAAGGTCACAGGTCTATATGGCGGATACAACGGTGTATAATATGGATGCTAGCAAAAAAGGGCTGCAGTGGAGAGATGGCGGTGCCAGGGGATGTACTGTACAGTACAGTACAGTGCTTCTTCTTCAGTAGATGCTCAGACAGCCAGACTGAGAGCATTATTGTAGAGAGGTGAGTTTTGCTGAGCTGGTTCCTGCTGCTGCACCCAGAATCTGCCTAGTGATCAACTTCCACTACAGCTGCTGCAGCTGCTGCAGCAGCAGCAGCAGCGCAGCACCGATGAACTCGCATTACCCCTCTGGCAAAAGCGGGGGAAGACACACACACACACACGCATGCGCACGCACGCACGCGCGCACACACACACACACACACACACACACACACGCACACACTAGCACTAGAGTATCTCTGCATAATGAGCTCTTATGGATTCTGGTAATTCAGCACTTGGATTTGTAGAGGTTGTTTTATGAGTCAGTGAATGGACCAATAGCTAGCAATGGCGTAACATGCAGTATATAGGCCTGCACGTGTGACTTTCTGCTGGGGTTTGCGATTTTTTATTTTACCAGATGAATGATTCACTCGAGGTGGCGCGATATGCATAAAATAATCTTCATGAATTATGATCAAACAGCCAGCATTAATATTTCACCGACTGTTCTGCATCTGAAGCCATTACCAAACGATTTCCGTGGGATTTCAGTGGTCATGTCACTGTCGATGTGGATGGAGCTTCATCCGTAATTGATGTGACCTACTGTTATGATGAGATGTGATCTGCTGAATCAGCAGCTTCATTAGTATTCTGTGGTCGCCCTTCTCTATCAACTACAGCGTACTGTGGTGATAAAAATAGAGACGTATAACTATGACTGGGATTATCGTACAAGATTATCAACACTTAATAGTGTTATGACAGCGGCGGCTCAATTAAAAATGTTAATTTAAGTTGTCGTCAGTGTGATTTGACCCAGGAGTTGCGGTGCAACGTCTGAAAAAGATGCTGCACACAATGAATTGGCTTTAATGAATTCCATTCCATTCAGCTCGACTTGATGAAGGCACTGTGACTGAGTGACTTTTTGTCAATGGGCAGATTTTCCCATCCTCAGCCCACACGGTATTCCGCCAGCAGAGGGAGTAGAGAGGCAAACCAATAGCTGCTACACTACAGTACATGGCTATGATAACAGATGCTCATTTGTGACGAGGCAAAAACACCTCGCAAAAGTGGTTTGACAGTGTTCTTCAACATCTCTTCGTTTCCGTTCAAATCTACATTCTACAACAGACACGACGGATAAACAGAAAACTAGCAGGGCATAACACGAGCGTGTCCTGCTCCCGAAGGGGTCAAACTTGAAGCATGGTGTTATGCTTACCATGACGTGTTGCTTGCCTACAAGTCATTAAGATAGAAGAAGCAGGCTGAGTCATGCATGCTGGGTCTTTTCTGGGTTTCCCCCTCTCTGATCCCTCTGCTCCTCCTCCTCCTCCTCTCTCCCCCTCCTCTGATGCAGGAACAAGCTCTTACACCCGGCCGGCTGTTGGTGGCGTGTCGGAACATGCCTTGACTTGTACCGCCTGAGAAGAGAGAGAGAGAGAGAGAGAGAGAGCAGAGGCTTGTGGTCAACAGTTCCACTAATGCCCAGTGTGAAGTGACCTGCAGCAAGTCAACACAGAGAGAAACCCCAGCAACAACACCGAGGTGTGGACACACTCCATTGTTGGTGACAACAGCAGCAGCAGAGTGGCACTCCACTGGGGACGGACAGGGAGCTCCAACAACACCATGGGTGAGTGTCCATCATGTTACTTTTAATGGAAGGCCTGCTGACACCAACATTAGACAGCAAAACGCCACTACCTGACAGAAATCAGAAATCCTCTATCAGTTGCCTCTGCCGAATGCCTGTGTTAATTGCTTAGGGTAATTATGGGACACTGTTGTTTGGAATAGTTATTTTGAGACTCCCAATTCAGTGGGCAAAGTCAAAATATGTAATACTGTACACACACGCAGTCACACACAGGATATAGTTGAAGGAATGAAAAAAATATTCAATTAATCTGATGTTATTAATCTCAGTGTGTGCATTTGGCTCTTTAAATGAACAGCGAGGAGTTTGCCATGTAGGTATATAGGCTTTAGAAGTTGACCGCAACAATGACGGAACATGACTAGTATATAAACTATACAATCCATTGTGTAAGCATCTGCACGTCTGGATGGTGCCATGGTAACAACTGTACAAAAGGTTACCAAAGTCATACACATAGTCACATACACGCCACCTCGCCTTCACACATACAGTACACTCTCACACACACACACACACACACACACACACACACACACACACACACACACACACACCTACCCTCCCTCACACATAGGCTACACACACTTAGATCAATTAGTGATCAAACGGTGGCATGGCACAGTAACCTCCTTACGGAGTACCACAAATAGGCCCTGCATCCTTTCAAAAGTCCTCCGTGACTCAGAGATCTGTCTAAAATCACCGCTGCACGCTTATTGAAGAATAACAAGCTGTGATCTTTTTATTGTTCTTTGCCGTTTTCTCTTCTGCTCAGGCCTAACGCTATAAGATCAGTGAAACCCTGCAGGCCTCCTGTATCCTATGCCTGACGAGTGCGGAAACAAATAATCCCACAGGTAAGTGTTCAAGACTCAGAGCTCTACATTTCTCACGTCTGCTTTGTAAAGTGTTGTTTCTTGTTAGAATTAAATACTACTGATAATAATATAACAAGCTATCACAACTCACGTGCATGAAGGGAAATTTAAATAGGCCTCATTTGCAGCAGCAGCAGAGATTCTCGGGAGGACGTATCACCTTTGTGGCTGATTAGCCTGTGAGTGAGGAAGCGTCGTAAGATAGCGCATGCATAAAGAGGCAGATAACAACCTCTGTGTCACACCGATTCTGTAGCCGTATAATGTGATTAATGATTAGCACTATAGTGGAAAAATGCCATTCATGTGAAAATGTCAAGCCTCAAATAGCCTACCATACTACTCCCCGTATATGATTATCTTTGTACTTCATTTCGTGTGCGTGCATGTGCGCGTGAGTGTGTGTGCGCATGTGCGTGAGCGTGTGTACACGCACACGCGTGTTTGCTTGTGTATACGGCACGGCACGTGTGATCTAGTGGAACGTACTGTTCGCAGCAAGTGTGCAGATAGTTACTGGGGCAACTATGTTTTCTGGTAACCAGGGGTAGTGCGCATTGTGTGTAAAAGCCTAATGTGAATTGCTTGAATTATTAACCCATGGCAGTTTGACACACAATACCAACAATTAGAGACTATACTCTAAACCAGCGGTTTAGCCAATAGCCTTTAGTTTAACCTAGCTGACCACCCCCACATGGAAATATCAATTGTATAACCTATATAGATGGATACGGTATATTTCCTATTTATCACATACTGTACTGTGTATAACATAGCCTTTCTGCATATACTTGCCAAACGGTACATTGGTATAAAAATGTAAATATATCCACAGCACCACCATTGGCCTTTTCATGTCACGCACCCCCTAGAGGTCACTCGCACACCACAAAGGGGGCACTAAACACCACAGTTTGGGAGACACTGGTCGAAACAGACTTTTTCAATTTTAACATAGCCTGAGCTATAGGCTACTGAGTTTAGCATTTTGGCATAGACTCAGATTTCACCAGTCAGTCAGTCAAGTCCGGACCTTCCGGTGGCCATTGATTTAATCCAGGCTTTCATGTTTTGCGCAGTGCGGAACGTGAACGAAAATGAAAGCCTGGATATTGAGGCTACTCTTAACATAAAACTGTTCACTCACTTTAGTGCCTCGTTGTCCTTTCTGCATCGGTCCCATTTTCTTTTAGCTTTAGAAACGCCAGATGAATCATAATATTGAATACAATTATATTATAAGAGGAAACAATCCCCTTGCCATGTATGTGTGCAAAAATGAACTCAATGTCAAAGCCTTGTACAGCTGGCATGTCATGTGTAGCATTGTTCTGCAACATTGTTCTACAGTAAATACAAGATGTCATTGTTAGCCATAAGATGATTAGGTCTGTGGAATGGCACTGGAGCATGCAAGCATAACTGTTTAAATGCTGTTCGCTGACAGAGGAACAACTGAGACATTCGGACAGGCAGCCAGGGAGGGGTTGAACTGTACAGGAATGGCTCATCATAGCCGTGCTGTTTCTTCCTAGTGGGTATCCAGCACACAAGCATTGTGTGTGTCTCTGTGTGTGCGTGTGTGTGTGTGTGTGTGTGCGTGCGTGCGTGCGTGTGCATGCGTGGGTGTGAGAATTCTACAACGTTGCTGTGTTACTGCGTCTGTTGTCTGTCGGCTGATTTCATCAGAAACAGGAGTCATTGCATTGTTAACATCTGAGTCCTATGGTTACTCAAACAAATGCTACTCCAAGGGAAACCAAATGTGTGTTACGTGTCCTCTTTGACAGCACGAACATTCAAAGTGGGAATGCATTTTCTCTATCCATAAGATTGCGTTTCACTGGCACAATTTCATTTAGCTGCATTTTTTTCATGTAACTAAACAGTTCACTTCCCATTTCTACAAAAATTGTTAAATAAAATCAATAAAAGGCAGAATGTACCGCATAGGCAGCATCGGGGGCCTCCAGAATGACTGGGCCCTGCGATGAACGCAATTGACCGTGGGTAAGGGAATGGGAGCAGGTCAGTGTGAGCATATCCACATGCTTAGTTTGCACTCCTCCTGTGAAACTCATACGGGTAAGGCTTAGACCGTTAAATACAATCAATAAATGGCAGCATGTAGGCAGCACCGGTGCCTCCAGTTTGACAGGGTCCACCAACTCCAACACAATTGACAGTTGTTCAGTTCATGCGTGGGAATTGTGTCCACTTGGTTTGCCTGGGGTGCCGCTTCAGTGGGTAAGGGAATAAGAGAGGTAACGAAGAGAGGAGGGATGTGATCGATTAACCCGCCCCGAGGCCAGCAGTCTGGGGGAGGTGTGGACTTTTTTTCATTTTCCCCGCAATCATTGCAAGCACTGAATTGTCGAGAGGAAAAGGGAAAATACATACAAGACCCAACTCCCTGTCGACACTAATCTAGGTAATACAACCTTAGCCCTGCCACCTGCAGTGTTGCCAACTTGGCACATTTATCGAACCACCTATTTAGTGAAAATTTAATTTAGTGCTATGCTATTTAGTGCTATTTAATGCTTTTTGGTTGGGGCTAAATTGATGGGGCTAAATTGATTGACAGGCACCAGGAATAAAAACCATATTTTTCCACCATTTCTCCTCCTATGACTGTGGTTTTCAACCAGTGGTCCAAAGCCTAAATAATGGACGGTTGGTTAACCAGATGTAACTCTTTGAGAGCGCAAAAATGAAACCAAATGGACCTGCAAAGGTCCATTTGGTTAAAATATTCATAATGTGAATTAGCCACAAGTCTACACAACTAGAGAATGTAGAAGAATTAATGGTCATTTTCATCTGCAAGCATCTAGTGCATTTTGGAAATGCCACTAGTGCATTTTGGAATTTGGCAGTTGGCAACACTGATCTAGCTAATGCAACCTTAGGCCTGCCACCTGAAACTGATGGGTTGCGTCTGGTACTGGCAGGGGTGGATTGGCACATATTTTCCCACCGGGACAATTTTGCCTTTGCCAGGCCACCCTGGGGGGGGCAGCTGGTTAACCAGATGTAACTCTTTGAGAGCGTAAAAATGAAACCAAATGGACCCTTGCGGGTCCATTTGGTTTCATTTTTACACCCTCAAGAGTTAACTTAGTCTACACAACTGGAGAATGTAGAAGATTAATGGTCATTTTGATCTGTATGTTCCAGGCAGAGCATCTAGCACATTCTAGTGCATTTTGGAAGTGCCACTAATGCATTTTGGATCTTGTCCAGGCCACTTGGTGGCGCTGGCCACCGGGAAAACTCCCTTTACTCCAGATGGCCACTCCGC
>CM076968.1:20509125-20701625 GCA_039105355.1 Benthosema pterotum | reverse complement strand
GCAGAGTACCAGCAAGCTCTCAGGGAACAGTTACTTCAGGTAACAGATTGTGAACTCATCCACGCGTCACTGTTACATAAACCCAAGGTGGGCAGTGAAGGACACCATTTTTGGATTTAATATTTCCTAAAAGAAAGACTAGAACCCAGCAGGGCTTTGAGAAGCTAAATCAATTAAAGTAGCTCACTGGGAACTTTATTGCCAAACAATGACAATTAATTTGATCAGTGAGATCATTAATTTAAATACTGTGAAAAGAGTGATCCTGTTATTGAGCCATGATATGCTCCCTCTGTTACAGAGCAGCAGCCGGTTGCTTGGCATGAGGCCCACGCGGCCAGCCACCCACGCCTGGGGATGTCGGAGAAACATTGGCCTATGCCGACAGCAAACGCGAAGCCACGACAGCACGCAACATCTCTACGGCCAGACGTGCTGCTAATATATAACGGGAATGCATGGGAGTTGCAGAGTCATCGTTATGGAATCGTATACCCACTGCGAAAGGAGAAGAGGGAAGGAGTCTGCTGCTGGTGGAGCTGGATGTGACGCCTGCTGCGGGTGTTTCTCTGGCAGTGTCTTAGCTGGTTGTTGTGAGGAGTGAGAACGAAGCAATCAGCAAGTATACTGCCGCAGAAACTCTTCGCACTAAGAGGCCCACAGAATACGGACGGACGGACCTGTCGAGAGGGCGGTGGGGAGGGTTAAGTTTATGTTGACAGAAAGGTCAAAGATGGAACGTCAAGGGAATTGCGTGTACTGACAGGCGGGGCACCCTGTCGTTTATTTTAATGTTGATATTATTAATGTCATCTCAATTCAGAGCTTTACTGTCACCTAGGGGAACACGTCATGTGGTTTGTACGCCAAGGGAACTTGGCAGTTCAAATGCAATAATGATTGCCACAATTATGTTAACAAAACAGGTGCTCAGTAAGGTCACTCTGCAGTGTCTCAATTCAAATGAATGTCAGGTTCATGACCTGATGCAGCAGTAGGAGCATTTAGTTTACTGAGAATTCAGCCATATATTTGATGCTGTGAACACACTTGTGTATGGCATTGTACTTGTGTGATACTGCCCTCTTGTGACACAACAGCATACATGGACATAATGTTTTTTTTAGGTCACCACAGTGTAGCAATGCAACAGATAACCTACATTTATTTTTTATTAAATGATTATGGCATGGTATGTGTCACGTAGACCTGCAACTAACAATTATTTTTATAATCTATTCATTGGCCAATAATTTAAATGATTAATTGTAAAATGTATTTTAGATTATTTTAAACATTTTCTTCTAACTAACAAAAATACATTGATTAGCTGCTGATTAGGCTAATATAAATTGCCTAAAATTAAAATAAATTGAAGCAACTCACGGTGTCTTTAGGATTAATCTGACTGATTAAACAATAGCTACACATGTCCGCCTAAAAGGAACAGTAGGCCTACTCTTATGATCTCAATTAGGTTACAGTATTTAAAATAATCAAAAAAAGAGAAATTGCTCACCCCTCTTTAGTTTAGTTACAGTTACACTGGAAAAACTGCCGATCCGATTAATTGAATCGAAATGGATTCCCGGTAAATAATTGATTTGATTATGATTAATCGATCAATTGTTGCACCGGTAGTAGAAAGTATTTCAACTTTGAGTCAGTATATGTTTTGTTTTTGGTTATAAGTTGATTGTGTCAATTTCATTCCTGTTAATATGCATTCATATTTGTATTCTGGTCATGTTTTTCTTCCCGCAAATATTAGCAGCCAGTTACTGTATGCGATTAATTATGCTGACTACCCTCTATGCTTACATGGGGTCAGTCCTAGCCCTATGTGACTTACATAATGCTTTTCACGTAACATTTGCCTTGTATTCACCAATTATAAAATAATTTGTCTATATTCTCCACATCACATATTTGTGAATTTGAAAGTTTATCTTCACATTAAAGCACCGCCTAGTGGCCAAATGGGCCAACCTGTATCAGCACAAATGCACATACTGTAGTTAGTTTAGTTGGTTTAGATTTTTGTGTTATAATGTCACTGTGCAATCACACAAGCAAACACTTTGTCATACAGTGAGGTCTGCTATTGTATTGATACAAGCTAGCCTTTGAAAATAATTCCAGTAACTCTTGACCTCAAAATCTTGCATCTTTCTTTGTATTGTATTGTATTGTATGAATATCTATACAACTGAGCTCGGTATCTTAGAAGATGCTGTGATGAAGCAGTGTTCTGTTCATTGCAGGCTGGGGTAAAGCAAGACTCTGCAGTCCTTTGTAAAGCTCGCCGCCACTGCATTGCTGCAAACTCGAAAAGGGGTCGCAGTTTTACTGGGGGCTGCAGTGCTGTGAGACTGGAGGAATCCTACCGTCACTGGTTCAACTTACACACCACTGACAAAGCACATTAACACACAATGTCTCCAAACTCAGAAATATTAGGGATATTTTTGTACATTACAGTTAAAGTAAAGGCTGTCTGCAACATAAACCCAATGACCTGAATGATAACTGTCAGACTACAATCAATAGGAAGGGAGAGTAATGTGCATTGGGTTAGATGTAGTGATAGTGACGTGGGTTTTATTCTAAGCCAGCAGTAAATCTGAAGTAAGCAAAAAAATAAAATACAAATAGGCTTTACTCTTATGTGCCTAAACACAGAATGTAACAATGAAGAACAACCTTCAACCTCGTTTAACATAGTTCCACAGCCATATAATTATGTTTGTATAGAGTCAATCTTCCAGAGTCAAAGTAATCTGTGTTATTAATTTGTAATAAATATTGTATAATGTATATAATGTCGTTAATCATTCTTTTTCAGAATGTTAAATCCCATCACACTGTATCTAAAACACACAGACCAAAGCCTGTGGAAATATTATCCAAGAGACAATACCCTATTCCATGGTCTGGATTTATGATTAGTTCTAAACAACCATGTTTACCACACTTGCATTTCAGATAGTAAAGAATAATTAATTTTTAATTCCTGCCAGGTACTACCAGTCCCATCATATATCACCAGAGCTGGGGAGATTTGGAGGCCTGTGTTAGTAAACAAACAATATATCATTAATTTTTCCTCTCTGAATATAGTAACAACAATAGGCCGGCCTGATGTGGCCTAAAATGGTTCGATCAGAACTGGACCGGATGTTTAGGAGTTGTCCCAGATTTTCCAAAAGTTATGTCTTCCCCAGATGACATAACAGCATCCTTACTACCGAATACAGTTTGAATAGCGCATTGAAAGCATTGTTTTGAGTTTCTGACTTCAAAAAGCTTCCCACACATATAGTTACTTTTTTGATGTGGGCGGGGGGAAAAATAGACAAAAATTGACTGGTTAAGGATTAGGCCATCTATTAACTAGACTATAGTTAATAGGCTGGGGTAGCCTATGCCTAACCCAGTTTAGAGTCTACAGATCACAGCTGACGGCAGTTCTGCTTTCATTCAATACTGGTGTCGTCACAGTGACAGTTACTGGTTTGAGTAGGGTTGGGGAGTTAGGGTTAAGTTTTAGCGTTATGGACTGCAGCATTAGGGTAGGCCTAGCCATGAATCAAGATCATATATGTATGACTGCCATGGGTGTTGATTTGATATTTTCACATAGGCCTACCGATAAGAAAGTAACAGGAAGATTGCCCAGTAAAATTGGCAATAATGGCAGTTGGCAAATGACATGACGTCAGCTTGTGACTGCAGTTTGTTCCTGTTTGTGATGACTCTGCCATTCTGGTTTCAGACAGGGACAATTTGATTTCACGTGATGGACAGTCAGGCCTATAGTAGCATCCATTTATCTTTGAATCAAATAACTAGGTTGACAGCTTCTCAGTTAAATGTGTGACAAGATTACAATTAGAATACAAACATACCTACACCAAATACAAAATGACCTACTTTCCTTTAACTGAACCCATTCTACAAACTATAAGAGTAGTATTAGTAACACAATCAATCAAGGAATTGCAGCAACTAAAGTTGCATTGGTGCTGAGTGCTCCCATATCTGCTGGGCGAAGTACAACAATGTGCAAACACAGTAGCAAGATTTGTGATGTGCTGCAATAAAAGAAGGACAGCAAATGGAACGCAACCACCCTGAAGAATAAACACTGTACTGAACTCTTACACCCTAAGTGATCATATTGTTTTCTTTTAACTTTTGTATTGATACATTGTTGTACTGTTGTATTGATACATTGTTGTACTGTTGTAGTACGCTTCCCAGTTTGTTATATTGTGTTTCTTGTTGTTATGCTCTTGATTTGGCAATGAAAACGTATGTTTTCTCAAAGCCAATAAAGCCATTTGAATTGAATTGCTTACCAGTTTGGACTTTGCAGACCTCACAGTCTCAATCTGTACTAGGCCAGCCAGTAGGGAGGGAACCTCCGCCTACTATTATTGCTTTGTGTTCCGGGTGAATGTCTTAAAAAGGATTTTCAGGGAGGAGTTAATCATCATTGGGGAATAAGTAAGTTTCTCTCCGACTTCCCCACTGTGCTGTTATGAAGAAACTCCTACAGCAGCGATAATATGGATGATCACGCTCATACTGGGCTCACTCCCTCACTCGGTCACCTGGCCCTGATCGTGTTTTTATGTAGTGTAAGAAGTCGCATGTGATGTTAATTATGTGGGACTTCAAACTGTGGAATAATAAGTGTAGCCTAGCTGCTGCTGCTGCTTGTCCGAGCAGGAAGAGCGTTTTGTAAACAGCCCTTCATGTGTAGTTATTAATACGCGGCCCGAACAGCGTGTGGTGCTGCACCAAGGAGAACAAACGTCAACACACGTCATGCGGTCTCCAATGAAGTAATAATGGATCCGATTCCGAATCAGACAGTTGTGTACGTTTCGATCAAGGTGCTTGTTTTGATCTCCTGCGCTCTCTCGTTCCTGGGCTCTTCACTCATTATATTCACGTACGTATTTTGGCCAGATCTGAGGACAACTCCGAGGAAACTTCTGGTGTTTCTGTCCGTCTCGGACTGGCTGTCCGCGACGTCCTACGCGTACGGAGTGTGGACGGTCTTTAAGTCCGATTCGAAAGCCTGCGTGGCCCAGGGAGCGATCTCTACGTTTGCAAACACAAGCTCTTTTTTCTGGACGGTGGCCATAGCCATTTACCTGTATGTGTTCATCGTGAGGTCCAACCAAAGGCGTGCAGACAGCTTGGTGCTATTCTTCCACATCGTCAGGTAAGTTGGGTTACAGCTGGGCATCAACACACTTTTTTGGCCTCTTAGATGTGCTAGTGCTACTGCAATTCATTGTATACAAGTTTTAATTCGTTGTATTTTTCCTAACAAAATTAACATATGATATTAGCCCTGAAACACGAGCCTCTTGTGAACCATTGCTGATACTGTATATGAATAACTATTATTTGCAGTCACACATAAGGCACATTTACCTTGAGGAGGTAGAAGTGCAATGTTTTTAGACTCGGATCTGTGCGGATGCACCGCACGCTGTGATTGGTTAATCGGGTTAATTGGTGATGAGCTTGTCTCTGGATGTGATAGGTCAGCTCTAGTGTATTAGTTTGTATTATTGATAATGATGATTGAGAGGGCCAATATATTTCTACACTCACTCCAGAGCGCCGCATTGCATATTGCTGTTTTGATGTATTTGAATGCTGAATTATTTATTTTTGAATTGGAATCCTGGAAGAAGAATAAATAAATAAAATAAATAAATAAATAAATGAATAAATAAATAAATAAAATCTGATATTGTGATATGTATACATAACTTCAAAAGCCCTTTCCTTTAACTTGCAAATTGCAACTCCACATCACAATATCAATAATATACCGGTAATACCATATCATATTAATCTTAGGTTGGTGCATGTGGCCCCCAAACACCAGTTGTCCATGTCTAAAGTAGGTTACAATGCAACATTTTATGTTAACCGAGAGTTTTTATTCAAGGGCAAACACGCCCCTTCCATTGGAGTAAAAGGCCTCTTTTAGAGCATAATCAAATATTTGTCAAATACATCATCTAACTTACAGATCTACACTTACCAGTGCAGATCTTACCAATACGCACATGAATTAATGGCAAAATGAGTGACAAAGTGAGTTTGTTGTTGTTTGGCGTTGTCTAATCATTAGACAACGCCAAACAACAACAAACTCACTTCAGGAAAGGTTGCATTTCATTGCATTAGACTCTAATGCAATGAAATGCAACCTTTCCTGTTTGGATGTACTGAATGAGTGGCCAACTCAGTAGGCGTTCCTGCATGACTTCCAGGTTTGATGGTGATGTCACATGATGCATACCCTCTATTGTTCCCTTCGTTGAGGTATATATAGGCTATAAATATATTCAAAGTTACACAATGGTGCAGAACACAACCCATGGGCCAAACAAATACACTCATGATGAAACACATGATTGATTTTTGTTTTGCCGGTTCAACTTACCAAATATACACACAAGCCCATCTGGTGGACTGCAGAGAAGCACTATTTTGAGGAAGAAGCTATTGCCACATCTAATTTGGTCATTTATCGAGAGGTTTGTTCTGTCTGTTTCCTGTCTAGCTGGGGAGTTCCATTCGCTGTTACCACTGCAGCTCTGAGCCTTAACAAGATTGGCTTTGATGCATCCGAGGTGTCCGTAGGCTGGTGCTGGGTGAAGATCCAGGCTCCTGACCATGTGCTGTGGATGTTTCTGACGGGGAAGATCTGGGAGGTCCTGGCTTACATCACGCTCCCCGTCCTCTACGTTCTGATCAAGAGGCACATCCACAGAGCAGTGAGAACGAATAAAGGCCTTTTAGTCTTGTGATGATGATGTTTCAAAACCACTGGTGGTCCCTGGACCACCAGTGGTCCTTGAGAGGTTTCCAGGTGGTCCCCAGCTAACCCCAGTTTGCTAACCCCAGGTAACCAGGTGTAACTATGCACAAAAATGAAACCAAATGGACCTTTGCGGGTCCAATTGGTTTCATTTTTATGCTCTCAAAGAGTTAAAATATTCATCATGTGAATTAGCCCAAGTCTACACAACTAGAGAATGTAGTAGATTAATGGTCATTTGGATCTGTGTGTTTGACTGTTTTGTTTCACAAATCCAGCCTGCTATATTGTGGACAAAAGCAAAATAAATCTTTAGTTTTGGGGTCTGTTGGGGCTATCATCAGATGATCGGTTCAAATGCTGAATAAATAATGGGCCCTGGTATCAAAAAGGTTGAAAACCTCTGCTTTAGACAAATTCTGAATGTTTGCCACTAGCTATTCAACATTTTCATCTTAGGACCTGAATGAAGTATACATTCTGTGCTTATCATCATCATCATTATTAGTTGCTTTCATAGTTTAACTTGAACGTGTGTCTCATCCAGCATGCAGCCCTGTCTGAGTACCGTCCACTGTTGGCCAGCAGCCCTCTGTCGGCCTCCTCCTCCATGGCAGACAGGAAACTCACCCTCATCCCCATCATCTTCATTGCCCTGCGTATTTGGAGCACAGTGCGCTTTGCGCTGATGCTGGCCAACTCCGCCGCCAGGCAGAACCCAGTCCTTGTCACGCTGCATGTGAGTTGAGCTCAGCATCAAGATTGCTGAGAACCTTGTACGTCCAAAACAGTTGAAAGAACCGGTTAACATCACGCAAAAGACCCAGTGGAGTTATTATGTAGTCACAAGCTCTTGGCAATTAGGTTCAAGGTTCTTTATTTGTCATTCCAGTGTATGTCAGGACATATACAGGGATGAAATAACGTTTCCATTGTTCCCCAGTGCAATAAGACAATAGACAGTGCAATAAGAAAAAGGACAAATACAAACAATACAAGAAACAGTAAGTGACGTAGTGCAACAGACTAGAGCATTAAAGTGCAATTGTAACAGCATCAAGTGGGGTGAAGGGGCTAAGCTACAACCAGGTATAATTATAAACACTGGCGTAGGGAGCAGAGGATGGGCCCTGGTGCAAGAATATTTTGTGGGCCCCTAGCTACCATTGCCATAAACGAGCAACTTGTACGCATGTGTGCGCACAAACACCCACTACAGCTATACTGTATAGACTAACAAACGTGCCTGGCTAGTGGCTACACAATTATTTCATTCATTTTCAATGATCTTGGCCATGAAACACACACACACACACACACACACACACACACACACACACACACACACACACACACACACACACACACACACACACACACACACACACACACACACAGCATTTTCAGAACCATAACAACATGGACAGATGCCAAGCTCAATCTCTATCCTCCATCATTACTAATATCTAACAGCCTGCCCTGACCTGGGCTCAAACATGATGTCCCCAAACTATTACATTCACACATTCACTTTATGTCCAACACCAACAAAGCTGGTATGCACTTACTTCCACAGCATAAGCAACAAGCATCAAGAACACAGCTCCGTCTGTAGCCTACTCTATAGAGCTGCACGCTGACTTCGGTTGGTTTTACGTTTATGGTATGGTATTTACCTAGCTAGCAGCAGGCTAGCCAGCAGCAGCAGGCATGACTATATACTATACAATATACACGTAGTCTAATCTTGGCAAACAAATAATTAAACCAGCCTTTGGTGGTTGGTCTTATGGTTCACTGACCACCAGAGCAGGCTGGTGGGCAGCAGGCTTAAGCCTATATATACAATAGAAACGTAAACCAATCTCAGCAAACAAATAATTAAACCAGCCGAGGGTTGGTAGGCCCAGCCACTCTCAGCGTTTAACCCCCTAACGACCGGCCACAGGTCCATATGTAGTCGCAGGGGCCCGCTGTCAGCAGCCTTTCTTTTCTTTTTCCCCCTTCCCTCTCAGTGGGCCCCCAAGGGGGCTGGGCCCCGGTGCACCGCACCGGCGGCACCGGCGTAAAATACGCGCCTGATTATAAAGTGGCAAGTAGTGAAAGTTAAGTTAATTAGATGCCATTGGTTTGATGTTTATGTATAAGCCCCACAGGTTCACCTATGGCCCTCACTCTCACTTAATACATTTGTTTAATTAGCGTGTGTGTGTGTGTGCACGCACGCACTTATCTGTGTTTATTTACAGTATACTTGTGTTTAGAATATTTAACTTGTATGCACTATGCAAAGCCATGTTTGCATACGGTAATTACAGTGAATTATAAATTAACGAGGGGGACTCCCCTGAATCATCACCGTTAACATTTAATGCTCTCCGTCTCTCCAGGGCATCGGCAACACGTTCCAGGGTGCGGCGAACTGCATCATGTTTGTTCTGTGCACGCAGCCCATCCGCACGCGCCTCACTGCTACGTTGTGCTGCTGCTGTAAGTGCCGAACGGGGTCCCCCGCCAGCTCGCAGGGTTCTCCCCAAAGGCCTTTGCTGGGGACGGAAGAGAGCACTGGCTGAGCCCGGGCCAATGGATCATTTCTTCTGGTTGGGGAGGACACGAGGAAAATGATGAAGGGGTTTGGAGAAAGAACACCAGCTCAGCATCAGCCTCATTAGAGCAAGTGCCTGCAAAGATGGCTGTGGAAATTCTGCATGTGCACGCACATCTGCCTTAGGGGACGTACTTTATACGTATGTATACCACCATGCACTTTGGATGATGAGGACGTTGGTGCACGGACAGCCTGATTTAGACTTATTTTTGTGCTAGTGTTGCGCACCGAAATAGCAGATCTACATGCACAACAGATCGCGCTGTGCTGTGACTGTGAGACTGTAGATCAGTATTGTTGTTGTTAGTGACACTGCTGTGCAAAGCATAAATTCGGCTCATAGGATTCTGTTACTTGATCTCCTTATATCATTTGGCCACATGTAACACAATGTATTGTAAATACAGTTTTTTTTTTGTAATGCATAGTGAAAGATCTCTCAAAGTGTTAGCCTATTCATTTGAAACTCATTTTTTATGGTGTTTATATTTTTTATATTAATACCTTTAAAACGTATGTTTATGCACAGTGTGTGCATCATGTTACGTTGCTAAATGGTGCTCTGTAAAGTTCTTTTTTTGTTTTTCCTTTTCTGAGCTTTCTGCAGCTCTGCGTTCTCCGAACTCTGGTAACGTTCCTGGCATACAGTATAATACATCATTGACTTAATTAATAAATTAAAGTAGCTTAAGCTTTTTACATACCACAGAACAGTGGATTTGTGGACTTTGATTCTAGATAAACTTTATGTCACATGGCTTTGGCACATACTTTGTCTCAAGCACAGCACAAAATGAAAGCCTAAGAAATGTAGACTGACTGCCAAGCCTAATATCTTTATTAACCGTATCCGTAGAATGCCTTGTTTACAATTTTCAGCCATACAGAACGCTATAACATGCTGCTGCAATCATACATACTTTAATAACTACATTTGGGTGAATTAACTCATCATTCTATTGCAATTGTATTTAGGTATTGACTGTCTTTATGAGTTTTTTTTTTAGACTGGGAAGATTTCACTCCAAACCTAATGATTCTGTGTTTTTTGCTGTGGATGCAGAACGTCTTCAGCCAAATGCCAAATAAAGTTTCAATCATGTGAAATCTTGTGGCCACGTGTGAAGTGACATCAGACTTTGTTGTCTATGCTTTCTGAAAACCGATGCGGTCGTTGAGTGATATGCAAGTCTCACTTCTCCTTTGAGAGCAATTGTTTTTGGCTTCCTGCCACCCAACTTAGCAACATGCCACAAAGCAGACAGAATGCATACCAATGAACCCACTGAGCCCTTTTGAGGTCCCTCACTGACAGTAGCAGTAGAGATTCCCTTCACAATTCTCCAGACTGCTTACATTCTTATTTCTGATGATCCTTTCTTATAGGTTTCAAGCAATAAGATGAATTGGTGCAGAAGTGGCTATGAAGTGGTAAGAATGGAGATGCCGATGGTGCTGCATTGCAGGGTCAAGAATATACACAGTTACTACATTATTTATTTTTTAAATGTATTCATGCCGTTTAATGTCAAGTGACGCCATCATTGTTGTGAAGTAGTTTCTACTAATGTAAACCGTGTTTAAAACATTTCTATTTCCATTCGATATATTAGACTGCTTTGACAAGCCTGTCAGAGTGTGGCTTCAAATATTCTGGTGAGTGGTGAGTCAAGGCCAGCATTTGTTATGAGCTGTTGGATGTGTCCACAAAAATACAGCAATACAGCTTTTTTTAAGACCAAATATAACGGTAATATACCAGATGTGAAAATAGTTTGGAACATTTTAACAACCCAAATCTTGTATCGGAGTCCCAGGCCCAAAATATTTTCAATTGGCATTTTTGTGGCCAAATTCATGACCCTTTTTTGGAATCACTGGCTGACAGTACGGACAACAGCAGGATTCTATAGCAAGCCGGAGAGAGAGAGCAGTCTTTATGCTAATGATGTGGATCACATGTTTGCCCTTGAGGTTCTCCGGATGATGAATGGTGGAATGACACATTGCATTCTTTTAATGCAGTAAGAATGCACTGCGCGGCTCCTAGTAAGTTATTCCAGTGAATAGGTTGAGGCATTTGGCTGACATTGAAGCCGTTTTTAACCCAGGAAAACACTTAAGAGCAGTGGTTTATCTCTCCTCCTATTGGCTCGCGTCCCACTTGTTTAACCGGTGTGAAAGGGTTGCGTCTATACCGCGAGAGATGACCACCTTGTTGACCTTGCTTGCCTTGTTGATGGCTATCCTATTATTGATGACATGTCAAAGATCCTTCGTGAGGTTGTGTTGGATGTGCCAAAAAACTAGTCTGCCTACACGACACCTTTTCCCTCAGTGGTGGGTAGAGAATGTTCGGCCATTGTTTCTGGTCATTTAGAACTACCAGGTCGGTGCCCGTTTGGCACCAGGCCTACTTGGAGGCCATGCAAGTCACATCCCACCCATTGTGAAATGCTCTTGTATTTGATGAACTCGCACTGCTCCACGTGTATCGTGGGATGTACAAGTACATCCCACGATACACGTGGAGCAGTGCGAGTTCATCCTACAATATACATGAGGTACAAGTTTGTACCTCATGTATATTGTAGG
Organism: Benthosema pterotum; assembly: GCA_039105355.1. Taxonomy (NCBI): domain Eukaryota; kingdom Metazoa; phylum Chordata; class Actinopteri; order Myctophiformes; family Myctophidae; genus Benthosema; species Benthosema pterotum. The sequence continues at coordinate 20,689,566 of CM076968.1, read as the reverse complement.
ATGTACTTGTGCTGCTTCCGTTTTTGAACGATCACGCGTTGTGTTTCTCTGAGCCGTTCTACCGATGCCCAATTATTCACTGTGCCCACAGGCGAGAGGTATTTACATTAGCAGTTCCTTCTTTAGTAGATTGGCCCCAAACCACAAAGCATCCATTTTTACCCTGCCTCGCCTCAGGGACATAGTATTATGACACACACACACACACACACACACACACACACACACACACACACACACACACACACACACACACACACACACACACACACACACACACACACACACACACACACACACACACACACATACAGTGTTAGCAATAGCAAGATAAGAATGAATGCAACACATGGTCAGACAAAAGGTCAAGACAAAAAGATGTTACAGAGCTGTGGTCTTTTATCTTATGTCCAGTGGCTTGTTTTTATCCACAATATAAAATGAATTCCTTTACTGAGATGGTGAAAATATTATTTTTCATCAGCAAAGCCAACAGTGTTGTGCAATCCTGACCTCTGGGGGATGTGCAATGAAGACACATGTACTGTATTTTTATTGTATTGTAATAAACGTGTAATTCGAGATTACTACTGATTGCAGATCTGTACAGTTTAATGTGCCAATATATCTTACCGCATTGGATTATCCTTTATCAACATAATAATAGTATTCCCCTACACAGCATGGAGGTGAAAAGCACCCCGACCTTATATTATAAAAGTGTTGATTACTGCAACTCCCTATCCTCCTGCCTATAAAAAAGAAGAAAGAAAATCAACTGGTTCCAGCTTATTGAAATTGCTGCAGCTCGCCTCTTAACAGGCTCCAGAAAATTGACTCTGGCCACGCTACATTGACTACCCGTCTATTGATTTCACAGTTAGGTCTAGCATTGCTTCACATTTCGGACTTTTGTGACCCTTACGAGTCAGCTTGTGAGCTAAGGTCAGCCGGCAAGGCCCTTTTAAGTACACATCGACTGCTAGGGTTTTTGTTTTATAAATCTCACATGCTAAATGATTCTAGTTGTTATAACTCAAACAATACCTGAGGTTCTCCTTCAATAAAAAAATACATATCTCATTCCACTACTCTGATTAGCCTACCACGGTAACTGGAAAACCTGGCCCCCAATGTTATGCAAACCCTGATCACTAAATGGGATCATTCCAATGGCGGCTCTTCTACATACCGGTAGTCTTTATTTGGGCCGACTTTTCTGGTATTCGCCTACCACCAGAGAGGGGTGGGCTCAAGTAACAGCAGGGGTATTAGTACCAGATGTTAGAAACCTCTGGCCTCACGTGATTTCCAACGTTTTATCTTAATTTTTTTATGATCTCCTGTTGTGAACTAGTGTTCACATAATTAATGAACACTAGCACTGCAGTAAACTTTGCTGTGCTCTCTGATCTTGTGTCCAAAGTGCATCTTGAATCCAGTGACCGGCCGCAACTGTAACTTTTATTACGGAGTGACAACAACAGTGAGAGGATTAAATTCAGCCATGAAAGAAGACAAGGACCAAGGAGAACCCGTGGAGAGGAGAGGGGTGAGTTAGAATACCAGTGTGTGGAAAGCACTATTATCTTTTATTTTTACCAATAATTGTTTTGCCGTGTTCAGCATAACCATGGATGGTTTTAACCACTTGAATCATTGCGTCTATTCTGGGTATATCATAATAAGAGATGAGCATTGGGTGAAAATAGCAGAGCTACTGTAGGTATTTGGTGGGGTGGGTAAAAATGAGGGGGTCAAGTATTGCCCCCCAGGGGGACTAAGTGGTTAATGTAGACATACAAGATATGAGCTCAATAAATATTAATTCATAAATTATACTGATGTCTCTGGCAGAGATTAACAGCTGTGCTGGCGCTGGCAACACTCATATCTACCTTTGGTTCATCTTTCCAATATGGTTACAATGTTGCTGTGGTCAACTCTCCATCTCCAGTAAGTCAACCTTTACCTTATTGAAGTTGTGATTATATTAACAGGATTGCATAGTTCTATATAGGGTCAGCTTAGTTCTGGTCCAGAGCTCCACTGCTTCTATGAGTCTGCCTTGCATTGGAGACTGCAATGCAAGGCAGCGGTGGAGTTCTGGACCAGAGTTAATGCATAGGCTACCTTTGCCCCCCTAAATGCCTTGACTGCCCTATCAAACATGATGGCATGCAAAACAACCACAATTTCAAAGATATTTCAAATTCAAGCGATTATATTTGAAAATGATTTGAAACACTACTACCTGTACTGCTACTAACTAACTACAACTGTGGCACCACTAAACCAACACCATTTTATCATTCCAAACGGAAAACTCTCTGAGTCAGACCTTTAGCTTTATGCATGCTGCGTGTCTGTTCGTATGGGTGCGGCTCCATCGCCCATGGCACAAAGCCACACAGGCTATGTTACATTCGGACCTGCTACCTATAATGCATATTTTTAATTTAACAGTGTTCTCTGTTGTTTGTTCAGTAATATGGGCCTCTTATGCCTCCAGCTGTGTAATAAATAGAAACTATATTTTCAGCTTGGGTAACATCAACAATGTCCTCTATGTGTTCGCTTTATAGTACATTTTTATGTAGTGTTCCACTTCTGCATTTGTCTACTCATAACTAAAATAAACCAACAGTCACATAGGCCACTCTAAAGGTGCCGTAAGCATCAGTGATATTTGTTTGTAAGTGTTAAAAAGCTCCATCCGGCACCCGATAACAATCGTTGCTCGAGTTTTCAGTAACAGTGTTAAAAAATAAATCATCAGTCTGGGATATACCAATTCCAGGCATCAGGAGAGTGAAGGCTTGTACAAATTAAATTGGAAGGGGTGAAACAAGCAAGGAGACAAAATCGGAACTGGAAACGCAACCTGATAATTTTTCTTCTTCTCCTTACTGGATGAAGTTTGTATTAACCCACCAGGAAAGGGCATTTTCTGTTTACTTAAAGGGGAATTCCACCCCCTTTTTCTTAAGAATGGATTGGTTCCATTTGTACACTCCCAGAAAAAAAAGTGTCTGAAAGAAGAGTCATTAACATGGTGAAACACAACTTGCCATCCATTTGTAGGAAACACAATGGGGGAACTTTTTAATTATGTCCACACAACATCTCTAAGGTATATCAATGACACAGTAAATGTTGAAAATGGGTGGAATTCCCCTTTACCATCACTTCTATACCACTTGAAGTATAAATCCAGCTAGGTTTTATTTCCACTCTCTCCAGTTCATGCAGCAGTTCTATAACTACACCTACCTGGATCGTTATGGTACGCCGATGGAAGAGAACTTCTTGACTCTGCTGTGGTCTCTGTCAGTGTCCATGTACCCCATGGGGGGTTTCCTTGGCTCCCTGATGGTAGCCCCTTTGGTTAACAAGTTGGGAAGGTAATATTGTATTGCATCACATTGGTAACAATTTGTTACAATCTACCAGGCTGGTGAAGTACGATACGTTATGTATTTGTTCTAATCAACAGAATTCATGTAATTATTCATACATTCTGTTTGATAACCGTTTGAGTTTCGGTTTCTTGATGTCATACAATAACCATGTTGGTCTACTACATCATATACTACATCATAGATTCTATCATTCCTTTTTGCTATTAACTTTACAGGAAGGGCACGCTTCTCTTCAACAACATATTCTCCATCGTTCCTGCTGTGCTAATGGGAGTGAGTGAAATCGCACAATCCTATGAGATCATCATCGTGTCCAGGATCCTAGTGGGTATCTGTGCAGGTCAGAATCTACATGGTCACGTATCCCAATACTCACATTGACGGGAGAACCAGATTACATGACCTTACATAGAACATTCAGTGGTTTACAAACCAATGTTCCGGGGTCCACCAGTGGTCCTCGAGAGACTGATCCCCCCAAATGGATCCTTATATCTTTAAATCTTGAGAGTGCAATTTTATGCCTCCCAAGAGTTACATTGTTATTACACATCTGACTTCATGTGACGAAAATGTAGAGGAATTGTTTTTTGGAGGTTTGCCTGTTATCTCTCCTAAAAATACAGCATGAGAATGTGCACATGGACAATGGAAAATCTTTCGTTTTGGGTGCGGTCCAAAACAGAACATGGTCTGTGATTGAAATACAGAATCAGTCGTGGGCTCTGGTATCAAAATCATTGAAAACACTGACATGTACAATAGTAGTATGTTAGACAGTTATTACAGTATATTCAATTTTAACTACAGCCCTGGCATCAAAATTTTAGGCACAGGCAGGGAGACGGCAGGTCTAAAAAAAAGCTCACTGTATAATAAGTGTGAGCTTCTGGCTGTATTATGAATAATTTAGATGTTTTCTGTTTTGTCTGAATCTGAATATGGTCTTCTATTGCATCTCCAGGCCTGTCATCCAACGTGGTGCCCATGTATCTGGGTGAGCTCTCACCAAAGAACCTCAGAGGAGCCATTGGCATTGTACCACAGCTCTTCATCACCATCGGTATCCTCAGTGCTCAGGTGCTGGGCATCAGGCAGATACTGGGCAACAGCGGAGGTAATGGTAACAGGGTAAACAGGGTCTATGCATGGGCATGCCCACCTAAATGCCCTGACTGCACCACCAAACATGATGGCATGCAAAACAACCCAAATTTCAAAGATATTTCAAATTAAACTTCTTACAATTAAAATGGTTTGAAACACTACTACTTGTACTAACTACAATTGTGCATTGTGGCACCACTAAACCACCACCATTTCAACAACAACTGGTGTTATTATTGATGCTTACTTGCCTAATAAAAGTCCTTTAACCAAAAATGGTATGGGGGCGACTTCATCACCCATGGCGGGAAGCGACACAGCCGATGAAGCCGCCCCCATACCATTTTCACCTGCCCCCCAAATTGGGAAATGTTATATCTGGGCCTTGGTGGAAATGGCACGTTTTCGAACTTGTTACGATCTCAGCACGCATCTGCATTCAAATAGCAGATCTGCAAGAACGTGGAATAGTGAAACGGATGCACACAAAATACTATGCTGTCGGTTACAACTCCCAGGCATTAAGGCACACCTGGTTTTGTCTCGCAGCAAAGCCAGTGAGCTGGTTGGTTTTTATGACATCAAATGCATCATTATATCGTAAATGTTATTGATTTAAAAGTTGACTACTCTTATTCTGCCCTGTAGCTTGTTTTTAAAAGCAAACGTTATGATGAGTTACCGTATAGTTTTATTTCACACTGTATCAGTGGAAATAGCTGACACTAAACGGTCCGTATGTTGTCTTTTGTCTTGGTTGGTGTGGAGTTACAGTATATTTTGAAGCTACTCAATTTCGCATCTAAACTTTTCAATGTTCTTGCACAGAACAGTCTGTACTCTTGCAGTTTTTTGGCTTTGTCGGATCAGTGTTTGGGGTATATACTGTGTATTGTTGTGGCATACCGGTATACATTGTTGTGTCCATTAACTCCACAGCCGTGAGTTGTTGCTGTTGTTGGTGTTTTGTTAGGGTTTTGTGCTGAGTCAAACTACGGCTTGATATTCCTCCCCAGGCTGGCCCATCATGCTAGGCCTGACAGGTATCCCTGCTGTGATAGAGCTGCTGCTGCTGCCTTGGTTCCCCGAGAGTCCCAGGTACATGCTCATCCAGAGAGGAGATGAGAAGAATGCAAGAATAGGCAAGAACACAGCACACATAAACATGATTTTTTTTAGTGGGAGGGAGAGAGAGAGAGTCTGACAAAACACAACTACAAAAAACTCTCATATAAAGAGGTAAACATACCCAGTAGTGACATTGATGTTCCTCCTTGCCCTACTACCCTCAGCTCTGCAGCGTCTGCGCGGCTGGGAGGACGTGGAGGAGGAGCTGTCTGAGATGCGCCTGGAGGAGCAGTCGGAGCGGGCGGAGGGCCGCCTGTCGGTCTTCAGCCTGCTGTCCCAGCGCTCCCTGCGATGGCAGCTCGTCTCCATCATCATCATGAACATGGGCCAGCAGCTGTCAGGGGTCAATGCGGTGAGACGCCCCGCCATGGCGCAGCAGCATCCCTCGTCCTGGCCTCGTCCTTGGCCCGCAGTATCGTTGTTTTTAGTGTAGCAGCAGAAGTGCAGTCTCACTCCCCTGTCTTCCACCGTAAATAGTCTTGAAATGTCTTCAGTAGCTCACAGCACTTGATAGCTTTGCAGGCATATTATGTGGACGATGAAGCTATAACACTATAGTGTTATAGTTTCATTGTACAGATATTTTAATGTTAGTACCGGTAATGTTCTTACTCAGAGAGCATTTTATAAGTGGGGGGACAAATTTGTGGGGTCTCAACCCAGAGTCTGTATTGTCGCAAAAAAGGGGGGCAAACTTGTTGAAATTGCAAACATGAACCTTCCCTCTTTACTTGCGTGGGCAGAGCAAGCGCAAGTTAAGCGATCGGTTTGTGGTCGTCGAAGTACTCCGTGGTAATTTTACAGGTGATGATGTAATGGTGAGGTAATTAAGCTATCTCTATAAGTATCTCTTTAAGAGATCTCTAAGTATCTCTAGTCGCTCACTCTGTAGGCCATGGCCTACTTGCACGCAATGTGCAAGTTGGCACACTACTAGTGCAGATCTAGTTTCCTCCAGTGATTCCCTATATTGAACCCTCCCTCCCTAAACCAATCCACTAATTCACTGTAACTTAAGCACATCTCAACCCTGTTTCTCAGATCTACTACTATGCAGATAGCATCTATGCCTCTGCAGGTGTGAATCAGCAGGACATCCAGTATGTTACAGTGGGCACTGGAACTGTGAACGTCTTCATGACTGTAGCTGCGGTATGTATTTATGTATGTATGTAGCTATGTATGTATGTCAATCAGTTGGTAGTCATTCAGCAGAATCTACTGTTAGTTTCATGACATGCAATGTCCATACTGTTTTACATGTGTTCACATAGTCAAAGATAGCCTACTCCTGGAAAGAACATTTTTGACTTCTTGTTAAACTTTAGCACCCTTTCCCCCTGAAAAGATCTGCTTTTCCTGCTTTATACATTACATTAAACATTGAATACCTTGAATACAGATGTATTATCTTCCCAGTTGTCTGTCTCTTTTTTGTGCCCACCCGACTCGTAACCCTCCTATTTGCTCTTTTTTGCCCTGTTTCATGCATCAGCAGTTGTCTCTAATCGTTATGGGATCACAATAATGTCTCGTTACTCCTCTGATGCTAATTATTGGTTGTTTTTAATGTTGTTGATGTTGGCGATGGATGATCATTCCATGTAGTAATTCATGTCCTATCACAGGTCTTCATAGTGGAGGCCACAGGGAGGCGGCTGCTTCTTCTCATCGGTTTTGGCATCTGCTGCGCAGCCTGTGTTGTGCTCACTATAGCACTCAACTTCCAGGTACCAATCACTACACCAAATGTTTTATCTATAGATGAAAACAAAATTTAAAGTTAAGGTGAAAAGTATGATGAAAAAATATATATGCCCTTAGCATAACCTACTGTATAACTTGTGTCTTTTTAACAAAAAACAAACAAACAAAAAAAAGAATAATAAGAAGAATAAGAAGAAAAGGATAAAGAATAAGGATACCCCTGGTTTATGGCCCCATAACCACACCAGCTAATACAAAGCAATTCTTCATTGATGTGATATACAACACAGCCACAAGAGGGTTTAGTGTAGTGATTGGATTTGGTACCTCAAATGTTACTCTTCCACCCTCTTGTGGCTGAGTTTTATATCACAGCAATAAAGAATTGCTTTGACCAGTACTTGCTGATGTGATTATGAGCCATAAAACCAAGTTATGTGGTCTTATTCTTTTTGTACAAGTTAAAAGGATTATACAGGTTATGCTAGGTATTTTATTTTCATCTCATCTTTATATCACGTTTTAGTTCTTTAAGTTTTATTATCACAGTATCATCATTGTATTCCCAGATAGCAAAATGCATTGATTCAACGTTGAATTTTGGTTAGATAACCAAAAACGTTGAATTTTGGTTAGATAACCAAAATTCAACGTTGAATCAATGAATTTTGCTATCTGGGTTTTTATCCCGATATATTATAGCTACAACGGGCAGTGGAGTCTGAAACAATTCAAAATGCATGCCACATGTTAGGCAATACTTGTTGAAGTCTGTCTATCTTTCTGCCTGTGCCTCTTTTATGATGATCGATCAGTATGGGCATATTGGTAAAATCTACTCAATTCCAGAGGTTTTTTTTTTTTTCCTTTTTTTTTTTTTTTTTTTAAATGATTTGTATTTTTAATTTTGCATTTTTATAGACACAGACAACACAACATAACTGGGAGAAAAAAAAAAACAAGAAACAAAACCAAATGTAAGATAAAAATAAACAAAAAAACATAGAATTCTAGCAGCAGTCCTCCCTGACCCCCACTCCCAGAAATCAAATTCACCAAATTCCATTGCTGAGCACTAATGGAGTTCAGTGTCAGACATGGCCAAGTGTGTTCAGGCTAGTCTATAACGTCATGTGATATTGATGATGTCAGTGTGCTCTATAGTTTAGTGTCTGATTATAATATAACCCTGTTTTTCATATTTCCATTGGTGGAAAAAACAGTCTATATTTGGCACAAAAGGGAGTTGGGCCCAGCAGTTGAATCCGTAGTTTGGGACAACTGATGCCATAAATGCCTATAGGTCTATATGGTTGTGTAGACCAACAACACTGGACTTGCTCGTCATCATTGACACTTGATGCTGAATTTGAAATAGATCTACATCTACAGCAGGGGTTTTCAACCTTTTTGATACCCGGACCCACAATTTATTCAGCATTTGAGCCACGGACCTCCATTTGAGGACATTTTAGCCCCACAGGCCCCTAAAGATTTCTTTTGCTTTTGTCCACAGTATGGATTTGGGAAACAAAACAGGCAAACATACAGATTAAAATTGACCATTAATCTTCTAGTTGTGTAGACTTAGGGTAATTCAGATGATGAACATTTTACCCCTTGAGAGCGTAAACATGAAACCAAATGGACCCGCAAGGGTCCATTTGGTTTCATTTTTACGCTCTCAAGAGTTACATCTGGTTAACCAACTTTTCATCTGATTAACCAACTTAGCTGGGGACCACCTGGAACCATCTCAAGGACCACTGGTGGTCCCCGGAACACTGGTTGAAAACCACTGATATACAGTTCCTGAAACACTTAACTACAGAAAGGCAGATGGACAGAGATTTTGTGTGTTTATAGTAGGATTGTTGTGTTAGTCAAAGTCTTTGCGTTCCATGTTAACATTTCTTTTTTCTGTTTTTACCCGTATGAGTGAGTGACAGATAAAGACACTTCCTTCACTTGAATATCTCGATTCTTGACCCTGAAAGGCAATGCACTGGTGGTGACAGGGCATACGCAACTCACCGATAAGTCTTCGCATGTTAATGGATTAGGAAGATTTCAAAACCAAGAGCAGACAACTGGGATGTAGCAAATCTGTGGTTTAACCACACATGTTAGACTGACAACATTTCTATCACCATAGGCTGGAAACCCATTGAGTATATTAATTCGCTTGCTTGTTATGGCTTAAAACAAACCTCACAAACATGTCTGATAAATAATAATGGTCTGTGGTTTGACAGGAGAGTGTCTCCTGGATGCCCTATGTCAGCATCGCCTGCGTCATCATCTACGTCATCGGACATGCCATAGGGCCGAGTAAGTCTAACAAAAGTTGTTGTTGACTGCAACCTGCTGGTCCATTAGCTAAACTCAAAGTGTTGTTTGGATGCGACTAGACGTTTAATAATACCATGTCAAAAAGTTGAGCTCAGTTGTTTAATGTATGAGCGTCTTCCGTGTAATAGCACCGTAACAGACCGTGATGATGATGATGATGATGGGTCCAAAGTGTTTGGGTTTGTGGTTGACCACATCTGCGTTCCAGGTCCCATTCCCTACGTGGTGACCACTGAGATGTTCAGGCAGTCCGCCAGGCCGGCCGCGTTCATGGTGGCAGGATCTGTGCACTGGCTGTCTAACTTCACTGTTGGGCTAGTCTTCCCTTTCCTGGAGGTCAGTGTCGCAACTGTTGAACGTGTTTTTTTTTTATGAAATCAATTGTTAAGCTCCATAATTGTGCCTCACCCCACACAACCCCCTCCCCCTCATTGGGGCCGCCTGCCCTGAGCCCAACGAATGTTTTGTTTTCATGATTTGTTCACAACAATAAAGTTCTGGATCGTCTGCAGGAGAAAGCAAGTGTCTGTCTGCAGGGAAACAGCTGCAGCATCAGAGTAGAAGCAATGTAGAGGGGTAAAATGCAAAAAATATAGCGATATACTGTATCTATTTTGCAAAAAAAAAGTTGCCTCTATTACCTTTAAATAATACCAACTCACAACTTCCATTGGTTACAGTATTCGACTATCTTCCACTGGAAGTTATACAGTGACATATGAAGTTGAAGTAACCATGGTTTCAGTCATTATTTGTTGATAAGTTGTGTGAAGTGGTGTTTATGAAAGAAAATGCATTCTTCTCCCTTCAAACATATTTCTGTGTAATTCGACAAGTAATTACCCATTTCTCACGTGTCTACAATATAATTACGGTAATTTCACTAACTATAGTTCAATTACCACTCTTGGTACAATTACCATTCTTGGGGTGGGGGGGTGCGACTGCAATGTGTAATCCATGAGTTTCTCAAACAGTCGCGACTTGGAAAAACTAGGAAGCATCAAGCTTAAAATGGTAATACGTTTTTGCAAGCTTGACATCGAGGTTGTTTTGGAAAATTAGAAGCCAGGGGAGTAAGGATAGATACCGTAAACATGCATGCTGCACATTGTTTAGTGAACCAGCAGCCAAATGTCAAAACATGAGGACGTGGTGTGTGGCGTAAAAGGCAATTCTTTATCAGTGGAAAACACAACGTGACTGAAAAGTCCAAAAACTTCCAGTACCTCTCTCCCAAAAAGAAAAACATTTAGCGGGGGAGCAGTGTTTGTATCCCCAAGCTGTTTATTCTCTGAATTCTGAGAACATAACATCTTAAAGAACAAACTGATCACTGATGACATTTCCATCCTCCAGAGGTTCCTTGGGCCCTACAGCTTCATCATCTTCTCCTTCATCTGCCTCGTGACGCTGGTCTACATCTGGCTGGTGGTCCCAGAGACCAAGAACAAGACTTTCCTGGAGATCAGCCAGATGTTCGCCAAGAGAAACAAAGTGGAGATCAAGCTGGGCAGTGGAGATACACCGCTGACAGAGACCAAAGACAGCCGGGAGGATGTGGGGAAGGCCACCGCCTTCTGAGCACAAATGAAGACATTGAGAGCAGAGGAAGTGTGTTCCTCCTTTGAGGGTTCAATAGGGCTTGAAATATTTAAATCCAGCCTCTATTTCTGACATGAAATACAACGGTATGTGTACCGACTATGTGTGTGTGTGAGAGAGAGTGACTGCCGTCCAAGATTCAACAGACTTGAGAGTACGTAGTTCTGCATCAGACAAAGGGAATGTTCTGTACATGCATAATATACCCTTAGCATCGGTTATATAACGTAAATAAATTATGACCCACGACAAAAACGATCCATGAAAACCAAGCGGGTCCAATCATTAAAGGAACCGACAAAACAACTTTTTACAATAGACCTTTATTGATCACAGAATGATACACACAGATAGGATACATTTGTAATGCTGTTATTATGAGCAACTGTTGTTATGATTTAAAAAGCATTTTCATTGCATTATCAACCTTCACTTCATATGTATATATACTGTACATTAATCATCGCCATCACAACTAGTATTGTGCCATATATCAATAAAAACATCCATACGTTATTTATACCGTACTATAAAGCTTATTCATTTAGACACACCTATAGTCATTCTCTAACTGCACCCCTCCGTATAAACTGAGGGACGTGATCCCCCAGTTGAAAACGGTCCCCATCACCGTGTTGTTCTTCTGGCACGTCATCTGCTCGCGGATCTCAGCCGTGCTGAGCACGTAGTCCCACATGTTCACGTCGGTCATCTTGCCCTCGAAGGCGTCCGAGTCGGAGATGCCCAGATAGCCGTCCTGGTCCCTGCCCAGCACGAACACCCCGCCGGAGCTGAGCGTGTAGCCGCCCCGCAGGTACTGCTCCTCGCCCTCGATGCCGTTGATCCACAGCTCGGCCGCGCCGCTGTGGGACGTCCAGGTGACGCAGTAGTTGGCCCAGTCGTGCGACTGCGCGCTGTGCGGCAGGTTGACGAACTCGTTGCCGATCCACAGGCCCACCTCGTAGCCGATGGTGATGGTGAGCTCGTTGTCCACGGCCGGGGTGAAGTAGGACAGGACGGTGTGGGTGCCGCCGGGCTGCGGCCGCACGTGCATGCACACGGTGAAGGAGTGCAGGTCCATGGGGTGGCTGACGCGCGCCAGGGCGTAGCTGCCGGCGCTCCTTTCCGGGAAGCTGAGCACCAGAGGAGCCAGAGAGGAGCGAGGTTCTGATGGGGGACGAGAGAACGACGTGTTACGCCACACTGCAATGCATTCAAGCCTCTTAGGGCAGGGGGTTTCAACCATTTTGATAACAGGGATCACTATTTATTCAGCATTTGAGCCATGGACCTCCATTTGATGCCATTTTAGCCCCACAGACGCCAAAACTAAAGATTTCTTTTGGTTTTGTCCACAATTTCAAGCTGGATCTCGCAAACGAAACAGTGTACATGAATTAAGTGGTGCAAATTCAGATGATGAATGGTGGGTCCATTTGGTTCCATGTTTACACTTTCAAGAGTTACATCTGGTTAACCAACATTCCCTCATTTAGCTGGAGACCCCATGGAACCCTCTCAAGGAGCAATGGTGGTCCCTGGACCACCGGTTGAAAACCACTGCCTTAGGGCACTATGGGCAGCACATGCAGGGCATTTGAATAACTGTGTAACTGGAACCTCGCATCACCACGCTTGCCACCAAGGAGGAAAGTCTGGTGTTGCACAATCGGGGTGTGAACCGGTCTGGGCGAATTGTAATTTACATCATGTAGTCTGATTTTTTTAGCCATCATACAGGAAACCACAAGTCAGAAAACAAAAGTACCTGAAACCTTGCAGGTTTCCTGCCTGGTGACTACAAATCTTGACTACCGTGTGGCATATTTTAACATCCACTCCAGGTTCATACACCTGAAAGGGAATGCTTCCCTGACTAGTGTCCCAGTCAGTACTTCTCAATGCAAAGAAGTAGCAAAGAGCTGCTCACCGTTCCTGGAAGGCTTAGATTCCTGATTTCCACCTATGGGGGACAGGAAATAAGGAGTAACACTATTCACTGGAAAATGCTGTTAGCTACATTATGGGTTGATGGACAAACCACAGAGTCTACTCACTGGAATGTATGTGTTTTCCAAGAGTCGTTATTAGATTCTCGATCCTCAGGAGCTTGGACTCGATTTCATCTTGCCGACAAAATGCTGAGGAGGAGACAACAGAGTAAACAAAAGTGATGCTAGCGATTGTTATTCGGAAATGTCCAATGTCCAATAAGTCCAGTTGTGTCATTTCGGAGTCCGATTGCGCTACATACTGCCTTTCCCAAGACGTGGTAGGAAGGATGACTCCACCACACGGTCATTTAGAGGCTGGGCCATGCGGTAGTCATTCCACAGGGTCTTGTTCTCCATGTCCATCAGAGTGCTCTCCAGCTTTCTGATCTGAACATTAATAAGAGGGACAACATAACAAAAGAGAATGAACATAACATTTACAACAAACAAACATACTTGAGTCATTGAAAGTTGAAAGCGTTACTATTACTTCACTTTATATTCACACTTTACACTGTATTAATCCCTGTGAGACAGTATGTGAAGTCAATTCATCAACGGTAATCAGTAGAAAATCTGCTATAGGTGCAACCAGGGGCGGATCTAGGCATGAGCATGGGGGGCAATGCCCCCCTAAATGCCCAGTCCAAGATATTTCAAATTAAAATGCCTATATTTAAAATGATTTGAGACTACTACCGCTACTAACTAACTACAGTTGTGGCACCACTAAACCAACAGCATTTCATCATTGAAAACAGAAAACTCTCTGAGTCAGACCTGCATGCTGTGTGTCTGTTGCAATTTCAACAACAACTGATGTTACTATTTACTTGACTAATAAAAGTCCTGTAACTCAAAATGGTATGGTATTGATCGCCTGTGGCGCTTCGCGCCCATGCCATTTTCTCCTGCCCCCCAATTGGGAAATGTTACATCCGCCCCTGGGTGCAACACCACGTCATGGTTGTAGGTGTTAAAGCTACGATCAAAACGGAAGCAGAGGAGCTCTGCCGTACCTGGTTATGTGAGAGGGTAATGGGGGTATCAAACACAGTCCAGAGGATGCTCTCGTAGCAGGGCGGAGTGGTGAGGGAGCCCTGATATCTGAAGAAATGGTTTAGGTTCTCTGGCAGCATGTCACGCACGTTGAGGCTGGATATATTCATCGACTGACCTGTCAGGATTGCATTAAAAACGCATTAGACTGAAATAGGATGTGGGGGGAAACAACAGTGGTAATACTGGTAGTCAAGATTCACTTATGAGACTGTACTAAGCCTTTCTACACCCTCAAAGTTAAATTAACCCTGATAATGCACTGTGTACTTGGCAGCGTATAGAGAGAAGGGATGTGGTTAGTTATTTCGCCCTTTGAAAGGGGAAAAGTATAGCTCTGTCCTCCTAGTATATATTATCTTTACCCTGACATAGCGTGGGAAAGTAGGGAAAGCTCCTGCCGGGTCTCACTGTTCATTTAAGCGTACGTAACATGTGTCCTCCACAATTTACACACCCTACTGTAGGAGCAATGCCAAAAAAGACAATCCTGTGCCCAAAAGACGTATACCCTATTGGCCTGAATATAAAACCCTGTTTTTTGTTTTTTGTTTTTGTTTTTTTCGAATGGAAATATCCTAAAAAATGGGGTCATCTTATATTTGGGGAGTATATTATTTGACATTTAATGTTCTTTTAACACAAAAGAGTCTCCTTATATTTGGGACAATACGGTATTTTTTATTCAGTAAAGAGACAACACAATCCAATGAACTGACCTGCATACTTGATTCTCTCCAGGTTGGAGATGAAATCGCTGTAATAGGTATTCTCAAAATGCCCATCCTGGAAAAGAGAAACAATGATGTCATACAATAGCTACAGTAGTTTGTTAATTTTCCATCAGTGGCTCTCAGTAACTCATGATTAACAGTCAGGAACGTTTGCTGGGCTCAAAAAAGCCTGATAAATAATATAAATATATAAATAATACTATAAATATATCATCAAATATGGGCTGGTACGGCACACAGTGAAAATGGCAGATCTATAGGCTCACACGGCTCGCACTACAGTGCGTTGTGAGCTTGTACATTGCCTATTTTCGGAGCCTGCAACAAAGTATAATGGGGCTTTAACGTTGTCTGTGTTACTGTTACATTACACTGCTATCACGGCAGGCGGATGCCTGTGGTAGTGTTGCCACAGCAATGACCTCTCACAGGAAAATGCCACTGTCTGACTGGCCAAGACCTTTGGCATTCCTGTGGAAGCGATAAATCACACAACCTGCCAGCACACAATCATCCACTCAATAGAGCCATTTACTGACCAGGGTGATGGACACTGCTATGGTGTCATACACAGAGGAGGGCAGCTGGTCAGCTGGCGACTGCACATTTTCATCACAAAGATTTTTATTTGCTTGTAGTGCTGATCCACATATAATAATCTACATATAATAATGATCATAGTGATGACTTTTTCATGAATGGCTGCCTTTAAGCAAATGCGAAACCCCTAGTCTGAATGACATAATATATAATCTAAATGCTGCAACCTGATGAAGGCTGTGTTGTGTACTTGTGAATCAATACCACCTTCATCTGTCGGAGTCAGGTTAAATAGGTCTATTTCTCACCTGAACAGATACAGTACTCATTGTATTACTTTATACCAGTATGGCCGAACCCTGTTTATTCTGGTCGATTGGGGACAAGGACAAACTTTCTGTATATCATATGTCTTCGGTCATTTCTTGTTTCAAGATATTATTTTGGAGGCTTTTTGGCCATATTGATAGAGAGATACGGAAGAAGACACAGGAAAGGTCATCAGGATTGGGACTTACACCCGCAACTCTTCATGCTGGATGGCCAGCCAAGGCGCATGGACCACTAAGACAGCCCTGGCCAGGCATTTCTTGTTTATTTGTCACATGAGTTTGTTATACCGTACACTACAAATGGCATGACATGATGGCCAGAATTCAGAAGCAGAAATAGCTCTGCTTTCCCTAGAAGATAAATGACAGGTCAAACATGCACACACTTGTACAGTACGTAAGAGAAGGAGCAAAAGAGAGGGGAAAATGAAGATGATTTTTGACATATCCTACCTCATAGAAAAAGGCAAGTACTGCCAAGCCATCAGGCTTATCTCTGGCTTCAGTGAAGCTTTTGTACTTGTCAGAGTTGTAATGCACAACGTGGAGCTAGAAGACAAGGAGAAAATGACAAGACAAGTGAGCTGCCAGATTATACCCCCTGAGCTCCATCTCAAAGCTCTTTGGCAAGTTCTTGGCAATGGGCAGGCGGATCATCTAACACCACAACAAAGTGTATTCCATTTCAACGCAAACCTTTACTTAGACACCATGAGAAAGCTGTCAGTATAATTTTAGAGGTATGAGCTGTAAAGACAAAGCAGGAAAATAAACCACATGGTAAAT
This sequence comes from Benthosema pterotum, assembly GCA_039105355.1. Lineage (NCBI taxonomy): Eukaryota > Metazoa > Chordata > Actinopteri > Myctophiformes > Myctophidae > Benthosema > Benthosema pterotum. Next base: position 20,672,800 of record CM076968.1, on the reverse strand, counting down.
GCGGGTGGTAAATAAATGAATTGGGCATGTCAGTGAGTTTTCCTTTTGTCTGTTATTTCATGATGGGATTGTCAGATTGAGAGTAGAAAAAGTCAAACATCTCAACAACATTGAGGACAGCAAAGTCGATACTTCAAATATTTGTTTGCATTATGAATTTGACGAAGGGGGCGAACGATAAAAAAAATAGGAAAACAAGAGGTTGTAATTGCATTCATGAAGCCAATAACTAACTGGCAGCACAAATTGCCAGATCTGCTGGTACACAAAAAATGATGTTTTATTGATCTACATGTTTCCTCTTCTATATTGTCTTTTTCATTGTACGCACATCCCTAAATAATAGGAGCAGCATGAAGTATGTTTCCCTGGTCTTTTTGTGTGGAGGAAAAGTGGAGCATCTGGTGCAAATCCACGTGGAGAATATGCTAAATCTATAACATTCCATGTTGGTCTGGTAGTTGTTAGTTATCTGTCCTCGTATAGGTTATTTAAAAGAGGTTTGATTTCATTTTGAAGCCCAGCCAAACCTCTGCCATGTAACGGATGCCATCTATAGTATGCTCTGCGCCGCTTTCCTCCAGGTCCCAGCCGCCCCAGTGCAGGTGCATCTGGACAGCGGTGTAGCGTCCAGGGAGGCCTTTGGTGATCACCATGGTAGGAGGAAGGTCGATTTGTACTGTTGGGGCACAAGTAATACAAGTATATTAGGAGGTTGAACCAGAATTCACCATTCTGCATTTTAGACACCTATAGGGGTACATTACTTATGTAGAATTGCAACCGATGAAATAATTATGAATCTCATAGGAGTTACAGTATAAGAAACTGCCCTGAACAAATCTGGCCCTTGTAAAATAATAAATATAGTTTCCACCCACCCCCCGTTTTCTTTACTTTATTAACTGAAGTCTGGCTATATATATCATGATTTTTTTTTTCATTGACTTGAGCATTATGCTTCACATACATTCTAAATACTGTAAATGACATTTTCAACCAATCAATCAATCAATCCATCCATCAACATCCCACCCATCAATCCATCCATCCATCCATCCATCCATCCATCCATCCATCCATCCATCAATCAATCAATCAATCAATCAATCAATCAATCAATCAATCAACCGATCAGTGTGCCTATACCTGTGTGGCCGTTGTTGGTCATTAAGAAGTTCCCTCTCTGTGCTTCGTATCCATTGAGGTCCAGCTGCAGCATGCGGGGGTTGTGCCTCACACTGCGCCGCTGGATGTCAATGGGGGACTGCTTCTTTCCCCCGCATGAAGGGTACTTCTCCGGCCAGTGAGCCTGGTCCAGAGCCCCCTCTTTACGAAACAAACACACCCCGAAATGTAAATCGATGGAAGACATAAACAGTGGAACTTCTCTCTGCTAAACCAACTCTTCGCACTCTTTTCGTTCACTAGCACGAGGGGAAAACCAAACTAATGATCGCTATCTGTGCACGCTTCACAAAACGTGACAAAAAAAAGTTGAATCGGTGATCAATGACGTTTCTAACAAGCAGGTGGCTACAATGTGGCATGGCATTGTGATAAAATTAATTAATTCATGAAAACAATCTCATGGAATATAACCTGTATTGTGGTGAACCTATTTGGGTAAAGCATGTTGTATAGATTGAAATCTAAATAACTGAGATCGTTTGTGCCTACTTACCATGCACTGCCTATTCGGTTTTTGCCATCTTTTAATTTATTTAACATTCCACGCAATTAGGCCGCCAGCCTACAGTTACAAAGACAGAACAAAACAAATACAGAGAACTGTAACTGTACCTGTGTAAGTCCAGTGTATTCCATCGTGTGGGAGAGCAAGAGCGGCGCTGGCCAAAGTGAGATGGACAAAAACTGAGAGGAACTCCATGGCAGGGCAGGGGGACTTGCTCCTCGCACCACTCACCTCACACTGACTGACTGAAGAACTCTCTCAGACAGAAAGAGAAAGGAGGTGTTGAGACTACTGCTGAAAACGCCCTCGGGGGCCAGGCTTTTCCCAGCAACTGCAACCAGAGATGATTAGCTGCTCTGACTGCCCTCATCAGTGACCCTGAGACTTGGAGGTGTGCCATGTATTGACATTTAAATGTATCACTATTAAAAGGCTAAATCGTATAGGCCTATCAACAACTGGGTCTAATCTCATTTATTGTAGCCTACATCTTTGTGCAGTGACGTTCACCAACATCCTTGAGGCCAGAGAAAACATTCATGTTGATGATGCAGGATAATATTGCATGTAAGTACCCCCCCCCCCCCCCACACACACACACACACAATCTTGCTTCATGAATTCTTTTTGTCATTATTATGGTGTGAATTCCTGACCTGTCACTTGGATTAAACAGAATTGCTGACTCACATGGATATCAGGAAACACAAAGACATATAAGCCTAAACAGGAAACCCAGATACAAGTACGCTCATGCCATTTGTCACTTCGATCAAGCAGCATGCAGGCGGGGGCTTGTGGATGGAGTCATTCTGAGACTGCAGCTGTTTGGTAATAAACATATTGAATACAAACTCCAGGGAACATGGCATAGCCTATAATAGAATAACAGGTATCACCTGCTGAGATACACCAGTCACAACATGTCCCATGCCTAACCTCACATGCCAGAAGTGTGTGTGTGTGTGTGTGTGTGTGTGTGTGTGTGTGTGTGTGTGTGTGTGTGTGTGTGTGTGTGTGTGTGTGTGTGTGTGTGTGTGTGTGTGTGTGTGTGTGTGTGTGTGTGTGTGTGAACATAAGAGTAATGGATGATGAAAGATGCTTGACATTAATTTCCCCAATAATTAGGCCTACATAATTCTGCATTCATTAATTTGTACTAGAACACAATGTTTGTTTTGTCTTTGACTGCAGACACTGCACTGATACCTTGGTAAACAAGCAGTCTTGTTACAGGTCGTTGTAGGCTATGGGTAGCAGCTAGGACAATGATTGTAAATGTTTAATGTCTAATTGGTTTCTTTTATCTCTTTCGGCTCTCAGCTTGCAAGCGAAGCACTTAGGAATGGAAACAGAGCTGTTCTCTTCTCGTCTACACTACTAGATCACTAGCTTTAGATTTGGCCCATGGGCAATATAGTGTTAAACTTATCGGCTTGTTAAATAATGATGTAACTGTCTGCACAAGCCAGCTGCCAGCATAGTAATTTAAACCCTGTTCATGTGGTCAAGGAAGGTCAGTCCATTATTTGTCAATCGTCACACAGATTTGTGCCATGTCCTTTCCAAAGTCGTTGGCCTTTAGGCCTGCCTGATAGAGCAAGTCCCTTTGAGACGGCTTGATCCCTTAATTATTGTTTATGTTATTAAACCCCCTGATCTTTTAGGTGGGATAACCTTAATAGTCCTGTGGTTGCAGTCTCCCTCGTTCATCGTGAAAGCATGGCTGGCATGGTGTTGTTGGAAAAGCACTGTAATGTTTTACTTAGGTAAATGTATGAGGGGGCCACTGGCCTAGTGGTCCAGGCGCATGTCACATTGTAGGCTCTGGACTGAGTCCCGTTCATTGGTGACCTTCGCTGCATGTCTCTCCCCTTCTCTTTCTCTATGTCTCTGTCTGTCTGTCTGTCTCCCTCTGCCTGTCAATCTTCACTGAAAGGCAGACAAGCAAAAGACAAAGAAAAAACAACAACTTTGTTTTTTGTTTTTTAGTAAACGTCTGGAATTAAAAATGTACTTGAGTAAATGACCAACGGTATTCTCATCAAAATGTACTCAAAGTAGGCCAATCAGGAATAAAAGTACTCATTTGATTGTGCAAGTGCAGACAATCTTTTGAAAATAGCAGATCTACAAACTCTTTGTATCAATTTAAAGGGCTGAAACATATAGGGCTGAAGCGTAAGCCTATACTAATATGGGTCCTCAGCAATGCTGACTTGCATAATGTTGAGCATTTTTCATAAATGACATAATATAAAGAAATCACCATGCTTTATGTAGCATGTGATGTTTCAATGTATAGGGGGGTTTCGGGATGCTGAATCCTATAGGCCTAAATTTAGAGTAAAAGTATAATATGCCTCTAAGACGCCTCTGAAATGTAGTGATGTAGAACTAAAAAATATATTGGAAATAATCAACTATAAAAATACTTCAAATATGAGCCCAATTTCTGTAAGTAGGCCTAGTAGTAAATGTACCTAGTTACTTTTCACCACTGCTGGCTATCTGGATGTACAGTAATTTCAAAATCCATATTACTGGCTCTCTGTGGTCCAATGCAATGGCTTGTTGCTAAATTGTCTCACTGATATTACAGCGAAGCAGCAGATGGCGCAGTTGGACCTCTATGAATACACACCAGTCCAGTTTGTCTGAAGGTCACTGCGCCAAGCTTTCAGTTTCATCATACAGTTTACAGTAGAGATGCTTGCTGGTCGTTTCCTCTGCGCAGCTGCATGAAATAATACCCCCTCCTCCCTGTCATGGGCCATGGCTGTAGTAAAACGTCATATTATGTCTGGGGAAACCCACATTCATTTTTTCTAGCGTGGTGGTGGTTCTTCATCATCTTCCAAATACCAACATCGAGGCGCGATTCTCGCGTTTAATATAGGGTGGCCTGGTCCATGGCCATGGGCGACTTTTTCGCCATTACGCAGAATAAAGTTAGAACTAACATTTATTTTTGACATAATTTTCCCAGTGATAGGCCTACTTTAAATAAGATCTATTGACACTCGTATTTTGTAGAAATACGGGAATAAACCAAGCAACAGGTTGTAAAACTATTAACTAACAGCATGTCTTTATGCTAATCAGCACGGTAGTGGGCATACTGGGCAGTTTGTGCGCCACCACGTGTCGTCTCGCCATCACCATCCAGGTCTCTGTACAGATGAGTAACTGCTGGGGCCGGGGCTACAGCTAGCATCACGGTATTTTTCCAGAGGATGTGACGATTCTGGGGGAGAAACGTGACTAGCGTCACATGCATGCTGCTGCTGAACCACCGCATCCAGCACAGCTCTAGTCTGCACGTAGGCTACTCTCTCTCTCTCTCTGCGTCAGTTTATCCTACGGTTGTGCAACGTTGCCTCATCATCATCATCATCCCTCCTCCAGGCCATGGACTGGTTTAATTAAAATAGGCTACCGAGCTCCTCCTAATACTATACATATGCTATACCTATGGTATTACTTGAGAATCTATTGTTATCACACAAATTACAGATAATTACACAAAGTGTGCCTTTAAAAGCTGTGAGTTAAGTGATGCTCTAAGCTAGGCCTACTAGTGAATACTATAGGCTGATGCATTACATAATATGTCAGTCACTGAGCAGAATGCTTGGGGGGGGGGGGGGGGGGGGTTGATGGGTTTATCTTCCTTCTGTCTATATTCGTTCTTTCCTTCATTTAGCCCATTGTTCCTCTTTTGTTTTTCATTAAAAGGTATAACCTGTTCAAGTTCATGTTCATCTTGACAAAAAAGAAGATTATAAACAGAAAGAAAGAAGGAAAGAAAAGCAATGCTTTATATTTGTTCATATGTGTCGCGTATGGAAGGCCAGAGAAGGATGTCCGCATCCTCATGCATAGATGCATGGCTGCTGCATGTCTGGATGCATGTCTGTCTTGTCTCCTACATGAGAAGAAGGCGTGGTGTGATGCTGCATGTACGTGCGGAGCGCCTCGCTCGCACTCACTGCACTCTGCCGTGAGCTTGGAATATAGACAGAGTTACGAAAACCCCGTTCACTCCTTGGGGCCAGTCCAATGGCGGCTCTTCTACATAGACTTCACTTCTATTGAGAATATAGGCAAAACAAGGGGACACGTCCTGGGCCGGAATTAGGCATAAATGCATTGGACCGAGGCAACAGGCCAGCTTTAATTATATTCAACCCCTTCATTTTAAATCGTTTAAGTATCCGTACAATATAAACACAACAGAGCCGTAGTTGTTACTGTGAAATACGTTACAGCAATTGGCATCGTGCGCACATGGCTAAAATGGCATTTATTTGCGCCGCCCTCGTTGGAAACAATGTATTTCCAACTCCAGCTTGTCCCTCTTCCAGGCTGCACGACCGGCGCTCGAGCGCTCGGTTTCTGACCCCTCAATGCCGCAACTCTTCTACTAGATGTCTCTCTGCACTCTCTCTTGCCTCGTGAGTTCGGCCCCAGCCAATCACATAGCGAGAACTCCTTTTCCTGTGCCTTCTGGCCACTTATCATCAGCCAGGACCATCACGACGAGTTCCTTCTCTGCCCAGCCCGCACTACAGAGAGCACCACCCGGCTTGCCTTGTCTTAAAACCCGGAAAGGTAAGTCCCAGACTCATTTTTCCACCCTACTTTTTAGAATATCGCGTGGCAAAATACGCTTCTATCTACCAAGTCTGCCAGAAGTCATTCCAAGTTACGTTTTGCGGTGTTTTATTTCATTGACCGTGCGATTGTACATGACGTTCCTCATCCTCCTTATACAATGACCCCCACGTCTGCTCTTTGGCTCTTTGGTCATACTGTATATCCCCCGTAAACCTTGTTTATTTGGGAGGAATCATGTACTTACATGACATAATGGTGGTTCAGGCTGGGCTACAGACTATTTTTAAACCTGGCCGTCAGCTGGCCGAGATGTCACTCCATTTAGAACTGCAGTGGTGGAAGTGGGAGGGGGGTCAAGTTGCAGCCCAGTTTTAGCCCGTGCTGCTGCTTAAAACGCCGTTTAATGTGTAAACGAATTGGTCGTCTAGTCTTTTATTTGAATGTAATAGTTACGTTCATAATCGTCTCACAACGGACTGGAGTCGTGCGCAATGAATGGCCTATGCAGCACTACAGTAGTGTGCCTGCTACCAGTTGCTGGTGTCAGACATGCTGGGGGTGTGTCCAGGCGAGAACATTGTGTGAAGGGAACTGTTGCATTTGCTTCCCATAGACATGCGCCATGCATTGCCAAAATGGGCATTTTCTTCACTTCCACAGTCAGACAGCCAGGAAACAGTTGAAACAGTTGAAGGCTTTTTAACGAATAAACTAAATTAACCACTCATTTAAAATTAAAATAAAAAGGGACAATTTTAACGTATTGGCAGTTTGTTTTCTAAATATTCTATACAGAATACAGATTGATTGATTGAAACACCAGTATTTTGACACCATAAAGCATTTCTGTGTGTTTAGTACAACGTGTTCATTTCATCAAAACATTTAGAGACTTACAGAACAGATCACTTCTGTATAGCCAAAAGCAGGCAATCATAGAGGAGTTAAAAGGGGGAAAGCAACAACACCCACACAGAGCCCAGAAGATTGAAACAAGTAAAGCATTTGAGGGCCCACTTCATATATCAAATTTCAGTGTTTAATTATTTGGCTGCCTGAGGGTGCCATTTTGTGGAACCAAAGCTTCACTCGTTTTTCACTAGTTTTTCCAACTTTTCTGATGACCTGATTAGCAAAAGGTTAACAACTGTATATACAACTGTAGCCTACACTGCATGCCATTTGCTGTATAGGTGTTATATTTTTGTCAGGCTATTATTGTAGTTTGGCCCTTTCTGTTGATCTGTAAACACACAACAGCAGTGTTTTGACAGCAGGATTGGAGGCTCTATCTGTCATACATTTGGTTGCTTCTGTCCCCCTGTGCTTTATAGCCAGAGGCAAGTTTACACACATACATGTAAGGGCAGAGGTTTTTCCATTGGTTGGTGGGTCGGGCTCTAGTTCATTCATTGAGGCATAAAAATGGATGGATGAGAGTGAGGGCATCGGGTGTAAGAACAATGCTAATCCATTCTGGCTTAATGCATCCCTGCCATTCCGTTCCAGACTACTCTTCTGTCTGGGGCTTGGACCGATGGGGTGACTGAGATTTGGCCACCACCACGACTCAGTCAAACTTGTACCAACTACCAACTTGTGACTCACTCGAAATTTCCAGTTGTGACACATTATGGGGATTTTCTGCTTCGTTCTGTTGCTAATTCAAACCTCAGCAATATCAGCACTTGATTTAGTACTGGTCCCAGGCATCCGTGTGCAGTGCTGTAAGCTCCCGCACAGATTGCATGAAGTTGAATATGAATTGACCCTTTGGGAGACTTCTTTGCATTGTTGCATTGTTGCACTGGCCACACCCTGCTGTGACTAATCTCCATGCCTTCATCATGACTTTGCCATATCTTTTCTTTTCTTTATTCCTGCCACAGTTTACGTTCGTGTCAAGTAATGTAGTCTACAAGATTATTCTCATGGATTGTTTGCTCAGTTTCTTACAGATGACGACAATGGGCTTTAACCTTTTATGCCAACTCTGTCCCTGAGTATGGCAGAGTGACAGATTTTGGCAAGTCACTGCTCCACATCAAAGCATTAGACCTTATTGAATCACAGTGCAGCAGGACCGACGTCAGTCTGCAGGGGTTTTTGTTTTTTGTCCTAGCAGCTCATGATTGATGTATCCTCATTCCTCCCCTTGTTTGTTTCTCTGCAGATCTACAACCATGTCAATCCTGAAGATTCACGCACGTGAGATTTTTGACTCCCGTGGCAACCCCACTGTGGAGGTTGACCTGTACACCAAGAAAGGTATGGTATCTACTGAAGGCCTCTGGACCATGTGGGTTTCATAATAAATTGTAAATGCAATAGCATAAAAAAGGGACTTTATTGTTTCATCATGGCCAGGAAATTGTACTTGGCTTCCTGCCAAATAGGGATGTGACACCATAGAAATTACAAAATAAGTCACATAATCAAACTCTATAAAGGAAAGATGGTGAGAATGATTAAAAAAATCGTGTTTTCTTTTATGTAAGCGCTTATTAAGGAATTTCAAGGATATATAATTTGAGAAATTTGGGAGTTAATTGGAATTACAGTTGAATACCATTTGAACGACTGTAGATGTTACATTAAACAGGGATCCTCCTCCAAATGACAGTTGGAGCATCACTCAGAACAAGCTTTCATATTGTCAGAAGATCAGAATACTGCAGGGAAGTGTCTTGAGTCATTTTCCTTCAATGAAACGTTTTCAGCACATTGCCCAATGTGGTGGTAGTATTAGTCAATCTCGGGTTGTGATTTCAGTATCTCATTATATTTAACCCCCATACTTCTCAGTCTGCTGAGCAGATTCAGCAAAAGCGTGCATACAGTATATTGTGCATACAATATACTGTATGAATGTGGAATGCTAATTCTAGGCGGTTTGCCTATTATTCCTAATCACCTTGAACCTAGGTTGCAAACATGACTTGGTGTAAGTTGTACGCCCTCCAACATGGGTATGTGTTCGTTCCCCTGGTGCCAACTCTGGGTCTAGAGTGGATCAAATGGTACATGTGTCAAATACCTCCTGTAATATCACACTACGTTACCTACTGTATCTGCTACAGTAATGATTCCTGATCAGGGGCCACAGATATCACATACAGTCAGTCTATAAACGGCACAATTTAGGAGTATGATGCCAGAATAATGTTATGTTTAGCCTGTAGAACTTTGCGTAGCACCTGCCCTAGCCTCAGCAAACTCATAGGCGTATGCAAAGGCTAAACCTTTGTAACTTGGATAGCATTTTATTGAGATGTAGCCCTCTAAAGTGTGTGTGTGTATATATAGAATACAGTATTAATAATGCTATATTCAATTATTCTATGTGCACACATAGAATAATTGTTTAGAGATTTTACTGTTGGGTTCTTGGTGATGCATTTGTGACGACTATTTTATTGTATTACCATGTAATGTGCACAAACCGGAAACCTATGTAAATGATAACTTCTGCCTTCCTTCACTGTAAGAAAAAACACACATAATCATACAATATGCTGTCGAGAAATAGGCAGGGACAGTCCTAGTTGAAAGCATATAGATGTTCATACTCTTAGTTGGAATCGCCTGTGTCTGACCGTGATGCTAGTTTTGGTACCCTGTGTTGATGCTAAGCCATTTGTGTTCTGCCCTGTGAACTTAAACAAAAGAACCGCTCAACCTCACTGAATGTCCAGGGAATGTTAATGAAGCACACACTGAATAACCAATGACATGGAAACCAGTAGAGAGGATTGAAACTGCCTTAGATTAAGGCCTTGAAATGGCATTGAAAACTGCCTGGAGACGAGCCTCTATTCTATAGCCATTTACTAGGTTCTTTTGTAGTAGTTTTTTTGGTCACTATTACTTTAGATGGCCTGGTTATTTGGCAAAATGGCATCACTTGTGCCATAGTCTAACTCTAAAGGAGAGTGTGTCTCAGGGTACTGTATATCAATGAGGCATATAATGTGTTTCACCATGTTACATAACTGCTTTGCCTTCCAGGAGTACTACTGGATCTCTATGCTCGCTGTGGCTGCCATTGCCAGATGTTATAGCAAATATTCAATAGATATTTTCACTGCATATTCTTTATTTTAACATTATTAGTCACGCCCTGCCCACTAAAGCACAAAGCAAGTGACAAATACAATCTCTAGAACCTTCAATCCAGAGCTTATATCTTGATGCATTTGATTTGTTAAGCCTGAAACCATTGCTGTGTCCACCTGGCAAAGCCTTAAATCCGAGGCCTCTAGGACGGTGGGCAAACTGAATAGGTTTTGAATGTCCCTGATTTCTGCACACATGGTTGATTCCAAAATGGCTGAGCTCTATGCATCCGCATCATGTATGTGTGTGAGGGAGGGAGGGAGGCTGTGCTCTGACATCCTAGCGGAGATCTTCTTGCACATGCTCAGTGCACAGCTTGCACACAGTCTACAGTTTAGACAGCACAGTCAGCAATGACTCTCGCCCTCTGTGAGGAGGATTACCGTGTTGTTCTACATTCATGAATTGGAGGGTATAACAGACATTTTTAAAACCTTCTCGGCTTAGACTGATTCAGTACAGAGATGAGATATAAAAACAAAACAATTAATGAAAATGTTCAAGGTTGCATTTCTTTCCCTTTTTTGCCAAGTTCATTGTGGACTGATCAGACAGAGGGTAATGACATAAGGGGATAGATAACAATTGATTACTGTATGAATCTCAGGGCTGCATGATAGACAGTGTCCAAAAATGAGAGTGGTAGCTGACACATGCATCGTAAATATGCAAAAATGGCAGCTACCAGAGCATTAATGTACAAAAATGTATTGTATTTATTCCTGAAAAAACAAGCTAATTTTATTTTAAGATTTTTTTTGACAGCCCGGGGATATTTGTTCAAGGCATGCATCTGCATCCGTGTATTATAAAAGAGATAAACCAAACAGTCTTTTAACAATATTTATTAACAGTCCTGGGGAGATATTGTGTACAATCTCCCCAGGCATCTTCTACAAAATGTCCCAACTTAATCTGCAATGGCTAATACCACTCCACGCAGACAGAGCTTCCGTTTAATATACACTACTGCTTCTCATCATTGTCCAAACTGCCCCCTTGATGAAATATCAGTTCCTGTGGAACTGGCTGATAGCCCTGATACTAGAAAAGAGAGTGCACAGAGTTCATCAAATGAATTTAAAGTACAAGTTCACTCAGAGGACGCATGAAATAATGTAAACGTATGAGCGCTCTCTTTTAATCTCTCTCGTGCTCGTTCTGTCAGACGGAGAAAACATTACTGTGTAAGGGCAAGGGACACTGTCCACTGATTGGATGCTGCCTGGCAGTGGCTTTCTGTTGCTGTTAACTCTTGAATGCCTGAGCAACCGCTACTGAACCAGATGTCATGACTGTGTGCTAGTGTTATCATGTTTTGTGTGGGTCTATGGATGACCCCCTGATGAAGGCCATAGTAGGGCATGGGCTGAGTTTCATTGCACCAGAGCCCCTACTTCAGATCCTAGTTACTGTCCATAATAAAACAAAAATCCCATGCATTGCATAGTGACGATTAGGGGTGAATATTGCTTGCAATGTCATGATAGAAATGTATCACAATACAGGGGCCAAGATACAATGTGTATATATCGACTGTAGGCTACGTTAATTATTTAAATGAAATGTCTAAAAATCCTCATATGGCGTCTGTACTAAGGGCGTGCATTGGATTCAACTATTGTCCGGATGTTCGATCGAGAAATTTCCACCTCGATTAGTTGAATGCACTGCTAGTGATGATCGAATAATGCTTCAATATTCATTCTGTGCCATAGAACTGTGGTCGACCTTTGCAGAGAACAGTTGCTGTTGGACATGAACCATGACGCAGCATTTCTGTATGCTGTGACCAACAAACTTCCTGTGTTTCCTCAAGGTCTGTTCAGGGCCGCAGTGCCCAGCGGTGCATCTACCGGCATCTATGAGGCACTGGAGCTCCGCGACAATGACAAGACACGCTACATGGGCAAAGGTAGGGCCTCCCTTCTTACCGACCTTATTCTGACATCTGTTTATTTTGTTCTGAAAAACTCTTCACTTCACCTCCTCTCCATACATTCTTGGTCTACATACTGTACATCCTTCATCCATCATCCTTGACCCTTTATTCCCAACTCTCCTTCCTTCTCTGTCAGGGGTGAAAAGAGCTGTTAAATATGTAAATGAGTTCTTGGCCCCAGCTCTGTGTAATCAGGTAAAAAGTGTGGACATAACGGAAATGAGGAAGAGAAACTAACATTTTGCAGTGTACAGCAGCATGAATTAGTGGGTTTGTCTTTCGAAACTAACTTTGGCAGGCATTAACAGATGATTACGGAGCTTTAAAAATGAAAGGGGGGGGGCAAATGGGATCATATTTATTCAAATTATAAGATATCTGGAGTAATCAATACTCTGTATGATTACTAATGATAATCATACGTTTGTTGAATGACTGTGTGATCATCTGTCATGCCTGTTACTGCATGGTCTCTATTTTCCTTGGGTCAGTGATGGTCTGCTTGTCCCTTGCAGGTGTCTCAAAAGCTGTTGAGCATATCAATAAAACAATAGCACCTGCACTGGTTAGCAAGGTAGGCCAATTTATTGTTTGACTAACATGACTGTGTGCTACAGTAGTGCAAAAGACATCGGAAAGTTTCTCCGATTACCAGCAAAGAATGAACCGGAAAAGAAATGAACCATTCTGTTTGTGTCATTCGCATTTTTAGAAGTCAAGTACATAATAATAATCTGAGGATTCATGACCTTAGTTATGGTGGTAGTCCATACGGAATGTCTTGACGATAAATGTTTAATTAAGAAGGTGAGGAATGTAAATAAAAGTGAGTACTAAATGAGTTATCTGTCACTCTGAGTTTGTCGTGTTGATTCATTGAATATTAACACATGCACTGTACCCTGTGGCAGACCTGTACTTTGTGGTAGATGTCTGAGCTGCGTAATAATAATAATAACATAGTTATTTGCAGTGTGGTCTTTTGAACTAACCAGACAGAACTCAGCTTTTAGGTTTCATAGACACAGCCTCTTCCCTTCACTTGCACTAATTACCATGTTATTATGTCTTGCTCAGAACGTCAATGTCTTGGAGCAGGAGAAGGTTGACAAGCTGATGCTGGACATGGACGGCACAGAGAACAAGTGTAAGCTGCTATTCGCATTTTGTCATTTGTTCCCAGTGCTAAGACAGAGAGCTGATGTCTGGCATTGTGTCAGCCATCACAAGAATGATAATGAACTATCAAACTTTGTTTTAATTGACATTAAAGATTAGGGTTAGAATGAATGCCAGTAACCCAGATATCGAGCACTATGTTTCAGAAAGTATTGTCAAGATGTTTGTCTCTGCCCCTCTCAGCCAAGTTCGGTGCCAATGCCATTCTGGGTGTCTCCCTGGCTGTGTGCAAGGCTGGAGCAGCAGAGAAGGGCGTGCCCCTCTACCGTCACATCGCCGACCTGGCTGGCAACCCAGACGTTATCCTCCCCGTCCCTGTAAGCACTCATTTCAGAACTTATCATGGAACATGGCATGCTAAAGGGATTCAGGTTCAGAATGATTGCATTCACCAAATATACTGTAGCTGCTTACAAAGGTTGCGCTGATGCAGTGAGAGTACAAATCATGGAACCCCTCTCTTTTTCCCTCAGGCTTTCAACGTCATCAACGGTGGATCCCATGCCGGCAACAAGCTGGCCATGCAGGAGTTCATGATCCTGCCTGTCGGGGCCAGCTGCTTCAAGGAGGCCATGCGCATCGGTGCAGAGGTCTACCACAACCTCAAGAATGTCATCAAGGAGAAGTATGGCAAAGACGCCACCAATGTAGGAGACGAGGGTGGCTTCGCGCCCAACATCCTGGAGAACAAGGAAGGTGAGAGAGAGGGGAAGCCATTTCCCCTGCTTTAAACAATAGACATGTGGCTCAGCTCCAACTAAGAGCAAACTGCAGAGAAGAATTGCTTTCCCAAATAATTGTATTCAGGGAAAAGTAAAACTCCCCATCGTGTTTGGAAATAAGGTTCTACTTGAAACTTTTAGGCATGTGCCTTGACCTGCTAAAATGGATGGTCCTGTGAGTGTTAACAAGTCAGACCTCCCAGGCTAGTGTTTCAACCAGCAGCAGCCTGGCCCCCCTCATGAGCACTACTAGCCTCCCTTTGACCCCATTCTGCTGCTCAGGCCAGTCATGCCTCTCCTGGTCCGGCAGATGGCCTCAAAGCATTACTGAATAACAAATGCATTGACTGCAAAAAAAGTTTACTTGAAGGTGCTGAGATAGCAAATGCCACAGTAGGTCACAGTGGTGATTTGTTGGCCAAAACCCTAGTATTAACTTAACCAACAAACTTCCCTCATCATATTTATTCGGTCATGGGTTCTGGGACTAGGATTCAGTCCAGTCATTGTGATTTAGCTCTTCTCATTCATTCCGTTTGATTTAAAATGATTTTAGAAAGTGGAGCTCATTATATTTTACCTGTTTTACTTATTTATAAAACGGATTCCACAATTGGCAGCCCCCCCTCCCCCATGTGCATAGTCCCTATCATTGCCAACACCTAATTGTTGTTCTTGGGGATGCACTCTATACACGACCACATGTCAACTCTGATGCACATGGCGTTGCCAGCTGCTTCTTGACAGTGAAGAGTGTCACCAGGAGGGCATGACGCTTGTAGAAGAACAATTCCTGTCACAATTAGACAGGTGCCCTGATCACCCTGTAGGAGATACCAGTCATTATTTATTATCACTTTGTTTGTTGTCTAGTAATTATTTTGTTGTTATTATTTTTCTATACACTTGAGTTACTTAACAATTAACAGTTAACAATTTCTCAGAGTGCGTATTCATTCAAACCTTTATTTATTCTCGAAAGACATTGATGTTTCCGTCGAATGCCACAGCTTGGTATCCTAGTATGCTTTAATATGATATGAATGTACTGAAAATGTATTAAGCGTTTATTTCACATTATGCCATGTAATCACTAATCCTACTCTGTCCTCAGCTCTGGAACTGTTGAAGAAAGCCATTGCCCAGGCTGGTTACACCGACAAGATCGTCATCGGCATGGACGTAGCCGCCTCCGAGTTCTACAAGGGTGGAAAATACGACCTGGACTTCAAGTCCCCCGACGATCCCAGCCGTTACATTTCCCCCGACAAGCTGGCCGACCTCTATAAGAGCTTTGTCAAGGATTACCCAGGTGGGTTTTCAAGCCTACGGCCTATCCTTGTTAAAAGGCCTTAACATGGTTCTTGTCGCCCCTTTGAGATGCAAAGCCTCAACGACTTGCCCTGGTAGAGATGTGAAAGGACAGAGCTGACTGGATGGCCTCGGAAGTCGTACGTATTAAAGGCTTTGGAATTAGAAAGGGATTGTGAAGTGACAATTAAACCATTAGTGGTTTTACATGCCATCAAGTTATCAATATTGGTTAAAGTTATACATTTGTATAGTTAACTGTTATTCATATTATAACTTATAACGTAATTTTCTAAATGGCGCACATAAGAGCATCTGAGAAGTACTACTAATAATAAAAAATACAATATCTGCACCACCCAATTTAAACCCTGTCAAATCATGGTTGTTCATCACTGTTGTATCATCCCATCAGATCATCAGCACAGTTCCCAACACAGTTACTGTACATGAGCTACTTGAACAACGCTAAGACCATTCTTTGAGATGCACATATGGCTACTTCGGAGGCTGTGCAGAATCCGCCATTCCCTCACATGTAGGCAGGAGAATAACACTGCTCTCTCCTCCCTCCTCCTAGTGGTGTCCATTGAGGATCCATTTGACCAGGACGACTGGGAGGCATGGTCCAAATTCACAGCCGACACAAGCATCCAGGTGGTGGGCGATGACCTCACAGTCACCAACCCCAAGCGCATTGCCAAGGGCGTTGCCGACAAGGCCTGCAACTGCCTGCTCCTAAAGGTCAACCAGATTGGCTCCGTCACAGAGTCCCTGCAGGCGTAGGTGTCCGAAAGGCCGTCATTCATGCAGTTACCACCTACTAAATATGCCTGACAACAATGTCCGACTAATGATCTTGTGTGTATTCTAGATGCAAGATGGCCCAGAGCAATGGCTGGGGCGTGATGGTGAGCCACCGCTCTGGAGAGACAGAGGACACCTTCATCGCTGACCTGGTAGTCGGACTCTGCACTGGACAGGTGAAATTAATTTCACAATACTAATACTATCTTTTGCCTGTTTTTTTTTCTCAGTCCAGGAGATTGTCACAGGGTTGGTTCAATTCAACATGCAAAGCATGGTTTTCAATTTCAGATTTCAATTGATTAATCCGTTGTACATTTGATTCCTTTCCCAGATCAAGACAGGTGCACCTTGCCGATCTGAGCGTTTGGCCAAGTACAACCAGCTGCTCAGGTGAGTCCTATCAGGAAACATGATACATAATGACATGTATACACAGATTTTCATAAATACGATGATAGTAACTTCACATGGAAAACATGCATGACACCTTTTCATCATATTGATGGTCATGGTCTGTGTGTCAATTCACAATTAAGCATTTAGCAGATGCTCCTATTACTTAACATTAAGCATGGACAAAAAAGCATGACAATGAATCACATAAAAAAGTAGTTATCATGAATCATACGTAAGCTGAGAGCGTAACAGTGGAACATCTGTAAAATTAAACTGTATAAAGTGCTAAATCTACATATTCCTGTAGATTATGTAACATTGCAGATAGCCACATTTCAGACTGGTTAAAATGTTGTAATTGTGTAACAGTTTACACAACAGACCCAATTAAAACCATCATGCTTTCTCTTCCAGGATTGAAGAGGAGCTTGGTGATAAGGCCCGCTTCGCTGGCCAGAACTTCAGGCACCCCATCTAAGCAGGACTTTCTCCTTGGGCCTTTGTGTTTTCACTGTGCAAATAAACAACCCCACACACCACACATACAGTATAATGCCACGCTAGGTCGCTCGCTCTGTTCAGAGAGAAGATGGAATGACATTGAAATCCAAGGTCCAAGCCTGTGGTTTGTGGCACCACTGAAACATGTGTTCTAGTGTACGGTGTGCCACAGTGCAGCCCATACTCCTCCAACAACGCTGAATAGTCATGGTCCTTATTTTTGTGTCTGTGTAACTTTCGCTTCTTGTGAGTTGTAGTGATTATTGGTCCACTCCTAAAGTATTCTAGTGAAGAGCTACTGTAAGTTGTAGTGCTCTGCCGCCTTGAGCAGAGCACTAGATGTGCACTGTGTTGCGTCTGACAAGTTCTAATGTTGCTGTAAGCGTTGGTAGACATACCGTATGTAATAAACAATATAATTTAAACAGAAAAGACATGGTTGTTGTGCTTTCTGTCTGTTTCTTTCTGTTACTCTAGCTTTGTCAAATTGTTTATGACTCAGAAAGGATAATATGCATTGCAGAAGTAAAACACATCAAAGTATAATTATGTAAAATATGTCACGTTAATATCACAATATGTCACATGATTTATAATTTAATTAAACCTTTTAGATGAGTCATATAGTACAGTGCAGTGTCTCCTCACTAGGAGGTAGAAACACTAGAAACATGAACTCTGTAAGGGGAACACCCAGAGTAACATGATCTAGAGCTGCCCCAATGTGCTCTGCGAGTTCTCACCAGACTGCCATGCCATTGCCAAAAGAATGTTGGCCTATTCACAAATGATACAGTACGTTGAGGATTGCCAGCTGGTTCTGTGCCAGCCCAATTCTTTCCTATACAGCTTTGTGTGGACTTGTCTGCATTGTTAAGCTGTTTTAAATGGGCTCTTACAAATGACTGTCATTCAATGCATTAGCATGATGGTGTACCAAATTCCTGTCACTATAATTTAATTGAGTGACTCAAATTAGTATATACTAGTATACATCTATGCCAATGACGGCTATTTAAACTACAGTGCTGTAGATAAGACGGATACAAATATTTTATTTTATAAACCCAGTGGACGTTAAATTATATTTTCTTTGACACATGCGGCATCTAGTGGTTAGTACTGTGCAGTGCAATGCCAGATTTTTTTTTCTTTGCCTGCGTTATCAACATGTGGCCCGGGGGCTGGACTCGGCCCTCGTTGCACGTCCTTAAAAGTAATAATAGAGCAAAAATAAACAAATAATAATATTCAAGACAATAAATAAGGCCCAATAATCTTTATTGCGGTCAATCATAATTTAACAAAGGAGGTATTTTCTGTCTTTTCAGTGATATATCCAATTACCCTGATTAATTAGTAATTAATATGTACCGTTAGATCCTACATTCCATAATCCATCCGTATTTTTTGACAGAGAAAAACAATACCTTGACTACATAGGCTATTTATAACATACTACAATGTGTTTGATAATGTGAGTGATACAGTAGCCTACCAAAACATGCTGTAGGCCTCCTACACAGTTGTTAACCCCCGAGTATCTGGCCAGTGCAGTTTTAACGGTAATTCACCACGGTCTGAGGTTTCAATAGTCCAATGTGTGGCCTGTGGCGTATGGCCCAGTCTAGTCTGGCCCATAATTAACACTCCCTTTATCAGTGGGTCCCTGGCCTGGAAATATATTCTGCCCACCCATATGCCATAGAAACAAAGTAAAGTACACACTGTTGCTCACGCCTGGCTGTCACTGTCAATTTGGAAAGCCAAGGTCTACCATCCCCTTTAAAATGAACAGCTTGCCCCCTTGTTGTGAATGGGGAAAAAATAATTATTCTGTATTCTGTTACAGTATATTTTAAATATGTAACTTGGATGAACATGTTTACATTTGTATCCTCGGTACAAATACATAATGAGATCAGAGGATCGTAGTTTTTCTTGAATTATGGACATATGCCAACAGTGCCTGCGTGCCAAGTAGTCCATGCATATTTGTGTGTGTGTGTGTGTGTGTGTGTGTGTGTGTGTGTGTGTGTGTGTGTGTGTGTGTGTGTGTGTGTGTGTGTGTGTGTGTGTGTGTGTGTGTGTGTGTGTGTGTGTGAGGCTGTGAGTACTAGCACCACTATCAACTATCAAGGCCAGAGACTTACACAATCATTCAGTCTGTGCAGGGCCGTGCAGAGCGCACTGACGGGGAAGGGGCTCGACCCCAGCCCCCCCCCCCCCTTACCAATCCACCAAAAGGGCAGTGTGCTTTAATACGCACAGCACGCGACGATTTTGTGCCAATTCATGTTATTGCTGACATGCTGAGTGGACAGTAAAAGCAATGAAACGGACCGATCGCAGCCATCTTGTTGGCCCCCAGTCACCCCTGGGCCGCCCTCCATACCCTTATGTGGACAGAAAACAAAAGACAAACAAACAACAACGAAAAAAATGTTAGGGAAGGGGCACTTTGTCTTTGCGACTAAAGGGCAAGGGCTTGAACCCCCCTGGCCCCACCCCCTCCCCTCTGCACGTGCCCGGGTCTGTGCCAGAGCCTTCTAGGGGAGAGTTGCGATATTCACGTTCACTCCTGTGCGTCAGGGCAATGGCGGTGCTGGAGGAGCAGCAGCGCTGATGTAAAATAGTGCAGCGGTTAAGCTCATTAAATGGAAGGTATTGTGCATTTTATGACTAAAGCATGAAACTTTCTACAGTGTTTCTATACACCATGAAGTTTATTTTCAGATGTGGAAGCACTTCTCAGTTGAAGTGCTTTCATGTGTTAGAGGCTGTACAAATGTAAGGTGCTCAAAAACATGGATTTTTCGCTTTTTTGCAGGCATATAGACAGTATATCAACAAGAAGAGTTCTGGAACACACTAATCACTATAAAATTGCTTTAGTGGGTCAAATCAGCAGTTTAAGATGTGTCATTTGGGTTTCAGGGTCCATTAGGTCACCAAACATCTCACATAAAGAAAGACAAAAAAATCGGATTTTCCATAATTTGTGTTAAATTGGATTGAGCATTTCACATCTCTTCTAGACATTTCCTAGTTGCAGTGTCTACAATGCAACTAGGAATTAAAGTCATTAATTATCTGAGTCCAACACATCTCTGCATACAACTGCTACATTGGACTCAGCTCGTAAGACGCCCTGTATCGTGTGATTGTCAGTTTCTGACAGTGTGTGTGAATGGGGTGCTGTTAGCTCCATGCTCCTCCAGCAGCATGCGCTACCTGGCGCATAGGAGTTAACGGGAATATCCTAACTCCCTCTAGAAGGCTCTGGGAATGACACGGTATGAGATTTTACAGCATTGTTATTAGGGATGGCCAAATGGAAAGATTTTCTTAACCGAACGTTGTCAGACCTCTGCCGGTTAATCACCGTTAACCGATAAGGGAAAAATGCGCTATTTTAATCCATTAAAAAAGGCCAATTATACGCGGCTACAACCGCCTTTTTCCGAGTCCCTTTTCCACCTCAAGCACTAAGCAATATGGCTGCATTATGTACATCGCATCTGAGTTGTCCCCCAATCCCCAATTGTGAAATGTTAGATCCGGGCAAAAAAAAAAAACATCTTCGAGTTTGAACGCACGCACGCTCCGCTCCAAAGACTCTTACTTTCGCATTACTTTCACATTAGAACGGTCAGTTCCAGTCACTGGCGTAGCTACGGGTGGGCTGAGGTGGGCCGCGGCCCACCTAAATAGAGAGCTGGCCCACTCGATCATTGAAAACATGACTAGGAACTTGAGAACGGAGCTAAATCACAGCAACGTGTGTAGTCCCACACTCGACATCCTGCGTATACTGTATGATGCAATGTTAAGAGCTGTGCGCTGCGTGATAAATGTAGGCCTACAATCTACAAGCTCACAGAGCATTATAAGTGAGCTGCAGCACCTAGTTCTAAAACTAGATGAATTATACCGCGCGAATACTGCAGTGTAGTATTTATTTTACAACGTACACATCTAAACACACATCTGTGGTGAGTCATTATTGAACGAGCCACGTGCGTAATCTCCATATAGCCATGCGTATGCGCAGCGTGTGCCGTGATGCAGAAGGACAGATAGAGCAATGGCCTTACTGACATCCATAAAATAAAACTATAGGCTTAAATACGTACAAAGATAGTTATTACCAAAGTTTAGTGAAAGCTCAGTGGCTGCTGGCTGCAGCGCACACACTCTGCTCCCCTGGCTATTGGGTAATAACATGGATGAAACTGGAATAGTCCAGCGTGCCCCGACAGCCACGTGCGCTTTTATTTTTATTTATCAGTTAATCATTAGCCGTTAATGTTGTCAATAACCGAAATTCTTAACGATTAACGGTTAACGGTTAACTGTTGGACATCCCTAATTGTTATGCTATTGGAAACCTATACCGAGGTGTTTCATGGCAGTTAAAACTAAAATACTGTATTTGCTATACTTACAGCAGAAGTGCACAGTGCATGTTCAGATCTGCATGCCCAGAACTGTCCCCACTTTCAGACTGACCTCTGATGACCTTGAGGCATCATTGACCTCAGAATTGCATTTTGACAATTCTGTCTATTATAATAATATGTTGCGTTTGTTAAGTGGAAGTTTCATTCTAATGATAACTTAAAACAATAGCCTACAGAAATGAGTTGTGTTTATGATACACATTCTTTGACAGAGCAAGCATTAGCAATAAAATAAAGACAGAACAATCATAGGTAAGTGTTTGTGTAGCTCTTATACAGCTCCAAACAGGACTGTATGAAGAGATATAAGGAATTGGTAGTGATGGTCAAAGCAGAGAAACTCAACACTATCGTGCCCAGAAGGTCTACAAGACGCCCTGTGGAAACCCTCACAGACCTGGACTACACTGATGACATCTGCCTGCTGAGACTGAGGTTATGACCTCTAACTTCCCCAAGGACATCTGCCCCTAACAACAATAGAGGCTGCAATTCTGAATAAGATCAATGGCTAATGGGATGACCTATGTGTGGAAATCCAACCTACCCCAGCACATCAACATTAGTATCATGTTCTATGCCTGTAAATGCTGGACACTAACACAAGCCCTATAGAATTCCACAGATGGGTGCTACACCAGAAGGCTGCATGTGGTACTGAACATCAACCAGGATGAGCACATCACCAACCGGCATCTGTATCAACCAGCATCAGGGCATTGCTGCATGTACCAAAGAAGATCACAGTACAGAGTACAGATGAGACTAGCTGGACACTGACACCAATACTAAGAACAACCAGCTAAAGAGTACTGTGGGAACCAACACACGGGCATGGATGGAGAGAATGTCTCACACCTTTATCTCTTCATACAGTCCTCAGACGAGCCGGCATCGGCATCTCTAGTCATCTTGGTTCTCCATACATCTGTCCAGCTCATTTGTCCTCTCTGCACCAGCATCTTTTTTAATACGTCCACATAGGTAGGTGTGGGACGTCCTCTCCATCCATCCCTGTGTGTGTTGGTCCATCTTCCTTTACTACGTCCACATAGATAGGTCTGGGACGTCCTCTCCATCCATGCCTGTGTGTGTTGGTCCATCTTCCTTTAGTACGTCCACATAGATAGGTCTGGGACGTCCTCTCCATCCATGCCTGTGTGTGTTGGTCCATCTTCCTTTAGTACGTCCACATAGGTAGGTGTGGGGCGTCCTCTCCATCATGCCTGTGCGTTGGTTCATCTTTCTTTTGTACATCCACATACGTAGGTGTGGGACGTCCTCTCCATGCCCGTGTGTTGGTTCCCACAGTACCTTTGATTGGTTGGTCTTGGTATCGGTGTCAGTGTCCAGCTTGTCTCATCCACTATCTTCTTTGGTACATGCAGTAATGCCCCGATGCTGGTTGATACAGGGTTCCCCAGGGTGTCACGATAGTGAAACCAAGCTTCTTGGCTTTGACCATCTCCACCAATTCAGTAGGAATGACCAGATAATTCAATTCAATTATCTTACCTCCTCTTCATACAGACCCTTTTGGAGCTGTATGAAGAGCACCTGCCAATTATGTTTTTTTTTCTTCTATATTTTATTGCTTGTTGTGATCCCTTAGAACAAAACCTCCTTAACAAACATAATATATTATAGTGGAGACTGGAACATGCCAAATGCAATTCTGAGGTCAATGACTCTCAGTGACTCAAGGTCTCCAGATGTCAGTTTGACAGTGTTGACAGTTCCGCACATATAGAATTAGCACATATAGAATTTATTTTAAATGCCATGAAATAATGAGGTATAGGTTTCCAAAATCTCATACCGTGTCATCCCTACTCAGGGGACTGTTAGGCCTCACGAATAGTGTCACTGCATTGTAGATACTCTTTACTGCAACTAGGAGACACTTTACTGTAACTAGGAAATGTCTAGAAGAGATGTGAAATGCTTAATCCAATTTAACACAAATTGTTGAAAATCCGTTTTTTGTCTTTGGTCATTTGAGGTAAGTTTGTGTTACCTAATAGACCCTGAAACCCAAATGACACATCTTATACTGCTGATATAACCCATTAAAGACATTTGATGATGATTAGTGGGTTCCAGAACTCTTCTTGTTGATATATTGTCTTTGTGTCTGCAAAAAAGTGAAAAATACATGTTTTTGACAACCCGATATTTGTAAAGCCTCTGGCACGTAGAAACATTTATGCTCAGAAGTGCTTCCACATCTGAAAACAAACTTCATGGTGTATAGAAACACTGTGGAAAGTTTCATGCTTTAGTCATAAAGTGCACAATTGGTTTGCTTAACCGCTGCACTAATAGCCGTTTGAGTGCACTCGGAAAACCGGAAGTCGATGAATATGAATGGGACTCTATGGATTTAATCAGGGACCAGCAAAGAAGGCACGAAAACAACATGTATTAATGGCGGTGACCTCGTAAACAAACTATCGATGCAGGCAAATTAAAGAATGCCTTCTGGAGGTTGATTTCGGATACTTTGTCACATGATTTGCAAATGATATATAATTATATTGACGTCTTGAAAGTATTAGTGCTGACTGAAACTGGTTTCAAAGCAGGCGATATCGCGAGAATTCACTGAAAAGCTAAGATTCTCGCGATAACAGCGGGGGTAGGAGTATGCAGAAAGTTATTTAATCAGTTATTTAATCCAGCTTTAATGACTTTATTTTAGTTGTTCATTAATAATACTACAACATAAACATTACAGAGACTCTAGCCGTGACTGAACAATACTTTAAAACAGCTGTCTTTTTGCATACGTACCTAAAATAGCTCTTATTGCGCCGTTTTCGTTGAAAACAATGTACTCCCAATGACAGTTAGGACTGGGACTGCACTCATAGACGAATCTCTGTAGTCTCGTGCACGGTGCTCTGCTCTGCTTTCTGACCCCTCAATATCGCAACTCTCCTACTAGAAGGCTCTGGTCTGTGCATGTTGACGTTCACACGGTTGTCCAGCAGGTGGCGGTGTTTTACCGGCAGAACTTGAGGAGATATATCCCTAACTGTTCTCTCACCCCAAGATGAAGAAGGATGCTGTCATGCCGAGTGCCTCTCACACACACATGCACACACATACACACACACTAGTCTGAGAGCATCCCAGCAGCGATTACTACTCTCCCCCTCTTTAATCTGAAGTCCACCGTTTCTATTATGACACACACTATCAAACGTGGTCGGTTGCGTTAACAATAGCCACAAGAAAAGAAAGATAATAACATAACAAGTGCCATCCATTGCAGCTTAATCTCAGCTACACCCCCCCTGTAGTGGTGGTGGTGGTGGTACTTGGCTAACTAACGTTAGCTAATTGCCTCTGCTGCTGCTGCTGCTTGCTGCTGCTGCTATTGTTTGTTGTTGCAGTCTCTCTCCAATCTCTCATCAAACAAAATCACAGATGTTGTAGAACAATCCCCTCCAAGGTAAGTGATGTGGGTGCTTGTGTGGGTTTCTCCGCATTTGATGTTTCATCACTTGCAATGTGAACGAGGTTGACATACATGCAGCAGAGAGAGCAGGTTATTCATTGTGGTGGTGGGATTGTTGGATTGGTTTGGTTTGGTTGATGGGGGAATGCTAACGTTAACCAGCGTTGACCAGCTATTATAGCAGGGGGCTAATTATCCCAGTAGCATTAGCTTCGGTTGCTATAGCCCCGGACCAGACTTGTTTGCTGTTGCTGGTTACCAACCACCACGAAACCAGCAAGCTGAAGCTACTGGTCCAAGCGGCTAACTAGCCCCTTGCTGGGGCTAAGCTATACAGGGGGGTACAGCTTTATCATAGCCAAGTAGCCAACACAAACTACTCTGTGGCACCAGCTAACACAAGGTGCATACGCATGTCACTGGGAAAACGTCATTGTTCTGTTGTCATGTGAATTGCAAACCACCTAGTAATGCATCATTAGTTGATATGTGGAATAACTATAGCGAAACGCCTCCTTTATCCCGGGAAGTAGTCTGTGTCTCAGCAAGGCTATTGTGCTAAAGCTAGCTGCCTGTGCTGCCAGCTAACTTGCTGTCTTTGTTTGAGTGACTTGCATTCAACAACTCTAGAGGACTGTGATGATTTGCTGCTGATGTGCATTAGTGCTGATGATGGCTATTGTGACTTAACGCACCAACTAGCCGCAGTAGTAATATGTACAGTAGATGCAACTGTTCGCTTAAGATTTGGCATTCCACTTGACCTGTCACTGTGTCACACTGGCTGCAGTGTGTGTAAACTAGTTGTCTGTGTGTAGCAGGGGTTACATAAGTTGCAATGCATGTGAGTATTGGTTGGGAGTTGTGCCCTGAGTTTGGGAAGTGTGGGGTGGAGTTTATTATTCATTGAGATTGTGTCATTGAGTCAACTTTATTCACTTTTTTATGGATTCAAGAGCAGTTGGATACAGTTTTCCAGTTGTCAACTGGGGGAGGGGGGGTTCTGAGACACACACACACACACACACACACACACACACACACACACACACACACACACACACACACAATATGTTGGCAAAGCTACAGATGTTAAACACTGATTGTCCACTTGTACAGTTGCCAGGCGCAGAGAGTGAATGCGCTGTGTAAAACTGAATGGAAATGGAGTTATTTTGTTTGCTGAATGAAGTTGTGTAAAGCATAACATTGGGCTCCTGTCGTTCTCCATAGCTCAATACTAAACTGTTACACTATCATTACTACAAGGTTGTAATAAAAGGTTGTTAATAATCATCATATTGCGTGTGTATTGCTTGGGTTGTGTGGCGACTATAGGTCACAGAATTAGTTATAGCTCCCATGGCCCTCTCAACGCGTGAAATCTCTTATCTCACAGACAGAATTATTTATTTGCTTGCTGAGAATTCTGAGAGTTATTACGTTTTGAAATTGTCCTTTGAATTAAGTCATTAGAGGAAACTTGATCCGCTTTCATCTCCAATAGATCAAGCAAACGCAAGCACATGGCCCCAAAAAATAATATCTGTGATAAATCGTGCTGGCGAAATAGTTACTTCAAATGAGTAATGAACGAGTTAGAAGTCTACCAGTAAATGGAATTTCCAAATGAATTAAAAATCACTTTATCTAACCAGACATCCAAAGGTGTCTATTTCTGGGGAGATTTAGTGGGCTAACATCCAAGTCTATTATGATGATCTAGCATTTGTTTAATAAAGAGGGAAAGAAATGACACCGATTCTTGAATATATCCAGTTCCACTAGTTTTCCGAAGTTGCCGCCAAAGTTCAAACATCAGTCACTATCATTGTTGTAAGTATCATAAGGACGTCCGTTCTTTTGTGTGAGTCTGTTAGATTAAATCTAAAGTAGTGTGAGTTGTTATTGTTTCCTGCATGTTGTCTAGGATACACCTGACATTTTAATGATTCGTCTCACTGTAATGAAGCGACTGTGTGATGATTCTTCACATAACTACCACGTTGGCATTTAACCTCTGAGGCACCGGGTTACAGGAGTACCTGTGGCATTGCAGGCTGCAACTGCAAGCTGATTACTGGTTAGGCAATGCACTGAAATTGTAGCTCACTAATGTGTGATTTTGAAAAGAAGGGGGGAAAAAAAGAACCCCTTAGACTTAGTCAAGAGAGAGATCTAAAACTGTCTAGTATATGAAATACTGCCGCTCTGTTCATTTATTTTCCTCACATGTCAGTATTTCACATGAGCTACAGTCCATTGCACAAATGCTTCGCTTCATTTTTTTATTGGTGTTATTAGTCTCTCTCTACCACAAAAATAACAACAGATTCTGATGTAATCGTTTCCAGTGATCTAAAGCAGTGGTTTTCAACCAGTGGTCCGGGGTCCACCAGTGGTCCCTGAGAGGGTTCCAGGTGTCCCCAGGATAAATGATGGACAGTTGGTTAACCAGATGTAACTCTTTGACAGCGTAAAAACTTTACACTCTGAAGAGTTAAAATATTAATCATCTGAAGAATGTCAGAGATTAATGGTCATTTTGGTCTGTATGTTTGATGTTCTATTTTGTTTCCCAAATCCAGCCTGGAAGTGTGGACAAAAGCAAAAGAAATCTTTAGATTTGTGATCGGTGGGGCTAAAATGTCTTCAAATGGTGGTCCGTGGCTCAAATGCTGAATAAATAGTGGGCCCTGGGATCAAAAAGTTTGAAAACCACTGATCTAAAAGAGACTATAAAGGGACAGAACTTACTGTCTATCTCCACACATATCGGAGTCCCGGTATTATTGTGACGTTAAATTACAAAGCTAATGATGATCCTTGATTTTGGCTGTGTGGCAGCCCCGAGAATGAGCTGAATCGTAGCTAAGAAATTTACGCTGCTGTTTTCTTCGCTTTAATGACTAATGCATATTTGAGTTTACAGCAGCTCCTTGTTGAGTGATGTGTAGGAAGTGGAAGTGGCGCCGCCTGTGAAGTGTCACACAGTGTAAAAAAAAAAAGGAAGATCTCCCCTGTGAATTGGGCTGCCTGTTCACCGTTGCTCTGGCACCCCTTTTGTTGCGCTGATTTGTCAATACGCACAGTTAGGAACTCAATGTCTACATGCTGCGCTCGAATGGCAGCTTGCTGTTTTTCACCCGGAACCCCCCCCCACACACACACACTGCATCTTAGCTTCAGCTGTGTGTTATCATGAAGGATAGTTCTCCATTATACAGCCCGGGTCTGGTCTCTCAGGCTCCACTATATGCCGCTGTGTGTGTGCGCACTGAATCATTGTGTTGCAGAAAAAGGCATGGTAATAACCTATCCTTTTGTGTGCCTAGGCTATACTTTAGAAAGAGGCATTTTTCTTTCTCTCTCTCTCTCTCTCTGCAAGGCTATTGTCTTTCAGGGCTGAGGAGGTGATGAGACTGATTTATTGTGTTCGTTCTGGGATTATATAAATCTCCCATGCAATATTGGAATCATGGCAGTTATAGAGCAGTGATGAAATCTAGTCTTTTTGGTAAAAAACTAATCCGAACAGGCTGTCTTGTAAAACCTCATCATTGCAGATCAGGCACTTTATTAAGAAAACGTGCAGTGCTGTATCTGCCGTGCTCCACTGACTTTGCACAGACTTCCTTTACACACAGAGAGAGAGAGACTGCATTCGGATAACAAGGAACACTGTGGATCAACTGATTTCGCTTCTCTCTCTTGCCTTCTAGTGTTTGATATCAATTTCAGTGGAGGATATCTGGTGGTTACATAGAAAATTAATGCTCCGAACAAAGGAGCAATGTTCGTTCAGAGAGCTCTTGATGGGCTATTCAAGTGCTGTATATTCATTAAAAATAACAATCTGTCAGCACTTACTGACAGCACGCACAACAAGCCAAGCTCTCTTCATTGTTCTCCAAAGATGTTTTTCTGTTCCCGTGCCAAGAGCTGGGTAATTGGCTGTAGCAGAGCCTTGCATGTGTTGTTTTAAGATATTGGACTGACATACACAGGGCACCCTGGCAGAAATGAGGCAAGGGTTTTCTCTCTGTCTCTCTCTATCTTTTTTTGTTTTTGTTTTGCGTTGTTTTGTTGGCTTCACCCGGCTCCTCTCTCCTCCTCGGTCTTATCCCGACAAGTCGGGGGTGTGGGGTGGGGGGGGCTACTGTATGATGCAGGATGTGTTTTGCGTTTTCCCTGACAGCTTCCCTTCACCTCTCATAACGGGAGATCCAAGGCATGCAGCATCGTATCTCATCTTTGTTTGATACGGGGGCCTAGTGCTGCAGCTCCAACAATTGTGGCGAAGGAGATGGTATCTGCAAATTCTATCTGTGTTAACAATTGCAAGCTGTCTTGCCGCATGCTGCCAGTGGTATTTGATGTACTAGATGTGATCAAATCAGTTTTTTCGCTGCGAAAACCCCAGGCAGGGCGATGGCTTGCTGGCTCGTGTGTCATGCCTTGAAATAGTCTCGTCTGTGTCTAGTTGGGTTGGCTTCTTGTCTCAACTAATCAGACGTATTGCTATTTTTCCCCTCATATTATCAGCCAGGCTCTTGGCTCTTGGTTTCTGGGTAGTAAATAATCTTGTTTGCATGTTTACCATATGTGTGTTTCTATGCGGCTTTTGAGGATGAGGCGAGTGTGTGTGTGTGCGTGTGTGTGTGTGTCTGTGTGTGTGTGCGTGCGTGTGCGTGTTGCAACTTGCAACATTTCCAGTGTCATCTGTGATTTATGGTGCCCAAGTAACTGTACAAATGTACTGTGTAGGAACTGGAAATGGAGGCTAAGCTAACATTTGTTGGTAGTGGGGAAACAATTTGCCAACGGCAGGACAATGAAACATTGTACAGCTGCTATTGTGCGCCTGTTGTAGCTTCCACAGTGCATTATTTTACACACACACATGCCATATTTTATTCTTTTGTGTGGTGCAACCACTACAAGGCCTGCCTCTGTTCCTAATATGCCTGTCCATTCCTTTGTTTGATGTACCAACAGGCGGCACTGTTTCACCCATACAGAATACATCCAGCACCACTCAGTTCACACATTAGTGGGATTTTTTTGTAAAAAAAATATATTTTCCATTCTCAGGCAGAACCAGCCAGCCAGGGACCCATGGACTGGCGGACACAACATCACTCCTTAATGGAGTAGTTCCGCCACTCAAAAGTAAGAGAGAATAGTGTTCAGTCATTTGGTTTTCCCAGTGGAAGAAGAAAATTAAATGTTGAAAGATCATCTGGCCAGCCTCCTAGGACAGGGGTTTTCAACCTTTTTGGACTCCAGGGACCACCATTTATTCAGCATTTGAGCCACGGACCACCATTTGTTTACATTTTCACACCAAAGACCTAAAATTAAAGAATTCTTTTGGTTTTGTCCACAATTCCAGGCTGGATTTTTGCCAACAAAACAGTGTAAACGTCTTAATTAAGCGGTGCTAATTCAGATTATGGACCCTTGCGGGTCCATTTGGTTTCATTTTTACACTCTCAAGAGTTACATTTGGTTAACCAACTTTACATCATTTAGCCTGGGGACCACCTGGAACCTTCTCAAGGACCACTGGTGGTCCCCGGACCACCTATTGAAAACCCCTGTCCTAGGAGAAACGGGGAAAAGAACAGGGTTAGGAGAGAGGGAAGGAAGGAGGAGGAGCGTGTGTGTGTCAGTGCTGATTAGGTAAGAGATTGCCTCATGTAATGACACGGCATGGCGCTAGTGGTGCAGAAACGCACACAATGCATACCAGTGTTTTACTGCACACCACCCCCCCGCAGCTGCCTACAAACATGCCTGCTTAGTAGAGTGTGTGTGTGTGTGTGTGTGTGTGTGTGTGTGACACACATGCAGTGCCACGCACAGTGTCACTCGTCTCACTCACTCGCACCCTCTCTCTGCTGGTATAAATTACACCGTCATCGTCAGATGACCCAACAAGGCACGGTTAATCTACACACACAAGCACACTGGCCTTTTGCACGTCCCACTCCCTTTCTCCTTTAGTGCAGAAGAACATCTGAGGGGAATTTAGGAGATGAGCTACACAATGGGCTTGGCACGTTTTTGAGGGGCACTCAAACATACAGCAAAAATCAGCTTTTGTTGTTGTTATTGTGTGCGTGTGTGTACACACTTTGTCCCACACAATCATCAAATCCCCACTGAAAATAAACAGACAATTTTACATCATAGTGTCTGAGCAAATAGATATAGGCCTAGATTTTCGTCACCGCTAAACCCCTTATCCCTTAACTTCTTTGCCTTTTTAAACTATTAAAAAACAATTTTCAATAGTTCAAATGGCCAGTCTACATGCTGACAACATGTCAGTAGATTGGCCCATTGAACTATTCCTAAAGCTTTTTAAAAATAGTAAAAAAGAGATAAGGGGTTTGGGATAAGGGGTTTAGCATGTAACAAAAATGGAGCCCATTGTGTCTATTTTGCGTCATGTCGATGTACGATTGTACGATAAGTGGGCCTCTCATCTCACACTGGAGTGATTTCTCTTTACAGCCCTACCAGAGGTCATTGTTGCGTTTGGCAGTGGTATTTCTCACCGTGCAAATCCTTGGGTGTTAAATAGACTACCTAATGTGTCAGGCCATTTTACACTGTTGAGAGCTTTCCGGAGTGTGAGCGGAATATGTCCTCTTTTTTTCCTCCACGTGAGCCATTGAGCGGTCCGAGACAGGTGAAGGTTTCATTGACTTGCTGCCCCCCACGGTACTGAGCAATGCCGATTGCTTTTTAGACCATTAGCTGGGCTAATAATAGACCTACTCAGGTCTCTTATAGCGCTAGACCGCATATTATTTCCATGTTAAGACACAATGATACGATGTGAAGATGAGATGTAAAAGAGTAAAAGACCCACTCCGGCTATTTTCCCTAACACAGTGATTAAGGGTAAATAACAATCAATAAGTAATCAGTAATAATTATCAGGGAGCTCCATGTAACAGTTGAATGATGCAGTTGACTTAATTGATTTGCCTCATAGAGAGCGGAGGGGGGGAGATCAATAGCACCAGTGTTATGTTCTGGGGAGAGAGCAGACATATTTCTTTGTCACGTAGCTCAAACCGGCTGCAGCAGGGCTAGTGCTTGCCTTGCTTGCTGCTTCTAGTATAATCCCAGCGACTTCAGTGTTCTGAGAGATGAAACCAATCACATGCATGCTTTTACACTGTCCTGGCCATAAACCAGTCATGTAGGTTAGCTGTGTGATTAATGTCTTTTAGCCAGGTTGTGTGTACGTACATACATGCACTGTCCATTGCAACACACACACATGCACACAGCCAGGGGCGGATGTAACATGTCCCATTTCGGGGGGGGGGGGGGGGGGGGGGGGGGGACATGTTGGAGGGGCATGAAGCCGCACCCATATCGTTTTCAGTTACAGGACTTTCATTAGGCAAGTAAAGCATCAATAACAACATCAGTTGTTGTTGAAGTTGCAACAGACACACAGCATGCATAAAGCTAAAGGTCTGACTCAGAGAGTTTTCTGTTTTCAATGATGAAATGCTGTTGGTTTAGTGGTGACACAGCTGTAGTTAGTTGGTAGCAGTAGTAGTGTTTCAAATGATTTTAAATATAAGCACTTTAATTTGAAATATCTTGGGTTGTTTTGCATGGCATTGTGTTTGAGGGGGGCAGTCTGGGCATTTAGGGGGGCATTGCCCCCCATGCCCATGCCTAGATCCGCCCCTGCACACAGCTGCAGAGGCCAGTCCTAGTGACTGATGTTTTAATGGAGAGAGCATGTGGGAGCCGCAGTGAGCTTGGGCTTTATGCGGCCATAAGGAAATGACCCCTGGTGGTATTTGTGGCTCTGTTCTCGGCTCTCCAGCTCTCTCTCTTGCGTTCCCCCACCCCTGTCCACTGGGAAGCCCCCCCCTCTCTCTCGATGGCAATCTTTATGTCCTTGCTCGCCCTTGCAGGTTAGGTACACCTATTGAGCTCCCCCTGGGCTTCTTTTAGTTCACAGCATTGGGCTAAAGGCTGGATTGACTTGGGGTTTTTAGGGATGGACATGTTGTCTACCGCACCTCTGTTTCCAAGCAGCCAGCGCTGGAGAAAATGAGTTCTGTGGATTGGGTTTAGA
Organism: Benthosema pterotum; assembly: GCA_039105355.1. Lineage (NCBI taxonomy): Eukaryota > Metazoa > Chordata > Actinopteri > Myctophiformes > Myctophidae > Benthosema > Benthosema pterotum. The sequence goes on along the minus strand of CM076968.1, from coordinate 20,639,462 downwards.
TTTGCCACTGTAGCACTTCCACTCCTATACACTCTGGCTGCCGTCAGGGAAAGGGCTGTCAGAGAGAGAGAGAGAGAGAGAGAGAGGGAGGGAGGAAGGAAAGGAGAGGGAGAACAGTGAAGCACAGCAGTGCTATCTAATGGATCAATTTGTAATAAATCTGTTGCCTCAAGCTGTTGTTGTTCGCTTCTACACAGTAAAAGGTGTCTGCATTTCTCAGGCAAGAAAATGCTTGTCGGTCTGTGCAGACAGTGCTATCAGTGAATGAGACACAACTAAATCACTGCAAATCTTTTTTTCCCCTTTCTTTCTCCCCTTTCTACCTTCTTCTTTTCTCCAAGCTCGGTTTACATGGGTCGAACACGCTGCAACTGTTTTTTAATACAGCCTTTTATGGGTGCATTCCATTGGTCAGAATGGGGAGGGGGTTTTAGACCTGTCGATAAGGGCTTGAGCACTGCGATGAGGAAGCAACGCTCCCCTCACATTAAATTTCACCCATTATCCGATATCGGCCATTAATCATGGGCGAAGGAGCTATTGACCAGGCTATCAGCCATAGCCTGGTCAATCTATTTTGCCAGAAGTTATTTCACATCACCGGGCTCTGTATTGAAGCAGCTTTGCCCTTTTCTTGAAGAAACCCGCAGAGTTCCCATTGAGCAAACTAGAATCTGAAATGGACCTGCTATTATGACAACAGTTTGATCTTTAAGGTAACAAAAGAACGTGCCTCTATAGGGAGCACTCTACCCTCCTCCTCCTCCTCCACTAGCAGCCATATGGACCGTGCTAATTGTGTTTTACGCCAGCCATTTTCACCGATCCATTGGGGACTTGTGGAAGAGTGCTGTAGCTATAATGTCACCAGCACCGGGCTGGTGCTCATGAAAGAAACATTAGCGGGCAAGATGAGAAGACAGGAAGGCAATACACTGCAAGTCAACACAGTTATTGATTTTATTCAAATGAAAGCAGTGGTTTTCTTCCTGCTCGGGATCTGTTGTTTGTTAGCTTTTAATCCATGTTTTCACGACTCGTTGCAATCTCGCCCGTAACGTTGTCTCGGCTCGCCGTTCATTTGTGTCTCACATGCTGCTCTTTGTCAAGTGGGGGGAAATGTGATTCCCAGGCATGATGTCATGTTTGCAAAAGAATAATAACAATGTTATCCGAACGGCTTGTTTGTTACCACGGTTCAATGCACTCATATGAGGATGTCATGAGTCAAGTGACAACTCTCATCGTGTATTTTATTTTAAGCTGATGGCCTTATTTGTAATTGGCACGACCAGTAATCGTATTTAGCCTGCAGTAATGATGCCTCGGAGCAAGTTGTCTCTCAAGAGTTTTTGTGTATTGTTGCGACGCACACAAAAAAATGCTGAGGTTTTTTGAAACGTCGAATGTAAATGTGACATTCACAATGTTTGCCTTGCCCTTCAGGGCAGAGATTGGTTGCGAACTGTTTGAAGTGCTAAGTGCGACCGAAAGCCGAGTATGTGTATGTGGGCGTGTGTGTTTTTAACGTGTCTGTCTATAATATGCAATCATGAAAAGGGCACATCCAAGGAAATGAGATATCTCAAGGAGAGGGAAGGAGGGAGGGAGGGAGGGAGGCGCAGGAGTGGAGAGGAAGGAGGGAATGGGCGAGCTGGTTGACGGGAGGGTGGTTTTCATTGTGTTTTCGTTCGCAAACAGTTTTTCCCGTAATTATCAAAATTGATGTTTGCCGCCGAGCCATAGATCGGTGGGTTTTTTCCCCCTCCAGTAATAAAGTAATGCAGGGAGCCGCTGAGCCTTTAGGCCGGGGAAATAAAAGGCAATCAAGCCTCCCCAACGCTCTGCCCCTGTCACCCCCAAAATGAAGCAGCAGAAATCCTAATTAACTCAACTGAATAGAGGAACTAGCACCACTGACTATGCCAATTGGATAGGCTGCAGCAGCAGCAATGGTTAGCTGCCGCTGCCTATGTGATACACGGTAATAAAGACACTCCACTAGCCTTGATGCCCCCCACCCCCACCCCTTCCTCCTATGTCTTTACTGACGTCCACCTATCCACATTCTTTTTACTCGGTGGCTCAGTCTCTCCTGAGGTATTCTATCCCCCTCCCTCTTCTCTGCCTCCTTGCCACTCCTCCTTCCCCACATGCGAAGCTGTGGACAAGACAGGCTTCCTGTGATTGAGTGAGAGAGAAGCTTTGTTGCCTCAAGGTGTCTGGGAGTCCTGCACAGTAAATCGGTGAGCTAGAAGATGGCCTCTCTGTGATGGTTATCGCTGCTTATGTAAAGAATGCTCTGAGACAGAGGGGGAGAGAGAGAGAGGGAGACGGGAAGGATGACGACAGAGAGAGAGAGAGAGAGAAAGAAAAAAGGGAAGGAGAAAGAGTCGGCATTGATCTCCTCCCATTGATTTCATAGATCCTCTTTCAGATGACACCAAAGTTGTCTTCTTTCCGTGTCATCTTCAAGTGCTCCTTTTGAAATGAGCAGCTCTGCAAATTACTCCTGTCATCAGACTCCCTCGCTCTGTAGCAGCATTGTGTGATCATTCTGTGTGGGTTGAGAGTCATGTTGAATCTCGCTGTGTGTGTGTGCACCGCACACTCAACCTCGCCTGTGTTGCTGCTTCCTAGTGTTTGTGTGGCAGCAGCAGCAGCAGCAACACGGTGTGCCTTTTCAACATCACGCCGCGTTAATCGCGATATGACGCAAGCGAAAACCTCGTTGCCTTGATTGGGGCCTACAGCGACACGGACGCACAAACGTATTAGAGACCGACAATGGGTTGTATTCGACACTGACAATGGTTCCTACTAGGTGGTTATGGCTCTCTGAACAGTAACATTTCCATGTCTTTGTTGTTGTTAGACGTTAGAGAGCACTGACTGTTTGAAACCTGAGCCAGCCTTCCTTCTCCGTTTGCAGCCAGGGGCGGATCTAGGCATGGGCATGGGGGGGCAATGCCCCCCTAAATATCCAGTCTGCCCCCCCAAAACACGATGCCATGCAAAACAACCCAAGATATTTCAAATTAAAGTGTTTATATTTAAAATGATTTGAAACACTACTGCTGCTACTAACAACAATTTTGGCACCACGAAACCAACAGCATTTCATCATTGAAAACAGAAAACTCTCTGAGTCAGACCTTTAGCTTTATGCATGCTGCGTGTCTGTTGCAACTTCAACAACAACTGATGTTATTATTGATGCTTTACTTGCCTAATAAAAGTCCTGTAACTGAAAATGGTATGGGTTAGGGTTAGTGGCTTGGGAAAACCGCCCCCATACCATTTTCTCTTGCCCCTCCAACATGTTCTCTTGCCCCCCCCCCCCCCCCCCCCCCCCCAATGGGACATGTTACATCTGCCCCTGTTTGCAACCAGCTGCTCTCTCCATGCTGTTTACCTGTAAGCTCTTTGTCTGTGCGTGGCTGCAGAGCTGTCACCTCACCACCACCCTCCGCCCTCCCCGTCTTTGTTGTACCAGGCTGGGCCCAGGTGCCTCCAGGGATGGACAGACAAACAGAGGAAGAGAGGTGGTGGTGGTGGTGGTGGTGGTGGTGGTGGAGGAGGTATAGAAGGCAGTACCCTCCCCCCATCACCACCACCACCACTCCTTTCCTACTGCTGTTCTTCCTCCTACACGTGTCCCTCGCGACCACTCCGCCTGACAAGTTTCCAGGCACTCAAAAAAGTGGCAAATCGACTCACTGTAGGATTCGCTGTCACTTAGCTGAGCAGCACACCGGGAGACCAAATCCGACTTAGTCTGCCTCTCTCTCTCTCGCTTCGCTTTCCCCCCCCACCACCCCAGTTCGTTCCACTGCCGTTTCTGAAAAAAAATGTAGAAATGCTATTTGGCAGAGAATTGCCTGGAAACCTGGGTTCCCTCTCTCCCTCCGGTAAATAATATTAGCCTGTTCCAGTCCCATCCCCAACTACTACCCCCCAAAAAATCATCTTCAGTGAAACAGACATGGTGTGCTACTGATAACAAGCTTGATTATTAAGTGTTTAATATATATTTCAAATACTTTCCAAATAGATGGCACTAGTCTTGAGGTATTTTCAGACCTGATTGCACCTGCGTTTTTTTTTTTTTTTTTTTTTTTTTTTTTTTTTTTTTACCAATGTGGAGTGCAGTGCAGGCACCCCTGCAAGGAGTATTTCCACAAGGCTAAGATGTGTGTAGTGGTTCAGGAGAAGGTCTTTCTTTTTCTTTTTTTACACGTTCTCATTTCTTGTTGTCATTACAAAGCAAAAACCTGCTTGGCACCAAGCAAAGCACTTTGCCTGCAAACACCAGCGGTATTAAGTAGAGCAAGGGTGCCGTCTGGCTTTCTAACCCAATGACACACCTGCCTCAGCTGCTTCAGTGTGTCTGTGTACGTGTGTGTGTGTGTCCGTGCGCACAGCCTCTGACACCGCGTGCACGCGTTTACACAAACCGCTCAGTGTAATGAAAGCCAAAAAAAAAAAAGAAATTCTCCTGACAGGAGGAGTTTAAATTTCACTCCTCAGTGAGACAGCTTTGTCACAGGGAACAGATTTACCCACACCTCTGGCAGCCCTCAGAGACCCCTGCTTAGAAAACCAACAGCCCTCATCTCTCTCTCTCCCTCTCCCCCTCTCTCCCTCCTATTCTCTCCTCCCCACTCACTGTATTCAGAAGCTTCAGTATCTCCTCCTAATCAATGACAAGTTGTTAAGTAAATCGCTAGATAAAACACTACAGCACAATGCCGAGGCATCTTTCACTGGGTTGATAACTCCTCCAACCCTTTTTTTTTTCTCTGTCTGACTCTTCAGTTGTTGTTGTTTTTTTTTTTTTTTGCTTACTCTTGTCTGTGCAGCTGCTGTGAAAGACGGTGACAACAGGCAGAGAAAACCAAATAGTCTCGGGTTCTATCTCTCTCTCTATGCGACTCTACCTTGCTTAACCTGGTCTCTGTTTGTTTTTTTCCATGGTACTTGTCTATCTTGTATGAGCTGTCATCGTAGGGGCAAGACAATGAAAGTGAGAGATGCACGTGACCTTCACTGGGAATTCAGCTTTGGGGGGGGGTCGCACACGCACGTGTGTGTGTGCGCGTGTGTCAGGGGAGTGGGGTTCTCTGCGGCAAAGGAATCGACTGGCGTGTTTTAATTGTTTGTGACACGCGAAATGAGAAACAATAATGTGCGAACAGCGGGCCCTGGAGATTACAATCTGGCCGCCGCCGCACCATTTTGAAGGAGTGCCGCCGGAGGAGGAGATGCATTACCGCCATCTCTCTCCTCTCCCATTCTCCTGCTCGTAAAGCAGCTCACTAGCGTTTATCCCAACAGTGATTTCTCCACCGTTCCATTCACCTCCGGGCCTCCCTCACAGTCCTCTGTAAGAAGACAGGCTCCCCCAGCTATTTGAACAAGTCCTCTAAGGTGTTGGCACTGTGTATGTTTGTATGTCAGCTTGTGTGTGTGTATGTGCGCACAGTAAAAAATCCTCGATTTTAATTTTGTGTTACGCTCTCAGAACCCGGTCTACATTGGTTAAATGAACACTCAGGATTCTGTGTCTGGCAGTTTTAGGCAAATCTCTCTAGTTTCCACTACCAACTAATTTGACTTGTTAATGGGGCATTGATGAGTCTAGGGCAATGGTTTTCAACTGGTGGTCCGGGGACCACCAGTGGTCCTTGAGATGGTTCCATGTGGTCCCCAGCTAAATGATGGAGAGCTGATTAATTAGATGCAACTCTTTGAGAGTGTAATTATTAACCAAAAAGACCCTTGCGGGTCTATTTGGTTTCATGTTTACACTCTCAAGAGTTAAAAATGTCACCATCGGAATTAGCCCAAGTCTGAAGAAATGCTGAAGAAATAGTGGGCCTTGGTGCCAAAAAGGTTGAAAACCACTGGTCTAGGGGGGGGAAATTGGCCAAAGAAGCGCACAAAAAAAACACCAGTGTTAAAATAAAACCTGTTAAGCGCTGCCATGGTAAATGCCGTTAGCTCCTTCAGCACTGTGTACACTGACAAAGAGGCGAGTGAGTGGAGGAAATAGAGAATAAAAACAGGTATGAGGAGATGTAGCTGTCATGTGTTGATGCCTGCGGCCGGCCGGCCGCCGTACTCCTTAAAGAGGAGGAGGAGGAGGAGGAGGAGAGGCTTCAGCATCCACTCTCCCAACCTGTGATTTGTATTACATTTCTTTTTCGATTGCTCTCTAGTACTGCATTGAACTGAAGTAGATCTCTTCCTCTGGACCTCTGGGGATTGTATTTCTTTTTTTTTCTCCCCCCCTCCAGTACGTCTTTACCAGAGCTCATTGTTAAGCAGACATTGTTGAGTTCACACAGCACGATGTGAGTTAATGCAAAAGAAAGCGTGAAGAAATGGACAAATTGGAAATAATATGGCTGCGTTTTGCTGTGCAGTGGGCTGAGGACATACTGTATAAAAGGGTAGAAAGCAACCCAAGCTTGCAGTAGATACAGGGATAAAAAAGCAAGGTTGTGGCTACAGTAGGTATTATTTGAAGTAATGCATCTACTGTTTGTTGCTGTGGCCGGATAATACATCATTTTTTGATTTTTATCGCCGCTGTACACGTGCCCGTTCGCGCATGCTGTGTTTGCACGCGCCGCACACGCACGCCGCGCAGCCCCATGCAAACACAAATTCCCCTTGACAGCGAGGTTAGGTCCCTGCTTTAATATAAAACAAATGATTTCCGGGATGAAATACTCATCATTCTGCCATGCCCGCCACCACGGCCGTACCAACAGTCGAGCAGCACTGCTGCTGCTGCTGCAACAAAAGGACTATAGTAGCAGGGCTGCCTGCGCCCAGATCCCTCACAGGGGCATCTTGTCTGTGTTATCACTCTGGCTAGTGCCGCAATTAATATTAATGTGCTTTAAAGCACGCTCCAGCAGCCTCGCCTAGCTCTCTCTCTCTCTCTCTGCTTTTCTCTCTAGCTCACTCTCTCTTTCTCTAGCACTGCGAATGTCTATGACTCAGTAGGAAGAGAGCAATAAAGTCAGCAGGGGATAAAAATCTGGGCAGGATATGACAGTCCTCATGTCAGCTGTCTGGGAGCTGGAGGGCTGTGTGGATAAAGACGAAGGGATGAAGCCGAGAACTCAGACAGAAAGACGGACAGACAAACAGGCAGGCGGTCAGACAGACAGACAGGCAGGCAGGTAGTAGTAAGGCAGGGAAGGTAAGAGACTGCAATCATCCACAACAGCTGCGCTGGGGGTTGCTCACAACCTGTTTATTTAGTCGTGTTGTAATGATGCTTGACCTTTTCCGTCAAGTCCGCGGCCTGACCTTTAGCACGCCCTGTCTGCAACACAGTGTGGTGCACACACACACACACACACACACACACACACACACACACACACACACACACACACACACACACACACACACACACACACAGCTTGCTTTTCATGCTCTGCCAACTCCAATAGTATGCATTAGGCGGTTAGTGCAAAGCATTTAATTATGCTAGATGACACTAAACCGTCTATGTTATGATTAGCACAACACGGTACAATTTAGTTTCTCCTTTCTGAGGGTTCGGTTGTCCGTGTGCATGTGTAGGAAGAACGGAAGGGACAAAACTGGCTTTATGATTCACCTAGATTCCCTTTTTTTTAAGATCTTTTACAAGAATTACTGTCTCTGCAGCCAGTGTTTTCCTCCCTGGAAGAAGGACTTTGATCTTTTTTTCCTCTGCACCTTTTCCTCGCTCTCTTGCTCCCCATCTTTGCTCCCGTGCCCTCGGACGGTTTTGTCAGATGATAGGTCAAGCCTTTTCTTTTTATGTGTTGCTACTGCCTACGTCCCCACTGCTCTGTGGTGTGGCCATCCGCTTGTCACGGCAGGGCAAGGCTTTCTCCTCTCTGGCAACAACAGAAGCAACCTAGGTAGTAGGGTGGAGTGATCCAGACAACCAGCCAGCCATACAGTACAGCCTGCACTGCATACTGTATTATGCTACAGCCAGCCATACAGTAACTGTACAGAGTCGCTCTTGCAGCCAATCACCCGGATGTGCGGCCAACCAGCTGTACTTTTTGTGCAAATGCGTACATACAGATGCGTACATACATGGTACACATGGCAGTACCAGGTTCAGTGATGTAAATAGCTTTTCTAAGCTAATCAGTCCCAGGATGCAGGGGCGTTCTTGCCATTAGGCAGACTAGGCAGTTGCCTAGGGCGCCATGATGGGAGGGGGGCGAGGGGAGGGGGCGACCACCAGGCATGCTTTAAAAGCATCCCAGGCTAATAAGCCTCATATGGATAAATACATTATACTTGTCCTCTATAACTATAGAATTGAACATTTAAATGAACGTTTTAAATGTTATTTAGTTTAAAAATAATTCATAGTTTTATCCCTTGGGGGCGCCATTTTACAGAAGATTTTCCCTGGAGCCCCCCATACCAAATGGACCCGTAAGCGTCCATTTGGTATGGGGGGCTCCAGGGAAAATCTTGCCTAGGGCTCCAAATTTCTTAGAAACGTCACTGCCAGGATGCAGGGAGGGATCATATTTTAGATGAGTCTCTTCGAGGCATTTTGATGTGTCCCATGCAATGTAGTATATAGGAGACATATTTTGTCATTTTTACAAATTGCAGCTTTTAACTCCCATTTCGTTTCAAATGTTTATACTGTGTTTATATTCAACTAGAAATGCAGGACTAGAACACCATTCCAAATCTGAAAACTTGTAGTGTTTTCTTTTTTTCAGTTCTAGTTCTAACTGTTATCTGTTCATTGTAAATCCAATTATCTCAGTTTTTTCCCCAGATATCTGTATTGTTGTGAAAGCAATCCAGCCAGGCAGTCAGCAATACATTCTGACACTGTAATTAACGTAAGTTAATTTCTTGCAGATTGTAGATCAATGTTTCCTAGTAAACACATGCGTTTTGTTTGTTGAAGTAATAATGTCATGCTTGCGTGTCTGTTCTCAGTGCATACTGCAGGCCTTGTTGACTCCAGTTTCAAGAGATTTTGAAGCCCTGGCTTCAACCATGATGGAACATTGTGTGTGTGGAAAATCCACGGCGAGTGTTGGGTGGGAGGAGCTTAGAGAAAGGTCTATTACCTCAGTCATCAAAACATGCATAATATATTATATAAACATGATCATAAATAATGATCAGTCTTTCATATCTTATAGGAGCTAGTGGGAGTTGCTCTCAGGAACAGCTTGTTTGATTTTGGCCTCATAAGGATCTCATCAGTGCACCCTACTTTGATAATTCCTCCGCTCCTTCAGTCTTCAGTTCCAAATGTGCATTTCCACTTTGTTTGCAATGTCCACTATTTGACATTGAAGCTGGCATGGAATGGAAACAAGCTTGGTTTTATATAGCATCAGTATTATAATGACTCAAATCAATCAAAATAATCTGCATATCAGCGCCCTCCTACCACCACCTCAGGACAGTGTGGTACTGCAGCTAAACTGTCCAGAAAGAAATGACAAGGACTGGTTATATATCAGTGGTGATTGAGTTGTGACATGAAAATTATGACATGATTATTGTGGCAAATAAGAGCCTACATCTGGGCCCAGAATATCACAGAATCTATTGAATGTGACAGACTGACATATTGAGCTTATGACACACAGTATGGCATCCTCCCTGGTACCCCCTTCAGCCAGCCAGCTGTACAAGCATATAGCCAGCCAGTCAGACATGCATACAGCCTACAGACAGCCAATTGTATATGCATATAGCCAGCCAGTCATACATGCATACAGCCTACAGACAGCCAATTGTATATGCATATGGCCAGCCAGTCAGACATGCATACAGCCTACAGACAGCCAATTGTATATGCATACAGCCAGCCAGTCATACATACATGCATATAGCCAGCCAGTTGTACATGCATACAACCAGCCAGTCGTACATGCATACAGCCAGCCAGTCGTACATGCATGCATACAGCCAGCCAGCCAGTCGTACATGCATACAGCCAGCCATTCGTACATGCATACAGCCAGCCAGTCGTACATGCATACAGCCAGCCAGACAGTCATACATGCATACAGCCAGCCAGTCGTACATGCATACAGCCAGCCAGACAGTCATACATGCATACAGCCAGCCAGTCGTACATGCATACAGCCAGCCAGACAGTCATACATGCATACAGCCAGCCAGCCAGCCAGTCGTACATGCATACAGCCAGCCAGCCAGTCGTACATGCATACAGCCAGCCATTCGTACATGCATACAGCCAGCCAGTCGTACATGCATACAGCCAGCCAGTCGTACATGCATACAGCCAGCCAGACAGTCATACATGCATACAGCCAGCCAGCCAGCCAGTCGTACATGCATACAGCCAGCCAGCCAGTCGTACATGCATACAGCCAGCCATTCGTACATGCATACAGCCAGCCAGCCAGTCGTACATGCATACAGCCAGCCATTCGTACATGCATACAGCCAGCCAGCCAGTCGTACATGCATACAGCCAGCCAGACAGTCATACATGCATACAGCCAGCCAGTCGTACATGCATACAGCCAGCCAGACAGTCATACATGCATACAGCCAGCCAGCCAGCCAGTCGTACATGCATACAGCCAGCCAGCCAGTCGTACATGCATACAGCCAGCCATTCGTACATGCATACAGCCAGCCAGTCGTACATGCATACAGCCAGCCAGACAGTCATACATGCATACAGCCAGCCAGCCAGCCAGTCGTACATGCATACAGCCAGCCAGCCAGTCGTACATGCATACAGCCAGCCAGTCGTACATGCATACAGCCAGCCAGTCGTACATGCATACAGCCAGCCAGTCGTACATACATGCATACAGCCAGCCAGTCTTACATGCATACAGCCAAGCAGCCACTGCAGCAGAGCCCCAGCAGCTCCCTGGAGGAGGCCATTATCCAGCAGGGATATCAAACCATGAATCATTTACACTACTCCTATCCCTCCCTCTACCCTTGCATGACGCCTGCCTGCGCCTGCCACCGGCTGCATCTTTAATGAAGGATTATTGCATTTCATAAACATGGGGCTTATTTGGTAATTAAAGCAATATCGATCCCCTTTCCCACGTCCCCTTGAAGGTGCAAAAATAAATAAGTAAATACCGTTTTCAGTTTTTTTTTTCTCTCCCCGGCTTTGTGCATCTCTTTTTGTGCTCGTCAGCGTGTTGCCGTGGAAGTGTTCCCTAGAAACAGAAGACAGCCATTTAGACACTAATCGCATGGTATGTGTCCCCCTCCCTTTTTTCTCTCCCTCTGTCTCTGTGTTTAGGCTTTTTAAAGAGCCTTATTGCAGTGTAAAGAATGGGGGGGTGGAAAAAAACGCAGTCATTTTCCGTGTCCTGGAAAGTGGAAACATTACCGTAATAGTGTTTTTTTTCCCTCCACAATGTTGTCATTTTGTCTTTGCACGGGAGCTATGCAATACATTCACTGTGTGCGTGTGTGTGTGGTTGTGTGCACTGCAGACACAGGTTAATGTGCTAGAAAAGAGTGATTTAGGTCAGTGGTGGTGTCTGCATCTGTCACTGTGAATGGTTGGTGCTTTGGGACGGAGGGAGGCTGTGTGTGTGTGCCACTGAATAAAGCAGAGAGAAGTGTGTGCGTGTGTGTGTGTTTGGGAGGGGGGGGGGGGGGTGCAGCCTGGTTCTTTCAAAACGGAAAAAGAGAGCCCTGACTGGACTGTGATTGCCGATGCGCGGAGGCTGGCAGCATGTCATGAACAGCCGTTTGATACAAACATAATCACTCTCACCTTTTTTTATTGGGGATCAAGATAGGCAAAGCCTCTGCAAATATTACACGTCTCTCTCTCTCCTCACCCACCCACCCCTTCTTCCCCCCTTCTCTGCGGCTGCTCCCTCCAGCCTTGCCTATTCTCCTTCTCTCCCAGAATCCTTACCTCTCTCTCCCTTATCTCGTTATCCCCCCCAACACACTCACACACACACACACACACACACACACACACACTCTTCTCCTTCCTCTGCCTCCGACCTCTCTCTCTCTCCCTCTCTCTCTCGTTACCTCTCTGGAGTGCACTTGAGTTCCTCTGTAAATATCACAGTCACTGATGAGGAAAAAGTGCTGGCATACTCACAAGGGGATTAAAGGAGCCATTTTGTATATCACTTATTAATGTGTCTATCTACTTCACACCGGCGGTGAGTCCTTTCCTTTTCCCCGCTGCAGAGCAGATATGGATTGTTTTCGCACACGGACAGGGTTCAAAACGTATCACTCTGCTATATGTGATTATGTGTTTGCGTGATCACACACACCCCCATGTCGTTATCTCTGACCACTGTTTCGAAGATACCGTCTAATGATGAACGCCTAGCCTCCAATTAATTTCTCTCCCCGTAATGAGGTACCTTTTATGATGCTGTATGGCGGTTCAAACTAATTATTTTATTCAATGGCAATGCTGTTTTTTTTTTTCTTCTTCTTCTCCGGCTTGTCAAATTGATGGTGATTGAATCGATTGTGCACTCGTGTTGTCAAACAACTAGTTCATTAACCACTCTCAACCTGAGAGTGTTCCCCTATTTGAAAATGACAGATGTACAAGCCGAGAGTGTGTCTGATTAGTGCGATGAGCTGTTGTTGATCAGCAATCGTGAGAGTAATTGAGAAATGCATTTTGGGTAGATGCTGCTTTGTTAAGGATGTAGTTTACCCTTATCACGTGTGTGTGTGTGTGTGTGCGTGTGTGTGTGCGTGTGCGTGTGCGCGTGCGTGTGCGTGCGCGTGCGCGTGCGTGCGTGCGCGTAAAAATATAACTATTACTCCTGTTTGTTTATTCATTGCTTTTAATGTCATGTGGCAGCTCCAGTGTTTTGCCGCTAGCTGCAGCCACATGGCTCATCATTACAGGACCATAGTCTAATCAGTGGTAAATATTCTGCAGTGGCCTATAGCCTAATCAGCAGGAGGATAATCATTGTCAAGCAACCCTGCGCGGCTCTCCTCTCTCCTCTTGATCTCCCAGATGGAGGTAAACTGCATGATGGTTGCTGCTGCCTCAATTACTAGGATCCCTTAATGGCGAAGCAAAGCACAAGGCACGGGCTCAAATCAAAATGGCTGATTGATGTGGACACACATGGCTCATAATTGGATTATAAGGGGAGGAGGGCGTGATGGGTGGGTGTGTGTGTGTGTGTGTGGGGGGGGGGCTAGTGGAGCGACACGGCGGTGGAGCTAGATTGTAATACTGACCAGGTATTTAGTGTTTCGCTCCAGCGACCCTGTGCTTCGTGTCATGTGTCCACATAGCAACAGTATTCTCCTGGGTCTTGGCCCTGGTGGCCTCTCTCCGCACCCCCCCCCCCCCCCCCCCCCCCCCCTCCGCTGCCGCGTGTGTGTGGTGTGCGTGTGTGTGTGTGTGTGTGTGTGTGTGAGCTGCTGGTCAGGGGCGGATGTAACATTTCCCAATTGGGGGGGGGGGGGGGGGGGGGGGGGGGGCAAGAGAAAATGCTGCACCCATACCATTTTCGGTTACAGGACTTTTTATTAGGCAAGTAAAGCATCAATACACCGCGTTCCAAATTATTATGCAAATCATGTTTTTGTTTGATTTTCCAACATATTTGATGCAAATGATGATCAGCATAATTTTCAAGTCATTAGCTGTCAATTCTTATTTCAAATGTTATTGAACAAACCTCCTAATGAAAACAGAATTTAGAAAATAATTTAAAAACTTAAAAAGCTCTGTTCCAAATTATTATGCACATCATAGTTTCAAGACATTTTCTAGTTTGTAAAGAACTGAAAATAGTAATTTGTTGAATTCATAGCAATAATGAGGTCATATGTACTGGAAAAAAGCTATTTCAATCCAAAACATGTTAACAGGTCCAGTTACATGTTAACATGGGACCCCTTGTTTGATAGCAGCTTGCGTCCATCAAACTTGTGAGTTTTATGGAGAGTTTCTGCTTGAATGTCTTTGCAGGATGTCAGAACAGCCTCCCAGAGTTGCTGCTTGGATGTGAACTGCCTTCCACCCTCATACTGTACATGAAGACCAATTTTCAAACAGTCTTGTTCACTGATGAGTGCCGTCCAATAAGGCTGCGACGTCAGCAAGTAGGTGGCGGAGTCATGTTCTGGGCCGGAATCCTAGGGGAAGATCTGGTCGGCCCCTTTAGGGTCCTGAAGGTGTGAAAATGACTTCTGCAGAGTATGTTGAGTTTCTGACTGACCACTTTCTTCCACTGTACAAAAGCGAAGAATCATGCTTTCTGAAACAAAATCATCTTCAAGCACGACAATGCACCATCTCATGCTGCAAGGAATACCTCAGCTTCATTGGCTGCTATGGGCATAAAGGGGGAAAAAAATCATGGTGTGGCCCCCATCCCCCCCTCCCCCTGACCTCAATCCTATTGAGAATGTGTGGAGCATCTTCGAGCGAAAGATCTAAAGGGGCCGACCAGGTCTTTCCCTAGGACTTCCGGCCCAAAACATGACTCCGCCACCTCCTTGCTGACGTCACAGCCTTGTTGGGACATGGTGGCCATGCACCAACCATCCACTACTCCATCCATCTGGACCATCCAGGGTTGCACGGCACTCATCAGTGAACAAGACTGTTTTGAAAAATGGTCTTCATGTACAGTATGAGGGTGGGAGGCAGTTCACATCCAATTAGCAACTCTGGGAGGCTGTTCTGACATCCTGCAAAGACATTCAAGCAGAAACTCTCCATAAACTCACAAGTTTGATGGACGCAAGCTGCTATCAAACAAGGGGTCCTATGTTAGCATGTAACTTGACCTGTTAAGATGTTAAGGATTGAAATAGCTTTTTTTTCCCAGTACATATGACCTCATTATTGCTATGAATTCAATAAATACTATTTTCAGTTCTTTACAAACTAGAAAATGTCTTGAAACTATGATGTGCATAATAATCTGGAACAGTGCGAAACGCACTTTTCCAAGTTTTTAATTTATTATCTAAATTCTGTTTTCATTAGTAGGTTTGTTCAATAACATTTGAAATAAAAATTGACAGCTAATGACTTGAAAATTATGCTGATCATCATTTGCATCAATATGTTGGAAAATCAAACAAAAACATGATTTGCATAATAATTTGGAACGCGGTGTAATAACATCAGTTGTTGAAGTTGCAACAGACACGCAGCATGCATAAAGCTAAAGGTCTGACTCAGAGAGTTTTTCTTTTTCCAACAATGAAATGCTGTCGGTTTAGTGGTGACACAGCTGTTAGTTAGTTAGTAGCAGTAGTTGTCTTCAAATCATTTTAAATATAAGCACTTTAATTTGAAATATCTTGGGTCGTTTTGCATGCCATCATGTTTGGTGCATGGGGCAGTCTGGGCATTTAGGGGGGCCATTGCCCCACCCCCATGCCCATGCCTAGATCCGCCCCTGCTGCTGGTGACTGTCTCTCTCCTCTGCCAGTGACAGCTGTGGGGTCAGAACAAAAAGCTCTGCTGTCTATTTCCAAGCCTCTGCCCCCCCCCCCCCCCCCCCCCCCCCCCCCCCCCACCAGTCTCCCCTGAAACACGACAAGTGTCAGACGCAAGGGGTGTTAGGACCTGTGCGCCTGCATGTCCGAATTACTGCAACGGTGGCAGTAGTAGTAAGGGGGCGGCGAAACGGTGATCAGTATAGTATGTCGAGTCTCGATGGTATAGCTATCAATCATGACCTCTTTTTGTGTTGAGGACATCTGAGGGTGTAAGAAGACTGATTATTTTCAGATCGTTCTCCTCCACAACAGGCTGGAGAGATGAATATTAACTCGCTACAAAGGTTCAGACACCCTCTGCCCAATTCCTGGGAGTGGAAGTGGAACTAGTCCAGGTTATGTGCGTGTACTCAAAATGTCTCTACCTTGTGTCTGTTTGGTGTGCTATGATGTCTGTTTATGACAGTGGTTTTCAACCTTTTTTTTATCCCAGGGACCACTATTTATTCAGCATTTTTTGAGCCACGGACCACCTCAGCCCCATAGACCAGCAGGGGCGAAATCCAAAAGCGACCTCGCCCGCGGGCGCCCGGTTTCAAAAGCGGGCGCCCGCTTTCACAAAAACGGGCGCCCGTTTTTGTGAAACCGGGCGCCGCTTTTGAAAACGGGCGCCCGTTTTCAAAAGCGGGCGCCCGTTTTCACAAACGGGCGCCCTTTTCAAAAGGTTATGGTTAGGTTTAGGCATAGGTTTAGGCATAGGTTTACTGAGGTTAAGTTTAGGGTTAGAGTTAGGTTTAGGCATAGCCTAGTTTGTGAAAACGGGCGCCCGCTTTTGAAAACGGGCGGCCGTTTTTGTGAAACGGGCGCCCGTTTTTGTGAAAGCGGGCGCCCGCTTTTGAAACGGGGGCGCCGCGGGCGAGGTCGCTTTTGGATTTCGCTGGCTCTCCCATAGACCGCAAAACTAAAGATATATTTTGCTTTTGTCCACAATGCCAGACTGGATTTTGAAAACAAAACAAGCAAATATATATACAAATGACCATTCTTCTACATTCTCTAGTTGTGTAGACTTGGGCTAATTCACATCATGAATATGTTAACTCTTGAGAGTGTAAAAAAAAAAAGACGCACATTGGTTAACCAACTGTCCATCATTTAGTTGGGGACCACCTGGAATCCTCTCAGGGACCACTGGTGACTGTAAATTCGGGCGGGTAACATTCACTATACATTTAAATCCCATCCCCACTTAAATCCCATCCCCTTCCCGTCACACAGATGATTTTTGCTGGCATCTCCCGTTCAATAGGAATTGTCAGCACCAGAACACAACCATCTGCATGCGCAGTCAGGCAGCAGTGCATGTATGCATGCAGCCAGCCAGGGCTCTCCCTCCCTCCCTCCCCTCATCACGTTACGGACAGACAGACAGCATTCATCTAGCTCCCGTTCTCTCCCTCGGACACATCTTTCTACATCGATTCATCCGTTTATTTATCTGCGTGTAAAATAACAGCGACTGTAAGGGGTGGGGGGGGGGTTGTAATTGACCCTGGCAGCCTCATAGGGTTGTGCCAGCTGAACTGTGGGGCTAGCCAAGGAGACGTGGAGGGTATGCATGCGGTGGACAGACAGGGGGGGGTGGGAGGGGGTCTTCCTGCAGTGCTGACTGCTCCTCTGATGTGGGTGTTCATACTACCCCTGCCCCGCCTCACCAGCGACTCCCCCCACCACCACCCCGTGACTGATTGTCTCTGACGGCTTCCTAGGGCAGCGGTGTTACTACTGGATGCCTGAGCTCTCTCTACTCTACTCTCTCTGCACACGAGCAGCAGCATAATACCAGTCAGCGCCTGAAGGGGTGCTCTCCCCCCAGTTAATGTATATCGCGAGCCCCAACCCCCCCCCCCCTCCTCCCTCGGCCACCGCTTTGGCCGATCCCTCCCAGCTGACTGAAGCCGAGCCCAGCAGTGGAGAGAGAGAGAGTCTCCCTTTCTACTTGTTCCCCCTGTGCTCTTCCTGGCAGTTTATTAAAGGGAATGCTAGCTCTCACCCCCCCCTCGCACGTTTGATTTTCGTCAAGCTGTCACAGCAGATAAAAGGCGGCGGAGTCCTGGGTTTTCGTTGCACGCGCACGCACACACGCACGCACACACACAGCGGCAGTGTGTGTGTTTACTGCGTCATTCTCGTCGCCTCTCTCTCTCTCTGACAAGGGAGGAGATGGAGGGGAGGAGAATGTGGAGGAAGGGGGAGAAAATGGAGGACAGACTGGTGCATTCATGTGTCTTCATATTGACACGTCTCATCAGGGAGAGAGGTGGACAGACAGTCCATAGTGGAGCCATCAATCAGCCCCTTTCAATACGCCAGCAGCCCCCATGCACACAGCACACAGTAATACACTCGCATGAAGGCTGATAAAAGATGCCGTTATTGCTGCTGTTGACATATTTTTATAACAGGCTACTCAGTCACGTTGTTACATACTGTAGCAGTGTATGTGTACATATATATCAGCTTAGAGGAGAGGGCCAAACATATGTATAAAGATGCCGTTTTATTATGCTGCAAAGGTTATTGTGGATTTGTGGTCATTTTAATTGGGCAAGGATTTGCTGGCAATGAACATATCTGCTGTAAATGAATTTGTAGCGGACGTTTTAGTTTATAACAAAAGAGGAAGCTCACACAAAGAAGTTGAATGTTTAAATAATTGCATTAAGACGAACTTAAAGGAGCATGTAGTTTAAAACAGTTTTTAAAATATTTAATATCATATTGTATACGTCCTTCAAACGTATTTCTAATGTTCTGCTTGAACCAGTTCATGTCATTTCTGTCTGGCTTCTAGCGGCAGTACCACAATGATGACGTGGGGGGCGCTGTGCAAAAAATATGTTCTCTGCCACACCCCTCAATCCCTTGGGGGATGAAAAAAATAAACCAATAAATTAGGAAAAGTTGGATCTCTAACCAAAATGCATAACCTACTCCCATTGAGTAGAGGGAGAGAGAGCGAGAGAGAGACTGGCTCTTATAGAGGCAGAATCACTGGTGATGACACACTCCAGGATGAAATGACTAAAGGGTGCAGTGGAACATTTTCGAGGGTGCGCGCCGAGTGCTGTTATTTTTATTTCATACAGCTAGTATTGCGTTGTTAAATCAAACAGGGCATGGTGACTGTACAGGTGCCTCTGCCTCTAGAGGGTGCTGTGGATTGCGTGGGTGTGTGTGTGTTTTGGAGAAGAGTAGGATTATATTATACACACACTGGAGGTGCAAAAGGAGGTCGGGTTAACAGGGCAATGCAACCTTTTGCACCCCCCGTGGCACCCAGGCACAGGCACTCCAATCACCACAGACACCAGGCTGGTAGTCATGACAACCAGATGAGTAATAACCCTCACAACCCCGGCGGTTGTCACAGCTTCATACCTGAAATTCATACGTCGTTGTCGTGGGGTAATTACTAATTACTGTATGTCCTCGGAGAGAAAATGTGCTGCTATAATTAGTTCATTAGATACTTGGGTGCCGACGCTTTAATTTGAATTAAAATATAGCTAGTACATTCGGTCTTGAAAGCGACTTGTTAGCAGAGAGGTGTTTTTTTTCCCCTTCTTTTTCCTGGCAGTATACCTCACTAAAGGCTGTGTGGGTCAAGCTAACCTCTCATACATTATTTCCCTGAGCTTTAATTAACCCAAACATTCAGAGCGCTCCAGCGCCATCCACTCAGAGGGCAACGTTTAAACTCATTAGCCGAAAACCCCCACCGACCATAAACCGCCAAGCCAAAAAAACATTTTCAGACGTTAATATGTCTCACTCGACAACAGGACAACTGCTATTCTGTTTGGTAGAAAGTTAAAGGGGAATTCCACCCATTTTTAACATTTTTTTCTGAGAGCGTACAAATGCAACCAAATGAACCCGTTAGGGTTCATTTGGTGAAAATACATCTTTACATCTTCATTTGGTGAAAATACATCTTGACGATGTCATCAAGATGTTTCACCATGTTAGTGGTTTTCTTCAGACCTCCATTTCTTGGGAACACAGAATGGGGGAATTTTTTTATCATGTCCACCCAGCACCTCTAGGCTATACTAATGACATATTAGAATGTTGAAAACGGGTGTAATTCCCCTTTAACACCTCTTGCGTATTAGAACGAGCCGTTGTTACTCTGTATACACAGATCCTGGTGCTTGAGTTTGCTTAACCAAGCTTTCAGCGGTCGTTTTTTTTTTTTTTTTTTTTTAACTGCCAGCTGTTTGTCTTCTTCCACGCTGCTCCGACACGCTAGCCTGCCAAAAGCCTGTGGTGACAGCAAGACTAATGTATTCACGGCTCCGCCGCCGAGCGCCGCGTCGCTTTACCTTTGCTTAATTGAGGGGAAACTCCCCCGACACCTGCTTAGCAGCGGCCAGCTACGAAAGGCTAGCGGAGCTAAGCGCGGTTCCTCGACCCAAGGAGGTCCGAGGGCCGCTGAACCCTGACCGAGGAATAACTTCAGACCCGAGACCACCCATAGGGACCGCCGTGGGGGAGGAATGATTTAACCCCTTTTGTCCTGACATTAGATATAGTTTATGACACTAGATTCTATTTTTGACGCTACATTCTAGTTTCGGGGGTTGGATTCTAGTTTTTGACGCAGACAATATTCTGGTTTCTGAGACTAGTTTCTAGTTTTTGACACCAGATTCTAGTTTCTGGTGCTTGATTCTAGATTTTGACACTAGATTCCAGTTTTGATGCTTGATTCTAGTTTCTGGCACTAGATTCTAGTTTCTGACACTAGATTCTAGTTTCTGACACTAGGATTCTACTTTTTCTGGAAAAAAAATACATATTTTTCTGTGTCAGTAATGCGTAATCATATTTCATGCCATGGACACGAGAATTATCTACGGTATATTTGGCTGCGGACCCCCAGCTGAAAACATGTTGTTTTAATGACCCCCAGAAGCAAAAAAAAGAGTTAAAATGTTTGCTTCTGAAATAATACATGCAAAAAATTGCACCACATTTTCACAATTTTTCAAAAATATTTTTCAATATTTTTCAAAAAGTTAAAGTAGCTTAGAACACCAAAACACTGTACAGTAAGATTTAATAATGTTGACGAGATATATACCACCACCTCCACCTGCACCAGCAAGCCTTTCCTTCTCCTCTCCTGTCCTGTCCTCCTATCCTGTCACTTCTAAACCTGGGAGACAGCAGCTCCCAGTCTCTGCGCCTAAAGGTGTCGCAGAGATGGAGCTGCTAAATATTTCACAGCCATAAGGACAGTGACTCTCTGAGTCTGAGTCAAAAAGAATGGATGGAAAGTGAAGAGGAGAGCAAGAGAGAGAGTGGATGGGGAGGGTGGGGAGGGTGGGGAGGGGGTCGGTGCTGCTGAGTGGTTTGACGTGGGGAGCAGGGGGAGGTTAGGGAACATAGTCAAGGGCAGCCAGGGCAAGCTTGTAATTGGTTGACGTCAGTGGAGGAGGAAAGCTGTGTGTGTGTGTGTGTGTGTGTGTGTGTGTGTGAGGCAACGTGCAATGGAATGGTTATTACACACAAAAAGAAAAATTGACAAATGGTATCATCGTAACCGCAAAAGCCCTCTTCTTCCATTGCTTTGGAGAGACATGTTGATCTGTTGACATCACCTTTTTTTAAAAGCGGGATTAATGTCGATCTGAAACGAAACAGATGTATATTGTTCCCGCCGCTACTAACCCCCACTGACCCACCCACCCACTCACTAACACAGCAGAGAGCCCCCCCATCTGAGACCCACCACCACTACTACTGTGACACTTGGCTGAGCTCTTCCTGCCCTGGGTTTTAATTGTCCCCCTGCCCCAGGGGCTGCTGGGAGCTAGGTGGTGGGCGGGGCCAACCAACATTTTCTCCAGGGGATGAGAGAGAAGAGGAGGGGGGGGTATAAAGAACAGTGTAAGTGTCAGGTGCAGAGGATGGTAGTGTGTGTGGTGATGGGAGGGAGGAGGGGGCTGACAGCTACAAACCCTGGGGAGCCGAGTAGCAGTGAGAGAAGCTATTGGCCCAGATGGAAGAGCAGAGAGAGAGCTTTATGAAAGGGTAATGCACACACAGGAGGAAGCCTGCCGTTGCACTTCAGATACACTACATATTAGATATTATGGCCCCCGCGATATTATTAACAGACACCGCCACGCGCTGCGGTTGAACACTGTACGCGGAAATCGCTATTATATCCGCGGCGCTGCAACAGCAGTCGATTATTTAGTCCTCTCTCGACTGGTTCGCTGTTCGCTCGCGCCTGTTATTTAGGCTGTCATTTGCAGCAGTCGTCTCTGAGACGCGTCGCTTCGGTCGGAGTAATCCACCTCATTCACTCCCCTCAAAACATTCTCCAATGATAATAACACGTCTGCTGCCGCCGCTGCAGTACTGCGTGTGAACCTTCTATTTTTTAAATTCATATAGCAGCCAATTCCCATGCCGTCTTCTGATTTTCTTGCAGCGGGTTGTTGAGCACAAGCAGGATGCATGTGAGCGTGTCACGGAGCAGATAGCGTTGCCAGCCGCCCTTGCGTGTGCGTGTGTGTGTGTTGCGTGCTTAAAGGAGAATTTCACCCATTTTCAAAATTTTCCTGAGAGGATACAAATGTATCCTTTGTACCCTCTCAGGAAAAAGGTGTCTGAAAGAAAAATCATTAACATGGTGAAGTACATCTTGATGATGTCATCAGATGTATTTCACCATGTTAAGGTTTTTTCAGACCTCCATTTGTAGGAAATACAGAATTGGGGGAACCTTTTTTATCATGCCCACACAACATCTCTAAGGTATACTAATGACATATTAAAATGTTAAATGGGTGGAATTCCCCTTTAAGTTTGCTACAAAGCAGTCCTTTTAATGCAAAGCATGAAGGAAAAGGCAGCAGAGAGAGAGAGGCTTGCTGGTGGCTCTGCTGCTGCTGCTGTGTTAGAAAGAATGGCGAGTTAAACAAAAAAAAAAGAGGAAGGAAACCAGAAGTGAGACTCTGTGCCTCGTCTCTTCCTGTGTCCCAGGGCAGAGAGAGGGGTCATCTGGCTTGTCCTGCTGGGGTCAGGGGCTCTGACAATACCCCTAGGGGGAATTGGGAGCTACACTGATAGCTAAGGCTACCCTGCTGTTAGCCTAAGATGTTATCCAACCAGCCACCAGCCAGCACCAGGCTCTCTCTCTCTCTCTCTCTCTCCCTTCTGCTGTGTTATGCCTCTCTCACAAAGATGGAGAGGGGCCATTATACCACTGGCACTGTATTCCTCCCAATAGGCAGGGAGGCAGGCGGGCGGGCGGCCGGGCACGCACACGCACACACATACACACTCACATGAGTTCACAACCAGCACACACGCATAGATATTCACACAACGTTTTTTACAAATGCAGGCGCGCCTAGGAAAGTCACAGCGGCGGCGAATTCCCCACACATACTTAAACATACACATGCACGAGACCCAATTGTACTATGCCACAGTGAAAGGGAATTTAGCAGCGGCGGCGCAGGCAGGCCGGCTGCTGGCTTTTCACAACAGGTCAGAGTTGACTACAAATTGCAGCTGGTGGCTGACAGGAGGCTGTGATGGATCTGGATGCGCACACACACCGTGTTTACCCACACACACACACACACACACACACACACACACACACACACAACACACACACACACACGCACACACCTGCACCCCCGCGGATAGGAAGAGACCGCAGCACACACACACACACACACACACACACACCACACACACACACACACACAGCCATTTTGTAACACCTCAAGGAGCTTCTCTTTTGCTCTCCGTATGAGGAATAGATGAGGTCTATTTCTCTCCCCTCTCTCTCTGTATGAGCAATAGATGAGGTGGTGCCATTAAGTGAATTTGCTGTTATTTCCCCAGGCTCTTAACTGAGGATGTCAAGCCTCAGCCCGTGAGGCAGCCATGGATGACTGCCGACTGAGGCACGGGACCAAACGCACGCTCCCACACACACACACACACACACACACACGCACACACACACACACACACACACACACACACACACACACACACACACACACACACACACACACACACACACACACACACGCTCATGCTCAATACAGAAGATCAGCTTTCATGCTTCTGTGTAATTTATCAAATTGCCTGGGCATGTGATGAATGGGCTCAGATCTCAAAAGGAACGGGGAAACAGGGAAAAAACCCGGCATTAGGTTTGCATCAGGTCGCTAAATATTCCCCTGTTACAGCTGAGAATTTAATTACGGTAAACGGTAAACATTGTAATTCGCATTTTGTAACATTTTCTTTTTTTCTTTTTACTTTGGAGACACGATTTAGTAGGCCTGCTGCGCTAATTATCCTGCAGTTTTCATAGACCACAGTTGAGCGGTTGTTTCACAAGTGGAAGACGGCGTGCTTAACAAAAAAAGAAAAAAAAAGAAAAAGAAACGTTCAATCCTATTACTTAAAGCGTAAGCTCTTTGCTAGAGCAAACACAATCTACTGCGGTATATACACTCTGCTCAGATAATGCTTAAGTAGGCCTTAATGCCTGCTTTCCGCCGCCAACAAATTTACTTTACAAATACCTGCAGTCAGTCGCCAGCCGTCTTTTTTACTGTAGACCACGTCGGCACTCTCCCTGGTGATTTGTCACATTTCCACCGTCGTATTAGACCCCCCCCCCACCTCTCCTCCACACACCCGCCCACCCTCCAAAATAAAACGTCTTTTACATGTGTGTGGGTGCCCCCTCTCATTGTGTTTCCGATGCTTCATAAGGGCAGGCGGAAATTGATCTGACCTTGAGGAGGCTGCCTGTACCGGCTCCTCCATAATGCTGATGTATGGGCCCGTGGGCGCGGGGGCTAGAGCCAGTAAGTGAGAGGCATGTTTTTATTTGCCGGGGCTCTGGGCTCCGATGTCAGGACGCATAACAAGGTTCATTTCTCGCCCACTCGAGCTAGCTATAGCTCTCCGCTAGCAAGGCCGAGCGAGGGGAAGCTAAGTGTCAAACATTTAAGTCCACCCCGGTGCATTTTACCTGCATTAGCCTTTTGCACGGCGAGAGGAATAAGTTGCTGCTGCGCCGCGCTGCCCAATTTCATCATGAGTGGATGTTGACAGCGCACTGGCATGGTTGGCGGTTAGTCTGGGCGCGGGATAAATAAACCTGACTGTAATGTAATTTGTGGTGCTGGCGCATTTTCATTTTAGGTATCGCTGTTGGTGGGGGCCGTGAGCCAAGGTTGTCGGTAAGCTGTAGAAAATGAATTAACGCAAAGCCGCAAGGTTGTTTTTTTGGCCCGGTTGACATTTTGCTGAGTAGATGATGGGTAGACTCTTAAACGCGAGTGGGGTTTTTTTTTTTGCGGTTAACTTGGACGTCTCCCTGCCTGAGTCTGTTGTCCCCCATCAGGGTGTCTACCATTGTGACTGATTGTAATGACTGAAGATGTGTCATCCAAACCTTTGCCTCGGTACCCAGGCTTTTATTTTTGTACATGTTCGGCTCAAAAACAAAAGCCTGGGGAAACCCATTGGAAAGAGCTATAGCAAGGAAGTGGGACACAACTGATTTACTAACGATAACAATACAGAGTTTCATCGAATAAATGAATAGATTGAATAAATGTGATTTACGTTTTTTTTAGAAAGCAAGTCAGACCAGGATTTAGGTGGTGGTTTTAGAATTGGCATCAGGTCTGTATACAGTTAGGTTTACACACCATTCAGAATGCAATATAATAACAAAAATATTGGCATATTTTCAAGCAATTGCTTTAAAATATACAGCACCTATATTCTACAATGAATTGTGAACAATACCTTTTTATTGCAATTACACAATATCTTGTGATGACTGGCTATATAGTAGAGCCATTATCAGCTCCAGTGATCTGGAATTGGCTCGACTACACAGATGTGAGTCATAAGTATTTCTCTCGTTTCTCATAGTAGATTTGGTCTCCTGTCGGGTCTAGGCGGTCTCTAAATCAAGAAGTGTAATTTGGGAGTTATGCTGCATGATGAACGTTGCAGTAACACAAAATAATTAGACTTTGCTGAAATGTAACGGTGCACAAAGTGGAAAACGGGAAGACTGTTCCAAAGGGTGGCAAATGGCTGCTTGAATAGAGAGAGCAGTTGCCGGGGACCACCAGTGGTCCTTGAGAGGGTTCCAGGTGGCCCCCAGCTAAGTTGGTTAACCTGATGTAACTCTTGAGAGTGTAAAAATGAAACCAAATGGACCCTTGCGGGTCCATTTGGTTTCATTTTTACACTCTCGAGAGTTAAAATATTCATCATCTTAATTAGCCCAAGTCTACACAACTAGAGAATGTAGAAGATTAATGGTTGCCTGTTTTGTTTCCCCAAATCCAGCCTGGAATTGTGGACAAAAGCGAAAGAAATCTTTAGTTTTGGGGTCTGTGGTCTGTGGCTCAAATGCTGAATATATGGTGGGCCCTGGTATCAAAAAGGTTGAAAACCCCCGCAATAGAGAGTTAGAGTAGCAGAGGGAGGCCCACCCGGGAGCCCCGGAAGGTCCCTGGTTCACCCCCGACACACCCAGTCCCAGTCTGTGTGTCAAAACGTCCTTGAGAACAGACACTTACAGCCCTAACTGCTCCCTGGGTGCTGTATTAATGGCCCCCGCTGCTCCCAACCGTTAGGGATGGATGCGTTAAAAAATCATGCATCAGGCGCATTTCAAGCATGTGCAGTTTAAATGTACAATGACACATATAGTGTTATTACTTCAACAAAATTTGTAAAGGGGACTAAATTTTAATTATTACTATTACATTATATTAGCAGCATTGGGTCGTAGAAATTATATTGTTGCATATACTGCAACAATGTTAACATAAGCAAGTATACCAGAATGCATACACCACAGTATTAATACTTCACGCTGACTGGTGCATTAAAGTCAAACTGTATGTCTCACTGTGCACCAATGTTTGCGAACCAGTGGTCTGTGTACAGGTGTCTTTGTGTGTGCGTGCGTCTGTGCACGCGCGCCTTGCGTCTTTGTGTGCCAGCAGAGACTGGTCCAGAAAGTACACTCCACTACAACTCCATTGGAGCCACAGAAGATTCACACACACACACAAGGGAGTTCTGTTTTCTTCCCATTGTGACAGACAATATATCCGTTACCTTGACAACCATAATCACATAGCAGACACCAGGACTTGACATTGAATCCAAACGCGGCCCTTCCTCTCTCCTTTGTATGTCACTGCTAGAAACTATTCCGTTGCTCTCCTCCTCCTCCTCCCAGTAGGCTCTTCAGCATCCAGTCAGAGTCCTCTCTCTAGACTAGTGGTTTTCAACCATTTTCATACCAGGGCCCACTATTTGTTCTGCATTTTGTCTAGCCGCGGACCACCGTTGATTGACTCGTGATGTTGAGATTAGTCTCTCGGACACGAAAAACAAGGATTTAGGAGAGGCAAATGTTCAATAACAATTCTTTTCATTTAATTTAAGTAATTCAGATGTTGGTTTGGCATTTGGTTTCATTTTACGGACATTTTTATGAAATTTTGGTTTAATTTTACGGACACAACCTGTGGCCACAACACATTTTTTCCTGGGAGATGATTGAGAAAGATAAATGAGATTTTTATAGCAAATCTCTTTGTTACAACAACATTGTTGTGGTGACAAAGTATTGTTCATAAAGATTGCTACGTCTGTCAGCTGTGGTCATGAAATATGGGTCATCATGACTGAAAGAACAAGATTATAAATGTGAGCGTCCAACATGGGGTTTCCCCCCCCTTTTATACGGACAAGTTCAGTCACCCTGGAGATGGTGGGAGTAGAGCTCCTTTACATGGAAAGGAACCATTTAAGTTGGTTCAGGCATGGTACCAGTATAGTATGGATGCTTCTTCTGTCTTACGCTTTTCCCTAGAGATGTCTTCGGGGCCCTCAGGGCACTGTCTGTAATGTAGAACCAGGAAAGGGTTTCTCCCTGCTGGAAATGTTACCTCTGTGACCCAAACTGATGAAGACAGATGGCTGGACGGGGATGTCTAACACTCAGCTCTCTCTCTCTCCCTCTCTCTGTCTGAATGCATGGACTGAGAGGGGGAGAGTGAGTGTGACACACTGTGCGTAACACAACACCACACATAACCCTACTCACCTACATGACCCACGCACAATGCATGCATGTACGCCAGCCAGACACTTGTGTGTGTGTATACAGTATATACTGTTGTACACTAGGCATCTATAGCCATTTCGTGCTTACTATATTTGCAGGCACTGCGGTGGCACGTGTAATTTTTGTGTCACGGAAACGCGTGCCGAATTTTTGAGTGGCAGCAAACCGGCAATCTTGTTTTGGCATTTGTGCCAGTTTAATTAGGACCTATACAGCATTGCTTACATTCTTGTCCAGCCGCGTTAGTGTGACTGCCATACCGCCATGACAGCGCTTTTTCATATGGGACTGCAAACTATTGTGTGTGTGTATGTATATACTTCATATGTATACATATATACACGCACACAAACACACGATGCACTGTGACCATCCGTAAGATTCATCTTAAAAAAAAATACCAAGCGTCTGCCAAGTATCGCAACTGCGAGCGCAAGTGAGAAATCCTAAGTGGGTATGACTTTGAGGCGCAGCTGTTTACAATGCGGCGACGCAAATGCCAGCAGGCGTGTGGATTCACCTGTCAGGTTATGAATTGATTCAGCCCCAGCGTGTAGCTACCGTGCAGAAGGTGTGGCACACTTTTAGCTCGACACCAGTGAAGCAATATGGTGTAGTTATTTCCACAGCAAACATTTTGATGACATTTTGATGTAGGTTTTTATGGTATGGTGACCACCAGTGGTCCCTGAGAGGATTCCAGGTGGTCCCCAGACGAATTGATGGAAAGTTCGTTAAGCAGATGTAACTCTTTGAGAGCGTTCATCCTTACACGGGATCTTGCAGGGCCATTTGGTTTCATGTTTACGCTCTCAAGAGTTAAAATATTTATCATGTGAATTAGCCCCCAAGTCTACACAACTAGAGAATGTAGAATGTTAATGGTGATTTTGGGGTCTGTGGGGTTAAAATGTCATCAAATGGTGGTCCGTGGCTGAAATTCTGAATAAATAGTGGGCCCTGGTATGAAAAAGTTTGAAAACCACTGCTGTAGATGATCATTAACACATTTTTATGCAATGGGCATAATAAAAAACCCCAAAAAAAAAACAAAAAAGAGTGGATGATGGAATCTGCTCTACCGGTCAGGAGGTCATGTGTGAATGCCTGGGCCACTGGCTGTTGCCTGCACTTTATGTAAATTCTTCCTCCCAACAATTTAACATTTATCATTCATGTAAACCCAGCTTATAATGCGGAAGCAACCGCAGGGCAGGTACACAGGAAAAAAAAAGAGGCTGAATGTTACCGTAGTAAGTATTACTGGGCCGTGCCTCCTGGCAAAGATTTGTGCTCCACTGAGTCGCACCTTCCTAGTTGATAAGGTTACTGGAGGCCATGGAGGAGCTCTGCAAGCCCATCAACCCAACGTCATACGGCACAGATCTGCTGGCATTGAGGATGAAAAAAAAAACAGTATTGGATCCCCCATTTTTGGGGAGTCTTGTTGCTACATACCGTATATTAGCAGCATTTTTAAAGGGGAACTCCACCCATTCTAATATGTCATTAGTATACCCTAGAGGTGCTGGGTGGACATGATAAAAAAAAAAGTTCCCCCATTCTGTGTTCCCAAGAAATGGAGGTCTGAAGAAAACCACTAACATGGTGAAACATCTTGATGACATCATCAAGATGTATTTTCACCATGTTAATGGATTTCTTTAGACGCTTCTTTTTTCTGAGAGAGTACAAACGGAACCAAATGAACCCGTTAGGGTTCATTTGGTTCCGTTTGTACACTCAAAAAAATATTGAAAATGGGCAGAATTCCTTTTGAACTCATTTTCTGAGTGTTCAGGTCCTATACAGAGCTCTGTCTCAGTCTCGGCACGGAATGTGTTTGTAGCACTGAATATGATGCCATCGATTAATTGGATTGGCAACTAATCACTGAATTTATCATAGGAGTTGATAGCTAATCACTTTACTATAGTTTCTCAGTGTTAAGTTTATCTAAACTAGCAGTGATCCATCTCTCCTCCCTTACAATCTGATGATTGTTGCGCAGGCACAGTAGCAACTGCAAGGCAAAACATGATGCATTGCAGTGATTGTAATATAGCTTGAATATTTCTTTTTAAATGACCTTTTTGAGTTCAGAAGAGTACTGCTCTTTTTAGACACACATGTATCAAAATGTGAGCAGTCAGAATAGGCCTATAGACACCATGAGTTGCTTTAATTCACTTTAATTTCATTTATCTCTTTATTTGAGCAGCAGCCTAATCAACAGCTAATGAATGTGTATGGAAAAAGCTAAAGAAGTGTCATAATCCGATTTAATCAACTCATTGTTTGAAATAAACGGCAGATGAATCAATTATGGAAATAATCAGTTACAGATCCATAAGGGTCCATTTGCTTATACCAGCTGTCCATAATTTAGCCTGGGGACCACCTGGAACCCTCTCAAGGACCACTGGTGGTTCCCCGGACCACTGGTTGAAACCACATTGCCCTACCACATTGACTGTGCAGGAAAATATGTTTTAGCAGCTTAACAGCAGCAGGATAATCAATTGATCCAGATTTAGCTGCGTATTGATCTTGGCGCAGCCTTGGCTCAGCCAATTACAGCCCATGTATGATAATGATGTCATTAGCAGTCCATGGCTCCCAACCTATTAGGGTAGTTGGAAGGAAGCGCCAGGGAAGAAGAAGGAGAAAAAAACACCTGATCCATGGCATGGAAACATTTGCACAGACCAGTGCTATAGTGTGGAAGAGATGCAGGGTCCAAATGAGTGTTGTAATAGCCCTGGCTTTTACCCCCTCTCTCCCTCCTCCTCCTCCTCCTCCTTCCCTCCCTCCCTCCCTCCCTCCCTCCCTCCCTCCCTCCCTCCCTCCTCCTCCTTCCCTCCCTCCCTCCGTTTACTTCCTACATCAGTGGTGCAGTAACAGTGGCTGACTGTGGTTCACTATCGTGGACCTGCCCAGAGTGTTTGGAAGGGGCACGGGCTGAAATCCTTTAAAGGGGAATTCCTCCCATTTTCAACATTTTACTATGTCATTGATGTACTGTGTGTGACTGTGTACAAATGGTTGCATTGTTGTACACACTCGAAAAAAAAAATGAAAATGGGGCACTTTTGGGCCAGCAAAATGGCTGATCAACAAGCTCTCGCGGTCATTGCACAAACAGTGTATTTTTCGGGAAGTAAACCAGATCCGGAATCTGGATACCTTTGATGATACTCGTCAATGTGATGCACATACGATATATTCGGCGGTGTGTTCTGAATATTGGATCCGTTTTTTTTTTTTGTTTGTTTGTTTCGAATAATGCACATTTGTGCAAAGACCTTTGCTGCATTGACTCATTGTGAGCTTGTAGATCAGCTGTCTTTTTGGCGTGCAAAAACCCAGAACCCTTTAGCAAGTGGAGAAAGAAAAAAAAAAATTCTGGCATGGACGGTGATGTAAATAGGTTTTCAATGTAATGAGTCCCGGGATGCAGGGGAGGGTCCCGCTTAGAGACGTTAGGAGTCATAGTTTGTCACTTTTACAAATCGCAGCAATTATCTCCCGTTTCATTATGGTTAAAATGTGTTTATATTCATGTAGAAATGTAGGCCTATCTGAAAGAACTGAACGTGCCGGATTGATATTACCGTATGCTGTTTGCACTAGTGCAGGGGTTTTCAACAGGTGATCCGGGGACCACCAGTGGTCCCTGAGAGGGTTCCAGGTGGTCCCCAGCTAAGTTGGTTAACCAGATGTAACTCTTGAGGACGTAAAAATGAACCCAAATGGACCCTTGCGGGTCCATTTGGTTTCATTTTTACACTCAAGAGTTAAAATATTCATCATCTGGAATTAGCTCCAAGTCTACACAACTAAAAGATGGACAAAAGCAAAAGAAATCTTTAGTTTTGGGGTCTGTGGGGCTAAAATGTTCTCAAATGGTGGTCCGTGGCTCAAATGCTGAATAAATGGTGGGCCCTGGTATCAAAAAGGTTGAAAACCACTGCACTAGTGGGTCCCTGTGTTTGGATGCAGCGGATCTAACATCACTGCATAAGCATTTATTGTATTTCTTTTCCCCTATAGTGAATGCTGCATTTGTGATTTCTAGAAAGGGGCACTTGTTTGAGACTGGGTAAAACAGTTCAGCACAGTTCAGTTCAGTATAGCACAGTGTTGCCAATTTGATGCATTTGTCTCTATATTTAGCCTTTTTTTCCAAACCACCCTTGCTCCAAAATTTGTGAAAAACTCCTGGCAGAAAATGTATTTTTTTAGGCTTTTTTTTTGCTGGTTAGTTGGGGCAAGATTGGTTGACAGGCGCTATGATGGAGTCCTCCTTCCTTCCTAGAAAGGACTATTGGTAACCAAATGGACCCTTATGGATCCGTAAGTTAAATTATATTTAAACATCTGAATCTACACCTTTAGAAAATGTAGAAGAATTGCTATTTTGACCAACATTTTGCCAGTTTATCCCTCTGAGAGACTAAACTCAACAACAAACGGTGGTCCTCCGTGGCTAAAATGCAGAATAAATAGTGGGTCCTGGCTTGAAAATGGTTGAAAACCACTGCTTTTAGCACATTCTAGTGCATTTTGGAAGTGCCACTATAGTGCATTTTTGGATTTTGGCAGTTGGCGACCCTGGTCTAGCGAGGGTGTTGCTGACTGCTGCTCTGTGTGCATGTTGATGAATGTGGAGGCCTGACGGCTCAATGTGCTTACCTAATGGGAGCTGCTCTCCTGTCACATTGCAGCTCTCTCTCTCCCTCCCTCCCTCTCACTCACTCACTCACTGCCTCGCCCCTCTATTTTCCGAAAGGTGGTAAAGAGGGGTTTTCGCTTGGCTAGGCAACCGGCAGCTTCCACCCTCCCATTTCTCAAAGGTTAATGGAGCTGCCTCATAACGGGCACTAATCACCAGGTAATCGCTTTCCCTCTGCTTGATATGTGGCTAAGGTCAGCCGCGGTGACCAGCAGCGTCAGCAGGAGCAGCACGGCGGCCATTTTGGTGGAGGTGTGGGAGTAGAGGAGGGGTAGGTGGTTGGTTGGTTGGGGGGAGTAGGGTTCCTCCTCCTCCTTCCTGCTTAGAGCCTGAAGATGGTCGCCACACTTTTTTTTAAGCACTAGATTGAGAAAGGCTTGCGGTGTGAGTGTGAGGTGTAATGTTATGGTTGTCTCTTGCAACGGCCAAAAAAAGTGCTTGAGTTTGTCTTTTTTTTTTTTCTTCCCCCTAAGGTGCGTTTATAGCCCTGAGCGGTTAGCTAACATCTACAGCACAGAATAGATTAGATTGAGTGACTAAGTGACTGGTTGTTTTTGTTCCTCTCTCTCTCTCCCTCTCTCTCTCTCCACTCCTCCTTTCTATCAGCCTGCTTGGAACCCTGGCACGTTGCCCAGCGCATTTGACACTCCTTTTTAAAGTGTGTGTGTCTGTGCGTGCACGATGCTCTGGATAAGAGCCCTAACTAAATGTTTCAAAATGTAAAATGAGAGCGAACATGCTGCCTCCAGTTAAGTTCAAGTTCTTTTTTTTCGTGTCAGTGTTTATCATTACCTTGGTGTTTCTCTCTAAACTACTACCACATGATGGACACTCAGTGAGAAAGATGGAGGCAGACAAAGCCATCAAAGACCAAAGACCTTTTTTTTTTAGTTCTTTGATGTCAGCCAGCCACTGTGAGATGGCCTCTATAGTCGGCAGGGTTTGGGATTCCTTTTTTTTTTTTTTTTTTTTGGAAAGTATTCATTTTTCCGTGAACAAACAATAAGACACACAAAGGACAAATAAGTAGACATCACAGGGATTGGGGATTTCAGCACCGGTTTCAAGTTTGTGGTGTCGTCAGACGTGACAGATCCAGACTGATTGTGAGTGTGTGTCTGTGTCTGTGTGTGTCTGTGTGTGTCTGTGTGTGTGTATGTGTGCACGCTTGTTACGAGGGCACACAGTACACACACACACACACACACACACACACACACACACACACACACGCATTGCATGACAGCACTGTGGTATGTAAGCCGAAGCAGGAAAAAAAAGTCCTAGATGGATTGTGTCATAATAGTTCTTGTTGCCTCAAGCCCTGTCGTCTAGCCTCACAGTGCCGAGCAGCAGTGGAGCTTATAACCGCTCTGCTTCCCAAACCAGCTAAATGTTTACT
Source organism: Benthosema pterotum (assembly GCA_039105355.1). Taxonomy (NCBI): domain Eukaryota; kingdom Metazoa; phylum Chordata; class Actinopteri; order Myctophiformes; family Myctophidae; genus Benthosema; species Benthosema pterotum. The sequence goes on along the minus strand of CM076968.1, from coordinate 20,605,613 downwards.
ACAGTCCTGTACAAGTGGATTCATTCTGAATCTTCCTGTGCCTTTTTTACCCCCCCATTCATCTGCAACCAATAGAACGGCAGATGTGAGCGGTGTTTTATGCGCTGTAGTAGATAACTGACTGTAGGTCAGCCTGTGTGTGTGTACACTTTGCATCACCGTTTTAAAAATAACCCAGACAGATAGAGCTCGTGTGTGTGTGTGTGTGTGTGTGTGTGTGTGTGTGTGTGTGTGTGTGTGTGTGTGTGTGTGTGTGTGTGTGTGTGTGTGTGTGTGTGTGTGTGTGTGTGTGTGTGTGTGTGTGTGGGGGGGGGGGGGGCGGTCATGTCGCCTACTGCCGCTGTGGAAAATCCTGCAGCCCTCTATTGAAAAGCTTGCAAAATCAATGTGGCTGTTCATACATGGATCTAATCCCCAGATTTACTAGCGTTTAATCTGCGGTTATGGCAGGCCCTCTGATGGCTCTAATGCCATCAAACAGATGTCCCTGCTTAGCCCCGGCCAGGTTGGACCGCACCTGGTGACACAGCGGAGTGACCCCCGGGTGGCTCTAGGTGGAGCCGACTGCACTTTACAACGGCTTTTTGTTCCAACCGTATCCTAGACTTTTAAATGGTGGGGGCAGGGGCGGATTGGCCATCTGGAGTACAGGGAGTTTTCCCGGTGGCCTGCGCCACCTAGTGGCCTGGACAGGTTTTTTTTTAAGTCCAGGGCAGGCCACTAGGGCACCAGGCCCAGGCCAGGCAAACTAGTGTTTCTATCCTTCAAAAAAGAAAAGGTGTCCTACACCAGAGCCTTCAAGTAGGAGAGATCTTCTAGTTGGGTAGACTAAGATGGGCTAATTCACATGAATGTTTTAACTCTTGAGGGTGTAAAAATGAAACCAAATGGACCCGCAAGGGTCCATTTGGTTTCATCTTTACACTCTCAAAGAGTTACAATTTTGCCTTTGCCTGGCAAAGGCAAAATTGTCCCGGTGGGAAAATATGTGCCAATCCGCCCCTGGGTGGTGGAGTCTACCGCTCACAATCTGTGTTCAATCATGCAAGCCTACGGGCACTCATAGCACAAGAGGCAACTTTTTTTTTAACCGTTTGGGACGCAGTGTGTGCAACTCACTAATACATATTTAATAATGTATCATTTTGAATTATTACAGTCGTGGTTGTGGTTGTGGGTGGGAGAAGGGGATTATGTGTTGTTTCCACTGAAACGCAAAACCCAAACTAAAATGCTACCCCCCCTCCAGCATGTCCTCTTTACTGTTCAGTGCCAATCCTGGCACTAGTGCTGCGTGGACTGAAACCCGACTTTTTAACTTTGTACGACGTGCATGTGGGGTTGTTTTACCCATTTCCAAACCTAATATGAGTCGTTTTCAACTTCAAAGCGCTGGCTCTCCCTTCAGGAGGTGCTACGGTAGCAGACACCGAGGCTACGGTTACGTGTTTTGTACTACTAACATCTCTCAAAACTCCTAGAAAATGGTTCTGTTGTCAGCGTTATTGTGCTGAGCCCTTCTGAATTAATGAATATATACCAGCTTTAATTAAAGAGTAATGTTTTCTTTTTGCGCTTGCCAAGAATGTGAGGATAGATACAGTATATACCGGTACGTTTCTTCTGCCACTATGTTGACTCAAATTAAAGTCAACATGCACTACACAGAGCTACATAATGGGATGTTCCGCAAAGATAAAGGTCAATAGGCCATATATACGTGTTTTGTTTTTTTTTTTTCAAGTGGCAGAAAGTAAAGAATACTAATGGTGTTTTACTGCTAATAGTGTTCAGAGAGGTTATGTTTATCACTGCGTGCACATACTCCTATGGGCTGAGGGTGGCAACACCCGTCAGCCAGGGACTGTTAAAACCTCATATACAGGTGCTGGTCAACGAATTAGAATAATTTAAAATAGTGCAACCTTAAAATCTTTGAATGCATTTCTTGTGCAGAAAGCAAATCAGGTGTTCACCGCACCTGTCCTACTTGTTAGAGTAATCACAGAACTGTTACCTGTAAAAAAATTTGCTCAGCTGAGCTTTCCAAAAGGCCCATTTAGGCCATTTAACTGTGACACTGTTGTTTCATTGAATTAGAATAATGGAGAAACCGTTTCATTGAATTAGAATATTTTTTATTATAATTAGAATCATCACTTTCTCAGTATTTTGTGGCTGCCCGCTTGGCTTGTATGACTGCCTGAAGTCTCCGTGCAGGGGTTGACACTAAGGTCTCCGAGGCACTTGCCCATCGGGCAAGTGCAAATCAGGTTCTACGTGCCCTCAGGTCATGGTCACTTGCCCCCCCAAAAATATATTGTAAATTTTGCTTTTAAGTTTACTTCCTACTTGGGTGCTTTCAACAGGTGGTCCGGGGGCCACCAGTGGTCCCTGAGAGGGTTCCAGATGGTCCCCAGCTAAGTTGGTTAACCAGATGTAACTCTTGAGAGCGTAAAAATGAAACCAAATGGACCCTTGCGGGTCCATTTGGTTTCATTTTTACGCTCTCAAGAGTTAAAATTCATCATCTTAATTAGCCCATAGTGGTCACAGACCCAGTGGTCCCTGACCCCAGCATGAGAGTTTGGAACCAAATGGACCTGGGAGAGAGATAGGTAGAGATAGCTAGAAAGCAGGGAAAGACACAGAGGCAGAGTGCAATGACTGCCTTCAAGACAAATTTATCTTGTGTTGTGTTATAGTGCACGAAGTTGCACACTTGCCCGATCGGGCAACCAGGTAGCAGTCTTCACTTGCCCCACCATTTTTTTTACTTGCCCCGGGCAAGCGGGCAAGTGTTAGTGTCAAGCCCTGTCCGTGGCATCGATTTGAAGAACTAGCTATCTCTACCTATCTCTCTCCCAGGTCCATTTGGTTCCAAACTCTCATTTTGCTGGGGTCAGGGACCACTGGGTCTGTGACCACTATGGGCTAATTAAGGTGATGAATTAAAAATGAAACCAAATGCACCCGCAAGGGTCCATTTGGTTTAATTTTTACGCTCTCAAGAGTTACATGTGGTTAACCAACGTAGCTGGGGACCACCTGGATCCCTCTCAGGGACCACTGGTGGTCCCTGGACCACCTGTTGAAAGCACCCAAGTAGGAAGTAAACTTAAAAGCAAAATTTACAATATATTTTTGGGGGGTCAAGTGACCATGACCTGAGGACAAGTAGAACCTGATTTGCACTTGCCCGATGGGCAAGTGCCTTGGAGACCTTAGTGTCAACCCCTGCACGGAGACTTCAGGCAGTCATACAAGCCAAGGGGGCAGCCACAAAATACTGAGAAAATGATGATTCTAATTATAATAAAAAATATTCTAATTCAATGAAACGGTTTCTCCATTATTCTAATTCAATGAAACAACAGTGTCACAGTTAAATGGCCTAAATGGGCCTTTTGGAAAGCTCAGCTGAGCAAATTTTTTTTACAGGTAACAGTTCTGTGATTACTCTAACAAGTAGGACAGGTGCGGTGAACACCTGATTTGCTTTCTGCACAAGAAATGCATTCAAAGATTTTAAGGTTGCACTATTTCAAATTATTCTAATTCGTTGACCAGCACCTGTACACAGACAAAGGAGCCTGTGTATATCTTGATAAGTCCTGATAAGGAGTGTCGGGAACGGGAATACATGAAGGCTCAACTCAAATAATACTCATCAGAATTGTCGCGACATTGAAGGATCAGAAAACTGAGCTCTCGGGAGCGCTTGTGCAGCCTGAAAGAGGAACAAAAGAGTGTACAAATGTGAACCCTAGCGGGTCCATTCGGTTCCATTTGTACACTCCTAAAAAAAAGGTCCTAAAAGAAAAATCATTAACATGGTGAAACACAACTTGACGATTTAGCCGCCATTGGACTGAATCGGTACTCTCGTCCCAAGTGTGTAGATCCTAACCAGTGTTAGGGGGCACAAAACCTTGCTCAAAATAAGGCTCTGTAAGCGAATAGAGGGGTGGACGGATTCGCTGCGGAAACATGTGATTCTATGGAGATTTCATGGCTCACTCGCATCGCTAGCAGTGTAGATGAGCTGTTATGTGGGAGGAGTGGGATCCAAGGGTCTATGGAACACAACAAAAAAGCTGATATTTTGTCCCAGTATATAGAAATATATATTTCACCAAAATGGTTGCTAGTGTTAGCAACTTGGCACTCATGGATGGGAACTGATTAAGTAGAATTAAGCAATGCTAATTCTAGCAATGTTTTCATCGGAAATACCTTTTTTCTTTAGATGACTCGCATCCACTTTTATTGGTTTGTTTATGGCTGGTTGAAATGTAGTGCATACCATAAAACTGCCCCAAAAGTTAAAATTCTGAACTAAAATGAATATTTATGGACCCAAATATCGGGGCCTGCAGGAATGCACACAAACACACACACAGGCGCAGTCACGCACTTACACACACATACACACACGCACAGCACCCACAGAACTATGACTGCAGTATGCAAAAAATGCTTATGTTTACAGTGTAGAAGATTCACAATGTACCTTGTGTTGTGTTGTGTTTTGGGGTGTTAAAGTCACCTCCTGGTATCTCTCACTATGTGAATGGCAGATGTACATGTCGGTGTTATTGAACAGGTGCTGCGAGGCAGTCGTGATATTTTTATTTCCGAGCTGTTGTCGACTTGTCGAGGAGGTGGTGAGGAGAAGGCTCACGGGGATGATGGTGGGGGCGGTGCTGGGCTGCTGATGGCATGTGTTCCTGTGTGTGTGTCTGTCTGTGTGTGTGTGTGTGAGAGACTCCATAATGTTTTCTTTTAAGAGTGCGTCTTTCTATAGCCAATAGAACGGGCGTGTGAAGTGTGTGTACACATATACGCGCGCACACACACACACACACACACACACACACACACACACACACACACACACACACACACACACACACACACACACACACACACACACCCCTTACCTATGGTTGTGTGTGTGTTTGGAGTGCTACAGCGGATTGAAAAGTGAATGGGAGCCTTGGAAATAAACCCCACCACAATGTCCCCATAGAGCACGTCAAACTGCACTATGAATGGCATTATAGTTTTCTTTCTCCCTTTTTTATTTATTTATTTTACAGGTTCAGCGTCTTGTATTCATTCAGTCACATTTGTATTTTGAGGTGATGCCAAAAGCGGCTCCTTTTTTTCTCTTCATCACCTCCATTTTCACCCATGCTTTAGACCTCCGCTGTCGAGCTGTTATCACCTTATTTGTTCCATTTACACATCATTCATGTTTTTTTCTTTCTTTCTTTTTTCTTCTCTCCCCTGTCTGTCTGTCTGTGTGTGTGTGTGTGTGTGTGTGTGTGCGTGTGCGTGCGTATGTGCGTGCGTGTGTCCCCCTTTTTTCCCTCCATTTTTTTCTCCCCCTCCTCTTCCAGAGTATCGGTTGTGTCAGTCGTCCTCGTTGAGAGGCACACAGGCAGTGTGGCAGTGGAGAGCTAGGAGGTGAATGCAGTCAAGGTTAGTCAACAATGCTGAAGCGACAGCGACGACAACGTCGGCTAATGCAGCCCTTTTCCCTTTTCTGCTCGCACCTGTACCACCGCTGTCTCGACCCTAACCCCCCTGTCCCCCTGCTCTGCACTGCGGACCGACCCCCATGCCACTGCCCCCTCCTAACCCCCTCAGCATGCCTCCCCTTACTTGTCAGCCCCTTTATTCAACTGTCTTTCTTGCATACTTGCCCTCCCACTGTGTGAGGGGTTGGGGGCTGGGGCAGGGGTGTAGTGGAGGGGGGACGCGGGGGCAAATACAGGCCTACGTTTTTGTCTTGTCATTTACTTTTATGGATACAATTAGGCATTGTAAACAATCTTTCTCAATATGCTATACTTGTTTTATGCATGCACGTGGCTAAAAGGGGAATTTCACTCTTTTTCGATATTTTACTATGTCATTAATATACCTATAGATGTTGTGTGGACATGATAAAAAAAGTTCCCCTCATTCTGTGTTTCCTAGAAATGGAGGTCTGAAAAAAATCATTAGCATGGTGAAATACATCTTGATGACACATCAAGATGTGTTTCACCATGTTAATGAGTTTCCTTTTTTCTGAGACCCGCTAGGGTTCGCATTTGTACACTCTTAGAAAAAAAAAATGAAAATGGGTCCCCACCCATTCCCCACCCATTTAAGAGGCGTCCCCCCCACTTCCAAAAGTCCCGCTACAACACTGGGTTGGCGGGGGGGGGTTACATTGCATACTTCCCTGTACATCCCTGTTCACTCACCCCCTTTCCAACTGCGTGTTCTTCTCGCAAACCGAACCCACCTCCCCCGGGTTCCTCCCCCCAGCCCCGGAAACCTAAAGAATTTTGCCCCTGTATACCTGTGGGTTAACCTGACCTCAGTCTGAATTGTCGTTTTAACGTTTCACTTCATTATTCAGACTGAAGACCTTCTCCCACCACAGCAGTTTCTGTCATAGCGTCATTCTTCATCGCGAGTTGTTAATTGGGAAAGCAGACGACCTTGTTGTCATTAATGTGGCTGATGTGCTAGCTTGTTTCCTAACCAAACAAACGCAGCCGACGGGCGTTACTAGCATGTGAACAAAAGCAGTGAAATATCTCTGATTATTAAAAAAAACACACTTCTTTAAAGAAGCATTGGAGGAGGACCCGACACGGTTGAGTGACAGGGCTGTCAGCCAATCAGCTGCTGTAGCATAGGATTGGATTTTGGATTGGATTTTGGATTTGGATTGGAGTTGGATTTTCAGCTAATACTAACAACACCGGAGGGAGGGAGGCACCAGTCCTTGAATCACAGGGGGAAAAAAATAAGGTAGTGTTTTTCTACAGTGGCGATTCAGGGCTGGAGCCAGGCTACCTGTGTGTGTGTATGGTGTAAAGAATTAGCAATCTTTCGATATCTGTCTTGTAGTATCGACAGTTATCGTCGCTACGTTTTTTACACCAATACCCCTCCTCTCCCCTCAAAACACACGGCGAACACTCACCGAACCACAGGTCTCCCACACCACACCACCCCCACCCCCACCCCACCCTCCCAACGTTTTCCATTCCTGACCCAACGGCTCTGTGCGTGTTTGTAATTCATGCTGAAAAGCGTGAGAAAATGTGATTACTGTTTTTGCCATTTCCGTAGCCTCTCTCTCTCTCTCTCTCTCTCCCCAGCCGTTTACAAAGAGGTGCGTCGTGTCAGAGAAGGGAGGTGTAGGGGTGGGTGGGGTGGGGAGTGTGTCCACGGCTGCCGCAGTGTGAATCCGGTGCTGATACGGAGGGGGTGGATGGGTGGGTGAGTGAGTGGGGGGGTGCTGCAGTTCAAAGCCAGCTAGCAGGTTACTTAATTAGTTTGGTAATTGGCTTGCCGCGGCCTCCGTGCATCCCTGCCCTCCTGCTGCGGATATGCACAGGAATAGATGAGCTATTGGGCGTGTAGCTCTCTCTCTCTTCTTCCTCTCTTCCTTCCATCCGTCCGTCCGTCCTTCCTTCCCTCGCTCCTGCCATCCCATCCGCCCTATCCATCCTTCCATCCTTTCCTCCCCCTGCCATGATGTAAGTTATTGAGCTAGTGCCGCGCCACGCCTCCTCAATCCATTCACCAGCGTGACCACAAAGACAGTCATTTAGCTGTACGATACGCTTCCACTCTGCTCAGTATCAACTATCAAAAGGTGTTTCAGTATCTCCCACGCACTGCGCTCTCTCTCTCTCTCAATTCTTCACTCCGTATCTCCATTTCCCTACTGCGATCTATCTTGCACGCACACACACACACGCACCTATCTATTATTAGATATAGATGTGTTATGCATTAGGCAGAATACATGCATCCAAACAAGCTATTTGTGAATTCTTCCACCCCTCCATCTGCCACCTCTTGAGTACACTCAATTCTCCCCGCATCCCACAACAATGCGACGACACACACACACACACACGCACACACACACACACACACACACTGCCTCCTCCCGTTTTTCATGAATGTTGACAATGCACATAAAGCAGTAGTCTCTCCTGACTGAGCTATTAAAGTAATCATAGATGACAGGTGACAACAACCATATTATTACCACATTGTAATACATTATCTCTTGGTGGGGAGGAGACGAGACTGACGTTAAAGTGATAGGCTGACTTGACTTGTCTTTATTTTTTTGTAATGCATGCACTGTCATGCGTTGGAACGATTCTCTTGCTGAGACCCAGCGCTGAGCACACCGATAAAAAAAATATATATATATATATCAAGCAAAAACCTGTGTTGTGCACCATTGATGCTGCATTATTTATTGCTTTGTTTGTTTACATCAAAGCCCCGCTTTGTTCATTGCTGCAATATCTAACCGGATCTGCATTTTCCCCAGGATAATGATATATCTAACCACCACCTGCCTATCTATTCCCCATTAACCCTTTCTCTACTGTGTGCGTTCTGGTGTTCTAAGCACAATTGAAAAATATCAGACCTACAAGCTCATAGCGCGCCACCGAGTGGCGCACTATGAGCTTGTAGGTTTGATATTTTTTGATCAATCATTAAAATGTGACACAAAGTCTTTGAATGTATTCTTTCGGAAGCAACTCAAATCTCTGCTTCTGGGGAGTCCCTAGAACGACTGTTTTCAGATGGGGGTCCGCAGCCAAATATAGATAATTCTGGCCCCTGGCATGAAATATGTTGAGCATCACAGACACAGCAACATAGAAAAAAAATCTAGTGTCAGAAACTAGAATCCTGTGTCAGAAACTAAAATCTAGCATCAGAAACTAGAATCTCATGTCAGAAAACTGGAATCTAGCGACAAGAACTAGAATCTAGCGACAAGAACTAGAATCTAGCGACAAGAACTAGAATCTAGCGACAAGAACTAGAATCTAGCGACAAGAACTAGAATCTAGCGACAAGAACTAGAATCTAGCGACAACAACTAGAATCTAGCAACAAGAACTAGAATCTAGCGTCGGAGAAATATAATCTACCGCCGAAAAACAAGTAGCGCCAGCAACTAGAATGTAGTGTCAGAAATTAGAATCTCATGTCAGAACTGTAGAATCTAGTCGGGACGCAATGGCTTAATTTCCAGTTTGTATCTTCAAAAACAAAAAGAGTGCATGTATAAATGGTTAGGATGCTTTCTAGTAAACGTCAGATATCTTTTAGATGCAAGGCCTGCTGCCAAGCGTTTTATCTACTCCCTCAGCAGCAGCAGTGAATGATTCTGTTCTGAGAGCTGCTGGAGGTTGGAAGGCCAAAGCACAGCTAAGTGGCTCCTCTTGACCTCCACACTGATCTCAGAACTGTCCGAATCTCATTGTTGATCCGCTTGCTTTGCCTATTAAATCGCTCAGATCTAATGTGCCCAGTTTGAACACCACACACCTCTCTGAGGAGCTTTTTGCCCCCCTCTCTCTCTCCCTCCCTCCCTCAAATTCGGGGCATTCAGGGATTCCCCCGTAATAGTTATTTTTCTGCTGTCTTGGCACAGAATAAAAAAGAAAAACAAACAGCAATATGAATCAGAGATGAAACCCCTCTCTGTAGACATTTGCAGCAGCACTTAGTTCAAATAAATTCCAGCATCTTGTTTCTCTGGCTTCTTCCAATAGACGTGCTTATCCCCAGTTATCACCATCTATCGGTAAACTAGATGGCTGAATCATTAGCTTTACACACTGAGAGCAGTGGAGCGCGACCGGAGGAGAATAATTGATTCCCTTCTTAGACATATTTGCGGTGAAGATCCAGATCCCGCCCTCCCAACACGAAGCTATCGAGCACCGCTCTGTATCCTATACGGTACGTCTTAATTCACTGGGTGTAAAAGGAGTCAAAAGGGTTGTTTAAATGCACATGGCTCATTCAAGGTTCAAGGGTTCAAGGTTCTTTATTTGTCACGCCAGTGTATGTCCGGGCATATACAGGGATGAAATAACGTTTCCATTGTTCCCCAGTGCAATAAGACAAAGACAGTGCAATAAGAAAAAGGACAAATACAAACAATACAAGAAACAGTAAGTGACGTAGTGCAACAGACTAGAGCAGTAAAGTGCAACTGTAACAGCATAAAGTGGGGTGAAGGTGCTAAGCTACAACCAGGTATAATTATAAAGTGGCAAGTAGTGAAGGTTAAACAGACAGCTAGACAGGAACTAGACATATATATGCTACAACTAAACTATAGACTAAACATACTACAACTAAGCAGCTTTCCTTTTGCACGGCAACAGTGTGTGGGCCTGTCATGGCGCTCTCTGTCCATGGGGTGGCAGTCTGTGGAGGTGAGGCAAGCCCCCATGTGCCTCTTTGTGAAATAGAGCAGCAGACACTGTGGCTATCTGTGTAGATTAGCATGGGGGGGGGGGGCAGTAACCGCACAGGAATCACACACCCCAACTGACACTCGTCCCCCTCCACACCACCACCACCACCCTCCTCCTTTTTCCTGGATCCGTATAGCTTGTGAAACCCATCTGCAAAGCACGGACAGTTTTCTCTCTTATGACCACCAATGGCTTTTAAATGTGTATACCATACCACTCTCACTCTGCTGGAATGGGATTTTTTTTTTTTTTTTTTTTACTAATTGGATCCAGAGCGTTGTGTCAAACACATGCCATGTTTATTTTTGTTTCTCTGTCTTTGTTCACAAAAGGATCTGGCTGAAATGTAAACTTCCTCCTTTTTGCATCAGAGTGCTCTCTCTCTCTCTCTCTCTCTCTCTCTCTCTCTCTCTCTCTCTCTCTCTCTCTCTCTCACCCTGTTGGAACTCTTACGGTCCCATTTCCTCGGTGTGTTCACTAACGTAGCAGTCTCTGAACTGCCCTTTTTATTCCGATGAATGTGGTCCTGTTTTTGCCCAGAGAGAACCCAGACAGGCATGGGACAAGTCCATGTGAGTTGCTTCTAAGAATGTCTGTGGCAAACCGGGGCTCAGTGAAATGGCACCTTGCGGTACTCGTATGTATGTGTGTGTTCCGTCCGCCATGTAACGTACGCGTTCGCAACCAGGCGCACCGCTTGTGTATTGATTTAGAGCGGTGGTTTTCAACCAGTGGTTCGGGGACCACCAGTGGTCCTTGAGAGGGTTCCAGGGTGGTTATAACCAGATGTAACTCTTGAGAGTGTAAAAATGAAACCAAATGGACCCTTGCGGGTCAATTTGGTTTCATTTTTACGCTCTCAAGAGTTAAAAATTCATCTTAATTAGCCCAATTCTACACAACTGGAAGATTAATGGTAATTTTGGTCTCTATGTTTTTGCCTGTTTTGTTTCAGCCTGGTATTGTGGGCAATACCAATCTTTAGTTTTTGGGTCTGTACAGCTAAAATGTCCTCAAAAGGTGGTCTGTGGCCCTGGTATCAAAAGGGTTAAAAAGCGACTGATTTAGAGCCTTATTCCTATGCTGGTGTGCAATTTGTCCAGTCTGTTTGTTCACATAAACAAACTGTGCTCGTGTGTATATATATACACCCCTTAGGAGGGTATAACCTGCTCTGACTGCAGCAGTATTGAACTACATCGAGAGCATGGTGTAACGCTTTATTCGTGTACATCAAAGTTCACAACTGTGCAATGGAAGCTCTTGTGTTTCTCTCTCTCTTTTCCCAGAAAGAATAAAACATTTGATCAGTTTGATTACCACAGGTGGCTGCCACCTCCCATCTGGAATGCTGATTGCCTTGTTCGCATTTCTTTATATGCAATAGTTTTTACCAAACGGCTGCTGCAAACAAGTTTGACTCTCCTGAGTTTGTGTAGCTTGGCAGAGAGAATAAACATATGTAGCCTTACAAGTGTCTGGGTTTTTCGAGAGCATTGCGGAGGCTGCCAAATGTGACTCTGAATAGCTGTGTAAACAAGATGGCTATGTGAGGCCGGGCTTTTTTTTTACTGATTGCCTAAAGTAAAATACCATTCCTTTTGGCTTCCTTCGCATTTTAACAACTGTGTTAATGATAGCAAATAAAGCTTTGCTAGGTAGCACCCTAATTAGTAGCTCCTGAATAGGCCTGTTTTTGTGCCTTTGTCTGACTGGAGTTTTTCTCCAAAGGGCAGGGGCGGATGTAACATGTCCCGTTTGGGAGGGGGGGCAAGAGAACATGTTGGAGGGGCAAGAGAAAATGGTATGGGGGCGGCTTCATCGCCCGTGTCACTTCACGCCACGGGCGATGAAGTCACACCCATACCATTTTCGGTTACAGCACTTTTATTAGTCAAGTAAAGCATCAATAATAAGTTGTTGTTGAAGTTGCAACAGACACGCAGCATGCATAAAGCTAAAGGTCTGACTCAGAGTTTTCTGTTTTCAATGATGAAATGCTGTTGGTTTTGTGGTGCCAAAATTGTATCTTGGGTTGTTTGCATGGCATCGTGTTTGGGGGGGCAGACTGGGTATTTAGGGGGTCATTGCCCCCCCATGCCCATGCCTAGATCCGCCCCTGCCAAAGGGTGTCCTGATCCTCCCCCAGTTAGCCTCTTGTCACCTTGACATGCTTGCGATTTGTTTGCTTGCAATACAGAAGGGTGTATAAAACCCTGTTCTACGTGGGTTTTGCTCCTCCTCATATCGATGTAGTGTGACTTCCATCGCACTCCAGCTAAAATGGCCGCTCCGCTCCTTATGCCATACTTCATATCCACAAGCATGCAGTTAGCCATATTTAGTGGAGTAATTTCCCCCCCTGAATTACTTTGTTGGGGAGATAGAAGAGGGTGGTTTCATTGCTTTTTCTCCTCAATAGCCTTTAGGCCCCAAAGTCTGTGTTTTAATTAGTTGTGTAAGAAGGCCTTATTGTCCCATTGGATTCTCTGTACTGGTAAAGTGCTCTCCTAAGATACCGTGAAGGCTAAAAAGGCAGTGAGTGATTTGAAATCAGTCTCTTTTTTTTCCTCTTCTGCCTGCCAAGATTGAAAGGGGGTTGGGGGGGGGGCTATCAGCACATGCCGTCTGTCTAAGAGGAACAGTAAATTCGAGCTGCAGTCTTTTGTTCTTTATGGGTATAGGACCCCCATGGCAAAGAGAGAGAGAGTGAGAGTCATTGTTTTAAAACCCCATCGATTATATCCGGAAATACACCGGTCTTTGTTCTCTCTCTCTCTCTGAGATGTTATGTTTCAAAATATCAAGAAAAGGGGCAGGTCTGCATGTTTAGTTTAACACACGTGTTGTTGGTGTTCTACCTTCTGTCCGATAATGTCTAGCCCAGAGGGGAATTAACGTGTTACACTGTTGAAATTTAGTCGTGTCGGAGGAAAGTTGAGCCTTTGAACCACCCCAAAACACGCACACACACACGCATGCACACCCCCTTCTCCTTCTTCTTGCTTTACAAGACTTTTTCTTCTCTCTCAATTTCGCTTTCCTTCAACTTGTGTGCTCATCCCTGGTGAAATGTATTAAATGAAGTTACTAGATATGAGTGCTTAAGAGGCCAGGGCCTCTGAGTCTTGCCAAGTCTCTCAGAAGCTTGGCTCACTCATCCATGTCACCTTTTTCTGTTGTTTCAGCTACTGGCTGACTTATTTGTATTACCGAGCACAACCCCCCTCCTCTCTCTCTCTCTCTCTCTCTCTGCTTGCTGCCTCTGAGCAGCTTGTTTTTCCTCCAGTGTGGCTAATCAGGCTAAAGCAAACAGTGTGTGTCAGCCGCTGCTTTTGTTAAGTATTCATATTTAATGAGCCTAAGTGACTACAGCCTTCCGACAACAAAACCCTAAATGTAACCGTCAGAACACAAGGCCGCCGGACGAGCAACGTTTGATTTGCGTAGCTTGATATTTGGCCCACGCAAATGGTAATTGTTTTGAGATGAGAGAGAAAGAGATGGATTTCTCAAATTGATAGCTTGCTGCTGATTTATTTCCCCCTCCCATTTCCTCAAGTCACTTTCTATTTCGGTTCGTACCTACAAGGAGGTCCCAACCTCCTTTTTAATACCTTTAGGAAATAGAACTTAAGGTGTCATTTCTCTCCCCAGAGCAAAGTATGGTTCTGTTACATTTCATTTCCTCTGAGTTCAGAGCGAGGGAGAGAGTGAGAGAGGGGGGGTAACCTTTTTTTCATGGGATTGAAGGCACTGTAGCTATGGAAAAAGGGGTGCTTGGGGAAAAAGGTATTGTGTGATGGGACGTTTGAATGCTGAGCAGAAATTGAATAGACACAGTCAGCTTCCCAGATACATGCTTAGGCCTGTAGAATGTGGAGTGCTTTGCTTGTAACTGCACCGGTTGTCTCCTTTCATTATCGGTTAATGGTGCCCAACTTGACAGAGCCATGTGATAAACAGAGGAGCTGTGAAATCCTGGAGGTGGAGTTCTCGTCTGTCTGATAATGGGATCTCATCTTGCCGAGGAGGGAGAGCTTTTTTTTTGCCCCGGCAGCCGATTCAGCTTTACTCTGTTTTCTACCCTAAAGAGTGGGATTCTCTCATTTCACTTGCAGTCCTGGTTGTAAGCTTAAGTCCCACAGTACCTACCCAAAGTGGCTCGCTTTTCACTAGCTTCCTGTGTGCCTATATATTTTCCCCCTTCCCCTTTAACCCTAGCAGATCTACAAGCTCATAGCGTACCACCCGGTGGCACGCTATGAGCTTGTAGATCTGCTATTTTTGAAAAAATCTTGAAAATCTGGTGCAAATCTTTGAATATATTCTTCCAGAGTAAACATTTTAACTCAAACCTTTGCTTCTGGGTGATCCCTAGAACAACATGTTTTCAGATGGAGGTCCGCAGCCAAATGTAAATAATAATTTGGGAAGTCCTTGGCATGAAATATGTTGAGCATCATCACTGACACAGGAACATAGATTTTTCGGGGGAAAGAAATGAAATCTCCTGTCAGAATCTAGAATCTATACCAACAAAAACTAGAATCTAGTGTCAAAAACTAGAATCTAACGTCAGAAACTCGAATCGAGTGTTAGAGACTAGTCAGAAACTAGAACTAGATTCTAGTGTCATGACAAAATGGGCTAACATGTGAATACTCTTCCTGAATGGAACAGTGGGCATTGTTGAATAGCAAGATAGGATGGAAAAAAGTCTAGTTTATTTGTTTGTTCATATGTTACTACCAGACATCAAATGTATGGCATACGTCCACAATGTGTGTGACGAATTGATCTTAATCAGGGGAGTCACAGTGTGTATTTTTCTCCCGGCCGCATGAATCATTGATCTATTGTATGTTAGAGAGAGAAACGGAGAGAGGGAAGAGAGAGAAAGAGATGTGTGTGTGTGTGTGTAATGGGGTAGTTTGGCAGACGGCTGTGTGTGTGTAAATATCATAAACCTTGACACTGTGTAACGCATAGTACAAACTCTGATAAGGGACGAGCTGTGACTGGTGTGCGTGGTGTTAGGTTACCGTGTGGAGTTGGACTCCTGCGGGCAGTTGCCTTCAGTAGCCAGTAGAAGTGGTTTGCCAGCACTTGTGTCACAGGGGGCCAGACCCCTCCCTCCCTTCCTCTCTCCCCTCCACCACGCCATTGAAAGGAGATGGCCAACATGCTTTGTAGCACAATGAAGCACCCCCACATAACCACCCCTCAACTCGATTTCTATTGATCCCTTCCCTGCCTGTCTCCCCTAGCCCATGGTTGGCTTCAGTGCCAAAGAGCCCAATGTGCTGGCTATTTGCTTTGGTTAATTGGATTCTGACAGGGATCCAATATCATGTTTTAGACAATGAAAATGTGTCAAGCTACTTGCTTAACGGGGAATGAAAATTGTTCTATTAATTTAAACTTAATGTGGGGTGCCGTGGTCTTTGTTTTTTTTTTCGTGCTCCTCTGTATTATTGCGCAGGGAGGGTGTTGGGGGGGGAGGGGGGATTTGTCAGATTTTCCATTAAGTCTGAGAGGATTTAGATGAAGAGGAATGGAGCTGTATCTTTAATAATCAAAAATTACAAAGCGCTGAGCACTCAGACACTGAGCACAGGGATCAACATTTGATGATGATGTGTAGGCTAACGTTCGCCATTACATTCCACCCAAATGAACTTGCCAAATATTGCTAATGGACTATTCTGATTATTTCCCCCTGCTTGTTCCTGCCATTTTAATGGGCGGGGTGACTAATTAATTCATTATCTAAAAATGCAAATGAGCTCGACAAGGCTGAGCACGCAGCATTCAATTGCCTGCCTCTTCTGGTGCAGCGTTTATTTTTCTGAAGATTTAGTGTTTCGTCTTACAATGATTGACCAATTATTACCAACGGTCTGATTTATCTGGTAATACAATAAACATTACGTATTCATTATGCTAATATTGCTAAATGCGCATACTAGTACTGTATATATGGCTGTTTTGCTATAAATCCCACTATTGCTTTGACATGATGTCTTTGGTGTTTGTACGTGTGTTAATACGTAGATTAATCTTACTGCTGCAGTTTCTACAAACACCTCATTGCACTCACTCTCATGTGGTTTCCTTCAATGGTTTTCAACCATCTTGATGGTCCACTATTATATTTATTCTCTATTTCAGTTACCCATTTGGTTAAGGTTTAGTCTCACAGACACCCCCTCCCCCATTTTGTTTTGTCCACAATTCCATGCTGTGTTTAGGAGAGATAGCAGGAGAATATTGATCAAAAATAACAACTCTAAATGTTTTTGATTGTGTAGATTATTGAAATGTTAATTCACATGTTTAAACATCTGAATTACTAATTAGATGTTAGAAGAGTGTAAAAAATGACATTCTCAATAAGGACCTATGAGGATCAGTCTGGTTACCGACTCTCATCATTTAGAGTGGGGACCACCTGCAACACCCTTAAAGGGGAATTCCACCCATTTTCATTTTTTTCTGAGAGCGTACAAATGCAAACAAATTAACCCTAACAGGTTCATTTGGTTCCATTTGTATGCTCTCAGAAAAAAGAAGCGTCTAAAGAAATCCACGAACATGGTGATGAAAATACATCTTGATGATGTCATCAAGATGTTTCACCATGTAAGTGGCTCGTCTTCAGACCTCCATTTCTTGGGAACACAGAATGAAGGAACTTCTTTATCAAATCCACACAGCACCTTGAAGGTACATCAATGACATAGTAAAATATTGAAAATGGGTGGAGAGTTCCCCTTTTAAGGACCACTAGTGGTCCCCGGGCCGCTGGTTGAAAACCAAAGCCCTCGTGGGGTTAGTTTCCATCAATCAAGTAGAGTCCCACTCCATTGCCTAGCTCCCTTTGTCCCCGGCGATAATTTGAATCCAGTCCATGTTTTTGTTTCGATCGCTTTTTTGTGTGGTGGTGGTGTGTGTGTGTGTGTGTGTGTGTGTGTGGGGGGGGGGGGGGGGTAATTCTCCTTCACTAGTGTCTGGATAAAGAAAGAGTAGGTCAGCCATGTGGATGCGTCTGTTGAACAGCTGAAGGGGGGTTACATAGACGCATACAGGGAGTGATCGGGGCTGAACGTGGAGTGTGCGCATATGAGAGGAGAGGAGGGGGAGCCGAGAACGCGTGTGTGTGTGTGACTGTGTGTGTGAGAGAGAGAGCGTGTATGTGCGCGCGTGCGAGAGTGTGTGTGTGGAAAAAGGAAGCGGAGCTACAGTGCCTGTAAACGGGCGAACTCACTGATTTCCTATCCTTCCACAACTAGAGCGCCCGTGTGTGTGTGTGTGTGTGCCTGTGTGTGTGACTGTGTGTGTGTTATGTGTGGGTACCTTTTTCAATGTGGACTCTGATCGCGGGGGAGCAGCGACAACAACACTGCGAAATGGAATAATAGCAGCGTATGGACCGTAAACGTAACGCGTGTTTTTTTCGGATCGTAGAAGAAGAGTGCCTTCCTTCCTCGCTTGGTGATTTTGTTGCGATCAAGTAAAGTGAAACCCGTCTTTTGTTGAGAGCAAGTGCGTGTTGTCTCTCCGTACGAGCAGCGGCTTTTAATAAAAGGATAACGTGCCTGTGTGTGTATGTGTGTTTCGGATCGTCCCATTCAACCCCAGCGAGGTTTCTTTTTTGGATCCGGCCCAGGAGGACTCAGCCAGGACTTACTAAAAAGAAAGTTCCATGGGTCATTCCGGGCAACAAGGAGGATTGTTTTGAAGTTTTTTTTTGCAGTAGCAGCAGAGGTGATCGCTTTTTTTGGTGGATCTGTGTGAAAACACCAGCAGACTGGCGGGTGAGTAGTAGTTGAATACAAAAAAGGAAAGATTGAGAGGAGGAGGAGGGGTGAGGGCAGCAATGTGTGGGGGATATTAAGAGATGGAATGTCTGCAATGGAGATGATTAGAGCCGTTTTACTGTTTAAGCGAAACGCGTGATCGTTTAGACATACGGGGGTTTTCAACAGGTGGTCCGGGGACCACCGGTGGTCCCTGAGAAGATTCCAGAAGGTCCCCAGGCTAAATGATGGAAAGTTGGTTTAGCCAGATGTAACTCTTTGAGAGCGTGAAAACAAACCATTTGGTTTCGTGTTTACAGTCTCAAGAGTTAAAATATTCATCTGAATTAGCACCAAGTCTACACAACTAGAGAATGTAGAAGATTAATGGCCATTTTGATGTGCATGTTTGCCTGTTTAGTTTTCTCCGAAATTCAGCCTGGAATTGTGGACAAAGGCTATATAAATCTTTAGTTTGGGGATCTTTGGGGCTGAAATGCCATCGAATGGTGGTCCGTGGCTCAAATTCTGAATAAATAGTGGGCCCTGTTATGAAATAAAGGTTGAAACACACTGGTTTAGATAAAGGGGGGGATGGATGCATGGATCTACGCGTGGTCGGTGTGACCTCGAGTCAAGTGACATATTTTTTGGAGTGCTAAAGCTGGAAAGTTGTCTGCATTGTTGTAAAAACTTGTCTGGATCCGCTGAGCTGTCTCTCTATCTGCCCTGTGCAGTGTCAGTGTGTGTACTGTACAGCAACAGAGCCCCCCAGCAGCAAGTGTCCTGACTAAAGAATGCTCATTTGTTGGAGCTGACGGCGAGAAGAACTGAAGAATAATGAACCTGTGTGTGAACGAGATTGTATGGGGGCTTTTAAACGCCACGTTTTGTCGCATTGCAAAGCCACTATCAGTTCGATTCAAATTCAGAGGAGCTTTATTGACAGCGGAAAACAAACGTTTGCATTGGCTACAGCGAGTTTCACACACAATGCAATGCAATAAAACACTGGGAAATGGGAAATGTAGGCTATATATATGGAGTTGGAGGGGGTACAGCATTTAGTTTAGTAAACACAGTTCTGTCACATTGCATCGTTATGTATATGTACTATACAACATGGGTATAGAGCCATTTAAAAAAACAAATGGCTGCAGTTTTGGATAAATGGCAGCTTTATTTAAGAAAATCTCAGACTTAAGGTCTGTTATCACTGTCTGTAGCCTATAGTATCACTGTAGTTTGTTACACTGTTAAAACTTAGTGTGTGTGTGTGTGTGTGTGTGTGTGTGTGTGTGTGTGTGTGTGTGTGTGTGTGTGTGTGTGTGTGTGTGTGTGTGTGTGTGTGTGTTTGTGTTGTCAGCCTGGAGGAAAAGTGTTTGAGACAGCAAAAGAAAAAAAAAATCTAGAAGGCTCTTGATGAGTTAGTCACGCTTACATTTGGGGGGAATTCCCTGAGTTTCACATAAAGGATAGGCTGTTGGTTTTATAGCCTAGCTTGTGTCATAAAGTGGTATTAAAAAGTTGTGTGTGTGTGGGGGGGGGCTTGTAAGGGAGTGAGACTCACTGCTTTGCTAGTTGCAAACTGTTGAAGGACCACCAAATTAACTTGACTTCCCTCTTTGGCACCCCAGAGGCTATGAACTCTGGCCTGAGCACATGCACCCACCATGCACCTTGTGTGTGTGGGTGTGTGTGTGTGTGTGTGTGTGTGTGTGTGTGTGTGTGTGTGTGTGTGTGTGTGTGTGTGTGTGTGTGTGTGTGTGTGTGTGTGTGTGTGTGTGTGTGGTGTGTGTGTGTGTGTGTGTGTGTGTGTGTGTGTGTGTGTGTGTGTGTGTGTGTGTGTGTGTGTGTGCGCGCGCGTGTGCGTGTGTGAGAGAGAGAGCCTGGCCTGTTGTTAAAAAGAGCAGTGGTTGGGGGGCGGGGCTAGTTTGGGATTTGAAAGCATTCTCACATGCGGCTTATCTAATGTTTTCCGGTTATGTAGCCTAGTGGAATAGGGGCTTATTTGTTTACTTAAATTGCTGTAAAATTGGACATATGGTAAATATTCATGTGACGGTGACCAATGCTTGGCCTGTTGTTGTATAATCTCTGTGGATGTACTTGGGACACTCGTACATAACACATAGTACATGCACACATACACATCCATACATACCCGCGTTGATATGTAATCACCCACAAAGATGTCTGCATTTCCTGGAATTAGATTCAAAATGAAGAGGGACAGCGGTGTGAGTGATTATACCATCATCTGTCAAATAAGTAACGACTTCTCTCCCGGTCCCCCTCTTCCTATCACACAGTCCGCCACTACTTAAATTCTCAATGAGCTATTACACAGATTCAGATGCGCGGCTCTGCTAATTGTCAGGAGCTAATCTTCAGCATGCCTAGCTTCTTCCTTTGCCATATTTTTCTGTCCCCCCTGCTAGCTGAGAAGTGACCTCTAGCTTAATGATTCAGATGTGATTAATCCACTTGAGTGGGACGACACAGCCTGGGCTAATGCACGGCACAAGGACTCCTGATAATGGATGAGGAGGGGGGAGGGGTGTTTTTTTTTTTAGGACACCTCAGGCCCCCAGAAACGCTCGAAAAGAGACCTGCTTATGTGTACTGTGCAATACACACTTGTTTTTGTTAAAAGGGAACCCCTCCCATTTTCAACATTTTAACAAAAGAAGCGTCTAAAGAAATCCACTAACATGGTGAAAATACATCTTGATGATGTCATCAAGATGTTTCACCATGTTTGTGGTTTTCTTCAGACCTCCATTTCTTGGGAACACAGAATGGGGGAACGTTTTTTATCATCTAGAGTATACATACTAATGATGTATTAGAATGTGGGTGGAATTCCCCTTTAAATATCTGCCATGCACCAGGAAATGCAAATGTTAATTGTTGTGTTTGCAGTGCTAGTGGCCATGGCAGCCCCCTCTTTTGTTTGCACTGTCATCCAGTTCAAAGGTACCCAGGAGGAAAGACTACCAGATTAGCTTTCTTTTTTTTCCCACCGCAAAATGGGGGAGCTTTTTCATTGGGATTTTTCTTATCTGATGAGGAGTGATACAGTCTCATTGCATTCATGCATGCAAGCATGGCCCTCTTATCTTTACTTATCATTAACAAATGGGGTGTAAAAATGTTAAAGGGAGGAGATCCCCCAGATGGCTTCTTTTTAGTTCTTGTACACACACTGCTGACTGGGTTGGAGGGGGAGGGGAAGTCGGAGCACTCTAATTATGAGGCATTGAGGCTTTTGATGGTTGACATCTAGGTTAGTGGAAACTGTGACCTAGCCACTCGCTACATAACAATACCCCCCAATTCCTACCCCCTCCCCCCCCCCCCCCCACACACACACACACACACACACACACACACTCGCTCTTCTGTTTTAAGCAGGCTGTACACAGTTTACACAATAGACTTCGTTGTCCAGGATTCCAGACTACTTAACTGTTTGTCAGTTTAATTTAATAATTCCTTTTTGAGGGAAGCTAGTCCCTCATATATTCCAACTAGTGTCGATTCCCTAAAATATTAAACATAAAATTCGCCATTGACGGTGAATGGAGAACTCCACAACATACTGTCTTATTCCACATCATACTGTTTTATTTCCCATCATGACGATTGATGCTCGATGAAGAGCTGCCATCACTTCACACGGGTGCGATTTTCATTTTATTTTTTAGACATTTTGAGCGGAAATACATCTTCTGTTACAGCTTGCAGGTTACGCACACTGTAGATTAAACGCAAGCGTTTGGTTAGAGCGTGTTAAACTTGCTTTAGGTGAGTGGTGTTAATTATCTCATGCTGCGGTAAAGAGAGATGTCTGCACACTGCTGTAACTCTAAACCAGATACAAATGTAAATCCTCTGAGTCAGAGACAAACCCTGACTGTTAGTAGTCGGGAGATCAGTTGGTTTGAAGGTATGAAAAATATGGCCTTATTTTACAGCATGCACATGTTCATGTGTTCAACACATGAACATGTGCAATGCACGCTTAAATTATTTGAGAAATCATAGCAATAAAGATGATCACTGCACACAGGACATGGGCATATGGGTTTTAAGTAGTATGGGTGCTAGGTTTTTTTCCCCCGGCTGCCAGGTGCAAGCTGTAGTGGATGGACATCAGTCAAATGGTAGACATTGAAGAGGAAACATGGTGAAGGATCAACATATGGAATGTCAGATCACGTTCCGTTTGAGGTCAGCTGTAGATTTTCCGTCCAGCTCCATATTGTGCACATCTCTAAGATGATGATCCAGTCTTCTCTATGTACGGCTATGCAGGTTTTGATGAGGTCAGTGTAGTGATCTTCATATATGGAGACAGTCATATCGAGCGTGTCGAGGCGTGAAGGACAATTATTGTGGTATTGATGATGATTTTTGTGTTTTGCCTTCTTTGTTTTGATCATGAATTGGATATATTGGATCACAATATATCAATGAGCCATTAAAGGGGAATTCCACCCATTTTCAAGGATGGGTGAGGATACAAATGTGAGGATACAAATGTGAACCAAATGGACCCTAGGGGGTCCATTTGGTTTCATTTTTACCCTCTCAGAAAAAAGGCGTCTGAAAGAAAAATCATTAACATGGCTAAATACATCTTGATGATGTCATCAGATGTATTTCACCATGTTAAAACACACCCAGTGCCAGCCCTTTTTCATATTTTTTGAGGTAGCCAGTGCCAGCGATTTTCATCTAAAAGTCATATTTCATGTTTCGGTCCATGTTTCCCGTCGGACAAGTTAGTTGGCGACACACTTCCGGTTCCGGGTTGGTCCGTCCCTTATTTTGGTCCGTTCTGAATGCAATATGCGGTCGCTGCTCGCTGCCGTTATCATTGGGATCGTATCAAACCAGCGACGGTAAGCGACGTAGAGAGACGTAGATCAACCTAAGAGGCATCGGTCATAACTATTTTTCATAATGATAACCGGCGACGTAGCTCTATTGCAAGGGCACGCAGACTGTTAATGATTTTTTCAGACCTCCATTTTTAGGAAATACAGAATTGGGGGGACTTTTTATCATGTCCACACAACATCTCTAAGGTATATTAATGACATATTAAAATGTTGAAAATGGGTGGAGTTCCCCTATAAGTCCTTTTGTCTACACCAGCCGGAGGCATGAGAAGAGTACGTTTTGCATCGTCCGTGTGTATGTCTGTGAACAATCTATGACACCGTTGGACTGATTATAGCTAAACTCTGCACATGCACTCCCTGCCAAAGGCTGAAACTCTGCCCAAAATGTTTCACATGGGCCTGTTATATAGCGCCAACATGAGGCATATATTTGCCTCATGTTGGTCGCTGTAGTCATCATGGGATCAAGATGAGTCTGTTTGATTTCTCATATTCCAACCCGATTGTCTAAGTTTAGCTTTCAAACTTTACAAGAGTGGCAAGTCTTGTACAAAATGCTGCAAAACTTGAATGTAGCGTCCAATTACGGTGACAATGTATTGTATAAACACGCATATTCACACTAAGCTGAGGAAGGAATGTCACTTGACTAAAAAAAATGCTCTTATCCTTAATAGAGACCTGTTCCCCGAGGGGCACTTCTTTTCTAGTCTGTGGTATGCTTTTAGCATTGCTTGAGTGATTGTATTTGATGTACTGTTGTGCAAACTGTGAACTATTAAATCAATCAATCAGTCCACCAGACGCTTATAGGAACTTTGCCTTTCAGAGCAGTAATTTTCAACAGATTTTGACCCAGGGACCACCATCCTGACGAGAGCAAGCTGCGAAACACTCCTATCGCCGGGTGGTTCCAGCTGACGCTCGTTGACACTCGTTATTGTCGTGTTTTTGCTTTGCCCTGTCAAATAGTTCTACATCTGGCTTATAGATATTTGTTCAAGCTGCTACACTTGGTTGGTCGTATGTAAAACACATTTCTGATGCATATTACAAAACAAAGCGGTTTTAAACCGAAGATGATGGCCGCCGTTGATGATAATTGGGGATTAGTTTCCATATGCATCGCCCCTCAAAGGAAGGAAAGAAATCAAACAATAATCAGCTGTCAGATTTTCTCTGAGCGCAAATATAATGTAGTGTATAAGCTGACATTTGACCACCCAACATCATAAGACACTATTTGTCATTGTTTTGTCTTAAGGCTTAGACAAAAGACCTTAAAGGGGAATTCCACCCATTTTCAACATTTTTTTTCTGAGAGCGTAGAAATGCAACCAAATGAACCCTAACGGGTCCCCCCTACTTCCTTCGGTGTTTAAATGAGAGACCCACAAGCTCACAGTCAGTCACCCACAGTTGAGCCAGCATTCAGCGCGGTGCAGTGACATACCATACAGTCTACTCTGAGCGATAAGCAGACCAACCAGACTAAGCTAGCTCTGCTTGCAAGGTTAAACAGCCAAATGGAGAGAGAGCTCCTCTCCTACCCCCATGCATGGCTCTGCCACACTCCGCTGCTATCCACGCTTTGAAACCCGTTTCCCCAATAAAAATAGCTTCGGGGTGATGGTGTAGCCTGTGTAACCTCACTGATCTATTGCACAGATGAACTACTAGATGTGGAGTAGCGTAGTAGTGGTTAGGCATACATGTTTTTTTGCTTTTTGTTTTTACTTCTCAGCTGTGTGTAAGAAACATTTTTTGAATTGGGAGATATCACCATGAGCCAGTGGTTGGGCATCCATGTAGTTTTTTACACTGCTTTTTGGATTGGGAAGTGGTCAGTCCTGCTTAAAGGAGAACTCCACCCATTTTCAATATTTTATGTCATTGATGTACCATCGAGGTGTTGTGTGGACTTGATAAAGAAGTTTCCCCATTCTGTGTTCCCCAAGAAATGGAGGTCTGAAGAAAACCACTAACATGGTGAAACATCTCGATGACATCATCAAGATGTATTTTCACCATGTTAATGGATTTCTTTAGACGCTTCTTTTTTATGAGAGCGTACAAATGGAACCAAATGAACCTGTTAGGGTTCATTTGGTTGCATTTGTACACTCTCAGAAAAAATGTTGAAAATGGGTGGAATTCCCCTTTAATGGAGTTGTACATAAGTGGACGTTGAGCACTTATGTGCAATGTAACCACGCTGGCAGATTAAAAAAGAAACGGATGGAAAGCTAAATCTTAATTACGTATTCTTCCCCCATTATGCTGCTTCTCCAGATCGCGTCACGTCGTATCGCATCTTCATTCGCAGTAGGGATGATCTGCCCCTCATGTTAGTGAGAAAGGAAAATCCAATGTTGTAATTCGACCCTGTGGCTCGTGAGTTACACGCCACTGCTTGTGTTGTCGATTCATGTAAAAAAAGAAGAAAAAAAATCCTGGGAAGCAATAGTAGCTGTGTGTGAGTCACCTCCCATCACAAACAAGCAGGGACGGATCTAGGCATAGGCATGGGGGGGGCAATGCCCCCCTAAATGCCCAGTCTGCCCCATCAAACATAATGGCATGCAAAAGCAACAGTGCTTATATTTAAAAGTATTTGAAATACTAGTGAAAATGGTATGGGGGCAGCTTCATTACACCCCCCCCCCCCCCCCCCCCAATTGGGAAATGTTACATCCGCCCTGCAAACAAGTCTCGCCACTAAGCGGGTTCAGGAGCGTCGCGGTTCAGAATGCCATTCTAACAGACAACGTGCGCACACACACACACACACACACACACACACACACACACACACACACACACACACACACACACACACACGTCGTACACACACACACTCAGAAGCACGTATAAGTCTCACCTCAGAGGAATCTGTGGGGCGAATGGCTGGATCAAAGAGACCGCTTCTCTCCTGACAGAGTGGAGGGAAGCGTCCTAGAAAGGTGGGGTTGTTGTTGTAACTGCTGTCTGTTGTAGTAACTGCTGTCTCTGACAGGCAGGCCGCTGGAAAAAAAAATGTTATTTAATCTACTCACATGATGGCCCTCTGTGGAATTGCACCATGTTGGTGTGGTGTGTGTTGTCCCCCCCAGTCCCCCTCCCTCAGTCTCCTCCACTCTTTTTTCGTCTATGTTGGGGTAATGATGGATTCCTGGCTGACAGAAAAACGTTCAGCAGTGGTGGTCTTTTTTTGTGTTTCCTTACCCCTGTATTTTAGCCCATTTGACACTAGATTCTACAAAATGTCTTCTCTTCTTTCTGAAAAATCTTATGTTTGTCTCAGCGATGCTACAAATATTTCATGCCTCTGAGAATTACCTGTTTTTGTCGGGGGGACCCCATTTGAACATAATTATGGTCTTCCAGGGGACCTCCTCCCACAAGCAAATGTTTGTTTCGAAAGAATATTTTGAAAGATTGGTGCCACATTTTCCCAATGTATCAAAAAATAGCAGACTTACAAGCTCATAGCGCGCCACTTAGTGGCACGCTATGAGCTTGTAGGTCTGCTATTTTTTGATAGCTAAAAGTGCATAACATGCATGTTGTTCTCGCTCCAAAATTGGTTAACAGAATGATGTACTTCATAGAGACTAAGAGAAGGCATCAGCCTCCCATTTTGTTTCTAGTCACTAAGCCTGCCAGGGGGGATTATTATGTCCCTTTAAATATTGTTGGGTGAAAGAGTATTTCAATTGTATTAACAAACTTAACAACAAAGAAATCTTTTGAATTATTAATAAGCGATATGAATAACAACGGATAAGGGGTTTGTGTTTGACCTATACGTATATAGACAGAAAGACCCCTTTCGATCGTTGATCCCACCACATCGACTCATTGGACCCATTCATGGTGGTTGGATGAATTCAAAACCTTCCAGGGCCTTTTGACCGGCTCAATGCACGCTTCTCCTCACCCCCCTCAAAGGTATACGACTCACATTCAAACCCACTCCCATCTCTCACCCCCTTACAATACAGAAATCCGAGAGTGGTCCATGGTCATAAAGGCAGGCGGAAAATCAATGAGAAGTCATGGCTTCCACGCCATTGTTGGAGCAATTTTCACCCCCCACCCCTACCCTATCCTTAGTCAGACTTCTGGGTATTGAGGACCAGTGTTAAATGTGTCAAGAGTTATTCCTTTCATTATGAAAGTTGATTCATTCTTTAGCATGGTTTTGACTTTTTCCTGTCGCGAAGTTACATTTTGGCAGTAATTAACCTGTGACCGCAGTAGACTGGTCTTGCTGTGTGTGTGTCTGTGCGCACACATATCCGAGTGAAGAGGTGCTTCGATTTGTCACAGAGAATCCCATCTAATACTAACTTGTGGGCATAACTGCATACACAAACGACATGTTTAATTAACATAAACCTCAAGAGCCAACGAATAGTGGGAAATTGGGATAATTGAAAATAAGCCTATCTGCCTCCCCCTCCCTCCCTCCCTCCCTCCCCTCTCTCTCTCTCTCTCTCTCTCTCTCTCTCTCTCTCTCTCCCTCCCTCTCTCTGTACACGTTGGCAGCTGAGCCCGTCGGAGGGCACTTTCACACATGTTAAGTGGGGAAAGCGGGGAGGTGGGGGGGGACATCTGGCCTTGTTAATTCAGTGCATGGTCATAAAGTGGGATATGGCGGTCCCCACAGGACGGGGGGTGGGCCTTAGCCCTGGCTCTGTCAGATGGAGCCTGGCTGTCCTCAACGCTACTCCGTGTCCTGACTGTTTGACTGGCCCTCTGACACCGTTGTTTTACACTGGGTGTGGGGGGGAAGGAGAGAGCCGTCCGTCGCGCAGCTCTGCAACCCCCCACCCTCCTGTCTATGAAATTTAACCCATTGTGTCCTGATCAGATTCTACATTTTCACAATTTTTCAAAAATAGCAGACCTACAAGCTCATATCGCGCCACTCGGTGGCGCGATATGAGCTTGTAGATCTGCTATTTTTCAATGGCTTAAAAACACCAAAACGCGTTCAGTACACAATTAAACCTCTCTGATCTCTATCCCAAAGTGCAAGGTGGTGGTGGTGGATGGATGGGGGGGATAAAGTGACTGTACATAAATGGTGAAATATGTGCCGGAGAGGAAGGAGTGTCGTCGTTGGTCTTGCCAGGGAAAAAAAAATGCGATGCCGTGCGCAGTATAAGCGCTGTAATGTACAGTTTTATTGAGCAGCCTTTTCATTTTAATTTCCTTATTACAACAAAAGCCAGCGATGGTTATATGCACCATGGGGGCTTTAAGTATCCAATGAAAAATAAGGGGGGGGGGGAGGACAATGTCCGTGAACGTGATACGCACGCGGTCTGCTCCTCCCGACGTTTCTTAATTTTAACCGAACAAGAAAGTTTTTGGCCCATCGAGGCGTTCTCAAGACTTTGGTATACAATAATCCGGTGATCCAGGGACCACCAGTGGTCCTTTAGGGGGTTTCAGGTGGTCCCCAGGCTAAATGATGGACAGTTGGTTAATCAGATGTAACTCTTTAGGAGCGTAAACATGAAACCCTTGCGGGTCCATTTGTGGGCCCTGGTGCCAAAAAGGATGAAAACCACTGCAATAATCCAACCACACCCGAATGCATCTATTGTGCCCCCCCCCCTCCTACCACTAAAATATCTCCTATCCAATCGTGGGTGATGCTGGATCTGTAGTATTGGCAGTATGATGAGTAGGCTGTCAGGCTCTCCACCGATTGTTCCTGCATCATCAGGAATGGAAACAAATAATCAAGCAGGGCGCCGGTGGAAGCATGTGCAACGCCGCGCTGTCATATCCTATTTTAGCGGGTAAACATTTAATGTGCATAAATGTATCACAGCTTTATTTATGCATAGAATCTGCTGTTACGTCTGAATTATACATTAGCCCCCGATGAATAATGCATCGGTTGCCATTCCTTAATGATTACTTGCCAGCAGCGAATGGTAATATTTGCTGATAAATTTACTCATTGATCTTGCTTATATTAAGCCCGGGTTGTGCGGGGAATGACGTTTTTGCCCTACTTTGCATTTAGGGGTGCTCTTTAGTCAAGGAGGTAATCAGAAGCAAGGCTATTTGTCTGTGTTGTCAAATGAGATGTTCTTTAAAACGCTAAAGTCAGCCCTAAGGAAGCAAAGCAATAGGTTTACCGGCTGAATTCTCTGAAGTGCATAATGCTGTAGAATGGATGTCCAAATAACCGTTTGTTTTTCTGCCATCTGAATGAGTTTGTTTTTCTGTCTTTGACCTCTCGTAGTAATGTTTTATTTCATACCTTTTAATCCTTTGTGTGCCGAACGCGTTTTGGTGTTTTAGCAGTTGAAAAATAGCAGATCTACAAGCTCATATCGCGCCACCGAGTGGCGCGATATGAGCTTGTAGTTCTGCTATTTTTGAAAAATTGTGAAAATGTGGTGCAAATCTTTGAATACATTATTTCGGAAGCAAACCTTTTTAACTCAAATCTTTGCTTCTAGGGGATCCCCTAGAACAACATGTTTTTTAGATGAGGTTCTGCAGCTAAATAATAGATATTTCTGGGGGTCCTTCCTATGAAATATGTTAAGCATCACTGACACAGAAAGAGATTCTTCCAGAAAAACTAGAATCTGATCACGACACAATGGGTTAAGATCACGTTGCGGCTCTCGACACATTAATAATATTCTCCTGTGGCATATTAGTGAACACATCATCACTAGACTGTAACCGGTGCATCAGTGATTCAGTCGCTACTCGGAAAATGCCCCTTTTCACACTTACCTCTTTATTGACACTGGCTTTAAAAGCCAGGCAGAGCCAGATTATTGACACATTAGGCGAATAATGCTCTGAGAATAGTGCTCCTAATCCCCTAAGCATAGGCTGTTACTGTGCAGATATATTGCTTGTCCACACAATGAGAAAATATTGACTTTTTGTCACTCACTTATTTGATTAGTTGCGTGGGTAACTCTGCTTTTCATTTGTCGCCCTGGCAACACGGGGCTGGAAAACACACTCTCATTCCATGCGGTATTCAAACGCAGAAGCTTTGCATACTATCGCATTTTTTGTTGATGACATGTATTACTGCATTGTTTGGTTGTTGCTTTTAATGCTCTGTTGATGAATTGAATACATAGGGTCACAATGGGAACAAAACAAGCCCAGCAGGACATCTTTTGTGATGTCCTTATAGCCTTAATGTTGAAATGCTTGTGTATGTTTCCTACTAATAATAGATTCAATAAATCAATATAGAAACAAGTACGAATTTTCTCACACAACGTGATTGACCAAAATCCAACACGTTTCTCTCCACAGTTCAGCAGGTCTGTCTGTGTGTGAGTGGTGTAGAAACCTAACAATGCAACCTTGACATTACAGCTTCGTTGAGTGAGATGTGTCTGTTTGTTTTAGCCCACTATGTGGCCTAGTAGCTACTGCACTTCCCTTCTTGCTTTCTGTTAAGGAGACCGCCTTAAAGTGCTCCACTCTGCTCCCATGTCACACATAAGCTGCGGTCGTAATGAAGGCACCTTCCATTTAATCCAGCTAGATTCATCAGTGGCCTTGTTCTTTCCTAAAAATAATGAGGTAGACAGCAAGGGCTGCCCTAGGCAGCGTGTAGGGAGATGATCTCTTTGAACCGGCAAATCATTCCAGTTCTCTTTTTTTTCCCTGCTAAAAGACAGGCTAATGACTTGGCTTGATGCGTGTCAGTGTTTTAAGTTAACTAGTGTTAATTCGGAGAGGGATCTAATGGGATTCATTGTCAAGCAGGGCAGCAGAGGCAGTGAGTGAGTGAGTGAGTGAGTGGCTTGCGCGCGGGTGGGGGTAATTGTTTTTGCTGGCGGTGCCTTCCCTGGAAGAGATGACTGCACAATCCAGATATGTAAACAAGAGGGTTAGTGAAAGGCGGAGTGCTGTTACCTTGTCTGTTTTGCCTCGCGTCAACCTCACTTGACGAAACCAGATCTCAAGTCAGTGCGGCTGCTGCTGCATGCATGCACGCAACAAACGCCCCGTTCGTGGTCGGAGATTCAAATGGACAACGGCGTCTCTTTGTGCAGCTCGGCTAAAGCATTTCAGACATGCAAATCACGTCGGGGAAAATGGGGAAGGGGGGGGTGGGATCTTGAGGAAATCATTAACTTACCACGGCACAAGCCAGAAAACAAAGGGGCGAGTTAAAGACAACAGATGCTGAAAGTGTTTGATTCTGCTTACTGGAGCATGACCCTTGTTTAGTGCAGCGGAGAAACGCAATTTATTCACGCTAGACAATGATGCCTTCTCCTGGCAATGCACTGCCAGTCATCTGCCTCTCTCTCTGGCAGCATTTAACACATGTGCAATATTCATTTAATGCGTATACGCATTCATCCGAGCCTCAGATCTCTTGGGTTCGCCCAAGTACTGATGTCAACAGAACACTCACTCACGCACTTCAGCATCCGTTCCCATTTGCCTCGCACTGCAGAGCCATAACTCTTATCAGGCTGTACTTGTACTGTATAGGAGGCTAATGGCTGAATCCATCCAGTCCTAATTATTGCGTGATATATTCTTTTTGTCAGATGTTATGAACAAACATGATCATAATATATGAGCTATATTATTGCTGGGAGCAATCTGCCATCCTGAACCTTTTTCTTGTAATATATAAGCCTTTGTTTATAGCTGGTTCCACACATACATGGATCCGTGTCTTAATTAGTGGAAGAAAGTGGGAGAGAGATCAAAGGTCGTCATGAACGGGACTTGAACGCGCAATGTGCAATCACGTTTGCACACGGACGCCGAATATCACATCTGTATGAATAGTTTTTGATTAGGGTTGACTTTATCTGGATTTCGTCCAGAAAACCAAACCAGGTTTAAAAAAGAAAAGTGCAAAGACCTTTTATTGTTGTTGTAAATGTCACGGGAATGATTGGAGCATCATTTTGATTTACATTATCTCACAACACAAGTTCGCTTCAAACATTTATCTTGGTTGTCCATATATAATAAAATGACCTCATCAAAGACTGACTCTATACCACACAATACAGTTTGGCCGGAGTCTGTTACAATGTTTTGGAATAGGTAGGCCAACATCAACCAATGTTATCCTCTTCTCTCCCTCAAATATTCACATGCAAAATTAATGGAGACGAACTCTGTGACCTAAAAGCAATCTGCTTCCGCCGTCTGCTCACATGCTTCTCGTTCTAGACAGCCATGATTCTTAGAAATGCTCTTTATGCATACTACTGTTATACATTCAAAATACACGTAAATTAACATTTTTTCCCAACAACCTTTACATAACACTTTGAGGAAGGGGGGTGTATGCCCTTTAACAGCCAACACGGATATGTTATAAAAGGCTATTGCTAGCAGCTAATGTGAGGAAAATAACAGTGGAACCTTAGAGCCCATGCACGCTCTTATACAATGCATTGTGCTGTGCTGTGTTTACGTGAGCTGACACTGTTGTGCTGAAAAAGGAAAAGAAAAAAAAAGAGCAGCTTAAATTCCAACCAGGAAACAGTTTGGGTTTTTTTCAGGGTGGTTGGTATGTGAGTCAGCGTCGGGGCAAGATTGGACATCTGTCTGCTAGTGATCTATAATGCTCCCTCCAGTCCCTCCTCCTCCTCCATACTACAGACTGTCAGCTCTGGCTCTTCACCAAACAACACGACGACGCGTTGCTATAGCGTAGTGTACACAGCAATAATACTCCCCCTCTTCCGAGTTTTAATTTGACCATTTTGTTTAACTCCGAAGAGTGTACACTCGGTTAACCCGTTCTGAGCCGAAAAATAGTTGTGGCCACATTTTCACCATTTTCAAAAAATATCAGACCTACAAGCTCGTACGAGCTTGTACGTCTGACATTTTTCAATAACTAAAAGTAATGCCAGTGATAGGTAATGCTAGGTCATGTTAAGTAGTGTTAGTAATGCTAATGCTTAGTGTTGGTAGTGCTAATAATGCTACGTTGTGCTAATAATGCTAATTGATGCAAAAATGCTAAGTAAGGCTAATATGCTATAAGTAATGCTAATGATACATGCCAATTAATACTTGTGCTTTGACCACCAACAGCCGTTCCCGACAAATATTAGTTAACGGCTGAAGATTTTTTTCGCTGTGTATCGCAGCCACCCGTAACACAGGTTTATCTAGCTAGCAATAACGAGCTGAAAAAGAGAACAGGGGGAAGAAAAATCAGAAGGGACACAGAGAGAGAGAGAGAGGAGAGGAGGCGATGAGAGAGAGAGAGAGACCTTAGGGTATCCCCCTGCCATTGTAACTCCACTGCAAAATGGAGCTCTTTGTTCTGGATGTGGTTCGGTAGGGCATTATAACAAGGTAGTGGTACGTCATTGTGGTCCTCAAAAAACACTCTCACTCTCACACAACACACAATCTCTCCCTCTCTCTGTCTCTGTCGCTCTCCCTCTCCCCCCCTATTGGTGGAGATCCTCTGCCTGATAAGGCTTCACAGAGGAAAAGGTATTCCTCTGGGATTGTTGTGGAGGAGCTCCGTACAGTTCTGCCTCGCGCTGATTAAAGGAACACTTGTAGATAATCCTTGTGAATAAATGGCGCCTTTGTTGTGGGTTTGTGGGTGGGAGGGAGGGAGGGAGGGTGTGCGTGGGTTGGGTTGGGTTGGGTGGGGTGTGTATAGCGGGTCTAGGGGAAAAAAGAGGGGGTGAAAAAAAAGCCCTCAAGATTTAGATTTTTTTTTAATGCTTATCACCTCTGTATGATCCACCACTCTGCCTAGATAAATATTTAATGATGGGTTGGCTGAAATAGAGCTGTAACTGACTGCTGGTGAGAAATGGAGCTTCTATTTATAAGATCCCATACTGTTCCATAAAGTAATGGCATTGGTAGACAGCCCAAGGTTATTAGTGTGGTATGAGTTCGCGCGCGTGTGTGTGTGTGTGTGTGTGCGCGTGCGCGTGCGAGTTCTGACTTTTCTTTGCTGCAGTGATATGAGGGAGAGAAATGCACTTCTGTTATCGAACGTTTGCTCATGAATCCTTGATGTGTGTGTGTATTCGTGTGTGTGTGTGTGTGTGTGTGCGCGCGCCCCGCGCTCCGTGCAACAGCCCCATGGTTAGAAGCTCGACAGCCGAACGCTATCCAGACAGACCTTAGTTTGCTTTGACTGCGTCACCCCAAGCAAAACAGCTGTAAATTCACCCTCTACTACCTTTAGCCGTGCTCCGTTTCATTTCCCCCACGCTCCCCTCCTCCCCGTGGGTTCTTGTTTTATGTCATTTAAGTCATGCAAAATTGATGGTGAAAGGCTTGCATCGATGCCCTGCTTCAATGGAGCCGTCACACTGGTAGAGAGGAGGTAGAAGAGCTAAATGTCAGCGCTGTGAAATAACCTCTGATTACAGCGACGTTCGTCATGATCAATACTACGTCTGTTAGTCCAGTAGGGGGCTTGTATTTTTCTAACCCCCCCCCACATCCTTAACCCCTTGTGTCTTGTCTAGATTTCTAGTTTCTGAATAACATAATATTCAAAGATTTGCGCCACGTTTTCACGATTTTTCAATAGTTAAAACATAATGCTTAGAACACCAAAACGCGTTCAGTACACTAAGGGTTAAAGGGGAATTCTACCCATTTTCAACATTATAATATGTCATTAATATTCCTTATAGATGTTTGTTTGTTTCCTAAAAATTGAGGTCTTAAGAAAACCACTAACATGGTGAAACATCTCGATGACATCATCAAGATGTGTTTTCACCATGTTAATGGATTTCTTTAGACGCTTCTTTTCTCTGAGAGTGTACAAATGGAACCACACAGGGCCCTTCAATTGAATACAGGCTCTTAGCCTTTAGTTCTGTTGGCCTGCAAGGATTGTAAACTGAAACGCTATATTTGGGCAGGAGTGTTGGTGCACAGTTTGTTTAAATACCAATGTAGACTCACGCTCGAGTCATCCTGTTTACTCATTACAACGATAGCCGCGGCAGAAGCAATTACTTTATGCTTTTCAATCACCTACAGCTTCTTGCTCCCCCTGCGGATCTTCCTTATTTCCAACCGGAGCTCATGCAGGCCCCGCATGGCTTCCAATCAGTTCTGTGAGTGAGTGGCACACGCTAACATTGTGTCTTTTTCCCTTGGCTAGGAAGTAGGTGGGTAAACACAGTCAGAGTCCTTGAGGCACTTCCCCATCCCCAGCTATTGGATTACCAGCTGCCTTCCCCCGGCCTCATCTGCCCAGATGAGTGCCAAGATCAATGGAGCTCTTAGTGCAAAGCTAATTCGATCAGGACCGGCTTTGCTACTACTGCTGATCAGAGATTATTTTTTTTGACGTGAAACAAAAACTTAATCAAGTCAAGCCCGTGTCCAATAGCCCCATATTTTCGGCCCCCGCTCTGACTCCCATATAGACATCAATTAGGAGGGATTTCATATTCATTATTGAATTGTTGGGCTGGCCCCTTATGCTGAGAACGGGGTGAATGACGAGGAGATGGAAAAGGGGGCGAACTGCTGCGTAAAGCGATCCGAGGGAGAGGGGGGGTGGTTTTGCTGAGTGTAGCAGGAACACCACGGACGACGGCCTCTTTCCTCCAGCAGAGCAACTGGCATCATAAATAAGCTAAGAGCGTGTTTTTTTTTTTTTTTTTTTAGAGGGATGAGGTGTCTCCCGCTTTGATGGCGAGCAGAGAGAACAGGGTTGAAGGGCATATTGACCCTCTTGTTCTAGAAAGCGAATAGCAGACTCTCCAGTGCCCCCCGTGTTCCCCATTAATTATTGTTTGATGCTAATAAAGGAGGGAGGGAGGGAGGGGGGGGGGGCTGGGGCGTGTTATGAAGCATAATTATTCATCACGGCGCTTCCCTCTATGAGCCTTGTCTCTCCTCTCCTCTCCTCTCCTCTCCTCTCCTCTCCTCTCCTCTCCTCTCCTCTCCTCTCCTCTCCTCTCCTCTCCTCTCCTCTCTATGCTCTGTGAAAAGCAGAGTCCAGGGCTGTCAGTTTAGTACAGCAGGCAAAGATGTCCCATTCAGCCTTTTAAGGAGGGGGACAGGAGAGGGGTGCCGGGGGTGAAGGGCGGCCATTTTACCCAGAGTGATATATGAGGAGAGACAGCAATATATGTAAGGAGCTGCTGAAAGAAAGATAGGAGAGAAGGTCAACACACATTACACTCCAGCTCCATTTATTGGCTTATAGCGATATAGTCCTGGACCTGTCCTGGACCCTATGCGCGGGTTGCTTTAGTAGCAGGGGCGGATCTAGGCATGGGCCCTGAGTGACTGCCCCACCAAACATGATGGCATGGAAACAACCCAAATTTCAAATAGATTTCAAATTCAAGTGCTTATAATTAAAATGATTTGAAACACTGCAATGCCACAGCATTTCGTCACCGAAACCATGACATCACGTGTCTGTTTTCAACAACTTCAACAACAAGTGACTGATTATTGATGCTTTTCTTGCCTAATAAAAGTCCTGTAACCAAAAATGGTATGGGCGCGGCTTCATGGGTGCGGGCGATGAAGCCGCACCCATACCATTTTCTCCTGCCCCCCCACCCCAATTGGGAAATGTTACATCCACCCTTGCTCAGTAGCTGAAGCAGTTTTTGTGTTTGCGTACGTGTCTGTGCGTGCGTGTCAATGGCCTACACATTTCTAAGATTGACACGTGCGTATACACACACGGATGAATGCGGCACTGTGGTTGCGAATATGTTCTCAGTGGCGTTTTATAAGCTGTGCGGACGCATCGGCGAGCTCCTTATTTTTAACAAGGCCCTTGTAGCGCACCACCAACCCTAGGTTTTTTCTCACAGAGCGCGCTGTTGTTGTTGGTCGATGGCACTATATACCGACTGGGGGCTGATTTCCTATGCATGAGCGTAGCATATGGTGTGCTTAAACACAATGGAGGCAGGGGGATTAACCCAGCGATAGTGTGCCATAACATTGTGGTAATGGGGTGGTGTTAAACGGTTCAGAGGACTCCCAGTACAGGGTTCAGTCATATTCACTTCTCGGTCGATCCGTATAAAAATAGCAAGTGTACACGCCTCATAGCATGCTATGATGCGTGTACGCCTTTTTTTTAATTAAAAGGTAGAACCCCAAAAGTATAGTACAGAATGGTTTAACCCACTCTGTATGGTTGTTGTAAGTTTCATTGAAAAATAGCAGGCGTTCACGTCTCATGGTGCGCCACAGAGTGGCACGCTATGAGACGAACGCCTGCTATTTTGGGGGGGAAAACAGCGCAAATGTTTGAATATTATATACATTCGCAGTGAACATCTATAGTGTCAGGTTGAAAATGGGTTAAAAATTAAAACAAACATAAGAAAACCAACTAAAATGTATAGGATAGCCAACTAGTGCTGTGCGTTTCAACGCGATACTTCACACAAAAAAAAGCCTTTTTCTTGCGCAGCTGTTTTTGTCGCGCGAGGAAACCTTTTGTTTGTCATTAATTCCCACATCTTAACTGGGTGGAGTAGTCCAATTCAGCAAAAAAGATTGTCATGGTTAAAAAAGCTTGACATTAACATTCCAAGGATTTCTGAAGCTTATTTGCTGCAGCCGAGCCAAGTGTCTGGCTTGGTTCATCTTCGGTTTTAAAAACAAAAGGGAAAAAAAGTCCCATCAAGACCAGCAGGGCCTATCCCTTCTTGGTGGAGCCGTGTTATTTGAGTTGCTAGGTATTTTTACTGCTTGCATTGTTGTTTGCTGTTGCACGGCGAAACCACATACCATCTCATCAAATCCATTACAGTTGTTGTTAGGCCCCGCTATAAAACCGACGTGACAAAAAAATATGCACAGCGTGTTGCGCTGGAAGGCACAGAGTGCTATCAGTTAGGGATCAAGTCTCCATTTCACACATGAACGAACGGAGTTAATCTGCGGATCGGTACTGTACATCGCTTAGAAACCGGTCCTAAGCCCTCCCAGCCATCAACACCCATTGTTCTCAGCACCTTACTGCCAATGTTTGCTGTAAACAGCTAGCCTTTATTTCTTTCGAGCAAAACCGCTTTTAGATGAATATCTAAAAATAGCAACGTGCTTGTCGGTAATGGTGTTCTGTATGTGACCCGTATGTTTTTTTTATTTATTATTTCTGTGTGTGTGTGTTTGTAAAGCCTGTGTGCGTGTTTGTTGGTGCGTATCGGGTGAGCCCAAAACGGCACAATCGTATTAGAGTCTAGTAGTCCCACAGTCACTACATGTTTTATGAGTTGTCCTAAGAGGATACGGGAGCCGAGAGCTCAAATCCTGCTCGTTGCAGCAGTATTTTCATCACCCCCAGGTCACTTACCCCCCCCCCCCCCACCCCCCACCCTGCCCAACCCCCCTCACCCCCACCCCACTCCTCGTGTGGGTTTTTTTTTTTTTTTAGTGAGGGCGCGAGCGAGAGAGAGAGAGAGAGCATTCAGAATGGTCCGGGGCGAGTGTTTACAACACAGACTTGTCTGTGGCCACAGTTTAAATAGGGCAGCGAGCAGCAGCCAGCCAGCCAGCCAGTAGAGAGGAGGGCCGGCCGCTCGCCCCACAGACTCATGATTCATTATCATTCCCCTTCATGTTGCACTGTGGCGGCTGCTTTCACTTCTGCCTAGGCTCACTGCTGGCCCCCGGCCGGCCGGTCGCACCGGTGAGATGGATGGACGGATAGACGGATGACAAAGGTGTACGCCGGGCGCTCTGACCCCCCTCCACCTCCACACTACACACACTATCGCCCACACACACACACACACACACAGACAGACAGACAGACAGACAGACAGACAGACAGACACACTACTCCGAAGTCACCTTTTCCTGCCTTACTGTCTTTTTCCCTCCGTAAAAAAAAAAAAAAAAATGTGTCTGTTGTGTTTTGCCTGCTCTGCCGTGTACCATATGAACTAAACCCATTTCGACTTGATGCTATAAAGTGTATAAAATGTTTGCTCTGAAACAACATATAATATTCAAAGATTTCTGCCACGTTTTCATGATCCCCCCTCCAAAAAATAGCAGGTGTGCGCGCCTCACCTGCTATTTTTCAATAAAAACTTAGAACACCCTGTACGGAATGGGTTCTAATGTATGTATACTATTAAAACGACTGCTCCGACCCTGAGTTGCTGTTTTAATATTTTCTCTTTGAGGATTCGCGTCTGTAAGGTTGTTTTCCTCCTCCTCGTCTTCCCTATGCTCTCGACTTCTCGTCTTGAACAAACCCACAAATATCCCAACAGGATAATGTTCTCTCTCTCTCTCTCTCTGCCACCAGTGTCTATTTGCAGTGTTTTTTCCCCACTTTTGACTTGAGTTACGAGCGCCGGTTTTGCGAGAACGGTGACTGCATTTAGCCTCATGGAGGGTATAGTAAACAAAGGGGGGATCTTTAGGTTGAGAAGACTAATCCCTCCACCGCCCCCCTTTAAAAAAAAAAAAAACGTGCAGTTGGATAGATGGTTAACGGTCGCGTCCACCTCTGAAACAAAAGCCCTCCCTAATTAGAGGTAATGCCATCCGCTGGTATCCAGGGTGCACTGGAGGTGATACGGGGCTTGGGCCGTTATGGGCTTTTCAATGGGAGGATTTGCCCCAGCCCCCCCCCCCCTCCGTTCTATGCACACACACACACACGCACACCCCACCCACCCACCCTGGCCGACCATCTGCTCAAGGGATAGGAGTGGAAGGGCACCACCACCACCGGAGACAGGGGCGGATGTAACATTTCCCAATTGGGGGGCAGGATGAAGTCGCACCCATACCATTTTCGATGAAGTCGCACCCATATCATTCCCGGTTACAGGACTTTTATTAGGCAAGTGTAAGCATCAATAATAACATCAGTTGTTGTTGAAGTTGCAACAGACACGCAGCATGCATAAAGCTAAAGGTCTGAGTCAGAGTTTTCTGTTTTCAATGATGACATGCTGTTGGTTTGGTGGTGCCACTACTGTAGTTAGTTAGTATAGGAGTAGTAGTGTTTCAAATCATTTTAAATATAGGCACTTTGATTTGAAATGTATTGGGTTGTTTTGCATGCCAACTTGTTTTGTGGGGCAGACTGGGCATTTAGGAGGGCATTGCCCCCCCATGCCCTGACCGGAGAGCTATATATATATATTTTTTTTGCCATGCTGACCTAATAGGCATTGTTTGCAACAAAAACTCCTCTCGGAGACATCCTTCAACGCCCCTCCTGCCGATCAGCGCTTGTCAGTCGTCAGAAAAGCTCGGAGCTGTCTTATCTGTCACTCTAATCTATTTATGTTCGTTTTCCCTCTGTGTTGGCATGTCACTCCGGCATTGTGATTAGACTAGCTGGAGGACATAGGGCAGCCTTATGAATTCCACCCCCCCTTCCCTTCCTTCTCTGCTCGCTCGCTGGTGCAGCACACGGCACACTCATTTAGATTTAGCAGTTTTGCAAGTGAACTGATGGATAGGATCGTTAAGCTGATAGGTAGGCTCGGCGGTGGAGATGAGAGGGGGATATTTGATTGCGGGAGATTGGTACAAGATTGAGTGCTCAAATATTAAAATCTCAAGAGTCCTCGGGGTTGTAACACAATCAGGATAGCAGGGGGTACAAAATCAAGCTTTGTTTTCCAACCCTGTCAGAGGTAGAGTGTTGTGTTGGCATGACAGCAGAAGTATCGTTGTCTTATTTGAAAACCATATGCCCTGCCCTGCTGCTGCAAGCGCAGTACATTAGTTTCCCTTTTTGTATTTCTGCGAACATGAAATATTATTGTATTGGCTATAAGAAGATATCTTGTCAGTATACACACGAGAGGCTTCTTCCATGTGTCCCCGGTGTGTATTTATGCCTCTCTGACCCCAGCCTTACCTTGGATACATTTCATTATGATGACATAATTCAACCGCCCCCCCCCCCCCCCCCCCACCACCACCACCACCTCCCAAAAAAATGAATTGTCAGTGTCTCTCTCTCCAGAGGTGAATAGATACTGGAGAAACCCCATCTGATCATCAGGCGCTTCATTCATTCACACGGGGGAGAGAAAAAAAAGCGTCACACAATCCAGCCCAGAAACTCAATTAAGAGACAGATTTGGTGGCAGTGGCTGTCTGGCCACCACATGCTTCACATTCTCCGGCTTCTCCTTCTTATCAATGACACGTCGGATCGGTGGAAGAAGAAGAAGAAGTCCTCCATTTGGTCCCGGCACTGCGATTACATTTCTCAAGAGTGCCTCATTTAGAGGAAAAAAGGGAAAAAGAGGCGACAATGGACCGCCCTGCGTTTTTTCCCCCCTCAGGGGGGCCGTGTCAAAACACGATGGCTTGTGTGAAGCAACGGTAA
This sequence comes from Benthosema pterotum, assembly GCA_039105355.1. Classification (NCBI taxonomy): domain Eukaryota; kingdom Metazoa; phylum Chordata; class Actinopteri; order Myctophiformes; family Myctophidae; genus Benthosema; species Benthosema pterotum. The sequence goes on along the minus strand of CM076968.1, from coordinate 20,564,230 downwards.
TGGCCCTCAGGTATACTGTCATGATGTACCTGTTATTAGGCCACGGAAATGAAGTCCTGCTCGTAAAACGTAGGCTATGGAGAAGATAGCCCCCTCCCCCATCGTGCTATTTGGAGCTCTCTCAGTGAACACACCACAAACAGGGAATAAAGGGGGGGGGGGGGGGGTTAGCTTTCTCTTTGACACGGTCTTGAGAAACCATGTTAACAACACAGTGAATGATACTTGTGATTCTACCTATTGGCCACTGCATTGTGTAAAAAAATATGCTGGATACATCTGGGTTGGTTGTCTAGCCTAGTGTTGGTTGTCTAGCCTAGTGTTTTCAGACAATGCCGGTGGTTCAATAACTCCTCCGTCTATTTTTCCACAGTCTTATTTTGTTGTTAGATAGATAGACTTCCTTCACCATTTTTTTTCCAGGCTGGGTTTTTTTCAGTGTTCGTGTTTGAAAAGCTGCAAAGCTAAACTTCTCTTGAGCTTGGCTCTTACCTAGTGAACTAACCCCAGATGGGGGAACTAAAAATAGAAAGCTTTTGTGAACACAGCTTTTTTCTGGCAGAGAAGACGTTGGTTACTCATCGGTGAGTTGAAGAAAAGGAGAGTAGGGAAGACAAGTGCCTGTGTGCCCTGCAAATGTGAACTAAAGCTGAGGCGGGGGGGAGAGAATAAAGTAGGCTATGATTCAACTCAGGGGTGGATCTAGGCATGGGGGGGGGCTGACCTGACTGCCCCACCAAACACGATGGCATGCAAAACAGCCCAAGATATTTCAAATCAAAGTGTCTATATTTTAAATGATTTGAAACACTACTACTACTGCTCCTAACTAATTACAGCTGTGTCACCACCACTAAACAGCATTTCATCACTGAAAACAGAAAACTCTCTTGAGTCAGACCTTTAGCTTTATGCATGCTGCGTGTCTGTTGCAACTTCAACAACAACTGATGCTATTATTCATGCTTACTTGCCTAATAAAAGAATTGTAACCGAAAATGGTATGGGTGCGACTTCATCGCCCGTAACGCTTCGCGCCACGGGCGATTAAGTCGCACCCATACCATTTTCTCCTGCACCCCCCCAATTGGGAGATGGTACATCCGCCCCTGGATTCACCTGGTAAGAAAAAGCACCACAGAGAATCCCTTATGAAGTGGCTATGCCCCCTCCAGCCTCCAGCTGAGCCTGTCATTGTGCTGTTGTTTCCAGGGGGGCTTGGGTAGCAGTTTAGATTAGAATCGCACCCAGTAATGGATTGGAGCTGACAAAAAGCAGCTCCGGCTCAAACAAGAAGAAGGGCTTCGGTGCACCCTCAACCCAGGATCCGGGGCTTGGGTTTATTGGGATCAATTTGAGTTGCCCCCACCCTCATTGTTAATAAGCCTGTGTGTGTGGTGTGTTCGCGCTAATATTGTTCTCTTCTAATCTGTATTCACGCGAGTATTTTCATTCAATCCCTTTCCGCAAAGCCGGCTCCTAAATCCTTGCCAATCATATTCTGCTACTTCATAATTCTCCAGTTGAATATGCTGCGAATGATTTTTTTTCTCTCCTCTCGTTCTCTTGCCGCCCCTCAGAAACAGAAACGCTTTTGCCGCGCCGTTTGTCAGTGTCTGCCGCGTTCTGCTTTGCATTTAAATGTGGACCATCTATCTTGTCTCTGGTTCTTTGTTTCATAATGTGCTATAGGCACAAAACGCCCAAAAAGGATTTTGAAATTAAAAAAACGCAAGATAATCAATTAGTACATTTTAAGGGAAACAAAAGCAAACCCGAACCGCTTAACCCCCCCTGCCTGATACATCTACTCTGGCAAAAACTGGGCCAATTTGTGGCTGTTTATCCTTAACCGGTGGGTTCGATTGAAGCCACTGAGATGAGCGTGTATTTGGGTAAACGTGGGAGTGATGTGAATGAATAAAACATGTCTCTTTTTAAAAAAATGCCTGTCGGGGTAAAGCGGGAGCGCGCGAGAGAGAGAGAGCGCGAGAGAGAGAGAGAGAGAGAGAGAGAGAAGCAGTGTTTAGCAACAGAAACCTGCTGTGTGGCCATTGTGGGGGATGATGTGTTAATCGAGCCACAAACTGTGTGGTTTTTCGGGCCAGAGGTCTCATTTAAACAGGCACACGGAAAAGAGAAATGTATTTGAGCGAGGGCCCCGCTGGCTGCTAGCCCTTGACTCTATTGCAGTAATGTAAATGGTGGATTAGGTGCCGTTGGCTGAGAGGAGAGGACCCCCCCCCCTCTTTTCTCTCTCTCTCTCTCTCTCTCTCTTTCGCTCTCTCTCTCCAGCCGCTGCTGCCCCCTCCTTCTCTTTTCCATTAAGACAGCTGGTTTCTTTCAAAGGGTCCTGGCCTGGTGATTGATGTGTAATAGCTGCAAGCCTCACCTGCCCCCTCACAGTGTTATTCATCGGCTAGGCAGGCGAGCAGCGCTTTTTACTGAGCACTTTGTTTCCCCGGCTGTGGGCGGGGAGCACCTCTCCTCTTTTCTCTCTCTCTCTCTCTCTCTCTCTCTCTCTCTCTCTCTCTCTCTCTCTCTCTCAGCCCATCATACATTATGACTTCTCATTGCTACAATATTGCTGCTACTCCACTTTTCATACCGACGCGTCGCATTCTCTCCTCGTTTTGTTCACAACCTTTCGGATTGCTCTTTTTGCCCCGCATCCGTCAGGCTATATAGCTGTACTCGTGTAGAACATTTTTTTTCAGACCCCCACAAGCCAATGCTAATTAAACTACTGTCAATTCAGTTGAAGCATTTATACGGCGACATACGCTGCGCCGTTATGTAACCGCGGCACTTTTGCCGTTCCACCACCCTGTGCTAATTAATCAAATACAAGGCCAGGAACAACACTGTAATGAAAAAAAATAAGCCCAGAAGCGTGCTAACAACGACAAGACCCTGATTGTAAAGTTTGCCAGGGTGGAGGCTCCTAGCGGTAGTAAAAATAGGCTCTTCTCGCCTCCCTTCCCATTCACGACAGTGGAGAGTCTTCTCTTCATGGTTGCTTCGCTGTGCGGATGAGGCTTATGTCTTTGATTAGAGGAGAGAAGAAGAGGTGCTTAGCTCAACAACACAGGCTCTGGCAGGCCCAGGATTAGAGAGACAGAGCTGCTATCAAATGATACCTCCGTCAATATTTTTCATGTTCTTCTTCGCACCTCCAACGCACACTGCCGGGTAACGGAGGGTGTGTGTGTGTGTGTGGGGTTGTAAAGCAAAGGGTAGGCATCAGGGGCGGATCTAGGCATAAATGCCCGGTCTGTCCCGCCAAACACGATGCCATGCAACCCAAGATATTTCAAATTAAAGTGCTTATATTTAAGATGATTTGAAACAGTACTACTAACTACTTACTAACTACAGCTGTGTCACCACTAAACCAACAGCATTTCATCATTGAAAACAGAAAACTCTGAGTCAGACCTTTTAGCGTTATGCATTGCTGTGTGTCTGTTGCAACTTCAACAACAACTGATGTTATTATTGATGGCTTTACTTGATAATAAAAGTCCTGTAATGGAAAATGGTATGGGTGCGACTTCATCGCCCATGGCGCAAAGCGGCACGGGCGATGAAGCCGCCCCCATACCATTTTGGGAAATGTTACATCCGCCCCTGGTAGGAATGCACTGTATCTGTGTGTGTTAGAGAGTGGGGTGGAGGGGAGGTGGAGGTTTGTGTGCGATTTCCCTCCTCCTCCTCAGCCTGTGGGTTGAGTGTGTTTGTATGTACGTACGCGCTCAGCAGGCCCAGTGGTCGCCGTGGTAACTCATCAGTAGATGATTAATAAGGGCCGTGATGAGGCTGTGGTTTAATAGGGGCGGTTACGGTGTTTGTGTTGAAGCCAGTGACAAGAGCAAGAGTCCCGGTGTGTGTGTGTGTCTGTGTCTGCTGCTCCTACGAGATGACGGAGTCCTGACGCACCTCAAGCAGTGGTCCGGGGACCACCAGTGGTCCTTGAGATGGTGGTTCCATGGTGGTCCCGAAGCTAAGTTGGTTAACCGGATGAAAAGTTGGTTAACCAGATGTAACTCTCGAGAGCGTAAACATGGAACCAAATGGACCCTTGCGGGTCCATTTGGTTCCATGTTCACACTCTCAAGAGTTAGAAACTGAAGTTGCCCACTTAATTAAGAAGTCACCACGCCATGTAAATTAACGGTAATTTTGATTTACTCTAATTTTTGTTTGTTGAAAATCCAGCCTAGAATTTTGGACAAAAGCAAAAATACGTCTTTAATTTTTTGGGGTCTGTGGGGTAACCATGTCGTCAAATGGTTGTCCGTGGCTCAAAAGCGGAATGAATAGTGGTCCCTGATATCAAAAAGGTTGAAAACCACTGCTTTATAGTTTTCTTTTTGAGCCTTTCTTTCTCATCCTCAATCCCCCCCATCTCCTCCACTTGCATCCTGCTCTGTCTTGTTTCAATAAACGCTCATCCTCCTCCTCCTCGCAGACACACTGCATAATTTTCACTCCACTGGGCCGAAACCCAGGATGGTTATATTGTGCTTTCGGCTCATTCGAACCCCCCTCTCTCTCTTTCCCTCCCGTTTCCCCCCTTTTCCCTCTCTCTCTCTCTCTGGTCCATTCTCTCCCTTGCATTCCCCCCCCCAATCTCTCTCTCTCTCTCCCCTTCACTTCTCTGCGTCTCTCTACCGGGGCTGCTATCACAGTTCTTGGTAACACGGGTGCTGATTGCCAGGTCTGGCCCCTCTGGGGGCTGTAATAGCTATTTCTAGTTAATCTGTAGTGAGGAGGGGAGGTGAGGGTAAGGGGAGGAGAGGGGGGAGGAAGAAAGCAAACACTGGCAAGTAAGTGAGAAGCCTCCTTTGTACGGCGGCTGTGTAGGGGCAGTGTAGTGTGAGGCGAGAGGGGGAGAGAGGGAGAGAGAGAGGGAGAGAGGGCTCCTCCTGCGCTGCTGCTGCCCACTCATGTGTGCGTTTATGCGGGTTTTCATTATAGCCTGGGAAGGTGGTGGTATAGCTGGGTCTCTCTCTTTTTGAGTGAATGATGATAGGCTGAAAATGGCAGTGGGGCTGGGCATGGCAAATCACTGGCTTCTCTCTCTCTCTCTCTCCCCGCTGCCAGTGGATTGCCATGTTTTCCCCCTCCAGACCTGTCACTTCACATTAGCATGGCGATGACTGTCAGACATGGGCTGGGGCCGGGGCACACGGTCCGTTCCATGGGCCCTGGCCACAGTGTAAACACGACATGCACACGCACGCACACACACACACACACACACACACACACACACACACACACACACACACACACACACACACACACACACACACACACACACACACACACACACACACACACACACACACACACACACACACACAGACACACACACACACACAGACACACACTTCAGAGGACTAAATAGAACAGTGGTTTTCAACCTTTTTGACACCAGGGCCCACTATTTTTGTTTTTACGCTCTCAGAGTTACTTCTGGCCTGGGGACCACCTGGAATCCTATCAGGGACCACTGATGGTCCCCGTTCCACCTGTTGAAAACCCTTGAAATAGACTGCATAACAATTTAGCCTGTTGTCATCGTTGCCAGCTGCTACTACGATGCTCAACTAGGAACTAGGAACTAGCTAGCTCTTTTTTTCCCCAAACTCCAACCCTCCAGTGGTTCTGTAAAATGAGGCACACAGTGTCGTCGTCGTCGATGTGCTTGTTGAAAAGCCCCCCTGGACACGGCAGCGGCAGTAGTGTCTCTGAGGAATCCATGCTACTACTTGCGTAAGCCCTCCTCCGTATCCTCAACCAAAGTGTGCCATGCACATGCAGCCCTTTTTTTTCCTTCTGAAGATTGACTAATACAGCGGGGAATCCCCCTTTAGGTTATATTGTGAGAAAATAACATGCAGTGTGCCTCTCTATTTCTCTCTCACGCTTCCCTCTTTCTTTCTTTTTTTAACTCCCCCTTCTCTCCTTCTCTCCCTTTATGAAATGAGGCGAATAGACTTGAGCAGCAGGCTTGAAGGTTGTGTTCTTTTTGATAGAGCTGCTCAGCAGACTCTCTCCCGAGTATACATGACTGTGGAAGAGAGAGAGAGACAGAGAGAGAGAGAGAGCGCTAACAATTACTCTGAGGTTAAGAGCCAGCACAGCTCATTGCCCGACTTCCAGGAGCTAATCTCCGAGTCTTTTCCACCACCATAAGAAATGACCCTTTTCAGTCACTCACGTGCACACACACAAACACACTCACGGTAGTCGGTAGTCGCGAAATGCCCCATCGGCTTACTGCAAACGTTTTTTTTCAACCTTTCGCCGTCTCTCAAGGTGCCGTTACTGCGCTTTGCGTTTTAGTCAAGGACCACCGTTTGATGAGATTTCCACCTTCTCGGACCGAACAAAGTCTTAAGTTGGGATGTTTTGTTGTCGACAGGAGTTGGTTCACAATTCCATGATTAGTGACTGCTGATGTGATGCTGTAGAATCAACATTGTAATGACACTTATTCTACATTTGGGGGCCTGTGGGGCTGAAATGTCCCCAAATGGTGGTCCCTGGCTCAAATGCTGAATAAATAGTGGGCCATGGTATCAAAAAAGGTTGAAAACCCCTGATTTAGCTGGTGGGGTACCACTGGTGACCTTCTACAGTGTAAATTTCCCACATTCCCAATCGGTAACGTAACCGTTCTTCTCTTTTTTTTTCCCCCCTTCCACAGCTCTTCTGAAACACTGGGGTTGTTGGTGTGGCCGAATTTTCCCTGGATTTGAGCGGTAAATTCAGAAGACTGAAGCCCAGGCTCACAGTCTACCTTTCACGGAGGCCCAGCCGTGAGAGGACTGAGGAAGGCACGTGGCGGATCATGACGGCCGACAAAGACAAGGAGCGGGAGAAGGAGCGCGACCGCGACAGAGACAGAGACCGCGACAAGAGGGAGGGAGGGGGAGGGGGAGGAGGTGGTGGGGGAGGAGGGGGAGGAGGGAGGGAGGGCGGCGGGGGAGGAGGGGGAGGTAAGGCGTCCCAGCACCGCCAGCAGCAGCAGCGGCGCGAGATGCAGGACTGCGGCGACGGCGAGAGCGGCGCCGCCCGGCCGCGCCGCAGCTGCACGCTCGAGGGCGGCGCCAAGAACTATGCCGAGAGCGACCACAGCGAGGACGAGGACGGCGACAACGGCGGCAACAGCAGCGCGGGGGGCGGGGGGGGCAGCGGCACGGGCGTGGAGGACGGCGGCAAGAAGGGCAAGAAGAAGTCGCCCAAAAAGAAGTCGCGCTACGAGCGCACGGAGAACGGAGAGATCACGTCCTTCATCACGGAGGACGACGTCGTTTACAGACCTGGTGGTGAGTACAAAAAACGATAGCTTTGTGTTGTGCGTTCAGGGACCGTTTCACACGTTGTTTATCGAAGTTGATAGTCACTTGATTAGGTCTTTTGGTTTAATTCATTGCGCTAAATTTGCTTCTTGGCATTTTGCTCTTGGCATTGTACTGGAGACATCAGGGACGTGCGGAGAGTGTTAAGAGGGGCAGGGGCTGAAATCCCCATAAGAGATCACTTTTGGACTGAAATGGCTAAAAGATCAGCTATTTCCAGGGTCGCAGTCCCGAACTCTTCAGCTAGTGGAGATGCAGGTGTAAGGAAGTGGATTTCAGCGCAAAATACTGTTTTCAAGTTCAGGAGACAAAAACTACTATATTCCCGCAAACATACTGGCAGCATGCACATAAAGTTTGATGCTGATCTGTCAAAGCTCTGGTAGAGCTGAAACAAAAACCCTGATCCTTCCCCAGTTATTTGTGCTGAGATGCTTTTGTATGTAGACTATCGGCATCAGCAGGAGAAGTAGTGGTCCCTACTGCACTACGGGCCGACACACATCACACCCATCAAATGCCAACTTCTTTCACCCCTGGCTCTTTCGTCCCAGACTCTTACTTGTCTATAAAGCAAAGTGGTGCTTCGCCACAGTGACGACTGTCCTGGCCTGGCCTGGCCTGGCCCGGCTCGGCCTCCATAATGATTTCATTCCAGGTGATTCATATTGATAGTATCCTATCGCTGCTTATGGGCCAGGACATAGTCTCGTCTCCCGGAGATAGACATTTGACCTGCGGTATAGTCTTTATTGCATGGGCGACGAGAGAGAGGCTGCAAAGAGAAAGTACCATTGTCCCTGGCTGTGAACGCGGCCTCTTTTTCACCTGCTGTTTGTAAATTGGTTATATATACAAGAGGGGGGTGTCAACTTTGGCTGTTGAAAGGAAGCCAGCCTACTTAGCTGTCTAGCTCTGTGTGCGTGCGTGCGCGTGTGTCTCTATGTGTGTTCTTTCTGCTCCAGATCATTGCTAGCCCTCTGCACCTAAATCATCACCGCCGTGTCTTTTCATTTATCTACCAGCCAGCGAAAGGTCAAGTAGTGTGGGGGAGAGAGAGGGCGGATGCGCTCCACATTGCCTTGCGTATTTAATGGGAAGATGTAGCAAATTACAGCCCTGTGTGTTAGGTTATCTTCATCTCCTTCTGCCGCTCTCCCCCCAGCCAGCGCACAAACACACCCTCCCCCAGGGGCGGATCTAGGGATAGGCATGGGGGGGGGCAATGCCCCTCTAAATGCCCAGTCTGCCCCACCACAACATGATGGCAGGCAAAACAACCCAAGATATTTCAGTGCTTATATTTAAAAGTATTTTGAAACGCTACTGAAAATGGTATGGGGGCGGCTTCATCGCCCGTGTCGCTTCGCGCCACGGGCGATGAAGCTGCCCGCCCCCCCCAATTGGAAAAATGTTACATCCGCCCGCCCTCCCTTTTCTGAAGAGAATCCTGTACGTCTCCTCCTCAACGCAAAACGCATTGCATTGCATTGCATTGCATTGCATTGCACGCGCACACGTGACATTCACAAACACATCCTTGCTCTTATTCCAGGATAATACTGAATGACAGAGTGCGTGTGAAAAACGCCTGTGAAACCTGTGATGTGACAATGTAATGTGATTCTGAATCGGGAAAGTTACATCACTAGGTAAATCGTAAAAAAGCATGCAAGGCTTACACATGTTGGTACCCAACACTCGGGGTGTGATAAGATACAGATTCTTACCGTGCACAGGAATTAAATGATATGATAATCATGTTGTTTTTCAGTGAGATGTTGAGTTGAATCTTGTTTTTGTCGGTCCTGCTGCTGCTTGCTGCCCACTCCTGTTATCTTCGATCATTCCTGCCTGGTTTAATTTCTGACCTCCTCCTGCAGTTAGACTGCCCTGCTGCCTGCGGCGAAATTTAAGCACGTATATAGTCCACATTTTAGAAACGCGCGCAAATGATATGATTATGCTTCATCGGTTTAATTAATTGGGTTGACGTTTAAGGGCGGATTTGGTTTCATTGGTTTAAATATATATTAGAAATTCCAGTGATATTGGATAAACTGTGGGTGGAATATCGGTATCGGTAGCAGGGGTTTTCAACCAGTGGTCCGGGGACCACCAGTGGTCCCTGAGAGAATTCCAGGTGGTCCCCAACTAAATGATGGGCAGTTGGTAACCAAACTGAAACCTTATAGATTTGTAACTCTTGAGAGCGTTAAAATGATACCAAATGGACCCTGGCACATCTGAAACATCTGAATTACTTAATTTTCAAGAATCTACACATTTAGAAAATGTAGAAGAATGGTATTTTGACCAACATTTTGCCAAATATCTCTTAAATTGTGGACCTAAACTTGAAAATCATTTAGTCTTGGGTCAGAGAGCCTAAACTCAACATCAGTTGGTGGTCCGCGGCTAAAATGCGGGAAAAATAGTGAGCCCTGGTATGAAAAAGGTTGAAAACCTCTGATCTATAGGCTTATTGGTTGCGGATTTTATTAATTGGAATAATTATAATTAAATGACTGTGGTTGGATGATGGTTTATATTCAAACCAAAGCTCATCCGCAGATCTAGTAAATACACTGCCTCCCCCTGGACAGCCGGTGCGCCTGGTGGAGGGCAAAGTATCTGCGCCTCCCTTAGAAATCTCCCCTTCTTGGGTGATAACTTACAGGGCAAGGGGAAATTAAAAATATTCTGAGTAGTGCTCAGAATTACAGCTAAAGCTGTGAATAATCACTTGCAAAAATCACAGGAGATTTATTTTATTTTAAGAGAAATCGACCTGTTATTCAGCGAGTTCACAAAAGACCATTTATTGGAGTAAATAAGCATCAGTCATCTATCTTTGCAGGGAGATAATCGCATTCAGAGCCTTAGTAAAAATCAATGCTAGCATGAAAACGTGGCTTTAGTGTCAAAGACGAACCTAACCTCGTGTATTTAGTGAAATGTTGTGTTTTCATCCAGACACAAGGTTAAACATTAAATCCCTCTATTCATTATTTAATAACAACATCTCCCCTATTCTTCAGCACACTTTTAAAAAGGACGGTCTGGTCATTGTCGCTCACATCGTCATTTTCCACTTTACGTTTCATTATCCTTACTTTCACAAATGCAAAAAATATCCATAATGTAACTGCATATGTGCATAACTGCTCTTTTATGGAGCGAAGAAGCACATCTTGTATGCAGGCCTATGATATATCAGACGGTGAGTTTTATATTGAAGCTCCGCCAGCCATCAAACCGTTGGGTTGACTTGGAGGTTGTACTAGAGGTCGGGTGACAAATTCTAGCAATCTGTCTGTTTTTTCCATCTTTTTTTTTCCTCCTTCTGTTCTTTTTCTAAGATCTAACTAATCCAGGGGTTTTCAACAGGTGGTCCGGGGACCACCAGTGGTCCATGAGAGGGTTCCAGGTGGTCCTCAGCTCAGCTGAGAGGTTAACCAGATGTAACTCTTTGAGAGCGTAAAAATGAAACCAAATGGACCTTTGCTGGTCCATTTGGTTTCATTTTTACGCTCTCAAGAGTTAAAATATTGATTCATCATCTTAATTAGTCCAATTAGTCTACACAACTAGAAGATTAATGGTCATTTTTGGTCTGGATGTTTGCCTGTTTTGTTTCCCAAATTCAGCCTGTTGTTGTGGAAAAAAGCAATAGAAATATATATATATTTTTTTAGTTTTGTCCTCAAATGGTGGTCCGTGGCTCAAATGCTGAATAAATGATGGTCACTGGTATCAAAGAGGTTGAAAACCACTGAACTAACCGGCTGACAGGATGATCAGTACGGTGGAAATCTGTAATCCAGATCACCTCTGTGCTGTAATAACATATTGATACTCGGTGCCTGCGTATTGATAATGTGTAGCAAGATGAAGGACGGCAGCACATCACTGTAATTCATTTGTTCCCATACCTAGAACAGTGTGCCGCGATAAACATGGAAACAAATCTATCCTTTGACAAGAAACAGGTCTTTTTGTAACGCGTTTTGTTTAGATAAGAATACGGCACGCAATTCAGAGAAATGTGACAAGAATGAAGTTTTTTTTTTTACCCCGAGGTATAATTCCACGCTGGATTTTTTTTTTCTAACTCACAACAATCTCTTCATCTTTTCAGTCGAGTCTGGCTTTTTTTTTTGTCTTGAATAGTCAGTCTGTCGCCGTAACCACATGCAACGCCGCCTGTCTCAATTTGACCTACATTATCATTTTGAATCAATTAACGTGACGTCGTGTGACTCCTTGGTGTTTGTCGTGTGCATCTCCAGCGCAGGCGTTTCTACCAGGGGTCAGGCAGGGGGGGGGGTGAGGCTTATAGTGTGCAACTTGGAGTGTTTGTGTGACAGATGGTTGTGTGATCTCGCGAGGCCAAGCTGCCCAGGCAAGGTCACCATGGCCCAGGGCCACGCGAGAACTCCAGATCACCCCCCACCACACACACACACACACACACACGCACACACACGCACACACGCACGCACCATGCTTCTCTACTAGCAGTGTAGTCTGGTTGACTAAATCGGTGGTTTTCAGCCTTTTTCATACCAGGGCCCAACTTTTATCCAGCATTTGAGCCACAGATCACCATTTGATGACATTTTTAGCCCCACAGAACCCAAAACTAAAGATTCTCTTTTGCTTTTGTCCACAATACAACACGCTGGATTTGGGAAACCAAAAACAGTCAAGCATACAGATCAAAATGACCATTAATCTTCTAGTTGTGTACAATTGGGGCTAATTCAGATGATGAATACGTTAAGTCTTGAGAGCGTAAAAATGAAACCAAATGGACCCGCAAGGGTCCATTTGGTTTCATTTTTACGTTCTCAAGAGTTACATCTGGTTAACCAACTTACCTGGGGTACCACCTGGAACCCTCTCAAGGACCACTGTCTGGTGGTCCCCGGACGTGTGTGTGTGTGTGTGTGTGTGTGTGTGTGTGTGTGTGTGTGTGTGTGTGTGTGTGTGTGTGTGTGTGTGTGTGTGTGTGTGTGTGTGTGTGTGTGTGTGTGTGTGTGTGTGTGTGTGTGTGTGTGTGTGTGTGTGTGTGTGTGTGTGTGTGTGTGTGTGTGTGTGTGTGTGTGTGTGTTAGTGGGAGGACCTCAAGCAGCAACCACACTAAACCAAAGCCTGCCTCTCTCTCTTTCTCTATTTTTCCCTCCCTGACATGGAGTCCATTGAAGCCTCTTTTTTTCTTCGCTCTGCATTTCATGTTTAATAGAGAGAGCACCACTGCTTTGTCTCCCAGTCAGTCATGCGGAGAATGGGTGTGTGTGAAAGGAGGGGGGTGGGGGGGGCATGGGGGGTTATGAGAGAGAGAGAGAGAGAGAGAGAGAGAGAGAGAGAGAGAGAGAGAGAAAAAAGGCGGAAGCAGTCAGTCACTTGGATGAAACATTGAAAGGGCACATAAACAAAGTGGAGCCCCTTGGCGGATTAGCCCTAGACGGATATTTAGATATTTACACCCGAGCCTCGGCGAGAGCGTGTGTGTGTGTGTGGGGGGCGTACTTATCGCGGTGCATTTTTATAGCTGATTTTCTGTGCAACAGAATTCTTACTCAAGTGCACTCACAATGGTCCATTCATACATCATCATCATCATCACAGTCGTATCCAATCACAGCTCACTGTGCCGCTCGGTTTTCATGTCGTTTTTTTTTCCGGCTGTTTACAATTTGATCTTTGATTTTTCTGCCCCTCGCTTTTTTTTATCCTCGATATGTACTTGTTTGCTCTGCCAATCAAATCGCTGCTACGGGGGTGCTCAACGAATCAAATCATCGCTTTGAGTTTCAGTTTCACAACGTTTTGCGTGTACGTTTTCCCTAAATCGAATTGTTTGTTCTGTGGATATAGATCATACTGTATATACTGTATATTAAAAACCTTCTACCTACCGCCATGCTATCTTGGACTGCCTGCTAGCCCAGTGGTTTTCAACCGGTGGTCCGGGGACCAACAGTGGTCCTTGAAAGGGTTCCAGGTGGTCCCCAGGCTAAATGATGGACAGCTGGTTAACCAGATGTAACTCTTTGAGAGCGCAAACATGAAACCAAATGGACCCTTGCGGTCCCATGTTCACACTCTCAAGAGTTAAAAATATTCATCATCTGAATTAGCCCCAAGTCTACACAACTACAGAATGTAGAAGATTATAATGGTCCTTTTGATCTGTATGTTTGACTGTTTTGTTTTCCGAAATCCAACCTGGAATTGTGGACAAAAACAAAAGAAATCTTTAGTTTTGGGGTCTGTCTGTAGGGGCTAAAATGTCACCAAACGGTGGTCCTCCGTGGCTCAATTGCTGAATAAATAGTGGGGCCCTGGTATCAAAAAGGTTGAAAAGCACTGTGCTAGCCGATCATCAGCCAGGATTAGACGCGGTGGGAGGTGGATGGGGGTGTCGGGGTTACTTGGCATCACCCTCAGTCGACAGTAACACAAGAACACCAGCCTGTAATTTACCTCCCTTTGTGTCAACATGGAAGCTCCACCACCTCAGCCATTGACCTCCTGCTGGCTCCCTCTGCTTATTGTTCAACTGATCAGCTGTGTGTGTGTGTGTGTGTGTGTGTGTGTGTGCGCGTGCGTGTGCACGTGTGTGTGTGTGCACACACATGCACGCATCGGTCATTGGCAAGCAGCTACCCTTCACGCAATCAGATTTGATATGCGCAGGGCTTAGGGGCAGACACAAAGCTCACAATGGATTATGATTTGCTAAACGTAAAAATCCGTTTATGCCTCCTCTCTGGTGACACACAATATGTAAAACTGACCACCCCGGGAGAGAAGAGAGAGGATTTAAGCACCATTCCGCGAGACAAACGGGGCAAAGACGGGGGAATTGTAGCAAGGGCACGATCGTATATATAGCGAGAGAGAGAGAGAGAGAGAGAGAGAGTGCAGAGGAATATACTGTATATATATAGAGGGAGGAAATTGCAAGGCGAAACACCTTTTTTTTAATTGCTTTTGTCTCAACTCTACTAGCCTGACAAACATGTAGGCCTCAGCACATTGAGGTGATAAGAGGTAAGCTGCATTGAAACCCTTTGCACACCTCGAGTCCCAGACACCCACACACACCCCCTCCCAACCACCACATCCCATCTCTCTGCTTAGCCTTTTCTATCCCTAGAAAATGGGAGCAGGCAGCTTAGTGGGGGGGGGGGGGGGGGTGCATCGATTGGATGAGATGGGGGTGGAAGTGTAGCTTTCGGCCAATAGGGGGGCCTGTAGCTAAAACCGAGCTCTTGCTGCTGCTGTTTTTTTTTTTCTTCTTTTTTAAGGCAAGTGCAAATGTGTCTGTGAACGATGACCATGGGAGGAGGAGGAGGAGAAGTGCTGGCCCAAGCCCTGATGGTATGGTCTGTCGCTGGGGTGGTGGGCAGCCCTGGTAGCCAGGGGCGGATGTAACATGTCCCATTTGGGGGGGCAAGAGAACATGTTGGAGGAGCAAGGGAAAATGGTATGGGTGCGGCTTCATCGCCCGTGGCGCGAAGCGACACGGGCGATGAAGCCGCATACCATTACCATTTTCGGTTACAGGGCTTTTATTAGTCAAGTAAAGCATCAATAATAACATCAGTTGTTGTTGAAGTTGCAACAGACGCGCAGCAGCATGCATAAAGCTAAAGCTCTGACTCAGAGAGTTTTCTGTTTTCAATGATGATGCTGTTGGATTTAGTGGTGCCAAAATTGTAGTTAGTAGCAGTAGTAGTGTTTCAAATCATTTTAAATATATGCACTTTAATTTGAAATAACTTGGGTTGTTTTGCATGGCATCGTGTTTGGGGGGGGGGGGGGGGGGGCAGACTGGGTATTTAGGGGGCATCGCCCCCCCATGCCTAGATCCGCCCCTGCTGGTAGCTAGGCAGGCAGGCAGACGTGACCGAGTGATCGATCCATGAGCCTCCCTGAAATGGAGGAGCTCTGCTGACCGCCCCCTCTCCCTCCCTCCCCCACCCCCCACCCCTCCAGGCCAGGCCCAGACAGACTCTTTGCTATGCTCCCCTCCACACACAACCCCCACCACCACCCCCAGATTATAGATCCTTTCTTAGGAGATTATACACAATGCCACGAGGGGGATCAATACTAGACACCCCCACCTTCGTCTCTGCGACAGACATGTGCACAAAGTACATGCACATATAGTTATATGTTGCCCCACCTTGCCCGGGCGTTTATACGTAAAATGCTAGCACTCATAGGCACTAAGACTTTGTGCTAAAATTGATTCACAGTCTTTACAGAAACACATTGGCTCCTAATGCCCTGGACTTGCACAGGAGTTGGATATCTTTACATATATCTGCGTGAATCTGAACTTGAATCACTCCATCGACAAACACAGTTAATGATGTAGCAATCGTTGTCCTGATTCACGATTAGATTTTTTTGCTTTAGAAATAAGGCAGTCGTTCAATAACCCTGGACGACACTTTCTGTGAACGCAGAATGTTGCCTCCAAGAGCTGTGGCCACAAAGCCATTAAATCATTATTTATCAGACGGACTGTACGCGTTTTATTGCTCCAGATTAGTCCTAAAGAAATGCGGTCCTTGGCTAGGTTTTCATTTTCCGTCCAGAAGTAAACCGATTATTGGTGCACTGTGACTGAAACAATTTCCCCCAATTTCCCCCTATATCTACAGTACATTACAGTACATCCTTTGCACAGTTGGTACTATTGCACATGACACGTGTGAATTGCGATGTTGATGTTGGACCTAGCACGCTCATGAGTGCGTGCACGTGCACGCGCACACACACACACACACACCACCCTCCTCTGCCCCGCGCATTAATATGGTAACGTCGCCCTGCCCATTATGGTTAACATTTGCACACCCTCGGCGTTTTAAATTAGCAGGGAGCAGTTACACCGTGAATCACAGCCCACTCAGACGTGTTGCTCAGCAAATCATCCCTTTCTCTCTCTTCCTTCTTTTCCACTGCAGTGTCTATACTGTGAGACGCTGCTGCTGCAGGCGGCTGGGCTGCCATACTGTAGCACGTCTTCTCTCCTTCTCCTTCTCTCTCTCTCTCTCTGGCTGGCTGGACTGCTTTAAAATGGAGAGAGTTAATAGAAACCACCTGCAGTCCCACACCCCCCACCAGTCCGCCTCCCCTCCTCTCCCCTCCTCCTCCTCCCCCTCTACCTCGCTCAACACTCTCAACACAACATGGCTCCCCTAGCAGGGCCCTCTAATGGTGTAATGACACAGCACAGCGTGCGGAAGCTCGGATGGACGTCATCCCTTTTGTCAGCCCTGACGGTAGAGATAAAGTAAAGGAAAAGAAGGCATTAGATTTGATTTAAGCGCCGCGTTTAACACGCGTGTTTCTCCTCGTCTGTTGTTTAGGTTAGTTCAGACAGTGCCCAGGCTGCTGCTGCTGCTGCTGCTCAAGACCCACAAAACTTAGAAAGATATGTTATTAATTACTCACTTAAGCATTATTTAATAGTAAGGAATTGCTGATATATTATCTCACGCCGTGCCGTGATGCGTTATGTGCTTCGCGATCGGCTTATTCTTCAATTTAAGGTTTTTCCTTTGTTTGTGAACATTTCAGACATTCTTTAGAAAACATGTCAGAATTTATCCGTGTGTAAATCTTGTGAAGTGAGTGCTGCTGGGACCTATTTTGTACAGGTTGCGATTCGTATATATATACCGACACAACCCATTGTTTGGTGAAACTGCAGTGCAGGTAGTAGTAGTCCATTGTGCACAGAGAGAGGGAGAGAGAGATCACTGGCCGCGGTCCCAGAGGATGGCCACTTGTGTGCATGCATGTGGTATGGGAGGCGATGTGGAGGGCATGTGTGTCGAGGTGGACAGCTGGCACTACTTGCTGCAGCCACCGCAACAACCCTGGGGAGTGTGAGCGTACGCGTGCTCGCGCTTTAGTGTGTGTGTGTGTGTGTGTTAACGCGCGGGGCTGTTGTGTGCAGTGGGAGTCAGGGCCGGATCTAGAGGGGAACAGGGGTGGGCAGAGCCCACACAAACGTGCATCCTGCCCACCCCCAATGAAAGGTAATATCAGTGGTTTTCAAACCAGTGGTCTGGGGAGCACCAGTGGTCCTTAAGAGAGTTCCAGGTGGTCCCCTGCAGGCTAAATGGTGGAAAGTTGGTTAACCAGATGTAACTCTTTGAGAGCGTAAAAACTGAAACCAAATGGACCAATTTGGTTTCGTTTTTACACTCTCAAGAGTTAAAATATTCGTCATGTGAATTAGCCCTACACAGAAAGAGAATGTAGAAGAATAATGGTCATTTTCATCTGTATGTTTGACTGTGTTTGTCAAACATACAGTTTGTTTGTTTCCCTCCAAAATCCAGCCTGGTATTGTGGACAAAAGCAAAAACAAATCTTTAGTTTTGGGGGGTCTGTGTGGCTAAAATGTCATCAAATGGTGCTCCTCCGTGGCTCAAATGCTGAATAAATAGTGGGCCCCATGGTGTCAAAAAGGTTGAAAACCACTGCTTCATGTGAAAAACTTCTGCCATTCTTCCAGCCCATGCACCCTAGTACTAGGGCTGGCTAAATCCGGCCCTGGGGGGAGTGCATGTGTCTGACATACACATGTAGCACTAGGCAACCGACCGTCGCACCTCCCCCCTCCCCCTCCCCTTCTCCTTCTCCTTAGATCCAGAACTAACTGCTGGCAGCCACAAGAAACAGTCCCCCTATCCCTTTGACTGTTCCAGTCTGTAGCCCCACACATCTCTCAACAAATGATTGCCTTTTGATCAGCTCAAGTATAGGTCTGTTATCATGGACGCTGGAGGTTTTTTTTTTGCTCTTTTTTTTTTTCTTTTTGTAATATACAGAGCAATATCAATTTCTTACCGCCGCTGCCAAAAAGGCTATAGCGGCTGTAATATATATACTAGCCCACAATAAAGTAGGATAAGGAAGTCACATTTGGTTGTATTTTACATAATTCCCCTTGTAGGGGAAAGACAAAGGGGCCTTAAAACAGTTCCAGGAGGATGGTTTAGAGGGTTTGTGGTAGAGTGTGTTTTTCTCATGTTCAGATTTTCTTGTTCTTATTTCACTTTATTTATTTTTTTTTTTTTTACTCTTTTAGTTTTTTGTTTTATACTTTTATTTAACCGGGAAAGACTCATCTTATTTAGCCGAGGTAATGGAAGCAGTGCAACCTGAACACATTAGACCAGGTGTTTTTCAACCTTTTTGATCCCAGGGCCCACCATTTATTCAGCATTTGAGCCACGGAGAAGCACCATTTGATGACAATCTAGCCCCACAGACCCCCAAAACTAAAGATTTCTTTTGCTTTTGTCCACAATTCCAGTCTGGATTTCAGAAACAAAACTGCCAAACTTACAGATCACAATGACCATTAATCTTCTACATTCTCTAGTTGTGTAGACTTGGGGCTAATTCAGATGATGAATATTTTAACTCTTGAGAGCGTAAAGATGAAACCAAATGGACCCGCAAGGGTCCATTTGGTTTCATATTTACGCTCTCAAAGAGTTACATCTGGTTAACCAACTTCCCATTATTTAGCCGGGGACCACTGGTTGAAAACCCCTGCATCAGACCAAGCGCTATGATTTCCTGCTCAGTCTAACATGCAGAGAGAGATGCTGTCATAAATCTTTAATGGAGACAGGTGGAGATGTCTGGCCTTTTGTCTTCCAACTTAAGCGCTCTTTTCATCCAGGTTGGCCTGCTGTGCCGAGACACGCTATAGGTCTACCTGCATGATCTGCAGCATCCATCTCATTGCATTATGTTCCTCGTTGCCAGCCAGGTTTGCAAGCAGCAAAGGCTTAGCAACTGACAGCTCACTGATAGACCGGCTGACAGTTACTTTCCATGGTGTGCGTGTCGCACAACACGCACGCTAACCATGTCCCTAAATAGTGTGGGTGGGAACTGCTGTTTTTGCAGACGAATTAAGTAATTCAACAGTCTTCATACTGCGTACTACACACAACTTTACATGCACACTAAACAGTGCATTTTTCACTATACATACTCCTGTGGGGTATACGCAAAGTTAAGGCTACACTTCCAGTCCGTAATGGATAACGGCGTAATGACTGACTGTTGTTTCTACTGTGAGATGGCCTGTACGCACAACATGCAGCAAAATTGAAATAACAATGAGAGCTTTTAGCGCAAGCCGAAGTGATTTTTCTTCACGCCGTGATTTGTTTGTATAACACCCTGCAAACATAACACTTCTTCTGTCAGGATGTGATGTCTCTTTCCACACATTACTACGACTACTACTATTACTACTACTTGTGTCCAGACGTGGGTCCCGACTCCTGCACCAGGGACAGTTATGAAGTAGCTTGACGCTACGCTGTGTGTGTGTGTGACTGTTGACATGTCCTGTTAAAATCAAAAACACAAAGTACATTCTGTGAAGCCATGCAGCATGCACCATCATTTTGGTGTTACTGTTTACCAGTGTTGGGACTAATGCTCTTACAAGTAATGCCCTTACGTAAGGGACTACTTTTTGTTTTATTTTTGGTCAACATGGGGTAATTACTTTAGGTCTGACTGTGCATGGGCAATACATCAGTAAATATCCATATCATTAGACTGGATATTGTCTGTGATTTTGGATATGTATTGGCATTTCGAGCTTAAAACAACTGGACTAGTGATGGGGAAAATATTTTTTTCCTTTTTTAGACAACATTTTAGTGTGTCAGATTTACTTTTGTAAATTAGTAACAAAGTAATACCATTTTCAGATAAGTAACCATAACCATAACTTGCTATGTGTCCTGTGTCCACATGCATCTGCTCTGCTCTCTATCCGCCAGAGGCATGCCGTTTTTTAGTGGCACGCATATGCAGTAGGATGCTATTTCTCTTATACAAAGGGCTTTGAACATTTCTAGAAGGACAGATCATTGTTATGGACGCTGCTCTGTCTATAGATTGCTTCGAGTACCGACTTCAGCTGCGCTATATGCTGTGTATATAGTAGGTTTTCATACCTATTGGTCGTGACCCAATTGGTGGGAGGGGGGAGGGGGCAGATTTTTTGAAATGTACGCAAAATGGTCCCAATTTGATAAAAGCGCATTAATACACTTTTTAATACAAATATTCTTCCTACTTTTGTTTTGAGTCAATGTATGCGACAAGAGTTTATTCACTTCACGTGTCAAAAGCAAATCCACAGCATATGGTGTTGCTGTATGTAAACGGTCGAACCAAGATTGAATCCACCTGCTGTGTTCCACAACCAGGCCCACAACCATCTCATTAAAACCAGCAAGCTGTAATTTTACTGTAACGTTTAAAGAAAAAAGTGTGTGCAGCCATACCAAGGAACTCTGAATTCGGAGTTATAGTTTGGTATGTAGGGATCGCGAGACAAGACCAAAGTGTTACCAAATGGACCCTTATGGATCCATTTGATGAGGGTGGCTCCAGGGAAAATCTTCTGTGACGTCATACCTATGACAGGCACAGTAAAATGGTGCTCCCCCCAAGGGTTAAAAATATGAACTATTTTCAAACTAAAGAACATTTTATATGTGGTTTTTCAAGTCTAGTTATAGAGGACAAGTATAATGTATTTATCCATATGAGGCTTAATAGGCTGGGATCCTTTTAAAGCATGTCTGCTGGTCGCCCTGGTGCTTCCCCTCCCCTCAAGGCGCCCCAGACAACTGCCTAGTCTGCCTAATGGCAGAAACGCCCCTGGGATGATCAGGTGGTGATCAGTTGGCTAATAAAGGGAGCACTACAGATGTACATGCGTACATGTGTGCACACATACACAGGCACGTGGTGCATTTGGCATGTAGTGCTACTAACTATTATATTATGTAATGCATAATAATGTATTATGTGCACTGCCAGATGGGTTCAGTGGTAGGGGCTGTGAATCTTCTGCTGTCTCACGATCCGATTCCGATTGTTGTGGTCACAATTTGACTATTTCATCTGGAGGCCTAGACTGGTTTACGAGTTTAACGGGTTCCAACTGTCACATTCGTGCTTATTGTCGCGTGACGCGTCCAATCCATTATTCATGCCAATCTCTGGTTCTTTCAGCAGTTGAATTTATTACAACTGAAAAAACAAAATGGGGCAGAACTGAAGGACAGATGCGCATGCATAGCTTCGTATTTCTTTTCGATTGATTCACAGCTGCTTATTGTGATCACTATTGATTTTTTTTTTTACATTCCACATCTTCTTTGTCACTCACCAAGTGAGTGGAAATGTCCACTCACTTTGCTGCCTTGTAGTTTTAACGATAATGTCGCCCGTGTCACACCAGTTATACTTGGTCACAGTAATTCGTAGACACATGCGTGCAATTATGGCACGCCAAAAAAATGTCGCACTTATTTCCGTTTAACTTATTTGGTGTTCGCTGCAAACACAACAATGGGAACCGAAATAGAAATTTGGCTTGATATTGTTTGAGTCCCAGACCAAGTATTCAAACACTGTAACAACAACGTCCTTCATGGAAGTAAAAAGGCTATTAGTGAAATCGCAGTCAGTAGTAACACTATAAAATGCAGAATTTAACTCTATACCAGCGTTTACCATAGACCAGGGGTTGTCAACCTTTTTGATACCAGTGCCCACTAATTATTCGGCATTTGTGCCACAGGCCCCACAGAGACCGCAAAACTAAAGATTTCTTTTGCTTTTGTCCACAATTCCAGGCTGGGAAACAAAACAGACAAACATACAGATCAAAATGAACATCTAATCTTCTGGGTTGTGTAGACTCTTGGCTAATTCAGATGAGGAATATTTTAACTCTTGACAGTGTAAGCATGAAACCAAATGGACCTGCAAGGGTCCATTTGGTTTCATGTTTACACTCTCAAGAGTTACACTCTCAAGAGGTACATCTAATTTGGTTTTCATCTGGTAAACCAACTTAGCTGGGGACCACCTGGAACCCTCTCAAGGACCACTGGTGGTCCCCCGGACCACTGGTTTAAAACTGCTGCCCCAGACAACAAGGTCAGTAATGCCTGTAAAATTCATTATCTTTGTTGAATTAACCACTGGTATTCAACAATATTACTGCGCGGGTGTCTGCATCACTACGTCCAAAACATTTCCACCTTGTCCACATTTCAAAAACAGCGTCAGCAGTAAAATGTTTCTGTTTTAGGGAATGGGGGGAAACACAGCCCATTAGTGTGGTTTAATAGGTGCAAAGCTCACCTTTTTAAGGTGTCAGTAACTCAGCTATAGAGTCAGATTTTGACAGTGTTAGGATGGGAAGCATGATAGCGCTATCTCACCACTATAAAGACCACTTGTCAGTTCATTTTCCACCGCTCTCAGCCAAATACCCAACACCAGGGACAAACCCTTTGGAGCGCTGCGGTGTGTTATATCGAAGTATTATAGCAGTGCAAATCTGTAGAGATCTTTTCAGGGTTTTTTCCCCCCATTTTTTAAGGGCCTTCTTCTTCTTCTTCTCCTCTGCTATCTCTCCCCACGCGGCTCTGGGAGAGGCTCTGGGAAAAGGGCTTTTTAGTGAAATCCAACCACCTGCCGACTGCTAAATGAGAAAGTGTGGGGCTAGCTGAGAGGGAGAGGATGGAGGGCTGGGGGGGATGGGGAGGGGGGCTTGTCAAAGGGCCTCTGTTCTCCCCCAGGAGTCCAGTCAGCTGTAGGCCTGCCTCTATTGTAGAGAGAGAGAGAGATGGTATCGCCCTGCCAGGTATTTCCCTCTGCTTTCCAGGGAGGGGTTGGGGTGTTGGGGTGATGGAAAGGGGATAGGGGGTTGGGGGGAGGTGGTGGAGAGAAAAAAGGGGTGGAAGAATCAGCCGGAAGAATGCAAGGAGTTGGTATAATCCAGGAGGTGGCGTGGGGGGGTGAGGGGGTGAGGGGGTTTAGAGAGGGAGCCAGGGCCTCTCACTACTATAGCGCTTGTGGTTTAAACCACCCGCCGCGCTAAGCAGACCTGCCCCAGCAGGGAGTGACACGAGGTGGTCCCTGGGGTCATCAGGTGCACCGCAGCCACTGGAGCTGGATCAGTAATGATACAATGATGTCTTCAATCTCTCTCTCTCTCTCTCTTGCATATGCGTGCTCGCACATTCAGTTTAAAGAGGTTTCATTGGCATGCGAAAATGTTTTTCCGTTGCCAAAGCAAAACGTGGCACAATCGAGATGCAAACAACACAGCATATGTACATGTAAAGATTCAACGTAAAAAGAAATGAAACAAAGGTGTGAACGGAGCTCTGTTACATTAACACTGTGCTTGTGAAACTGCAAAAAAAAGCATTGTGCATTTTATTTCACAAATGCTGTAGTTATTCATCCACACTTTCCTTTGAAAGTTGACAGCAGCGTTTTCAATGTTTTTGCGTTTGCTTATTGTAAAACTCATTTGTGGCAACAAGTAGCGGCATTGAATTGAAGTCATTTACTCTGTTGATATGAACAGGCATATCTGCGTACACTGTATGGCTAGCTTAAGGTGGTTGTATTCCACCTGATGTCCTTCTCCTGTCACAGCGGCTCACATATCATGCTGCTGTGTTTGCACATTTTGGTACTTTTTTGTCTAGCTAGCACCCCCCTTTCCCCCCCCCCCCCCCACACACACACACACGCACACACACCTGCAGTTCCTTTATCACATTCCTTTTGCTCTTTAATTTTAAGATCAGTAAACTCTTGGGCTTGGTGCAGCTTTTCCTAAAGGCTTGTCCCGCTCTCTACCGCATGCGTGCGGGTGTGTGTGTGTATGTGTGTGTGTGTGTGTGTGTGCGTGTGCGTGTGTGTACAGTGCACATGCGAGAGAGGCTTTGAGCCGAGTAGTTCCCCTTTTTTAACAATGCAGGTGCGTCCTGCCTCGTGGCTCAACACCCTGCTAGCATTGCTTAGGAATAAAAAATAAAACACAGACCCTTTCTGTTTTAATAAGTCTGCCATGAAACCAAAAAAGAAAAAAGAAACGTTCATACAGTATTCCTGCTGTGTTTTTGCTGAGCTCATGGTCCCCAGCCCTTTCTCTCGCTGTTTACAAAACACTGTTTTCTATGTTTCTGTGTGAAGTTTTTTTTTCTTTTTCCCTCCTTCAAACATCATCGTAAATGTACAGCAGTGGTTTTCAACCAGTGGTCCGGGGACCACCGGTGGTCCTTGGGAGGGTTCCCAGGTGGTCCCCAGCTAAGTTGGCTAACCAGATGTAACTCTTGAGAACGTAAAACAATGTTACGCTCTCAAGAGTTAAAATATTCATCTTAATTACCTTCCAAGTCTATACATCATTAATGGTCATTTTTGTCTGTATGTTTTGCCTGTTTTGTTTCCCAAAATCCAGCCTGGTATTGTGGACAAAAGCAAAATAAATCTTTAGTCTATGGTGGTCTGTGGCTCAAACGCTGTATAAATCGTGGGCTCTGGTATCAAAAAAGGTTGAAAACCACAGGCCGACGACAACATTGCCAAAGAAGTCACCCCTCTCTCTTCTCTTCTCTTCTCCTCCTCCTCACCACTCCGGTTTTTCATACTGCAGCAAATTAAACGGCAACTTATTTGTTTGCCACACATGGGCGAAGTAGAGCTGCTGCGGCGGAGCATACATGGGAGCGACCGACCGGGTTCCTCCTTCACAGAGAGCAGCTATAGCTGCTGCTAGGTGTGTTTTAGATTAGACATGCTTGGCAGCCGTAGCAGAATGGCTGGCTGAACAATGAGCTACAGCTGGGAAGGAGTTGGTAGGAGGAGGAGGTGGTGTGGAGTAGGGGGTAAAATGGCGTCGTCCCACACCTCCTCCTCCTCCTTCTCCTCCTCCATGAATATTCTTGCCTCTTTAACGGCAGCACGGTGACGACGTAATTGGAGAAACAACAACAACGATGGCTGCCATGCAGTGGATTAGGTTTCAATAGAGAGCTCAGGTTTTGGAAGAGGCTATATGATTAGGTTTTTTTTCTCTCTCTCTCCCCTCCTCCTGCGCGCTGTCTGTGGTATTGAGCTTTCTCTCTCTCTCTTCATGCTCTCCGTCTTTCTGGGTGGCGGTCGATGGAGAGGATCTTTGCAGGGAGGGGTGTGTGTGTATGTGCTTTGAGTGAGAACGACAGAAAACGAGAGAGAGAGAGGGAGGTGGAACTCGTGGCCACTCAGGGGAAAAAAGGCTCTCTTCTACAAAGGGCCTGTGGCTCTCTCTATCCCCTCCCTATACCATATAGAGCGCGAACAGACACACACACACGCGCAAATCGCACGCTCGCACGCACATGCTTCAACCTAAATCACCCCCACCCCCCCAAACACAGACCCGTCTGGGGGGAGAGAAAAAAGAGAACCAAATCCTTCCCTTCCCTCCGCTCTTCCACTTCTCCAGTTGAGTGAGGAGACCCACTTCCAAATGCACAAAATGGCTGGAATGTTTAACAAGCCAGGCAAACCCTGGAGAATCTATGTTGCCCCAGCCCCCCCTCCCCTCTACTCTCTCTCTCTCTCACACACACACACACACACACACACACACACACACACACACACACACACACACACCCCTGTCTGTCTGCCTGAGCCCCCGCGCGTTGCTTCCTCTGTTTAAGAGTTTGAACCTTGTCCCGGCGTTTACTTTCACATTTCATTTAGCCTGGTGTTTTAGTCATTTTCATAATGCCCTTGAGGTAACAGACTGTTATACCAGCGCATGGGGATGAATTCTAAATGTGCTCTTCTTTTTTTTTGGGGGGGGGGGGGGGGGGGGGGGGGGGGGGGGGGGGGGGGGAGAAAATGTTGCCTGAATGATTAAACCAGTCTTTAAACCCAACTATCTCACAGCCACTCTTATCTCATGTAAGCTGCGGTTACATTCCTTTCTTTGTACTGTGTGTGTGTATATATATATATATATATATATATATATATATATATATATATATATATATATATATATATATATATATATATATATATATATATATATATATATATATATATATATATGTACTCTTGGCCGTGTAGAACAGGGCGACGACGTGTCTCTTTAAATCAGCGTTGCCGGCGAAGTGGAGAGACACTGAAAACCCCTAATTCCCCCCGATTTGACTCCATCCAAACATGTCATCTCATCTCATTCAGATTAGTCTCTTTTGTTCTCGACTATGGCCCCCCTTCCTCCTCCTCCTCTGCCCCCCTCCTCCTCTTTTCCCTTGCTTCCTCGCTCTGTCTTTCTCTCCTCTTCTCTCTCTCTCTCCAAACACACACACACGTGCACGCACTGTGTCGCCCACGGGTCACACAATAGCACCAATGGATATTTTCATTCATGTTATCTTGTAAATGACTTCCAGGGATGGTGTTGAGGACAGTGAGAGAGAGAGAGAGAGAGAGAGAGAGAGAGAGAGAGAGAGAGAGAGAGAGAGAGGGAGAGCTTAAGTGAGAATATACATGCGTCACTCACTCAGAGAACCAGCAAGTGCGATAAAGCCCCCCCCCTCTCCTCCCATTAGAATATAGCTCATTCAAACCCATGGCAGATAACAGGCCCACCCTGGGGTTACGCACGCACACGTACGCGTACACACACACGGACACACACACTGCCTCTCAGAAACAAAGCCCAGGGTGAGCCGCACACACACACCACACACTTCTTTCTGACACACACATACACAATGCCCTCCTTCACTACAAATGGTATCTGGGGTGTCAGAGCTATTTAATATCTTGCCCTCCCCTCCGAAAAACTGCAAGCAGGCAGATAAACCTCAAGCCAAATCGATAGCTCTGTTGACACAAACAAATAAATAACAGATGATGCCTCTGTCAGCCACTGAAAAGCTATAGCCACACAGTCTTTATTTTTTATTTTTTTGGTTCGCAAAAAATGCCGTTTTTATTTATTCTGCATTTTAGCCGCGGAACACCGTTTGATGTTGAGTTTAGTCTCTCGAACGCAGATCCAAGATTTTGAAGAACTCTGGCAAAATGATGGTCAAAATAACAATACATCCACATTTTCTAAACTGTAGATTCTTGAAAATGAAGTAATTCAGATGTTTAAATGTAATTTAATTCTCAAGAGGGTAAAATGAAACCAATTTCTTCATTATCACCATTAGAGGAGAATACTCCTCGTTTTCCTAAATTCTTAGTGTCTTGTAGTGTTGGTGGATGAATACTACTGTGTCAAGTCGGCTTGCACATTAGGAGGATTGCCTAATGTCTAAACGGTACAAATGCGGTGTCAGTGTTAATGGTAGCTTTAAGGCATTTGGTGGAGTGAAACTTACACACTGACTGCTGATGATTGGGGTGTGTCTGTGTGTGTGTGTGTGTGTGTGTGCGTGCGCAAACATTTGTTGCTCTATGATTCATGATTCAGTGGTTTCCAAAAATGTTGAGCTCAACACCCAATAGAGAAATCGGATCATATGTTGGCTCGTAATTTGGTTATTTTCACTTAGATAGAAAAGGAAAAAATGTTGAATTTGTGTTCAACTCCTGCAATGTGTGCATACATACAACATGTGAAAATAGGATATTTAGCCAACGTTCAAAAATGAATAAATGGCTATTTACCTGCGACCCTAAAAGTCGTGCAATTTGTCGCACGTTACCGCACTTTACCCATCTCTTGGAGTGTTGTGCTGCCGCAGCCTCGCGGATCATTTGATGTGTTGATGTGAATGGGTCGCGACCCGTCCTGTGCTCTGTAGCTGGGCCAGTGTGTGTGGTGTCACCGTCTGCCAGCCATGGGGTAAAGGGCAGCTCCAACCAACCCTTTACACTGATTAGAGTAAAGTGGTGTCAGCCTGGGCTTTATTAAATGGCTGCCATTTGAACGTGCTGTCCTCTTTCAGTGATCACCTAGTGTGATAGTATAGTCTTCACACTATTAAGTGTCTGTTAATGCTATCCTGCTGAGGCAAGGCAAAGCTATACTCTATTGCATATATATATATTTTTTTTTTAAAGCAGTGGTTTTCAACCTTTTTTGATTCCAGGGCCCACTACTTATGATCCACGGACCACCATCTGATGACATTTTTTTTAGCCCCACAGACCCCAAAACTAAATATATTTTTTTGCTTTTGTCCAGAAATCCAGGCTGGATTTCTGGACAAAACATACATACAACAAACAACAAACAACAAACATGCCTCTACATTCTAATTGTGTAGACTTGGGCTAATTCACATGATGAATATTTTAACTCTTTGAGAAAGTAAACTTGAAACCAAATGGACCTGCAAGGGTCAATTTGGTCTCATGTTTACACTCTCAAAGAGTTACATCTGGTTAACCGACTTGACTCTATTTAGCCTGGCGACCACCTGGAACTCTCTCAGGGACCAGTGGTTTGAAATCACTGATCTTACACATGATTTTCTGTTTGATTGATCATCTGAATCTTTGAATACAAGCAATATCATCATGCTAATGTAAATAAAATAATATCCCAGTACCACGCAGCCCCCCAATCATGCACGAAATGCGTAAAAGCAATAATGTCCACTGGCCGCAATAATGGCCGCTGATCTTTGTGTCTGCTGTGCTTTGGTGCTCAGACAGGCTTCGCCCGATAAGTCGAAGGTCACCGGCTCACCTCCTGACCCTGGCCTGTGTGTGTCCAAAGTGTCCCCGAGCACGAAACCTAACTCCTAAATGTCCCGACCCCCCCACCCCTTCCCTGACTACTCATCACGACCATCTGAGCATCAGCCATCAGCTGAGTGAAGCAGAAAACGGATTCCCCCCCTCCACCTACTCCTTGTAAAGCAGGGGGTTTTCAACCAGTGGTCCGGTGACCACCCGTGGTCCTTGAGAGGGTTCCAGGTGGTCCCCAGCTAAGTTGGTTAGTCAGATGTAACTCTTCAGATGTAACTCTGTAAGCGTAAAAATATTCATCATCTGAATTAGCCCAAGTCTACACAACTAGAAGATTAATGCTCATTTTGTTTTGTTTCCCAAATCCATGTTGTTCTCTTTGATTCTTTGGAATCTTTGGTTTTGGGGGTCTGTGGGGCCAAAATGTCTCCTAATTGTGGTCTGTGGATCAAATGCTGAATAAATAGTGGGCCCTGGTATCAAAAAGGTTGAAAACCACTGTTGTAAATCTCTCCTCCTCCTACCTTGTACCTAAGTTTTTATATAGTCGGAGTCGTATATACACACAGGACCTTTTGCCTTTCATCGCTGTGTGTGTGTGCTTGAAGCATATACTCCCAATAATGTACCGAGCAGCATGTTTTATAGATATTTCTTTGTGGACGGAGGGATCGTATAGACAAAACGAAGTGACTGCTGCGCCGACTATGCAGTATAATTCCACGCCTCGCTTCTTCCTGGAAGCTACACTGTCAGGGGCTTAGTCAGTAGCACTTTGCCTTGTGCGGTTGAAAAGCTGCTCCCCCCGTCTGTCTGTCCGTCCGTCCGTCCGCCTGTCCGCCTCCCCCCTCCCTCCCTCCCCCCCCGCCCTCTTGAACAGAAGAAGTGTCTGTGTGTTTTTGTCCTGTGCAGCGTGAATGTTTTTGTTAAGGAGATGAGGGTTCACGACCTGGCCATACCACCAGTCACATTCAATTTAACAGCACAGCCAGGCCCAATGCTGCCCCATTCACACACACACACACACACGCACGCACGCACGCACGCACGCACGCACGCGCGCGCGCACACACACACAATGCAGCGGAGGGGCCGTGCCACGGAGCAGAGTACACTTGCTGCTAGGGTTATGTAATTTGGCAACATTTTTTAAAGAAATGAGGAGGAAGAAGAGAGGCCCGGTTGGAGTATTATTATTGTTGTTATTTTTTCTTTTTCTTTGTTATTAGTCTTTGTTATTACTAGTCTATTAATATCTACTAGTTTATTATTAGTTGCTAAAAAGCATGTCGCCGGTAATAATATTGGACAGGAGGAGAAAATGGCATGGGTGCGGCTTCATCGCCCGTGGCGCGAAGCGACACGGGCGATGAAGCCGCACCCATACCATTTTCTGTTACAGGACTTAT
Source organism: Benthosema pterotum (assembly GCA_039105355.1). Classification (NCBI taxonomy): domain Eukaryota; kingdom Metazoa; phylum Chordata; class Actinopteri; order Myctophiformes; family Myctophidae; genus Benthosema; species Benthosema pterotum. Next base: position 20,533,836 of record CM076968.1, on the reverse strand, counting down.
AGTAGTCAAGCAAAACATCAATAATAACATCAGTTGTTATTGAAGTTGCAACAGACACGCACCAGCATGCATAAAGCTAAAGGTCTGACTCAAGAGAGTTTTCTGCTTGCAATGATGAAATGCTGTTGGATTAGCGGTGAGACGATTGTAGTTAGTTAGTAACAGTATAGTAGTGTTGAAATCATTTTTAAATATAAGCACTGAATTATCTTGGGGGGTTTTGCATGCAATGATGTTTGGTGGGGCAGTCTGGGCATTTAGGGAGGCATGGGCCCCCCCATGACCATGCCTAGATCCACCCCTGATATTGGAACGTTTTTGAAGCTGTCGTTGTGGATGGGAGAGCGTCAGGGGGGGTAAAGCAGGGGGGAGGGGGGTCTTAGAGAGCCAGCGTTTTGCTGCTGCTATCTGACACTTTTTGCTGGTGTACAAATGGAGTGGAACAATAACATAATTCCCCCTGGGTGTAATGTTTGCTTTGGAAAAGGCAACCTTGTAGCGCTCCAAAAGTCCTTAATCCTATTACTCGCATTCCAATTGAATTTGACTCAAGGAAGTGGAGGGAAAAATGTCTTTTCTAAAAAAAAAAAAAAAAAAAAAACAGAGGAGGTAACGTCACACGAATAATATATTCCGACTCCTTGTCATCTCTCTTTTGCCGCTCTGCATAAAAAATAAAAAATAAAAACATGAAAAGCCTGAGGAAGTGTGAGCACGTTGGTAATGTGTGTTGTGTTCTCTCTCTCTCTCTTCCAGATTGTGTGTATATCGAGAGTCGGCGGCCCAACACTCCCTACTTCATTTGTAGCATTCAGGACTTTAAGCTGGTGAGTAGCACTTTCCTTCCTTGTGTGCCCCTCCTCCACACACACACGCACGCACGCACGCACGCACGCACGCACACACACACACAGGCATTTACCTCACTAGGGCTGCGACGATGAATCGTAATCGATTATTGAATTAGTTGTCAACTTTATTTTACCCGTTTTAAACCACTTGACCATAGTTTTTCCAGTGTTGAGCCGTAACAAATTGCACCCATTTTCAACATTTTACTGTCGCCTTAGAGATGTTGTCTGGACATGATAACAAAAAAAGTTCTTTGTTTTCCTTGAAATGGAGGTCTGAAAAATATCACTAACATGGTGAAACACAACTGGATGACGTTGCGTTTCACCATGCTAATGATTTTTCTTTTAGGACCTTTTTTTGTTCAAATGTTTTCTGAGAGCGTACAAATTTGGTTCACGTTTATATGCTCTCAGAAAACATTTGAAAATGGGTGGAATCCCTCTTTTTAAGGTGACAGCTAAATAACAGTCAGAATCAGATAAATGAGTTAAATAATAATCTGCTGAATGCATTATGTAAACAGTGGTTATAGTTGCAGCCCTACTGCACCTTACACAACACAACACAACACAACAGCCAACCCCATGGCTCTATCTGCTCACCCTCTGCCACCGTTGTTTCCAGCGGCTTGGGGAAAGCCACTTCAAACAGGTCTTTCATCTGCCATAATTGCCTGTGTGTGTGTGTGTGTGTGTGTGTGTGTGTGTGTGTGTGTGTGTGTGTGTGTGTGTGTGTGTGTGTTGTGTGTGTGTGTGTGTGTGTGTGTGTGCGTGCGTGCGTGCGTGCGTGTTTTAAAGGGAAAGCTGCCGACGTGCACTTTTTCCTCCCCCCCTCCCCCTCTATACTATACCACCAAAGTTTATGGAGATTCCTGTGTTCAGTGGACCTGCGTTGAATTCGAATTCATGTTTGCATACGTTTTATATGTATATATGAGCAGCAAGGAGTTTTTATTTTTATATATATATACAGTATATTTTTATATATAACACCAAGTCAGGCTTGAATAGCGGCAAATATTGCTCTCTCCCCCGTTGGCAGTCATGTTTAATGCTGTTTAATGGAAATAATGATTTGTTTGTGAGCGGAGACCTTAATTGGTTTAATGAAAGGGGGCCTAGATTTTTTTTGGTTTTAAATCGATTCTTCATTCTTTACAACCTAAATTGGCCAAATTGCCTCCCCCTTTTTTTGTGCCGAACAAAGAAAATCCGCTTTTTTAATTGAGTGGCTGATTCATCCAGGCTCCCCCAAACCGGGTGATAAAGGAGCATTTATTTGTCTCTACCAACACCGCAGTGGTACTGTTGTCTACCCTTGTCTACTGTCGACTGTATGACACATACACACACGTCACACAGGGAATAATTATGGTGATACTCTCTGACTGTGAAATATCCTAGGCTTACAGCAGCACTGCTGCAAAGTGTATCGAGACGCACTTGCAGTGCAATTCAAACAAGCTTTATTGGCATGACAAAACAAACGTCTGCACTGCCAAAGCAGTATCACAAATACAGTACAATAAAAGCAGTTGGAAATGTTTGAAAGTCTATACAGTTGGAGTTTTGTAAACAGAAGTCTCATTGTATTGTTTTATACATGTTAGAACAGTAATAGAGCTTTTGTTCTTTTTTTTTTCCATTTGTAAACAAATGGCTGCAATTTTTTTGCCTCTTTGGGGCTCTGTTTACATGGGATGGTCTAGTACACATAGTAGTCCTTAGGGTGGTTGTATTCCACTGGCCAATCTTCTTTTGTCACAAATCTTGCTGCTGTGTGTGCACATACATGTTGAGGCTTTTCACTTCTTCACACCAGGTCTTTCAGTCTTGGCAATAAAAACGCAAGAGGGTCCAACTGCATGGAAAATGCATATAGTTCATTAACGAGAGGGAGGAGGAGGAGGAGGACACGGCCTGTCTGTCTCTCTCTGTCTGTTTCTGTCTCTCTCTCTGTCTCTCTCTCTCAGCCAAGCGGAGTGGCATGTGAGCTGTATCTGCAGTCAGAGAGCTCTAGCTGCCTGCCTGCCTGTCTATTAACAGTCCCATTGTCTGAGTGGAGTGCACAGGGCCGGTCAGGCCCCAGGGGGGTTCCACGTAATGGCTGCCAACAGCCAGGGTGATGATGGGAGGTCAGAGCGCAGGCCACACGCACCACCTCTGAGGAGGAAGGGGCTTTGTGTGTGTGTGTGTGTGTGTGTGTGTGTGTGCGCGCGCACTGTATGCAGCACGTATGCATGCCTTTGTTTCATGTAGGCGTGTATATGTATCTGTGTGTGTGTGTTAGAAGTGTGTGTGACACACACACTGTGTGTGTATGCTATAGGCTCTAGCAGGGAGCAGAGCAGCCAGATCTCAGCAGCAGCACAGGTTTAATCGGATTGCTGATGGAGAGTGCTGAGGATGGCAAGAAAGGGACCCCATTCTTTCTCGCGCGCGCACACACACAGACACGCACACACACACACACACACGCACCTGCACCTTGATTAAGAGCGCCAGCAGAGGTCTGGGGCCAACAGAGCTAATTGTCCAGGGAGAGAAAAAAACATTGGTTCCATTAGCTGACCTTCTCTCTCTGTCTCTCTCTCTCTCTCTCCAGGGGCGGAACTAGGCATGGGCATGGGGGGGGCGGGGGCAGCAATGTCCCCCTAAATGCCTATACTGCCCCCACCAAAAACATAGCATGCATAACAACCCAAGATATTTCAAATTAAAGTGCCTATATTTAAAATGACCTGAAACACTACTACTTGCTACTAACTAACTAGAATTGGGCGCGCCACTAAAACAACGGCATTTCATCGTTAAAAACAGAGAACTCTCTGAGTCAGACCTTTAGCTTTATGCAATGCTGCGTGTCTGTTGCAACTTCAACAACAACTGATGTCATTATTGATGCTTATACTTGCCCAATATAAGTCTTGTAACCGAAAATGGTATGGGTGTGACTTCAACGCCCGTGGCGCGAAGCGACACGAGCGATGAAGCTGCACCCATACCATTTTCCCCTGCCCCCCCCCCCCCCAATTGGCAGATGTTACATCCGCCCTGCTATCTCTAGCTTGCTGCTATTATCCCTGCTCTCTCTCCTGTCCCTGCTCTTTCCCTTGCTCTTTTTTTTCCATCTCCTATTTCCTCTCCCCTCTATCTCTTTCCTCCTTTTTACCCCCCCGCTCTCTCTCCCATCCATCTGTAATTAATGAACAACCATCTGCATGCCTGTGTGCGTTCTGAGCAGACTGTACTGTACCACCGTGTCCTCTCTTATGTTTAAAACCACAAACCCTGCTGCTGCTGCTGCTGCTGCTTCTCACAAACGGGATTAACCAGGAGTAGCTCATTTAGATTGATTTTTTGTTTATTTGTTATGATCTATTCTACACAGCAGTGGTTTTCAACCTTTTTCGTACCAGGGCCCACTACTTATTCAGAATTTGATCCACCATGGACCACCATTTGAGGGCATTTTTAGCCCCACAGACGCCAAAACTAAAGATTTCTTTTTTGCTTTTTTTGGCCACAATTCCAGACTGGATTTGGGGAAACAAAACAGTCAAACATACAGATCAAAAATGACCATTAATCTTCCACATTCTCTAGTTGTGTAGACTATGCGCTAAGTCACATGATGAATATTTTAACTCTTGAGAGCGTAAAAATGAAACCAAATGGACCCGCAAGGGTCCATTTGCTTTCATTTTTACGCTCTCAAGATTTACATCTGTTTAAGCAACTTTCCATCATTTAGCCTGGAATCCAAGGACCACCTGGAATCCTCTCAGGGACCACTGGTTGAAAACCACTAATCTACAGAACGCCAGTGCTATATAGCAGGCTGACGCGTCGCTACCGGCTCATAATCTCTCATTTACTACTAGACTACGCCAAATCCCCTTTTTTTGTGATTTGATGACTGAAATGGGCTAGTGTAGTCGGCCCAAGCCCAGACCCTGACCCCCCATGCACCCCCACGTCGTCTCTCCTCCGGACTCGTAATTGGGACACAAACGTCTGCCCTTGGGGGGGAGAGGGGGAAGCTGGGGAACCCCCTCCCTCTGTCTCATCTTCATCTCCTTTGTTGAACATAATAGTTAGTGCAATCTCATTCTCTTTAACTGTAACCACAATATTTTGGACAGGAGGAGGTGTGTGGCTGGAGCACACTCATACCTACCTGCTATCGCTGTCGTCACATTTTCTCCCCCCCCCCCCCCCCCCCCCCCCCCTCCCACGGTGTGCTAGCTATCGATCAGTCCAATCTGCAAGGCTGGGGGGTGGCGGTAGGGGGGGCATCAGGGGTTGGGGGGGCAAAGGAAGGGGCGGGAGGAAATTGCATCGGTCGCGAACCAAACAAGCCATCAATATTTTTCTTCCAAGCCCCTCCCTCCCTCCTGCTGTTGCCTCCTATCATTCTGGCTCTTTCTCTCCCTCTCTACTCCTTCTTTACTCCGCCTATTTCCCTCATCCTATATCTCTCCTATCTCTCGGTGGTCTTTAGGCTGTAACGGTGTCACACGTGTACTTTTATCTAATGACCTGTGAATCCAATTAGTGGTGTGTAGAAATCCCTGAATGCGGCCATCAATCTTTCAGAGGCGTGGTGGTGGTGGTGGTGGTAGATGAACGACGACTGAAGCCCTTCTCTCTCTCCCTCTCTCTGTTTCTCGTGTGTTCTTTCTTTGTGTCTCTGGTTGTACTCATTTGTCTGGCGTTTGGCTGTACATTCTCACTTCAAACAATAACAGCCGCCTGCACAGCTTCCAACAGCAGGCATCGTCTTTTTTCACGTTCTTCTTAATAATAATTCTAACTCTGCAATGTTATTTGGGTTCACTTGAAGATCCCCAGCCCCTCCCCCCACCACCACCAGTATGTTCTGTCATGCCTCAGCTGACAGTGACAACTGAAAGACCCCCCCCCCTCCTGCCGTTGTCGTTGTCGTCGGTTGAATAGCTTTGTGTCAGAGTGTTCTTGAGCAAGACGCTGAACCTGCTTCCAATGAGCAGGTCAGCACTAGTGCCCTGCATGTTCGTCAGTGTGTGTGTGTGTGTGTGTGTGTGTGCGTGCACGAACATTTTAAAGCACTTTGCATAAAGGGCTCTGCTATAGAAACGCAGACCATATGTGTTTTTATGCCTCGTCGTCGTTGAGTTGAGTTTCATTGACGCACCATATGGATCCCTGACTCCTTCTTCTTCTTCCTCGCCGTTCTTGCCTTGGCTCTTAAAATGTCTGCCCAGATGCAAGGAGTATAGTAACAGTCGGGGGGACACCATTTTAAATAAGCACTATAAGAGGAAGCCAGGGACGGACGGACGGACAAAGCGGGGGCGCTAATGCAAATTAAAAGCGCTTGTGACAACGCTTTTTGGCGGTATATTCCGGCCCCTCTCCATTAGCTTTAATTCTTCATCGTTGCACAGGGCCGTGTTCACATCATTAGGCGGCAGAGGCTTTGGCGCTGCACAATATCCTTTATGATGCGAGCGATCTGCTCAATTAAGTGGCCGGTGTGCTGCAATAATGAGCGTTTTGTAGAAAGTACATCGCTTCATTGTCGGCATCATCGTCGGTGGGGTTTGCAGCCTTGTATAGAAAAGGAAGCCCCCCCACCAGCCACACACACACACACACCCCATGGCCCAGCGGAAAGTAGCCCACCGTTCACCTCCGCAAAAACAGGGGCGGATATAACATTTCCCAATTGTGAGGGGGGGGGGCATAAGAAAAAAAAATACACATTTTCAGTAGTGTTTCAAATTACTTGTAAATATGAGCACTGAAATGTCTTGGGTTGTTTTTGCATGCCATCATGTTTGGTGGGGCAGACTGGGCATTTAGGGGGGCATTACCCCCCACCCCCACCCCTCACATGTCTGTGCCTAGATCCGCCCCTGCGCAAAAAGCCTGCTAATGCACACGGTTGTGTTTTCCACCAGGGGCCATAGTTTCAGTTTACATCCACTACCACCGTGACCTTGTAATGTGTTTACAATCTATATTTGATGAGCCGACGAACCAACGAATACCCCCCCCCCCCCACCCACCGCCACCGCAAAAGGCTTAAGGATCGTGTTGTCGTCCTTAAGTTTGCGGCGTGGGTGTCCGCACGCGACGCGCCGTTAATGGCAGGTCGACAACCTTGTTAGTGTTTGTTGGTTGATCTTCCGTTTCACGGGGAACTAAATATAAATCTTGTCTTTTATCTTTCTGTATGTGTATAACATACTGATGAACACAGTCAGGGAGAGAGGGAGGGTGGGAGGGAGCTCATGTCGGGGAGGTCTAAGACAACACACTGTAAAAAAGCGGGGAGTATCAGGATCTGACTGTGTATGTGCCATTAAATCAATCAGTAGCAATATGTGAGCGCATCAGCCCTTTTGGCTTTAACCAGCCGGCTGCTTTCTTCCGTCAATCACCTCTCTCTCACACACACACACACACACACACACACACACAACACACACACACACACACACACACACACACACACACACACACACACACACACACACACACACACACACACACACACACACACACACCACCGTCCTCTCATCTATCTATCCATCCATCTATCTGCCTATACACCCTCCATCTCATTTCTCTATCTGCTGTCACTCATCTGGGCTGTACTCTTCATGCTGTCCCCCTTCCTTCCATCCATCCTCTCTCTTATCCTGTGTTCCAGTCATTGTGTCTGCGTCCATCAAACCCCCTCCTCCTCCTCCTCCTCCTCCTCCTCCTCCTCCTCCTCCTCGCTTGTAGCTAAACTCATTTGCTGTTATTGGCCACCTCAGCTGTGCCCCCTCTCCCTCTATCCCTCATCCCATCCCACCCCTCCATCACTGCTCTCTCTCTCTCTCTCTCTCTCTCTCTCTCTCTCTCTCTCTCTGTCTCTTAATGGAGTGATTGCAGTGTTTCTCCCCTGGGGAACAGGGTAGCTGTGCTGCTGGAAGCCCAGCTCCCTCTCTCTCTGGCTCTCTCTCTCTCTCTACCGGTCCCACAGAACCCCCCCGTGCTTATGGACATTTAATTAGATGCCATGTACAATGCAATTATCTAGCAAGGAGTCGTCCAGCTCATAAGGCTGTGCACAGCCCTCCACAGTCGGCTTACAAGGGATTTTCCTTGTCATATCACCAGAGCAGTGGCAGAGGTAAAATAAAGATGTAGCGGGCCGCTGCCTGCCGCACTGCTTTTCATTAACACCCCCCCCCCACACACACGCACACACACACACACACACACACATACATATACACACCTCCACCCACCCACACCAATCATCACCACCAGTTGTCTTGCCATCAATGTAAGAACAAGCCATGTCAAGGTTGAGTGAGCACTGTTTGCACTGTTAGATGAATGCATTTTGTGTGTGTGTGTGTGTGTGTGTGTGTGTGTGTGTGTGTGTGTGTGTGTGTGTGTGCGTGTGCGTCCAATCTTGGCCGCTGTGGATGCTGTGATAGAGTGTGTTTGTTTAAGCTTACGGCCCTTGCCTGGCGCGTACACTCGCCCACGCTCACACTCATGTAGGTAGTATTGGCGCTAGCAGTTGTACATCAATCCAGTTGTGTGGAAACAAACAATAGCTGTGTCTGGGTGGTATAGGCAAACTGAATTGCCTTAATATAATGTGAAATCACCCCCCCCTCTCTCTCTCTCTCTTCCTCCACCACTGTAAACGGCTCACAGCCTGAGTTCCCATTGATTGGTGTTTGGCCTGACTGCTCATAGGTTCAGTTTGTGCAAATACAGTGCTTGTCGGTGTATATAATCTGTGTCAGTTAATGTATATTTGCCCCTTGAATGCAAAACTGTCTGGAGCGAAACAAAAAAACGGCAACATCTAAAAACATGTCTAAGCATGTAGTACAGTACATGCCACTATTTAACTATGAATACAACTTTTTTAAGGATATGTAATAGATTTGGTAATGGTCTGCCTCTACTGCTGTGATTCAGAACGACGAATGGAATTTTGATTGGATTGTGAAATAAAGTAAAGATAAGAGTCCCTAATTCTTGTGCAGAACGTGGCCATGAATTACTGGCAAGCCGTGCTGTCAGGCCTGTATCACCATGCACTGCTGGCCAGCTAACTGGCACCGAGTGTAGCAGCAGGCTAATGTTGTAGAACTGGGCTAGATGCTACTTGTCAGTGACTAATATGGCACACGGTGCGTGCGTGCGTGCGCGCGCACACACACACACACACACAAGCAGATATTTTTACCAATAGAGTGTAATTGTGGCAACCATGTTTTTTTCCACTGGCACTGTTACCACAGATTGAAATCCCATTAATTTCTCCCTAGATGTTTCAGAAAATCCTTCCTGACAAAGCAGACAAAACAAATCAAACCGCAAAATGTCTGAGTGTGTACTCCTTATTAACCACTTTAAACCTTAAACCGGTTTTGGACACTATAGATAAAAAAAAAAATCTCACCAAAATATGTTGTTTGCTTGGAGATCGGATGTGTAGTTAGTTAGTAGCAGCAGCAGTAGTAGTGTTTCAAAGCATTTTAAATATAGGCACTTTAATTTGAAATATATCGGGTTGTTTTGCATGCCATCGTGTTTGGTGGGGCAGACTGGGCATTTAGGGGGGCATCAAACCCCCCCACCCCCCCACCCCATGCCCATGGCTAGATCCGCCCCTGACTCACGGCACTCCCTCTTTAAGTAATGAACAAAAGAACAAGCCTGACCGTACATTATATATACATACAGATGAGTTAATGTGAGTCATTCTTTCCCTCAGCGCTAACGCTGCCTAATAGACTGTGTGGTTTTCCAGGGTCTGGCCACATCAATACACTGACAGTCTGACACTTACTCTATTATTCTGTTTGTTTTATCAGCAGAAACATTCAAACAGCCATCGATTATTTATGAACATCTGTAGCGCCGTGCGCCCGCGCCACGCGCACACGTGATTCATTGAAATAAATAACACGTGTCGGAAAACACACACTTAATTCTTGAAATGGCTGCTTGTGTGAGCATATATAACACACTAATAAGACAAGTCTCCCCAAATGATCCCAAACTGCAGCGTGAAGCTGTTGCCTGCCGGCGCATACATACATGCACACAAACATTTCAGGATGACGATTTTATGAATATCGTTTTTTGCCATAACCATAAGGCCGGAAATGACAGATTTACAAGATGACCTGTCACAGCTTGACGCATTGTTGGCTATGTAAAAATGGACATTGCAATGCCTATTTTCAGGTGTACGCACCCACGCACGAAGCAGATGTGTTTTCCACCTTGCAACTCCCTCTTGATGCTCTTTGCGAGTGCTTATCATGCAGCCCTGTAAAAAAAAAATAAAAAAACGAACCATTCAAAGCCCTGCTTAATTAGAAATGTTTCATAAAGATGCAAATATATGTGCATAAATACACACGCACAAATGGTTCGTGATTTGGTTTTTCCACAGACCCCCAAGTGTGGCCCTAATGGAATCCATAGCAGAGAGAATTAGCCTAACAATCAGATCCTCCAGGATAATGAAGCTACGGCTAGCTAGCTAGCCTACCGTCGCCTGGCGCGGCATAGCCTCTTGTCTAGCGTTTCTTTTTTCTTCTGATCCACCTTGAGGTATCTTTTTTTCATTCCCCTCTTTGGCGTTTGTGTAAACCCATATGGGAGGGGGTGTCTTGCGATGTGTTTAGTGATGAGATGATGAAAGCGGGTGCATTAAAGTGTAATAAACGGGGCTTGTGTGTGTTTCTTTCACACCAAAAAGAGAAAAAAAATCCTCCCATCTGTGTGGAGACACGGAGATGATGGCGCGAAGTTCACTCGACGGGCATCGCTGGGCTCGAGCTGGTGCCTAGAAGGCTGCCTTCTCCCTTTATCTTCTTATCCTACACACCCCCTTCTCCCTCCTCCTCCTCCTCTACACGTCGAACATTTTGAAATGCAATTATGGATCAGTGAGCACCGCCATCAGTCGTACTTCTTGTTAATATTTATCGAGTGGAGCGGCAGCCGCTGCCATCTCCAGAGGAGAGGGAGGGGGGTGCAGTCATTAGGGGCAATATCGCTCTGTGTATTTGATGCATGTGGTGTGTGTTGGCTCTCCTTCTCTACGCCACCGGCCACTCTGGCTGCCCTCAGAAAAACTGGCAGGAGCATGTGGATGTGTTTTGTTTTTTCTTTTGTTTTTCTTCTGCTTGGCGTGTGGCTGCTCTGAAGTGTACAAAGTGTTGTTCTCGTTTTCACTGCGTGAGGACGACGCGTCTCTGACAGGGAATATCTATCCAGACATCTGTTAGACATGACTGGACGGTTGGGGAGCCCTGCGGAAAAAGCTGTATAACCGAAAGCATTCTGGCTCCTAATTGAAGCCCCGGCCCTTTTTTATAAAGCGGCTAGAATTCCACGGCGCTACAACTAAACGTCTGTTTGCTGTCACATTCATCAACCCCACACCCCACCCCAAAGAAACCGGAAGCCGCATACTTTGACGACATATTTGTTAAAAGACTAACAAGTTCACACATGAAGTGGCACCAATTTTCAATTAGGAAAATAAATTGTGTTTGAGATGATGGTGGTGGTGGTGGTGTGTGTTTACTTGACAAATAGACCCCCTCCCTCCTACCTAGTAACTAGCCACAAGGCTCCTTTCTCCCTTATTGCTTCTTATCCCAGTGTCAGGCAGCTCCCCATTATGGCCGTTTTGATTAATGCTCCTCGGCGAGGTATGCAGCTTGTTTTCCCTCCCTCCATCCCTCCACTCCCCGGCTGCCCACTTGAAATTCCATTGAAGGAGACGTTAATGCTGTTCTTTGTAAATGACATTAGGTCATTTAGCTTGTGGTCAGGGGGTCTCTCTGGCTCATATATATATATACACAGGCAGCGAGCTGGCCTGTTGTATGTCCAAAGCCGCTGTTTTCCTTCTCCTATACACAACCACATTGTGCCGTCTGTGGCTCAGAGGTGACTGCTATCAGTCTGCCAACCTGGCGCATTTATTTTTTTTCCTTTCATCCGCACGTGACTCGGCCTGTCTCTCTTCGGGGAGGTTGCAGTGGATTGATTGTCTGCGCGATGCGCCGGCCGTCAACAGGCGACGGTTGAGATGCGCGGCACAACAAAACGCGGTGGTCTGATGGCTCGGCTCGGTTATACAGTCGCGGCTACCGTTGAGAATAAAAACCGACCTAATCCACCCCTTCTCCTTCAGCGATGCACCTCTCCTCTCTGCGCTATTACCCTCTTTTCACCTTGCTGTTTTCACCCTCACTGTCCTCTCTCTGCGTGCGCGAGGCGAGCTGCTATGGAAACCGGTTGTCCAGGCCAATAGGATTATCTCTGGCTCTAGGAATTGAGGAAGACAACGACGACGAAGAGGTGTAGATGTGAGCTGGACCTAGAAATGGAAGGATGGTGTTGTGCATTGATTCTGCTCCCTGATGGACATGGAGCAGTGTTCGGACAGACGAGGGGGGGGCTGTAACATTTTCCTGAGCTTCTTTAAAAGCTCAATCAATACCTCTTTGACCCTCCATGTTTAAATTATTCATCTTCCCCAAAAAAAGAGAGAAATCATCTCCATAGGAGTTTCGCACACACACACGCAGCACGCACACACAATTCATCATGTCTTTCTTTTTTTGGCAGACGTAATTTGAGTGCTAATTTCACCTCCTGTCACAGAGTTGTTAAAATATCCGACCACTTTGCTTTTTTGGCACATGATCACTGCAGGCGCAATTGCCTCTTCTGATGTCTTCAGTAACATTTTAGGCAAAACTCTCAGTGCTTCTTTAGCGGAGAAGTGCCATATTTTATCTTAAAAGCCACAGAGGGAACAGACTGTCATCCTTTTTTTTTGGTCGGGCGGCGGAGGGGCAGGCAGCTTTGATGCGAGCGAGACACCAAAACAAATGTTTTTTTGCAGAAATACGCAAGAGGAAAGACCAGGTTGAATTAACACTTTCTTTTTTTTTTTTTTTACAATTACAGCGCAAAGCAGTGGTCAGAATGTGGGTAATGTTCTGAGGTAATGACTGGGCGTGTCCAATTACAATGACCAGGTCTCCCCAGTGTACTTAAAATGGCTGACTCCTCTGTAGGGGGGGGGGGGGGTGCACACTAAATTAGAGGGTAAAAAAAAGGCTCCTTTGAAGTAGGCTTGTGTTCATAGCACCACACAAACACTGGGGCCAGACAGTTTACACTGGTCGTTTTCGCTCCACATCATGCAGTAGATAAGTGCACGCACACTTTTTGGTTTGGGTTTTCAGTGCACTGCCTCCTTCCTTCTAGGCTTGGTTTGTCTCTCTGGCCATTGCCTCGGATCTCACAAAATGAAATCTTACTATGTGTCACTTCGACACTTGTGAACGTTGGTTATTCAGAGGAGAATGGCTGTTGCCAGGGCCACCCTGCAGCGCAGAGCGGAGCAACCTGACACTAAACACATTTGCGTGGATTGGTCAAGCTTTAATTGGATTGGCCCCTGCACTGACATGGACGGCTAATTTTACCCCCCCCAACCCCACCTCACTCCACCAGCCCCCTCCTCTCTCCTCATTCCCCTCAGATCCCACCTCCTCATTGGCCATTTGCTCTAGTCCAGTGGGTTTTAAACCTTTTTTATATTTTAAGGCCCACTATTTATTCTGCATTTTAGCCACGGACGGACCACCGTTTGATGTTGAGTTTAGTCGCTCGGACCCAAAGCTAAAGGATTTTCACGTTTTTGTCTACAATTTAGGAGATATAACTGGCAAAACGTTGATCCAAATAACAATTCTTCTACATTTTCTAATTGTGTAGATACTATACTACTACTAGTATACTAAATATTAAGTCATTTCGATGTTTAAATGTGACTTAACTCTTGAGAGCGTAAAATGAAACCAAACAGACCTGTGAGGGTCCGTTTGGTTTCCTTTTAACGCTTTCAAGAGTTACAGATCTATAAGGATCGATTTGGTTGCCAACTGACCATCATTTTAGCTGCATGGGGACCACTTGGAATCCTCCCATGGGCCCACTGGTGGTCCTCGGACCACCTGTTGAAAACCCCTGCTCTGGTCTAAAGAGTCCCAACACTTCTGAGGGGATCTAGTATTCAGCGATCAGTGTAGATTTTTCATCTTCACCTTGACAATAAATGAAAGTATTTACATCACAAGCAAATCAGCTGTTTTTTTTTTGTCGTACACAAGGATTCAATTCCCCTTTACGTTGCCATGCATGTGTCTGATGTTTCGATGATAAAGAGTGCTCCGCGTTGGTGTGATTTCTCTCTTATTCCCAACCCTCCCCTTCCTCCTCCTGCTCCTTTTTCCTCTCCATGTTTAAGTGGGTATCTGGAGTGTCTCACCACTGGTTCTCAGCTCAGCACAGTGTAATTTCCAGCTTGTCCAAAGTGTGACATGCCAATAAAAAAAAGAACGAGAGGGAGAGAGGGGGAGAGAGAGGAGGGTGGTGGTGGTGGAGGAGTAGGGGGTGAGGGAGGGGTGTGGGCGGGCTGTGGAAGTGGAGATTTACAGTGGTATCAAGTTCACATGCTTCCACCCGAGTCTTCTCTTTTTCGCTTCCCTCTCTCTCTCTCTCTCCATTAAAGAACACATGGTGTGAATTAACTCTCACCGGTCGAGAGAGGGAGGGAGGGAGGGAGGGAGGGAGAGAGGGACGAAAAAAGGAAGGAAGTGAAGAGAGTCAGAATGGAAGACATGAGTGAGAAAGAGAGAGAGAGAGAGAAGGATGTGACATGATGGGGAAATTTGGGATTTTCTTTCTGCCGAAGGCTTGAGGAATGTCTCCACTTGTACCTCGGGAGATCACAGTGGCTCAGGCAGATCCTTAAGACAACATTAACTTCATCATGTTCTGTCTATTCCCAACCCCCTTGTGACTCTCGCCTGCAGCCAAACTGCACTTCAATACTTTGACATTTTGTTCTCCTGACTGACTGTAACACATACGTACACCCTCAACAATCACAGAAAACACAGATCATTTCCAAAAATGTTTAGGTCGGATATCGTTTTGACATGAGAGACCGATTTCTATACAACACACGCTAAATCCTGACAGATTTCTGAAAAAACCTCACGTTTCTGTGTCGGTTGATCCTTAATAATTCAGGTTAAGGTTCCCCAAAAGCATACTCTTGTGGCCACCAACCGCCTATATAAAAATATGTTCTTCTGGGGAGCCAGCAAAGGCAAATATTTGAGTTAAAAACGTTCGCTGTGACAGAATATCCAAAGATTTGCACCACATTCTCACCATTTTTGCAGTTGAAGTTGTGAGCTGGTAGGCCATCCTACAAGCCTCTATTTTCCCATTTCAAAGTAATGCTTAGCACAACAAAACGCGTTCTCGCCCCAAAGTGGGTTAAAATATTAACAAGACTTATGGTAACTGCATTTGCCACGGTTTAAAATTGTGGAGATTTCTATCTTATACTAATACACAGGGTAAAAGTACAGTTCATAACTACGTACACTACATTTCCACAGTCCCCTTTTGTTACTGTTCAGTTGTTGACACTAAGGTCTCGGAGGCACTTGCCCATCGGGCAAGTGCAAGTCAGGTTCTACTTGCCCTCAGCTCATGGGCACTTGCCCCCCAAAAATATATTGTAAAATTTGCAGATGAAACCAAATTTGCAAATGAAACCAAATGGACCCTTGCGGGTCCATTTGGTTTCATTTTTACACTCTCAAGAGTTAAAATTCATCATCTTAATTTCCCCAGGTCTACACAACTAGAGAATGTAGAAGATTAGGTCATTTTGATGTGTATGTTAATTTGCCTGTTTTGTTTCCCAAATCCAGCCTGGAATTGTGGATAGCTAGAAAGCAGGGAAAGACACAGAGGCAGAATGCAATGACTGCCTTCAAGACAGATTTATCTTGTGTTGTGTTATAGTGCACTAAATCACACACTTGCCCGATCGGGCAACCAGGTAGCAGTCTTCACTTGCCCGACCATTTTTTTTTTACTTGCCCCGGGCAAGCGGGCAAGTGTTAGTGTCAAGCCCTGCTATTGCATGGTAGTGCAGCTTTACTAGCTGTTATCTGCGTTCCATCTCCAGCCACCCTGTAACAATGACCTAATGTAATGCAACTGGTTCACATGTGCTTGTGCTTTGCGCGTTTCTTTAAAGAATTCACATGTGTCATTCCTGTGGCCCAGGGCCTGTCCGACTAGCAGTTACAAGCAAACGCGCACACACACACACACACACACACACACACACACACACACACACACACACACACACACACACACACACACACACACACACACACACACACACACACACACACACACACACACACACGGCAACCCGAAGGTAAGAAACCTGAGAAGACACACAGAGCCTTATCTGTGATGTCACCAGGATTTACAACGTATGAGAGAAATGAATGGGAGGCTGTCGGAGCTTTAACGATTGAGCTGTCACGCCCAAATTAGTGTTTTTTAGCTGCGCTGGCTGAAGTGAACCGTAAAATGTACCTACCCGCGTCGTAAAAAAAAAAACGGAGGCTCTTCCTTCCTGCGTTCAGTGTGTGAATCTGATTTGTGTAAGGAAAACAACAACAATAATCACATTGTAATAAAAAATCATTGCTGAGGGAGATGTTTAGTAGAAAATGGACGTTTTAACAGAGAGTCCCTGAACTGTATATGAGCGTCAACAACTCCAAACCAGATGTGTGTGTGTGTGTGTGTGGAAGGAACGGAAGAGAGAGGGGCTTGGGAGAATTCTCCTCTCCCATGCATCATATATCCGCCCTGGCCACGGCTGTGACTTGTGTTGCATGCATGTTGATGGGCAAGTCTAAATTGTGTTTGCCTGCCTGTCACTGCCAATGGATCACATGGTGCTGACGAGAGAGAGAGAGATACACACGCAGTGGGAAACACTGCGACAGAGACACGCACTGAGGCACACTTGATTATAGCAGGGTTGTGTAACCCTAAGACCTCTCTGTCTTATTCCTTTATGGAGACAGTCCCCACTATACCCTAACTACACCGTCCCTTCCTCTCCCCCATCACCTCTCTGTTCTCCATCACCAGCCCCCGTCTCGCTCTTGAACAGTGAGATCCTTCTACGCCGCCACCACCACCACCAGTCGATTTTATTGTTGCCTCCTCGGATCTTAAACGGAACGCCACGTAAACACGCCATGGTAAAGACATTTCCTGGCATCAAAGGGTGGAGCTCGGCGGTCCCCTCCGCCTCCTCCTCCTCCTCAGTAGCTTGTATTCATTTCTGTGCAGCGCTGCCACGCTCAAACGCTCTTTGTTCTTTTCCGCTTTATGGGAATGTACTTAACAGTTTGGCTGTGTGTGTTGCGGCTGTGAACTGAGCTGCCTTTGTTGCGATTGCAGGCAGCTAGGACCTGTGTTCCCAATAAGGCAAGACAGAGAGAGAGACAGAGAGAGAGACAGAGAGAGGGAAGCCAATGTTGTTAAGCCCACTGTTAAATTAGCCTCTAAGCGTTATCTTAATAGAATTATTAAGGAAACACTGAGCTCCCTCGAAGTCTCTCTTTTCTTTTCGCTTTTTTTCCCCAGTTGTCAAATCCCCGCGCCTTTGATCAAATGCAGTTGTTAAGGCGTACTGCCGCTCTGTGTTGCAGCCCCCAAGTCTTGAAAGCTCCATGCAAACGGGGCTGTTTCAACCCCCCCCCCACACAGCCACCCCTCCTCTTCCTGTTTCTGTAGCTAATTGAAATGATCAGAGAGATTCCTTTAGATTTCGTTCCTTCTATCCAGATGGGACTCACGGGCTGGTCGTTTTCCTTCCCGATAACGGTCAGCGATGTTAGCTTTCGACGCCACACAACCGCAGCAGTAGTAGTAGCAACGACGAGCTAACCGTGGGCTATTGAACTTAACGGCCCATTTATAGGCGGCCGTAATGTCCACCCCATTTGAGTATGAATAACTCTTTATAGGTTTGAGATGAAGCCACCAGTCACTTAGATCCCCCTGCCCTCCTCCACCCACCCCGTCATTTCCACTTTTCATATCTTCGCTTTGTCACCTTGTCTCTCTCTTTCTCTCTCCTTTTTTACTCTCCCTCCTTCTTCATTCCTCTCCAGGGGCGGATCTAGGCATGGGTATGGGGGGGGGCAATGTCCCCATAAATCACCAAACACGATGGCATGCAAAACAACCCAAGATATTTCAAATTAAAGTGATTTTATTTAAAATGATTTGAAACACTACTACTTCTACTAACTAACTACAACTGTGGCAACACTAAACCAACAGCATCATTGAAAACAGAAAACTCTCTGAGTCAGACCTTTAGCTTTATGCATGCTGCGTGTCTGTTGCAACTTCAACAACTGATGTTATTATTGATGCTTAATTGTCTAATAAAAGTACGGTAAAAATGGTATGAGGGGCGGCTTCATCATCGTTGAAGCCGCCCCCATACCATTTTCTCCTGCCCCCCCCAATTGGGAAATGTTACATCCGTCCCTGTTCCTCTCCTTTACTGTCCAGGGTACCTTGTGATGAATCTGTTAGCTCTAGGCAGTCGTCAGCTAAGGTGAAGCGTCCCATTATTACTGGCAGCGCGGCGCGTTGGACACGCGTGTCCAAATCGCTTCACATGCTGTCAAAAAAGAGAGAGAGAGGGAGGGAGAGAGAGAGAGACAGACGGGAAGGAGAAATGGGACTGAGGAAGTACGCAGCACGTCCCCCACGTCTCCCACCACCCCACCTCCCACATGACTCGGTCGTCCCATCATCCCTCTTCTTCTACCGGGGCTAAAAAGATTGAATGATTTAATGTTGAGGGAAGAGGGTAATGGAGTTGGCGGACGGGGTAGTGTGAGAGGCTCTCTCTCTTTCTATCAGTGGGCATAGGGACAGGGGGAGGGGGGTAAAAGAAGGGTTATTGAGACCCCTGTCTGTCAGGGTTGCTGCACCCTGTACAGTTCTGTGTGACTCCCCACGTCCTCTTCTTCTCTTTTTAGACCGCACAACACACACTCGAAGTTTCACCACACAAACACACCCGACATTTCATTTCTTTTTTTTCGTTTGTGTGCTGTGCAACCGCAGCGGAACCACACAAACCTGTGACAACGCCGTTGACGTGCCGGTCGGTCGTACACATTCTTAGCTGTAACTGTTGTGACAAGTTCCCTGTAGGGGACCGTGGAGGATCTCGCTGTTAACAGATGTCTCTACCAGAGTAGCTTTTTCTATTTTTGGAACCCAAAAAATGCCACCATGGGGTCTGATGACGGCTCTCCCAGTTTCCCGCCCCGGATCATTTGGAAGATCTTTTCAATTTACACATCGTCGGCCGACAATACATTTTGTTTTAGTTTATTTTTGTTTTAATGCGACTGTATGTGACGGTACCCACAGGCAAACAGCTTGTTATCGACTGCACAAATCCTTTTGTCATCGTTATTTACCCCTGGACTTCTTTCATTTGGTATGTGCATATAGTAATGCAGGGCTGCCCAAAAGGTAGATTGTGATCTACCAGTAGATCACACAGGCTGTGCAGGTAGATCACATGACAGTCCCCCCAGCACATGGACCGTTATAGATCTGTAACTCTTGAGAGCGGTAAAATGAAACCAAATGGACCCTTACGGGTCCATTTGGTTTCATTTTACACTCTCAAGAGTTAAATTATATTTAAACATCTGAATTACGTAATTTTCAAGGGTCCACGCATTTAGTAAATGGTGAATAATTGTTATTTTGACCAAAGTTTTGACAGTTCTCTTTACCAATTGTGGACAAAAAAACGTGAAAGTTCTTAGTTATGGTTGCAAAAAACTAAACCCAAGATCACAAACTGTCTGTTTTCAAACGTCAGTAATAGCATATACAGGAGAACATTCCAATTCATTCTAATTCTCCCCCTCTATTTTTCAGTGCATTATTCTTAAACACTATAACAGTAAGCTGGATTTTCAGTAGTGGAACAATCACATTTTGAGCTCTCAAGTAAAAAAAAGTGTGGGCACCCCTGTAGTAATGTCTTCTGGTCTCTCCAACACTACTAAAAACCCCATCCAGCCGACTCCAGCACTTAGCCTCAAAGCCGAGGTATCCTAACTACGAGGAGAAGAGACAGAAAGGGCCCTGCTGCGGTCTATACTGCATGGCTTTTTTAGAATCCCACATTGCCCTGGACACAGCAGCCAGCCAACCATAATTAGGCGCAAACTGTTTGCTGCCACGCTAAAATGGCATTTAAATGCCAAATGGCAGCGAGGGCATGTATAATATGTGGGCTTACTGGCTCGTTGCTGTAGCCACCCTGCAGGATAAAGCGTTGCGCACGCACACGCGCGTGTGTGTGTGTGTTTGTGCGTGCGAATCCATCGCCTGCAACGGGCCAAAGAGGGGTTACGTCGAGATAAGTGGTTGCACTTGTGCCAGGAAGGGTTCATGTTACTACCCTACTAGCTCCCCCATGCTAGCACTCCGCACTGAAAGCCATCAGTGTGTGCCGCAAATAGAGGTGGTTAGCAGGGATGTTGAATGGCAGGTATTTTAAGTAATTATTAACATGCACGTTTGTATTGACAACGCTGCCGTTCGCCCTCCCGCGAACCATTAAGGTTAGACCGGCTTTGGTGCGAAACGCCGCTTTAGTTTTTATTCTTAGCCTGTTCAATCCCCATCGCTGCCCTGCACTGTAACATGAGCGATTTCCTTGCACTTTGATAAAGTCATCAAGGCCTGTTGTCTTTGTAGCACTAGAACACCCACTCTCTCTGCTCTCTCTCTCTCACGTTCCTGCCTGGGTGTTTTCTTTTTTTCCTTCTCTTTTCTCACTAGGCTACTGGCTGGTATTAGCTACAGAATAGTACTTGTCTCAGTCAGTGGAGAGAGAGGGAGAGAGAGCTGCAGCAGCAGCACAGCAGCCCCATATAAGGAGCGTAGTATATCGGCTCTGGGCATCTGCACAGAATCACGAGGTGTCTGGAGCCCACCTGTCAAAGAAATACCCCTCCCCCACCACCCCCCTCTGGCTATTGCTAGCTTCCTATGTATGCACCACCCTGAGAAAAGCCACCGGAGCAGCAGCAGCCGCAGCAGCCAGACCCGACCCGACCCGGGGGCCATAGCAGCGGCGGTGTGTAATGTCGGGAATGCTGTGCTAACACGTTCCAGCGTAATGATATGAATTATGGTAATATGTCATGCTAAGCTAGCTGGGGTTAGTCGTTGGGTGTTTTTTTTTTCTTCTTTCCTGGCATCATGAAAGATCCACTGTTTGTACAGCGTTGGCTGCTAGAGGAGCAGCAGCTCTCTGGAGCTCCATAGGTATTAAAGCAAGACTACATATCCCTACCGAAAGAATCTATGTTTCCGTGTTCTCTCCCGTGCGTGTGTGTGTGTGTGTTTGAGCTGTGTGTGTGAGCTGTGTGTGTAATCACTCCTAGCTGGCGGGGCTCAGAGGGAGAGGAGGAATCGATGCAGCACAGGCTATGAAGAGCGAAGGGAGGGAGGGAGAGAGGGAGCAAAGGAGAGAGAGGGAGAGAGAGGGAGGCAGGAGGCTGATCAATATCATAGCAGCAGGGTGGGGTAATATCCTCTTCATGCAGAGCCTCCACAAGCCAGGCTGGAGGGAACAGAGAGAGAGAGAGATAGAACACAAGAGAAGAATGAAGGAAGGGGGCAGAGAGAGAGAGAGAGAGAGAGAGAGACAGAGAGAGAGAGAGAGAGGGAGGGAGGGAGGGAGGGAGGGAGGGGCAGCGGTAAAAAAGGATGCAAATCTCAGCGGCGTCGGTAAACAAGAGGCTTTGTGTCAATCACCAGATGAAGTGGCACATTTAGCATTCTCCTCTCCTCCACCTCCTCCTCCTCCTGCACCACCGCTGGGGATTGTTTGCTTGGCAGCCGCCTGCCCATTGGCCCAGGCGAGAGTGGCGGCGGCAGCGGTGGTGGTGGTGGGGGGGGGGGGGGGCGTGATTAGAGGTGGGGGTGGGGGTGTGTGTGCGGGAGGGGGGGGGGGGGGGGGGTGTTGCCGTTTTGGCGCTAGCGGATGGGCTGCCATGGTGATGACGATGCCCGCTGTTAAGGAGAGAAGAGTCATCAATAACGCCCCGCCCTGCTCCGTTCCCCCGACTGTTAATCAATGTCTGCGGCATCACTCCATCATCGGCCTGTGATATCCACCGGCAGTACGCAGTGCTACAGGCTATATCACACATTGTGAGCAACGTGGTCGCGAAAAAAAAAAACCTGCACACCTCTTAAAGACGAGTTGGGCTACAATCGCACCTCAAACCATCCAACCTAGAGGACAGGCTGCTGTCAATCACACCGAAGAACAAAGACGAAGAAATATCAATGGCGCAGCTTGAAAAATGGCGTTATTGTTGTCATTGTTATAATTTTGGTACCACTTAAGCCCTGTATACTTTGTGGTAAATTATCGAATAATGAAAATGAAATGAAAAAGTGAAAAAAAAAAACACATAACCTGCCATTTTGAGAGGACTATTTTGTTTTTTTAGGATACAGGTCTTCTCACTGAGAATCCATCTCTTCTCTGTAAAAAGTTGGGGGGAAATAATTGAATCATTAGTGATGTATTATGTGTTGAAAGATAATCAGAGTAGTTTGTCAAACCCCAGATATAGAATAGTTCATTTTGAAATGGAGCAAATTGTTTTGGTATAGTATAGTAACTAAAATAGTGAAATAGTATAGTAATTACATGATTTTGTCGATATAGCATTCCTACTCCATTTATTGTAGACAACTCTAAGCTCGACAACTGAATTCATTGCAGTGAAAATAAATGTTTAAAGGGGAATTCCACCCATTTTCAAAATTTTCCTGAGAAAAAAGGGGTCTGAAAGAAAAATCATTAACATGGTGAAATACATCTTGATGATGTCATCAGATGTATTTCACCATGTTAATGTTTTTTTCAGACCCCCATTTTTAGGAAATACAGAATTGGGGGAACTTTTTTCTTATCATGTCCACACAACATCTCTAAGGTATATTAATGACATATTAAAATGTAGAAAATGGGTGGAGTTCCCCTTTAAGGTGTTTTTTTAGAAGTAAAACCAAAAGGCAGAGAGTTGGATTCTGGGTGAGATGACGTATCGTATACCCTTCTTTCTCAGTGGTACTGACTGAGGCCTGCGTGCTGATGTCCACGTGTCAGATGTAATGCCCATCCATGCTGTTATTGCATGGCGTGTGTCCTTCATTGTGGAGTCCAGTGCATTGGCCAGCAGCACAGTGCTGTGTCTGTCTGGCCTGGAGGGCTGACACTGCCTCACACGACTGTTTAGAAACACACACACATACACATGCACGCACACAAACGCACGCCAGGGGCGGATCTAGGCATGGGCACGGGGGGCAATGCCTTCCTAAATGACCTGACTGCCCCACCAAACATGATGGCATGCAAACGACCCGAATTTCAAATGTATTTCGAACTAAACTGCTTATAATGAAAACGATTTGAAATCCTACTACCGCTATAGTAACTACAATTTTGGCACCACTAAACCAACAGCATTTTATCGTTGAAAACAGAGAACTCTCTCAATCAGACCTGATGTTATTATTGATGCTTTACTTGACTAGTAAAAATTCCAGGAGAAAGTCCAGGAGAAAATGGTATGGTTGCGGTTTCATCGCCCGTGGCGCGAAGCGACATACCATTCTCGACCATACCATTCTCCTGGCACCCATAGCATTTTCTCCTGCCCCTCCAACATGTTCTCTTGCCCCCCCCAAATGGGACATGTTATATCCGCCCCTGATGCATGCATGCATACATGCACGCACCCACATATATATACAGGATGTGATGGAGTACAACTGAACTGTACACTGTAAACGGACACTTCCTCTGTGGTGGAGGGAAGAGGGGAGGGGGGGAGGCTAGGAATCCTCCCCCCACCAAACCATATGGTCACACTACTGGGACGCATAGTTCTTCTGTGTGTGTGTGTGTGTGTGTGTGTGTGTGTGTGTGTGTGTGTGTGTGTGTGTGTGTGCGTGTGTGTGTGTGTGCATGCCTCCCGTTTTTCTCACTGGCTTTAGGAATGTGTGCAGTTAGTCCTCTTTTTTTCCCCCTCTCCCACTGTTGGTGGTGCATGTTGCTCTGAGCAATCCATTACACCTAATTAGATTGACCCAGGTGCTTGGTTATCCAACATGCTACACAGCCACTGTACTTAAAAACAAAACAAAAGGACTGTCTGTGTGTGTGTAGTGTGTAGTGCGCGCGTTGGCGGCGGCACCGTCACCTTGGGAGGACGGCGGCAGGCAGGAGGCCAGTGAGGGGTGAAACTGAGCAGATAGACGACGACACACAGGGAGGAAAGCACCGTCTCAGACATATCACTGACCTCTGACCCCTCGTTCAGACACACACACACACACACACACACACACACACACACACACACACACACACACACACACACACACACACACACACACACAACGCAGGCATTCAGAGAGTACTGTGGGTAAAGAGTGATCTCCTCTCTCGGGTCTCAGCTGAAGCGAGTAATTCCCCTGTGTCTACACACACACACACACACACACACACACACACACACACACACACACACACACACACACACACACACGCACACACACATCGCTGCCCCCGTTGCTGCTTCACAAAGCAAACGGACTGTATGTGTGTCTTTTGATTTGCACACATTTAAATGGGAGGAGAAGACTTTGATGCGTCTGGTGTTACGGAGAGGAGTGATGCTTTGTGTGATATTCAATCTCCCTTTGTCTCACTGCGCACACTCTCTCTGACTCTCTCTCTCTCTCCCTTTGTGTGTGTGTGTGTGTGTGT
>CM076968.1:20366625-20506625 GCA_039105355.1 Benthosema pterotum | reverse complement strand
CTTGAGGGAGAGCAGTGGAAGTAGAGATGGATATCTTCAGAAGTGGTGAGCAGATAAGACCGCACAATTACAAGGCAGGTTGTGCTCAGTGCGCTATAAGCCCTTGAAGGCGTCAGGCAGGGCTATCTGCATTCGCCCCCCAGTGTTTCACACAACGCATTATCTGTTTTCATGCTCCTTATTCTCTCCTTTGCTCCGTTGTCCGCCGCTTGCTTCCGTGTGCTTTGTTTTGCCCTCACCTCTTGTGTGTGTGTGCGCGTTGCCAATGAAACGTTTTTTTTTTTCACTGGGATAATGTTTCGTGTACGTTGCGTATGTAGGTGGGCCGCCTGTGTGTGTGGAAATGTGTTTGTGTGCGTACGTGTCAGCGGGGTCATAAATATTCTTATCAGCTATAAGCATCAACGTGAATAAACTGACCCAGACGTGCTAACAAACACAGCCATTCCGCTCTCGCCCCCTCCCCACGCGCTCTCTCTCTCCCTCCCTCCCAGATGCTAACAGCTGTTCTTACATAAAGCAAAACCTCCTCCTCCCACATCTATACTTCATGAACATACAGAAATGCACTGATCGCTGTCTATCCACCCTCCCCCATACATACTCCCCAACACCACCACCCTGTCACCTTCACCACCGCCACCACCTGCCTCTCACAGTGCACGCCACATCAATCTTACACGTGTGAGCACACGCACAGACACACACACACTATTCACCGTAGGACTCCCAATTGCGCGATATAACACAATAGTGGAGGTGACTCACTCACACCAGCCACTCAACACATATGCTGGCTTTGGACAAGTGTTATATTCCCATCCCATTGTTTTTGCTACTGCATTCACCGAGTGAAAACCTGGGCTGCTCTCACACACACACACACCCACACGCACACACACAGCCTGTCCGTCCGTGTGTGCGTGCATGCGTGAGAGTGTGTGTGTATGTGTGAGAGAGAGAGAGCCAGAGATCGATGAGCCTGGGCTTAAGCAGGCCGTCTCATTTCCTGTCTTGCATTACAACGTTCAATCAGCCCACAGTTCCTTCACTGCCACACTGCCACGTTCAGGCTGCTGCCGCAGCACGCACGCACACACACACACACACACACACACACACACACACACACACACACACACACACACACACACACACACACACATGCTCTCTCTCTCTCATATACACACTCTCACTCTTGAACAGGGCTCTCGGATTAGCTGGCTGGGCAGACATCCAATTATGACAAGTCCACACACACATACGCGTGTGCACGCACTCACACACACACCACCTCTATTCATATCATTCCTGCTCTCTCTCTCTCTCTCTCTCTCCCTTCACAGTCAGCGACAGTCCAGGCTAGTAAGATGTCTCATTAGCTCACCGCCAGGCTATGCTAACAAGGCAAAAAGCTAACACAATGTGTTCCCATTTCCCCGACGGGCCGTCCAAACAAAAAGCCCCACCACGGCCCTTCCTTTTTAACAACTCTAGTTAGCTGCACTTAAAAAACACAAAGGAAGCCTATTCGTTGTTGTTGTTGTTGTTGTGGTGGGGGTGCAGGGGTTGCTAGCGGTCTGGAGAAACATAAACTGGAGCGACATCCCCAGCCAGAGTTTTTGTTTTCAGTCAGTGTAAGTGTGTTTGTAGCCCAGGAGAGTTGAATCCTGACTCATACTATTATCTGGAGACCAGACGAGTCTTTTTTTTTTTTTCCTCTCGGGAGAAACCTCTTACCACTCCACGCATGTGTGCACACCACACCATTACCTTACCTTTAGTTATTGAAAAATATCAGACCTACAGCTTGAGCTTGTAAGGTCTGATATTTTTGAAAATGGCGAAAGTGTGGCTGCAAATATTTGAATTATGAGCTTGCATTACTTAGCATCATTGGCATGGCTTTAGTTATGGTAAAAGCTAGCTATCCAGGAGACGTGGCTTTTTGAAGGCGGCTAAATGAATGGCTGAAGTGAGAGGAGTGACAGTTTTCCAGGGGCGGATATGGTATGGGGGGGGCTAAATGCCCAGTCTGCCCCACCAAACACGATGGCATCATGCAAAACAACCCAAGAGATTTCATATTAAAGTGCTTATATTTAAAAATGTTTTGAAACACTACTACTGCTACTAACTAACTACATTCGTGAAACCCAACAGCATTTCATCATTGAAAACAGAAAACTCTCTGAGTCAGACCTTTAGCTTTATGCATGCTGCGTGTCTGTTGCAACTTCAACAACAACTGATGTTATTATTGATGCTTTACTTACCTAATAAAAGTCCTGTAATGGAAAATAGTATGGGTGCGGCTTCATCGCCCGTGTCGCTTCACGCCACGGCCGATGAAGCCGCACCCATACTATTCACTCCTTCCCCTCAATTGGGAAATGTTATATCCACCCCTGCAGTTTTCTGCCGGCCTCATTCTCGCGTTCGCAGGAGACATAAGGACACCATTATTACGGTGTGACTATTACGCCGGCTAACCGACTCCATGTGTCTTCTTCCTCGCCTTCACCTGCGTTATGAGGACAAAACTAAGTCCAATCTGCATTCTATTCTTGTCGCTCTCTCTCTCCAAAACCCAAACATGTGTGTCGGTGTGTTTGTGCGTTATACCAATAATCGTCTGACACAAAGGTTTCCCCCCGCGCTGCTTGTGTGTCTTTCATACTGTGGATAATGATCATCATTACTGAATGTGTTCATTCATTATCTCTCTCTCTCTCCTCCGCTGTCAGAGCTGCTGCTTTCTGTACCGTCGGCTTGTTTCTTCTCATCTAAAATGATTTGGCTCCAAAACAGCATCCAGCAGCAGTATTGTGTCGGGGGTGCAGGGAAGAGAAGAAGAAGACAAATATTTAAAGTTGGGACTAAATCAGGCTATTTTATAAAAAAGTGAGGAGGGGGCGGTCGCTCTCCCGTCACACATGGAATCAATTGGTTCACATTTGTACACTCTCAAGAAAAAATGAAAATGGGTGGAATTCCCCTTTTAATGGAAGGTGTTGCCTGTTGCCATGTGTCTCATCATGTTGCCTCGTTGATGTTGACATTGCTAGTTGATATTGATCAAAATATTGCCAGTGTATCAGGGCCAAGTGGTTATTTAGTCCCCAAAGCCCTGCATTTTCTTTATTGTTCAGGTTTAGAAGAGGTGAAATGAAGACACGGAGCCCTGTATGTGTGTGTTTTTCTTCCCCCAGTGGTGGGAATGGGAGATGGGAGCATTTTTTAGCAGGGGTGGGTGAAAGCACACATTTTGGTGTGACAGGGCGTCATGTGTAATGCTTGCGGAACTGTCTGTGTTAAAAGTGTTGCCTTCAATGTGGGGCTGCCTGGCTGGCAGTTACCATTTCTACAACAGCAACACTCTACCAAGAATATAGGCTATATACAGTATACCTATACCTGCCCAGCCTTGTTCACGTCTTTAACTGCCATTATCTATCCAGCTCATTTATGACTCTACCTACCCAACCCTCTTCCTTCCTCCCCACCAGAAGACAAAATGGTCTCTCTTAACATTCTAGAACACGACGTTGCTGCCATGTTTTCTGATTTATATGGCACCTATACACGAGCGCACGTGTGTGTGCGCCCACTGAAGGGACATTCTTATTCTTAAGGTGTTTAAATGGGGTTGTTAGAAAACACATTCAAATACACATGCACATTGCACAGCACCCACACAATCTGCTTAGTTTATAGCAGTTAAAGAGCATCCAATCCTTCGGTCGGAGCCGGAGCTGACAGATGGGGCACAGTGTGTCCCAAAAAAAGCTGAAGAGAGGAAGAGGAGGGGGTACCCAAACAACCCTCCCCCCCCAGTCCACAGACTAGGATAAAGACCCACCACTGGTGCACA
This sequence comes from Benthosema pterotum, assembly GCA_039105355.1. Taxonomy (NCBI): domain Eukaryota; kingdom Metazoa; phylum Chordata; class Actinopteri; order Myctophiformes; family Myctophidae; genus Benthosema; species Benthosema pterotum. Next base: position 20,502,751 of record CM076968.1, on the reverse strand, counting down.
AAGATCCTGAAAGAACCACTACAACTCAAAAGCTTATAGGTACTCTCTCTCTCTCTCCTTCTCTCTATCATCCCCCCATTCCTTTTTGCCTTTCGGCTTCCATTTATGCTTGTTGCCAGGCGGAGAGGCCAGGCCTGTCCAATCCAATGCAAGTCTCTCTCTCTCTCTCTCTCTGGTGGTGTACAGGGAGATCTGTGTGGAGTGGGTGGGTGGGTGTGGATTCACGGGGTGGTTGGAAACATGTAATCAACACTTGTTTGGCATTATTAGTATGTGCTTGGCCCTCGGAGAGGCACGGCTATAGAGGGGAGGGCTAAGCCCCCCACACCACACTCCCTCCCTCTTTCTTTCTTTTCCTTTCTTTTCCACAGAGCCCCAGTAGTACAGCCTTAGTAGAAAGCACATAAGGAGAGGAGGATCGGTCGAGTGGAATCCTGCTGCTAGCGGCGGCTCTGATGGGCTGATTTAGAGGTGCTTTCTCTTTACCTCTGAGTCCTACCCCCCCTAGCCCCCCCCAGCCTGCCCTCCTGCCCCACTACTGCAGGGCTTGCTTTCAGGGGCGGATGTAACATTTCCCAGTTGAGGGAGGGGGCAGTAGAAAATGGTATGGGTGCGGCTTCATCGCCTGTGGCGCGAAGTGACACGGTCGATGAAGTCGCACCCATACCATTTTCAGTTACAGGACTTATTAAGAATGGTAAAGCATCAATAATAACATCAGTTGTTGTTGAAGTTGCAGCAGACACGCAGCATGCATAAAGCTAAAGGTCTGACTCGGATAGTTTTCTGTTTTCAATGCTGAAATGCTGTTGGTTTAGTGGTGACACAGCTGTAGTTAGTTAGTAGCAGTAGTAGTGTTTCAAATCGTTTTAAATATAAGCACTTTAATTTGTGATATCTTGGGTTGTTTTGTTTTGCATGCCATGGTGTTTGGTGGGGCAGTCAATCAGGGCATTTAGGGGGGGGGGGGTTGCCCCACCACCATGGCCATGCCTAGATCCGCCCCTGCTTGCTATACAAGAATAGTGGTGCTTATCCCCCTCCAAAGCCTACTCTTGTGTGTGTGTGTGTGTGTGTGTGTGTGTGTGTGTGTGTGTGTGTGTGTGTGTGTGTGTGTGTGTGTGTGTGTGTGTGTGTGTGTGTGTGTGTGTGTGTGTGTGTGTGTGTGTGTGTGTGTGTGTGTGTGTGTGTGTGTGTGAGAGAGAAAAAGGGGGGGACGGGGCAAGTAGTGCGTGCGTGTGTGCATGCGCGGTGTGTTGTGTGCTTGCAGCGCGCCCGTCCGTCGTTCGTGTTTGCACTCACAGCTTGCTGACATTTGTTTTTAACCACCTCCTTTGTCAATCACCGAGATGTCGAAGGTTGCGTGAGCACAGTACATCCCCCTCCCACCCCACGTCCCGCTGTACCATGCCAGTGTGTGTGTGTGTGTGCGTGCGTGTGTGCTGTGTGTGTGCGCACACAGTCGCGTTTGTGTTCTCTTTGTCGTCCAGATGGAAGTGCTTATTGAGTGCTGGTGTGCTGGCAGAGCTCACTCTCTGTCTCAGCGAGGAGGAGAAGGAGAAACGAGGAAGACAGAGCCTTCCAATTACATACATCATCCTTTCGCACGCGCGCCTCCCGTGTATGCGTGTCTGTCTGTCTCAGCAGCAGCCTGTGTGTTCATATGTGCGTGCGTCTGTCTGTGCCGTGCGCGTGCGTACGTACGTGCACACATGTCATCCTCCTCCCAGCCAGCCAGCTCTTCCTGCCTCCTCCTCTCTAATCATATCATGTGGGAGCAGTAGATTAGTCCTCCCAGATCCCATCTCTGCCTCCCAACGCTACAATCAGCCTTTTGTTCTTAGCTTGTGTGTGTGTGTGTGTGTGTGTGTGTGTGCCCCCACCCTCAGCCCCCACCCACCCTGCCTGCCTGCTCTCACACACACACACACACACACGTAGCACAATCCACCCTAGTATAGTCTCTGGCTGGCACTACAGTGCCCCTTGTCTGTCCATTTGACACCTCAACCAACCTCCTCCTGTCTGTCACGTACCAACGTGTGCGTAGCGTAGGCTAGTTTTAGCTGTTAGCTTAGCAACGTGCTAGCATTACTGGGCTGCCTACCATTCCTGACTGACACCGCCTGACTCTTACGTTTGACCTCCCTGTGTGTGTGTGTGTGTGTGTGTGTGTGTGTGTGTGTGTGTGTGTGTGTGTGTGTGTGTGTGTGTGTGTGTGTGTCTTCTCATTCATCAATGCTTGGAATCTTGTCCTTCCTTCCTTCCTAACTTCCTTCCTTCCTGCTGTTCACCCAGTGTTGCCAACTGCCAAAATCCAAAATGCACTAATAGCACTTCCAAAATGAGCTAGAGCAGTGGGTGGTTTTCAACCATTTTCATATACCTGGTTTTGAGTTTAGTCTCTCTGTCTAATTTAGGAGAAATAACTGTCAAACTGTTGGTCAAAATAGGAATTCTTCTACATTTTCTAAATGTGTAGGTTCTTGATAATTAGGCAATTCAGATATTTAAATATAATTTAACTCTTGAGAGCGTAAAATGAAACGGGTCCATTTGGTTTCATTTTACGATCTGAAGAGTTACAGATATTTATAAGGGTCCATTTGGTTACCAATGGTCCTTTCTAGGAAGGAAGGAGGACTCTATCATAGGAGGAAAGATGGTGAAAAATGAGGGTTTTACTCTGGCGCCTGCCAACCAATTTCGCCCCAACTCACCATACAGCAAAAAAGCACTAGATTTTCCACCACTAGAGTTTTTTCACTAGTGTGGGTCTGGAAAAAACTAAATATAGCGATAAATGCGCCAAGTTGGCGACACTGGCTACCAAACTCCTGAAGGAACTCATAGGTTGTGCAGTGCTGATGTCACCGGTGGGACCGAGGAGAGAGGGAGGGAGAGAAAGAAAGGGGGGAGAGGGAGAGAGAAAAGGGAAGGGTCACCGGCGGGGTTACAGTGAAGGAAGGGGAGAGTGTTTGAAAAGCGGGGAAAATAAACAGTGGTTTCCTGTTAACGAGGTGCACCGGGGGCCTGCGGTGTGGGAGCAGCGAGGGGGTCTGGATCCGTTTAAACGCACATCTCTAGTGTTACAGTACCAGGAGAAAGTGGGGAGGGGGCTAAACCTTGTGGTTCAAGGGTTACAGGTTGTAAGAACATTCCCTTGTTTTTTTCTCCTCTTTCTCCAAGGTTTTTTTTTTCTTTTTGCCCGAAGGACTCAACCCTAACGGCCATGTTTGCCGGGAGGTGGGTGCGGTTTAACCGAGGGGTAAAGGGAGAGAAGGCTTGTGGTTGGTCGCTGCCTCTGTCAGTATCCCTCTCCTCCACCAACCAGAGATGTGGAAGGAGGAATGGGAGGGAGGGAGGGGTTTAGCTTTGGCTCACACTCTCTCTGTTTACTACACAGCGTTAAAAGGAAAAAGATGCTCTCGCTTGCTTGGGTTTCACACCCTTTTTGGTTTAAAAACGTGGAATTAAGCCCACAAACAAGTCAATTTTTCAAGTATGTTCCTCCCCAGCAGAACATAGCCCTTTCCCCCCTCATTTAAAACCTCTCCTCTCCTCCCATGTAAAGGGAAAGGCTGCCCCCTGTATTTTTCTCTCTCCCCTCTCTGTCTTTGTGTTGGTGTGGTCCTTACCACAGGGGCCAGCCGCCAGAGTCGACTGCACACACAGGCAGCCTCACAAAGGCAAACGGCATGGGCATTATGGAAGCCAATGGGGCCAGCACCTCTTAGCTTCAATCGGGGGGGCATTCCCCGCAACCCCGGGCAGAATTAATTGCCCCTCCTCGACACTACTCCAGGCTATAGCCTTGAGTCACTATCTTTGGATGCATCTAGAATGTTATTGAATGTCAGGTTATGTCTTGATTGCTTTTGATTGATTGATTGATTGATTACTCCATTATAGTACAGCCTACTCTAAGAGAACATCACAGAAATGAGTCCATTCAATTCAAAGGTCTTTATTGAGAGAAAACATATGTTTACATTGCTAAAGCAAAAAGCCCAAATACAGCAGTACAACAACACAAAAAACAAAAACAAAAAAAAAAACAAAAAAAACAAAACAAAACGATAACATTTGAAATTCAATTTCAACAATGTAACATTTACAGGACTTTTATTAGGCAAGCAAGCATCGAAAATAACATCAGTTGTTAGTGGTGTGACAATTGTAGTTAGTAGCAGTAGTAGTGTTTCAAATAATTTTTAATATAAGCACTTTAATTTGAATTGTTGGGTTGCTTTGCATGCCATCATGTTTGGTGGGGCAGTCTGGGGATTTAGTGCCCATGCTCCCCCCCATGCCCATGCCTAGATCCGCCCCTGTATACCAAGATCACTAGTTGCGAGAATGCACGCGATCAGTTATTCTTTATCCAGTGGTCGTGTTCCGTTTAATACACTAGCTCTACTCACAGCAGATCACAAGCCTTTTGCACATTGTTGTACTTTGCCAGGCGGACACTGTAGCCTACTGTATGTCAGATAATATAAGTCATTGGCGGTCTTGTTTTCCACTCGCATTGGTGAGACGATTCTTCATTCAAGGTTTCCGTCTTTTTGTCCATACATAGCTTACTTATACACACACACACACACACACACACACACACACACACACACACACACACACACACACACACACACACACACACACACACACACACACACACACACACACACACAGTCTGAGGAGTGTGTGCCAAGGAATGCACAGGGGGGGCAGCCTAAGCCACTGGGGGGATGGGGGGGGGGGGGGGGGGGGGGGGATGACTGACTATTGTGCTCAGCCTTAAAGCATGACTCTCAGATTTATATCTGTTCGATGAATAGAGAGGGGCTACTAGCCTGCATGGCAGGGGCGGATGTAACATGACCCATTTGGGGGGGGGGGCAAGAGAACATGTTGGAGGGGCAAGAGAAAATGGTATGAGTTGCGGCTTCATCGCCCGTGGCGCGAAGCGCACGGGCGATGAAGAAGCCGGGCAATGAAGAAGTCGCACCCATACCATTTTCTGTTACAGGACTTTTATTAGTCAAGTAAAGCATCAATAATTACATCAGTCGTTGTTGACGTTGCAACAGACACGCAGCATGCATAAAGCTAAAGGTCTGACTCAGAGTTTTCTGTTTTCAATGATGAAATGCTGTTGGTTTAGTGGAGACACAGCTGTAGTTAGTATGAGCAGTAGTGGTTTAAATCATTTTAAATATAAGCATTTTAATTTGAAATATCGTGGGTTTGTTTTGCATGCCATCATGTTTGGTGGGGCAGTCTGGGAATTTAGGGGGGCTTTGCCACCCCATGCCCATGCCTAGATCCGCCCCTGCTGCATGGCCGTACCCAGGGGGGCTCCGAGTGGAGCAGCAGGAGGAGGAGGAGGACAGTGGTAATATCAAGACTGAGGAAATGAGAAGCTTTATCCCCCCCCCCCAAATAATGCTACTCTTTCGTACGTCCTCTTCTCTACACTTAATTTTAATTTCATCCCCCTCCCCTCCCCACAATTCCTTCCTTTTTTACCCCTCAGCAGTCAGTCGGTCGGTGGGTCTTTTTGGCTTGTCTACATACACACAGAGAGAGACGGTATATTCCCAGGGTTTCAGTACAGGCCGCGCAGGGAGCTAGAGAAGGAGGGCAAACGGGGTTCGCTCGCCGTGTTGTAGTAGTTGTAGTAGTAGCCTCTGGCAGGGCAGACAAAGATGGCCGACATCGCTATGTGTGTATGTGTGTGCCGAGGCAATGGCTCTCTGCTGCTAGGGAGCAGAGCAGCACTCAGCTCTGCAGGCAGCATGGATTGTCCCTAATCAATTCAGCACCGTGTCTCTCTCTCTCTCTCTCTGGCTCTTGTTGTACTCTCCCTCTCTCCCTCTTTCTCTTCCCCTCTCTCTCTCCCCCTCTTTTATTCTGCCTCCCTCTGTTCTCTCTTCCACCTCTCACTGCTTGCCTGAGAGGGGCTTATCTCCGCTGTGGGCTCCTTTTTGAATAGAAATCTGCCACAGGAGAGGAAAGCAGCAAGCAGTAGTAGTAGTAGTACCACTGTAACATTGAGGATATTGATGTTACTTGATTAACGCTCAGCCTTTCTCCGGTCTTGGCAAGGTCTTTTTTTGAGGGGAAATTGTGTGGGATCGTGAGCGGCATGCACGTGTGTGTGCGTGTGCGCACGTGTGCATGTGTGCTAGCTAGGGCAGGGAGGGGGCAGCCCTGTGCGTCTGCCTGTTTGCATTAAGCACGTAGCCTCTGCTCTGTTCCAGCTACTCCTAGGAAAAAATCCCCTTTGATTTTTGTGGTTTTTACAGGCAGAAAATGAGATGTTCAGGTATTGCGCTGGCAGCGTTTACAATCTCCTAAAAGCATTAATTATGTAGGAGCAGTCGGATGACTGTAGTACTTGCGATGCTGCTGCTGCTGCTGCCGCTTTGCCACGGCAGACAGACAGACAGCCTCTGTCTGCCTTTTTCTGAGACAACAGCAGTCAGTCGCTCTCTGTAATTCTGTCTGGACAGACCAGAGGTTACACTGTCAACCCATTGAGTTTACAAATGGATACGTTAACACGTTGGGGTTTTACTGTTGTGTTGTGGGAAGGTTTGGCTAGAAGTCGTGTGGCAGGGACAGAGGGAGCAAACATGATGTCATTGTGCACATTTCTTTGTGTGTGCGTGTGTGCATGGCATGTGCACGCACACACGCACATATACAGTACTTACGCAGCATTCTTCTGTATCGCTTGTGGAATTACATGTAAAGTGAGTACAATGCAGAAGCACTCTGAATCACCGTCTGTGTTGCGAGCAATGAAAATCCTCCACCGTAACCATTTTTTATGCTCCCAGAGTGGATTTAATTGTGTGCACAGCGCACAGGGTTCCAAAGATGCTCTGATTGACTGCTTTTAGGAGATTGTAACCCCCATGTCTCTCACACACACACACACACACACACACACACACACACACACACACACACACACACACACACACACACACACACACACACACACACACACACACACCGATACCCTACACATAGGCACAAACACACACCCTGCTGGAGAGACAGGGGGAGAGCACAGGGAGAAACATAGAAAATGGAGGGTGGGATGGGATTGAGTATCAGAGAGCGTTTTATCGCGAGTAAATAGTCAAGAGGCGACTGAGAGAGAGATGGGGGGGAGAGGGGGGGGTCCAGGGAGGTGATGATTTGCTTGGCTGCATATGTTCTACCCCCCTCCTCCTCCTCCCCCATGACATAACCAAGTACTCCAAAGGCTTTAAATATCTTTACACTGACCTCATGTTCCTCTCTACACGGTGTGCTGCTAAGCACATATTGCACACACACACAATCACAGACACATACACACACACACCAGCACCCACAGCTATTAGCTAAACGGTCAGGCCTGGGGGTGCCGGCTGGTTGCTCGGCCAGTTAGTACACACTGACCATATGCTCCTTGTGAGTAGCCAGAGACCCACGTTTTTTGCTACTATCGTCATGTTGCCTCGCATGTCTCCCCACTGATCTCTCTCTGTGCACTCTGTGTTTCCTGTCTCCTCTATACTATCTACTGTAATTAACCACTTAAAGTTAAACCCTATAGTTCACAAAGTGTACCCCAGGGCTATGCATTCGATCCGCTCCTTTTTTCCCAGTCATTTGGCGGCTTTGAGATCAACATTAAGAGGCTAGATCATGCACACATCATTGTCATCCTTACTGTGATATTTTACTATTGCCAACACCAAGAATAAGTACAGAATAAGAAGCGTGTGTGTGTGTGTATGTGTGAGAGAGAGAAGATAAGTTCCTTCCTCCCTAGTTATCTTTGCCCCACCGCCACACAAAAATATATTTTGGGGGGTTGGGGGAAAGTAAGAGGACATGTCCTGGGTGTCCTCAGTGGTAGCTACGATCCTAGCAGTACAGCTATTTATTTCTTTTTGACAAAATGTTCACCCCCAGAATAGTGACATTCGTGTGGTTAAGAGCGTAGAAATGCCACCCACACAAAAAGACAGATAGAACTGAACGGTCCAGAGACCACAAAGGTCAGACGTTCAGTTCTTTAACGTTGCACTCTTCTCTCCCTCTGTCCATCTTATCTCTCTTGGCTTTAATCCTGGGGCTGGTCTGTTTGTTTGTTTTTTGGTGTTATAACAGTACTTTTCATTGGATTTTCTGTCCTAACTTTAAGCTACTGTTTGTGTTTTGTGTGTCTTACCGTTGTTTTTAGCATTGTGTTGGTCACAGTTAGCGTTATTCTCTGTGTTAATGTTGAGTTTTGTTGGGTTTAGTGTCGGTGTGAAGTGTTAATGTTTGACATTAGTTTTAACACGGTGGTTTTCAACCAGTGGTCCGGGGAAATGGACCACTGGCCATTTGGTTAAAATATTAAAATATTCAGTTAAAATATTCATCATCTGAATTAACCCAATTCTACATAACTAGAAGATTAATGGTCATTTTGGTCTGTATGTTTTGCCTGTTTTGTTTCCCAAAATCCAGCCTGGTATTCTGGACAAAAGCAAAATAAATCTTTAGTCTGTGGGGCTAAAATGTCCTCAAATGGTGGTCCGTGGGTGGCTCAAATGGTGAATAAATGGTGGGCCCTGGTGTCATAAAAGGTTGAAACCCCCTGTTTTAACATATCTCTCCAGCAGTCACGCGCTACAGATGACTTTGCGTTTGGCGTTACTACCTGCTAATGCAGACCCATTTCATCTTTCAACCGTTTGGGAAGGGAAAAAAAACACTCATCTCTGGCAAAAAAAGAATGTCACGATTGATGTTAAGATTACATTTTTTTTTTATCTGAATTGTTGATACGGCACCCGCAGAGAGTTTTATGTGAGATAGTGGGAGAGAGAGAGGAGGAAGAAGCGCTATATAGTTCATAGAAATACACACACTTCAAAGACAGAATAATTTCATGGTGGAACGCACTCACTTCTTGGTGAAAGAATGTCACATTTAATGTCAATGTCAGCGTTGCAGCAGACATACAAATTAATTTCTAAATACCCTGCTCTCCGCCAGGGGCGGATGTAACATTTCCCAATAGGGGGGCAGAAGAAAATGGTAAGGGGGCAGCTTCATCGCCCGTGACGCTTCGCGCCATGGGCGATGAAGCCGCCCCCATACCATCTTCAGTAGTGTTTCAAATACTTTTAAATATAAGCGCTGAAATATCTGAAATATCTGTTTCACATGACATCCTGTTTGGTGGGGCAGACTGGGTATTTAGCGGGGCATTGCCCCCCCCATGCCTATGCCTAGATCCGCCCCTGCTTTCCACTCGCTGCTGGAGTCTGTTCAACAATGCAAATGAGCAGCCTTCATTACAGCCTTTTGTGTGAGGACTGTAGGTTATAGCATAACACAGGCATTCAGGCTGTATTCTCCAGTATGGTATATACTGCACTGCTTTGTCCACAATATAACAGGACCCAGACTCATTTGTGGTGGAAAAATAACATTCAGTGTCAAATAGTCCCTGATTAACCCATTATGACAGACCTCAACATTAAAAAAATATTTTCCAAATCCTGACAGTTTTCTGTTATATAACATTGTCATTGGTGCCCAAGGAACCTCTAAAAATCAACAAGCTCGTAGATCTGCTATTTTCCTCAATATCCCCATTATAACAATGTTCAAAACAAAAGTGGGATGACTGTCCAAAAACGTCTTAAAACATGACCCTATTTTTGAGGATATTTGATTTCCATTGGAAAAAAATACACAATCATAGTCCTCTATTCAGGCCAGTGGGGTATTATATTATTATAATTATTTCCATATGGGCATGGAAGGAACGGTGCCGCGATCTGATTGTCAGCTGTCGACTGTAAATAATCCTTAAATATGAGACACGGTTGAGGTCAGATCACCCCTCAATCTGCTCTGATCTGCTGACATGTGTCGCGTCACGACAGCTCCAGGCCTTCGCTGTTGTGCCAGTCGTATTGTTGTTGTTGTCGGCGTAATGTTGTGGGTCTTTAGTGTTGCTTTAGTGTCAGTGTCGGCGTCCATGTTTGCTTTTTGGTGTTGTTCTTGGTGTTAAATGCCGGTGCGCTGCTATTTGTTTTGTCAGTGTTATTGTTGTTCTTGGTGTTAAGAGGCTTCACTGAGTGACACGTCTGACAGGGTGTGTGTGTGTGTGTGTGTCCCTGTGCTGTAGCCAGGGGCGGATCTAGGCATAGGCATGGGGGGGGGGCAACGCCCCCCTAAATGCAAAACAACCCAAGATATTTCAGCGCTTATATTTGAGTATGAGTAGTATGAGTAGTATTTGAGACACTACTAGAAAATGGTATAACACGGGCGATGAAGCTGCCCCCTTACCATTTTCTTCTGCCCCCCCAATTGGGAAATCTTACATCCGCCCCTGGCTGTAGCGCTGCCTTGTTGTTAATGAGAGCTGAGGGCGACAGCAGCTCCCCTTTAATGTTCTATTAAATCATGCTGACGGTCATCTGGACTGGTGCGAGGACACAATAAATATTTTACATCATGGAATGAAAACAGTGTTTGCCCTTTTCATCCCCCACCCACACCCCCAAGCCCCTGGCCCTACTAGCGTTGTCTACTGTTTCCTATTTGTTTCCCTCCCTCAACACACACACTCTCTCTTTCTCTCCGTCTGTGTTTTCTGGAGTTTTTCCTCTTTTTCTCCCCCCCTTCCACACATTGACTGACTGACTGACTGGTCCTGGTCTGGATATAATAGAGCTCTCTCTCTCTCTCTTCTCCCTGCCTCAGTGCTGCCACTTGCTGGTCACACTCCGCCACTGCGGCTCCTCTCTTTACCTGCATTACATCAAAAAGGCCAGTGGATGGCAGCGCTCAAAAGACCTCGAGTGGAAAAAGCCACTGTTGCTGCACACCCAGCCACCCCCACAACCACACACACACACACACATACACACAGAGCATATTGTACCTCAGAGAGAGAGCAAACTAGTCAGCGGGTGTGTAAAAGCTGTCAGCATGTCAGAATCACTTAATGGATCCACTTGAGTGTCGTCACGAGGTGAAAGGCTGGATGTCCAGGCAGAGGGAGAGAGAGAGAGAGGCTTGCCTTGCAGGCTTCATCATGGGAGCAAAAAATAAAAAGCCTTCCCTCCCTGATCCTCCCTTGCTCTCCAGATTTTTATATCAGCGCGCCTCCCTTCCCTGTTTGCTTTATTAAGGCTCTAAATGCTGCACAATCCCTTTTTAATTGACTTGGTTTCACTGCAGGCTTTCTGGCATCAGCCGGCGTGAATCATAAACAACACGCCTGTGTGTGTGTGTGTGTGTGTGTGTGTGTGTGTGCGCCGGGGTTCGCTGTTTGCCAAGAGGCCAATTTGTGACGCCGTTAACAAACAAATGATGTCTGTTTATTTTATAGGAGGGGGGCGGGGTGCGCGTGCGTGTGTGTGTGTGTCTCTCCTCGTCTTTGCCGCTGTTTTTTTGCCTTCCTCACTCACTCTGTCTATCTCTCTCTCCCTCTCTCCACCTTGTGTTACAGAGTAAACGGGACCATCTGCTGATGAGTGTGAAATGGTACTACCGCCAATCCGAGGTCCCCGACTCTGTCTACCAACACCTGGTGCAGGATCGCAACAATGAGAACGGTGAGGCCTGGGCTTTGTATACCTGTGCAAACACACACACACGGACACGGACACAGACACAGTCACGTACGCACACAGAGTAAATACATGTGGCGCACGTGCTTCCCTTTTTTTTTGACGCAACACTTAATTTTGTCTGTCAGATACTTCCGTGGACACACACACACCCTGCACACAAGCTGCGTGCCAGCCTCTCCCTGTGCTCACCAGATTGTAGGGAGGATATATAAGAGATAGCTGTGAACTGCATCTCAAACAGAAGAAAGAAAGAAAAAAAAAAGCCCAGTGCACATAGTGTCCCAGACAGCAGAACCAATCCCAGGGCTCTGTTCCGTTCGCCGGCGGTAACACTCTTATATACGCCAGACTGCAGGTTATTAGCACTTGAAAAGCCCTGCTGTGTCATGTGGGCCTAGGAGAAGCCTCGTGCTGCACACTGACTGACTTCTCTCTCTCTGTCTCCACGGCAGTAGGAAAAATGGATTTGTCGCACACATTCACACGCTTTAACAAACTAACCAGCCCACACCCCGCCCTTTACATTTTTATAACACGTTTTTCAGATCGTCTGACTTAATAAGGCGGTTTGATCTCTGCGCTGAAAGCACACTCGAAGCGATGAGATTTCGCAGCGACGCGCTCGGTTCTCTCCGTCTATATACCGCCCCCGTGGAGATACAGGTGGATACGACGGAGGGAAGGTTGGCACGCTTTGTCAGTAGCTGCCAAAGCCTAGTTTGTATTTGCACTGAGACATGCTGTTCCATTGCTCTCATCATCACCCTTTGTGGACTTTATTTTATTTTTCAATCCAAGGTGTCAGAGTCGATTGTTTTGCAGTTACAGAACATTTAATCATATCTGTTATTATTGGCATAATGTTTTGAGAAGCCATGAACCCAATGTTACCCCAAGCTTGTATTGTGTTGTATTACCGAATACAGATGGATTTAGGATGTTTGCCGGGGCGGTAGGAAGACGTTTGCATCCTACCAGCAGAAGTTTTATCAGTATAACAATACTTGACATGTTATTCTCAAACAAGCCTGGGGAAATGGAATTTCCTCCAGCAGTGGTTCTATTCAAAGTTCAAAGCTCTAATGAATGACAGGGAGAACAAATATACCTGTGAATACACAAAGTATATCTATACTAACCAGTCATGGTCAAAAACAAGTATACGCCGCATTTATTCACACCGTACCCCATGCTGCGATTGTTGATGCTATTTCTTCCTAAAGCTGTTCGAATCTACAATCACGGGCCATATGTCGCATACGTTAACAAGCTTCTTCCACATCCAGCGTGATCGCTACTTATAATCGCACAATAACGACAACATTGTAAGCAGATGCAATGTGTATTCACAACTTAAGTTTCACCTGCATCTGACATTAGCAATTCAGCACAGGTGTTTCGAGGGGGGAGAAAAAAAAAAAGGATTCCTTGCCGCCGGTGTGTCATCAAGGTTATCAAGAACACACACCCCAACACATGTTTCTGCCTGACACACACCGTGCTTTCAGGTCAGTACAGTGTGTCACGCCGGGGCCCTAGTATCTGCAGTCTGTCCTTGGCAATGTGTCCGGAGTGGACTCTGGATTATTAGAATTGATGTCACAGTGACCACAGCACGCTGCAACTCTGGTCATTTGTCACCAAGGAAGGAAGTCCTGCACGGTCTCATAACGCTGTTCTGCTGATGCGTCTTAACCTTCCACATGGGTCATTTCACCTGGGAGCTGAACACCATGTCCTTTATGTCCACTCTATTGAATTACGCGGCATAATGTTGACCCCCGTTCACATTGATATTTTGAGTGTACGCTGCACCGTGAATAATGTTTTATGTCTTTTCAAAGGGGAATTTCGCCCATTTTCAGCATTTTACTATGTCATTAATATACCTTAGAGATGTGGGGCTCCATTTTCGTTACATGCTAAACCCCTTATCCCAAATCCCTTATTCCTTTTTTTACTATTTTGAAAAACTTTTTTTTTAGACTGGCCACTTGAACTATTGAAAAATGTTTTTTTTAAATAGTTTAAAAAGGCAAAGAAGTTGAGGGATAAGGGGTTTAGCAGTGACGAAAATCTAGGCCGTTGTTTGGACATGATAAAAAAGCCCCCCTCCCTTCATTCTTTGTTTCCTAGAAATGGAGGTCTGAAAAAAATGTTGAAACACAACTTGATGACGTCATCAGGTTGTGTTTCACCATGTCATTGGTTTTTCTTTTAGGACATTTTTTTCTGAGGGTGTACAAATGTCAATGATTTCTCTTAGGACCTTTTATGACCTTTTTCCGAGGGTGTACAAATGGAACCGGGTCCATTGGGTTCCATTTGTACGCTCTCAGAAAAAATCTTGAAAATGGGTGGAATTCTGCTTTTAGCAATGTTTTCTGTCTCTCACACGTGATTTGTTTTTTGTACTCTCTCTGTCTACTATCCCCAGATACTGGCCGGGACCTGGTTATCACAGACCCAGTGATCAAGAGTCGAGAACTCTTCATCTCTGACATTTTGGATACATACCATGCTGCTGCTCTTAGGTAAACACACACACACACACACACACACACATTCACGCATGCATTGCTAAGCCTGGTAGCTTTACATCAGCTTTTTGGCCAAGATATCTGAGCACCTAAAAGCTGTATGGAAAAAAATGTTCCAAGCTCTAATTGCCACCCAGTCACACTGATAGCAATCACACTGTAACTTCGCTATGCCTAGCACAAGCTGGAAAAAAGGGAGGACAGGCATAATTATTGTCTCAGTCCCTGAAACCAGATATTCTCCTCTGTACACACATGATTCCTCCCTCTCCCCGTCCCTTCATCTCCTTATTCTCTTGATCCGTTCCTGGCCGACTTCCCCCTCCTTTCCTCTCACCTCCCCACCTTCCCTTTCGCCTTAACTGAAACCATGTGTGAGTACTGCAGCAGCGGCGGCGGCGTGCCTTCAACACAGTGTCTTACAGAAAACCGCTGATTTCAGGGCAAATTAGCTGCAACTTCTCCCTGCATAAGCGAACCCTTTTGATTCGCCTCCTCCGTCTCGAGGCTTTTAGATAAACAGGGGAGAGAGGGAATTCCAGCGGGATGCCGTAATGCCGCAGCCGTAGCTCTCTCTCCAAAGGGGGGCCGCGTCTCCCCCCCCCCCGTTTCTCTCCCGTTTCCCCTTTCATCTTGCCAGGGGAAGGTAGTGTTTCTCGGCGAGGCCTTGCTCCAGACCCCACTGTGATGCCTATTATTTTGATAGAACCGGACACAGGGGGGTGTGCTGGGGCTCGCTTGGAAACAAGGAATGGTATCAAGATGTTGCTCGGGCGTCCCAGGCCCCCCTATTCCTCATGGCTCATTGGGTGGTAATCACATCTTAGGGAGAAGTCGTGCACACAGGTTGAATACCTGTCCAGGTTCTCCGCAGCGTCTGTCTGCCAGCCACACTTCAACCTGCAGCACATGAAGGCAGGGGCTGACAGGTTCAGCTGGTGTTTACAGGCTCTGTAGCTGGAGTCTGATCCCTCACAGCAAAAACTCAACAGGCACTGACAGGCACTAGATACCTGCTGCTGGATTTGTCACCTTCAATAGACAAACCCCTGAGCGCTTTCTAATTAAATACCCGCCGACTGCTCCTGCTATGATGGCTTTTATCAGCGCTGGTTTGTAGTCTAATTAGGCTTGTTTTTTCTCCCTTTTCTTCTTCTTCTTTTCACAGGGGAAAATGCAATATTGCCCATTTCTCTGACATTTTTGCTGCCAGGGAGTTCAAAGCCCGAATTGACTCCTTCTTCTATATCCTGGGATATAACCCGGAGACCAGGTAAGAATCACTCGGTTTAATCACTAACACACCACAGCGGATAACAACTCCCTGTTTCGTTCAGGCCATAAATACTGGAGATGTCACTGCCCAGTGCTCCATCTAATAACGTTCATCATTGCTGCAGGTATCCCAACAAGGATATTTGTGTCTTAACTGTGGGAAATTACTCACTGCTGGCCATTAAACTAGGTTTTTGATATTCCATACAGGTTTCACTATCATGATGTAGAAATGCTAGCACCCAGCAGCTGGACAAACGGAAGTATTTTAATTAGGTTTTAGTTTTGTCAGTCAAAATACAAAGAATATTGTTGTCCGAACATATTTGTTGATAAATTGAATAATCTGCATTGGCAGGTGTGAGAGGCTGCAATGGCTGCAGTTCTGCTGGTTGTTTGATTTGTGACTCAGACGATATTATTGTCCCATTATGTGGAAGCAGGTTTTGTCTGATTAGCTACTCCTCGTAATTGTTCCAACTCTATCAAAGTGGGTTCAGTTCTAAACAGATGGTATTGTACACCACTTTTTAGAGGGATTGGGCTGCCAAGATAAGAGAATAATTTGGTTTGAAATCAGTTACTCTTGCATACATATCTATAAAAGCACCAAGTCTCTTGTCTGTCAGTGTATATATAATCCATGTAACTCAATAGCTGCTCGCACCACAGACTCCAAGTTCAACACACACGTTGAGTGTCCAGTCAGTCAGTCACACAGTAGTCCACAAAAAAGGCCTCTGCCCCGGCTGTGGACATACTGTACACTATGGAGGTTGGCAAATCTTACTTGAGATGAAGAAGAATTTCTCAGCAATGTTGTTTATAAAGAGGTCTTGACAATATAAGTGCACAGGCACTGTCTCCTACTCCCATAGTAAGTAATAATAGTAATTTCAAGGTCATGGCATTTGTTAACACCTTTTTTGCCATCTTCTGTCTGCCTAAATGTGGATGTTTTAGCCGACAATATCTCAACTTTGAATTTGATAAAACGTGATAAGTTAGATTTAGCTATTGATAGACAAATGTTTGCAGTGTTACCGGGCACTAGTCTTGGAAAGATGTTCAGATGTCTTCAGTAACATTGTGGGATCGACTTGTATCCTATTTAGCCTGGAATCATTTTACATTGAGGTTTTATAGCCGGTCTAGAGTGTATACAGGTGGACAGTTTGTTTGTGAGCTCATCTGTGCAAAATACCGGATACAGTAGGCAGGCTCTAGACTGCAGAAAGCCCATTGATGTGAACCTACATAATAAACTTTCTGACTCTTTTTCTCATAGCAGTGATTTAAAATATTAAGTTTTACTTAACGCAGTTATGCAGGGCTCCACACAAAATGTTAATACTAAATCCATTTACTTTCCTTGGTATAATTGCATAACTCCAACTCAGTGTAAAAAGTATGATAGTACATGCATGGCATGCACAAATTACCTGGCATATTTTTCTATGTTGCTGCTGCATTAGAGGACTTATCAATACTCAAATGACTGAAAACTGGCTAATCCACAAGCTCACAGTCACTCACAAGACATAACAGTGTGACTGCATGTAGATTTTCACAGTCTTTTTTCTACTTTTTTTATATATTTTTTTCTACTTTTTTTATATATTTTGAAAAAGGTGGATATTTCCTCCTGACCCAGTGTTAGCTCTAGGACACTCTGGATGCATGGATAGTGTTCACTGCATCCTTTCCAATTGGCTCTATACCAAAAGACACTTTATAGGTTTGGCTACTTTTCATTATTTAACTAGTCCAACTGTCAGATGACTTGCTCCATTACACTGGTGATTAGAAAATGAGCATCCAACAATAGCTTCCTCATTGACTTACATACTGTAGCACAGTGAAATAGCTGCTCTCACATTTCAGCACAAAAGCAAATGTAAACAAAGCAGATTTCTGCTAGAATATCACAAAACCCAGTACAGCATTATTATTTTTCTTTTTCTTTAAATGTCAACGTTGTGTTAATTTACTATTTGAAGATTCGGATCAGTGGATCGAGTTGTAGTGTTTTCTACAAATAACTAAATCAACATGAGATTTAGTTTTATTTAAGAAGTAAGGCGTTTATGTGTGTGTGGTGTTTATGTATTGTCAGAAACAGCTTGTGTTTTTTTTTGTATTTGCATGTGCTAACTATGACTTGGAGCGTTTAAATGTACAATGCAAGTCAAAGAGGATGCTATTTCGGAACGAACACTTTATGAATCAAACACACAAGTTAAGTGGAGTAGTAACATCCTGAGATGGTAACTACAATCCGTACCTCTATCAAAATGCCCTTGTGCAAATATATGTGTATATGATGAACACATACAGATGTAACACCATAATTATATCCGCTATTTTGTGTTTATTAGTTTGCCTTTTAGGCAATTTTTTGAGTAGAGAGCATATAAGCAATCCAATAGCGGCTTGGCTGATGAGAGCATGCCCCTGTGGTAAGCACCCCAACTACTGTACTGTAGACTGGTTCAGGTTGCCCCTACTTCATTATTTATTTCACTGCTTGCCCCCTACTTCACTGCTGTTGAATTTCTTGATTCCGATTGGTCACTCGCAATCCAACTTGATTCATTTGTCGCTATATTTAGCTTTTTTCAGAGCCCCCTTCCGCCAAAATTAGTGAAAAGCTCCTGGCGGAAAATCTAGTGCCAAATGGCCCCTACGGGTCCATTTGGTTTCATTCTACACTCTCAAGAGTTAGATTATATTTAAAAATCTGAAATACCCAATTTTCAAGAATCTACACATTTAGGAGATGTAGAAGAATTGCTATTTTGACAAACATTTTACCAGTTACTTCTCCTAAATTAGTCCGAGAGACTAAACTCAACATCAAATGGTGGTCCTCCGTGGCTAAAATGCATAATAAATAGTTGGCCTGGTATGGAAATGGTTGAAAACCACTGCTCTAGCCAGGGAAGGAATATCCAACGAGCACGTTGGGCCCAGGCCCAGGGGCCCCTGAGCTGGGGGGGGCCCATGAGATTGAGTGTACGCATGATCGCTGAGAGGCTCAAGCCCAGGGCCCACCTAAAAAAGGGGTAAAAGTGAATAAACCTGGTGCACACGGTCCTTATTAACAGTGGATTTGCTAATTTTGTGTCCCTAAAAGCCCCAAACGTTCTAAACCATCATGCTGCCTTGCCGGGCAGAAAAATCCTCCGGTGTAGGGGGGCCCTTTAGCTGGTGGTGGTCCAGGGGCCCTTAATTTTATAATCCGCCTATGGCTCTAGCACATTCTAGTTTTTGCTCATTTTGGAAGTGCCACTAGTGCATTTTGGATTTTGGCAGTTGGCAACACTGCAGGGCGCTGTCTAATCAAAGCCCCAGAGCACCTGCCGCGCTGCTTGTATTTTATGCTGTGTTCAACTGCTGCAGGTGGGCAGATGGCCTGCTCGACAGTTATGGAATACTGTAATTACTGTAAGCAAGAAAATACCTTGTTTTGTTGTTACTTCTGGGCCAAGTTGTTAATAAAGTAGTTCTGTGTGATTAGTGGAATAATGTACAGCGTGGTGGTATTGGTTTCAAAATAAGGATGACCCCTCAACTTCGTCTCTGTTTTACTCGATGGTGCCGTTAAGCATAACATTCATTAATTGCGTTTTTAAGGGTTGCCTCGCTGTATTTCATTTTTGGAATCACTCTAGGAAAGCTTGCAACTTGAGGGCCTCGCCGGCACTGCTTCTGCGTGACCAACTCCAATTTTCCTTCTGTATTAGCCGTGCAAAGGCTATCTGTGCACGCTCTGTTCTTGTAAAGAGAGCTTTGGTGTTGGAGATAATTTCTGATTACCCGGTGATCGCGATGGGAACATTGCTGTTTTGTAGAGCAATGACTACTGATCACCACTGATCAGCGTTGTAGTGGTACTTTTAGAAGTGGGGGGACGCCTCTTAAAGGGGAATTCCAGCCATTTTCTTTTTTTTTCTGAGAGTGTACAAATGTGAACCAAATGGACCCTAGCGGGTCCATTTGGTTCCATTTGTAAACTCTCAGAAAAAAGGAAACTCATTAACATGGTGAAACACAAATTGATGAAGTCATCAAGATGTATTTCATGATGCTAATGTTTTTGTTTTTAGACCTCCATTTCTAGGAAACACAGAATGTCTACACATGTCCACACAACATCTCTAAGGTATATTATTGGCATAGTAAAATATTGAAAATGAGTGGAATTCTGCTTTAAGACACGTGCATGCACACTTGCATTTGCGTGCACCTGCGCAACACGCACAGACGCGCTATTAAAAAAAAGTATAGCATAGTGAGAAAGATTGTTTACAATGCACAATTGTATCCATAAAAGTAAATGACAAGACAAAAAAACATAGGCCTACTTTTGCCCCAAAAATATTTTAGATGTGAGAAGTGTGGGGGGGGGGGGGGGCCGTCCCCCCTCCACCACACCCCTGCCACTGATCACCACTGATCACGTGGCACCCAAACGCTACCTATGCTGTCCACTTGGTGGTATTCAGTGTTGAAATGCATTGACTTGAGTATCCATCAGCGGTTTGCCTCCCTGGCTTCTAGCCTGATTTGCTTCATTGTTTTGTCACTCGCTAAGGCTGGAGCCTAGTCTACTGTTTTACTTTATTGTTGAATGACAGTATGACCTCATTGTTCTGACATTTACTCTCCGGGTATCAGACATTTTATTGTCTCACAAGCTGCCATTGACTGATGCCTTCCATTCATAGTTGTGTTACCTGTTCCAATACACCAGTATGCTGAACCATTGGGTTATCGTGGGTATGATGTTGTAAGGTAGCCTATAGAGCTGCGCAGTCTCACCCCCTCATGACGTCGCCCCTGTTCCAGAAATGGATTCCCCGTTCATTTTTCTCATAGACTTTTCAAAAATGATTCATATAAAGATGATTACGCCGCAGACAAAGCCAACTCGGGTCGTGACAAATCATGATGACGCACACACAGTGTTTTGGGACAATCAAATAATTTTTAAGAAAAAAAAACAAAATGTGTTGTATCCTGCCAGTTTTTGCTTCTTGCTGATTAGATATTGCATGATTATTGTTGTATTTCGTGAATATTGTGGTGGTTGTCATGATTAGTCACAACCCGAGTTGGCTTTGTCCGCGGCGTAGTCGTGTTTATATTAACAAAACAATTTTCAAAAAGTCTGAGGAAAATGAATGAGGATTCCATTTCTGGCGATGTCATTAAAGGGAGAGACTGCCTACCTTACAGCATGTGTGCAACTGTTTCCCCAGTTGGCAACATATTATTCATAATAATGCATGAGTGAATTCATAACAAAGACTAGAGTACATTAAAAAATAATCTGCACAATCATATCTGACAATGAACACAATTGCCCGTATTAGATTATAATACACACTACATAGCAAGGGCGGATGTAACATGTCCCATTTGGGGGGGCACGAGAACATGCTGGAGGGGCAAGAGAAAATGGTATGGGGGCGGCTTCATCGCCCGTGGCGCGAAGCGACACGGCCCATACCATTTTCAGTTACAGGACTTTTATTAGTCAAGTAAAGCATCAAAAATAACATCAGTTGTTGTTTAGTGGCGACACGGCTGTAGTTAGTTAGTAGCAGCAGTAGTAGTTTCAAATCATTTTAAATATAAGCACTTTAATTTGAAATATCTTGGGTTGTTTTGCATGGCATCGTGTTTGGGCGGCAGGCTGGGTATTTAGGGGGGCACTGCCCAATGCCTAGATCCGCCCCTGCTACATAGTCTACTACATAATACTATGCATATTTAGCCTGACTTCAGTCTAAATACTGAAGTGAAATGAAGTGCTCGTTTCACTTCAGTATTTAGACTGAAGTTGCTCTCTACCACAGCAGTTTCTGGGATGGGCGTGATCAAAGCAGCAGTCTTCACGGTGATTGGTTCATACCAACCCACATCAATATTGGGAAAGCAGACGACGTTGTTGTCATTATTATGCTAATGCGTTAGCATTAGCATAATAATGACGTCGCTAACTAAACAAACACAGCCGACGAGCGTTACTAGCAGTAAAATATGTCGGATGATGATGTTTATAAAACCTAAAGCCTGACGCTTCTTTAAAGAATAATAAAGTGAAACGAAGTGAGTGACAGGGCTGTTGGCCAATCAGGTGCTGGGCATGGATTTCCAACCGACAAACGGCCCCAAAGGCGTCGAGGCCAGTCCTTGAATCACAAAGAAAAAATAATGTAGTATTTTTACGGTGCTGATTCAGGGCTGAGCCAGGCTACTACATAATACTATGCATATTGCTACTGGCTGTACCACTACCGGAGGTGACAGTAAAGTCCCTGTTATGCATACTCAAACGTTGCTAGTTAGGAACCCCCACATCGGGGCTCTGCTCCGTTCAATCACAGTCTGGGCCGCCCCTCCCTCCCTCTCTCCCTCCCCCCGCTGCTTGTTTGGTATGCTGAGCACTGTGTCTGCAGCCTTGCAAAATTCAGCCTTGTTTATTATGGCGCTGCAGACATACGAGACGAGATGAATGCCGTATACTCCACATCGTGTTGTGCGTGTGTGTGTCTGGCTCGCTGTGTGTGTGTGTGTGTGTGTGTGTAAGGTCGTAGCACATGCTCAGTCGTCTCCAGGGAGGTGCAGAGAGTGTTATCGAGAGGCAAGGGCTGAAATCCTGCAAGAGGGCACTTTGGACAAAAAAATGACAAACGAACGGTAGATGTTCAAGCTCTCAATGCCCCACAGCTGCTATTTTCTGACCGCAACCCAGCACTCTGGTCTTTAGCTTAGGTTTTTTGGGGAAAAAAAGCAATTATCCTGAATGCAGAATTGGCCTAATTCTGACATTTTCAAAGGGGTCCGCAACACGGAGGTGCCTTTTTAATCCACTCTTGGAATCTCCATATCTCCTCTAATGAGTGCAACCATGGCCACTAGGTGGCCACTGTTACGCATTTCACAGCGGAGGAAAATCCAAGATGGCTGCCAGATTCAGAGACAGACGATTAAGACATATTTCTATTAAAACCAATGGATCTCTTGGTGCCAGAACCTTTACAGAGATGCATCGTACAGGTTGGAGAGTCTTTAGATTTTGCATTTGTACAGTTGTTGTTGTTCAGTGTTACTTTGAGGCAGGGGCGTCTCACTCAATGCACCCATAGAGTTCAAGATTTGAGCTAGACTTTGGGGATGGCATGGGAAGGAAAGTAGTGCCATTTCCATTTCTTCCACCATAGTAAATGCAGGTGTTTTGCAGACAGGTAAAAAGGCAGGGGCTTTCTGAATAGAGTTTGCATGCAGTAACCGCCTCCCCCTGACCATCTGGGGCGCCTAAATAAAAGGGAAAGGCACTGGTTGGAAATAACGTGTTCCTTCCACGCACTACAGCCAGCCAGGGAAACTCCTCCTCCTCCTCCATGTCAGGTGAAAAGAACAGCAGCTTGGACTCCTCATGCAATGGAGGAAGCATGAGGCAAGTCCACTGCCTCCCCGGGCTGGCGGAGGGTGTGTAAAGCGGCCCATTATTAGATTAGACTAATTGGCACTATTTCATGGGTTTTCAACAGGTGGTCCGGGGACCACCAGTGGTCCCTGAGAGGATTCCAGGTGGTCCCCATGCAGGCTAAATGATGTGAAAGTTTAACCAGATGTAACTCTGGAGAATGTAAAAATGAAACCAAATGGACCCTTGCGGGTCCATTTGGTTTCATTTTTACACTCTCAAGAGTTAAATTATATTCATCATCTGAATTAGCACCACTTCATTAAGAAGTCTACACTATTTTGTTGACAAAATCCAGCCTGGAATTGTGGACAAAACCAAAAGAATTCTTTAAACCCCCAGCACTATTTTATTATTTTTATTTATTTATTTTTAGGGCAGGGGCTGAATTCCCCCCTCATGTGTGCACGTCCCTGTTCGGTCGTCTCTCCCTCTCTCCGCGGTACGGAGGAGCGGTACGGAGCGCTACGCCGTGTGCGTGCGGGCTGAGGTCACAGCACGGAGCTCAGTGAGAGCGAATCAATGCGTGCGTGCTTTTCTCTCCTATACTCCACACACTCTCTCTCCCATTTGCGTGGTTCTCCATTTTGAGCACCTACAAAATAGGTGGGGGAGAGAGAGGGGAGTCTATATTCCAACCAGCCCCGCTTGTACACAAAGTGTCATCATTCAGCCTTTAGAGCTCGATGTCTGAAATGGACGATTTGTTCAGTCCGCGGAGGTAGGTCTGCCTCTATCCTCTTCTCGCGCTCCTTAGCGTTAAGAAAGGAGGAGAGCCCCGTTCAACTCGTCTTCATTTTCGCATTCCATCCGTCTGGGCAAAAAACCCGTAGGAATAGTGTGTTTTTTTGTCGCTGTCGAGGCTGCCTGAATGAATGTCATTATTTCTGCCGACTGTCTTTTGTCCACCGAGACGAAAACGACTTGTGTGTTTTTATTATTACGTGAGATCGGAACGCTTGTTGAACGGTAGACCTCCGAATCACATACCGTTACGCGTCGTTCACGCTTCCATCGCATGAAGGTATTTCGAATGCCACGCGAAATGTTATTCCTCCCCACCATACAGTCCTTATACTAGCCTCGTTGTTTTTTGCAGCGCGATCGCGCGCACTGGGGATGGAGAATATGAATTCTATAGTGGTGTTGCATGGAGAGAAATGCCCCGACTGTCTGGCTCCATTTTGCAGTAGCCCCGTGTGTGTGTGTGTGTGTGTGTGCTCATGTTTACAATCGAGATGACATGATGGCGTGGTGCGGCCGGGGCAGCAGCAACGGTGTGCTTTGTTCACCCCTCATGCATTGCCATTGCATGCACACAAGCAGCCAGCGTCCCCATCCATATCGCGTAGAAATGATGTCTAGCAAAAATTACTGTATTTGTCCAAATAGATGAGTCCGTGTGTTATTGTGTACAGCGTTGCCAGACTGTGTGCTAAAAACAAGCAACCACGTCCAAGAGAAACCGGACTTTTATGTTAAAATAGCCGATCTACAAGGTATTTTAAAATCTGCCACGGAGGGGAAAACAAGGAGGAATATTCCTTGAAATATCACTGATCTTGTATGGGGGTCCCTGGGACAATATATGTCTAGATGTAGGGTCCTTGGTTGTACAAATATGCATTTGGAGGCCCTTCCCTGGCATAAAAATGTGCGAGAATCACTGACATTGGGAATCAAGCCCCAAAATGAGCGACTACAATTTGGAAACAAGCCCAACTCGCAACCAGCCGACTAATAGTTTCAAGCAACTTCACAGAAAAAAGAAGCTCAAGTTCACTTATAATAAGCCGACATGGCAACACTGATTGTGTGCTGCAATTATGTCAGTGTGCCACAGACTCGCGTGCGGTGATTGGGTGAAATTGATGGGAAGGGGGCGGGGCTAGCGTTGATTGCACATACAGAAAAGTTGACCAGACAGTCACGTTGTTGTTGGCGCTTATAAATAAATAACGTGGGACCTGTAATTGCTTTCCAAAATATTTACTTTTTAAGCCAGTGGTTTTCAATCCTTTTCCTATCAAAGACCATTATATTTACTCAGTATTTGAGCCACGGACCACCATTGAATGAGATTTAGCCTGTCAAATCAAATGCTGTTGGCCTTTTGATCTGGTACCATAGGAGAGAGAACAGGAAAAAATAAATATCCATTCTTCCACATTCTATAATTGTGTAGACTCCTTGTGAATTAATTAATGCAGATGTGTAATAATAATAATAATAATGTAAAGAGGTCCACTTGGTTCCATTGTACGCTTTCAAGAGGTACACATCTATAAGGGTCCAACTATCATTTAGCTGGGGACCACGTAGAATTCCCCATAGGGACCACTGGTTGAAAACCACTGCTTTAGGCTAATTTGTATGAACTAAATATGATATGAGTGAGTTCATTGTACCAGGTAAAAAATAAATGGATAAAATATAATCAAGCATAACTGTAATAACAGGTAGTACCTCACAGCTTCGCAGACCATGAACAAAACATCCATAACTGTGTGTGTGTGTGTGTGTGTGTGTGTGTGTGTGTGTGTGTGTGTGTGTGTGTGTGTGTGTGTGTGTGTGTGTGTGTGTGTGTGTGTGTGTGTGAAATCACACTATAATAATGCAATACTGGAAATCCATTGAATTATGTTTTTTAATTAATAAGGTATTTCTGTTGTTGTAACATAGACGCATGTGTGTGTGCCTTTCCTATTCATCCAGTAGGCCAGCTAGTATTTTTCTGCGCTCATGGCCGTGCATACCTGTAGCTTTTGTTCATCTGCAATACATCTGCATTCTGCCTTGCTCTCTCAGGAGGCCCCTGTGCCGATCCTTCCATTTGTTTTGTAGACGGTCCGAGTCGGCTCTCAGGATTTGCCTGACTAAAAACATGGCCGTCGGCCTGCAAACCGCGTTCGTTCGTTCGCTCGCTCTCCTATATTCTGTTTCGCACACGTCCTCATTTGTCATTCTTACAGCATGCTGCCAAAGCTCACTATGTGGACTTGGACTGGTGCACACTGTTAGAGAAAGTTTCTCCCACAGGGACCATGTTAACATGCACACATGCATGGTGCGCGCACACATGCACGCACGCATGCGCGCGCACGCACACACAGACAGTATTTTCACAATTCTATTTTAGTGTACTGCTTACCAAAATTACACGTTTATTTGTTACGTGATTGCTTGTTATGTAGATAGAAAGAAAAGAATATTGTTCATTCATCTAGTCCGCACTGTTCCCTTTGCTTTGTTTTCAGTTTTAGAGAGGGGAGTCCCAACACAGTTCCAAATAGTATTCCAATTGCCACATTATCCTGTATTCTCCTACTATAAGATGAAGATAGTTGTGTGTGTCTGGAACCACAATTTCTCCTCAGTTGACAGACCAATAGATCTGAGCTTGGACACAGGAATTGTCCGAAGAGAGTTAGCTTGGCCAATTCTATATTTTCAACCAATTGGTCCTCACTAATGTTCATGATAAAATACCACTATTTTTTTTTACTACTCGTCTGTCTCACAGGAGGGCTGTGGGCAGTTCATAACAGTGGGTGGAAATAACTATCTGCAGTGATTTCCTAAATTCGCAGAAGTTAAAGCAGATGCGCTCTATAGAGAATGCATTTAGGCCCTTGTGTTCATTATAACTTATATGGCAGTTTCTTTTTTTGAGTGGTGCAACCACTCAAAAGAGCAGTGATGTCCCTATGTCCATCCATCCCTATGTATGTCCCCAATATGTTTAGGGTACCAACAGGGGGCGCTGTTGTACTACTGCCTTTACGCCTGATTTTTAAATACATATATTCTGTCCGCTAATTTTTGAATGTTGCTAGCCACTCCTATAGACAGCAACGTGTGTCTGTGTCTGCTTCTGTGTTTGAGTACTATATGTCTGATTTTAATAGCGTTTGTTGACTACAGAGTGTCACTTTTGTCACACACACACACACACACACACACACACACACACACACACACACACACACACACACACTCACTCACTCACTCACTCACTCACTCACTCACTCACTCACTCACTCACTCACTCACTCACTCACTCACTCACTCACTCACTCACTCACTCACTCACTCACTCACTCACTCACTCACTCACTCACAGCACCGCTCTGTTGAAAGCAATTGCAGGCAACAAGATAAATTCTGATCACATGACTCAATATGTGCTTTGAACTGATTTGTTTGTGTTTCAGAGAAAATCCTGTAGCAGCAATAGTATTCGAAGAAAACGCAAAATAGTACGCAGAAATGGGCATACTGTGTAACAGGGTGGGTGTTCCAAGGAACATATGGGAAAGATATTTGTACGATATGACATTCCGTTCAAGTTATAGGCAAAAACGGTGGTCTTTTATAACGGCATGACTTTGAGGCCAATTAATGATTACATGTGTGTATACAGTATATTTGGCATGGATGTTCTTGGCCTACTGTGAGTATGTGTACAAAGTTTCACACTGATCGGTCCAGTGTGTCCAACCTTGGCTTATCACAGACCGACTCGCGGACAAGGGCTTCCTGCTGCCGGGGAAAATTAATTTCTTATGTAACGTAAGACTAGATTTAGCCCAAGCACCTTTTGAGTGTAACTCCTGTTGAAAACCGATATATCAGCTGATGTGACCTGTCCCGGTCAACAGCTGGTTGGTTTTTACACAACGATTTTTTTACGCCGAGGGCTGGGAAAAATATCTTGAACAAACGACCTCATTTGTACGCGGTTCTGCCATACCTATCCTCTGGTTTGAAGTTCAGAATCAGATGTTGCTCAGTCTGTTGTCTGTCTGTGCCACGCATCTGTTGGCCATATTTTATGACGGTATGGAATATTCCTCTGACAACTCTCTCCTGTAAGTCAGAGTCGGTGGTTGAGCCAGTACTGTAGGCAGGCAGAGCAGGGCCGGATTTAGCCAGCCCTACTAGGGTGGGCTGGAAGAATGGCAGGGTGGGCAACTCGTTTTTTTCATATGAAGCAGTGGTTTCTGACCTTTTTGATACCAGGGCCCACTAGACCCAAAACTATAGATTTCTTTGGCTTTTGTCCACTATACCAGGCTGGATTTGGGGAAACAAAACAGTCAAACATACAGATCAAATATATATCAGTCTACACAACTAGAAGATTTATGCTCATTTTGAACGCTTGAGAGTGTAAAAATGAAACCAAATGGACCCGCAATGGTCCATTTGGTTTCATTTGTACGCTCTCAAAGAGTTACATCTGGTTAACCAACTTTCCACCATTTAGCCTGGGGACCACCTGGACCTCTCTCAAGAACCACTGGTGGTCCCCAGGCCACTGGTTGAAAACCACTGATATTACCTTTCGTTGGGTGGGCAGGATGCACGTTTGCCCACCCCCTCTAGATCCGGCCCTGAGGCAGAGGGAGGGAGGGAGGGGAGACATACGGGGTTCAAATATGCACCCGTCAAAGGGCTTGTGGTTAGAGCACTGTAAAGTGACTTGGAGGGACCTGGGGCCTCTCAGGTTTCATACAGGTCTCCTCTGCCAGTCCCCGTGATGGAAGAGAGAGAGAGAGAGAGAGAGCGCTCCTCCGGGTGCCAATCATACTGACAGTTTCTGGGCCGCGCTGCGCTCGCCTGTATGAAAACCCCGGCGCCGTTACCAAGGCAACAGAGAGGGGGGAAAAAAGGCATTTTCAAAAGGAACATCTTGTCATTTTCTTTAATCCACTGCAGCTGGAGATTCGGAACACTGTTATTAAATTGCAGTTGCTATGGCTACCAACATTTCGTACCGGCAGCCATTTCGGAGGCTCTCTTCCCAGCAGAGCGGCGGCGGCCAACCCCCCCCCCAAACCCCCTCCCCATTTTTTTTAAGGGGAGTCTGTTTTATCACCACACCTCAAAATATCAGCTCTGCAAATGTGCTCTCTGCTTTAGCTAGGCCCCAGGAGCATTCTAGGAGTATATACCTAATACACTTCATTGTTCTTCGGGATGAAACCATTCTTGTGGGTTTATATACCGGGAATGTGTCACTTATGTCGCTGTCACTAATATATACAGAATTAATATCCCTACAGATGGTTTTGTTTTTAGCACAGAGAATGTCACCAGTGTGTCTACTCTTCGATTTAATTTGTCTCTCACATGGCTTATTCTCCGACTCGTTGAACTTGATTTATTTGTTTTCTTTTCATACTCCCAACTCTCACATTTCTTTTCAAAGGAGCCAGTTATGGGCTTGTGTTTACAGTATATCATTGCCGGGTTCATTTTAAAACCACACCTGCCCGGTCAGACATCTCCCAGCTTAGGTCTTAGCGGGACCTGAAAATGCTGCAAAGAATTGTTTCAATTTGTCTTCTCTTTTCTCTCTTTCCAGGCGGTTAAACAGCACACAAGGGGAGATCAGAGTGGGCCCTAGTCACCAAGTAAGTCTTTGTTAAATACACTCCTTGTTTTTCATGTCAGGTTGTCTGTTCTCTTGGTGTGGAACTTTGCCTTCCATTTGTAGAACTACCGGATTATTCTATTCCATGTTTTTGGAGTGCAGTTACAAATGTGCTGTTAAACTTAAAGCAATGAAAATGAATGATTAGGCAAACTTGTTTGTTCAGCTTGCAGCGGAGACATGATTTCATCCGCATTTTCTTCACTGCTGTCTGTCTGACGTATTTTTTGTTACACCATCACTAAACACTGGTATAATTTACCCAATGTCAAATATTCTATCAAAATCCATGGCAACTTGAGGTCCTCAAGCTTAAAAAACTGAAAGAGTCATGGAAGGAAAAATCATTGAAAAACATTAAAAAATGTTGTTTTTAAAATATTTTTTTAAAAAGAGGACCTAATGTGGGAAACCAAACATTCCCAAGTGAGATTCCTATGTGAGATTGGTCCACTGAAGAAAAAAAAAAGAAATAAAGTAAAAAAAAAAATCAACCAAACACCTGGCTGGAGAAAGACAGGGATGTGGGCAGGGAAACAAACCTTTTTTTTCTATGATGTCACTGAGCTTCATGAACGTACTACCCAACCACCTCAGATCAGCGACATTATGGAAATTGCAAAAATGTAATCGTCCGGGTGAAAATCCAACCATGTTCATTGTCCTAGGGTTAATTACATACTCCTAGTACAACTTAATTCAGAACAGAGAGCTTTTACCCTGCTGTCAATGTTCACAACTCTGTCATGAGTCAATCAAGCACCGTCCGCCCGTCTAGCCAATCACGGGGCTCCTGTCCCTGCATGGGATGCACCAGGACCGTTGGCCAACCGCAGATATGCAAAAGTGCAACCACAGCCACTACGCCAAAGTGCATTTTCATAAATATGGAAGCTCCAACTGATTTGTATGTGATGTGCTGCCACATTCAGCTCAGTGTGCTGTCATAAGTCAGTCTTTAGGCTGACTTATAGGCTATCTCCTGCCCTAAAAATACTTTTTAGTTTTGTGTTAGTTTGACTGTCAACCTGTGGAGCGTAATGACAACATTACAGAGATTAGTTCCTCTCCGCAAGAGAACAGCAAAAATATAGACTTAATTGACACAGGGACCTACCTAACAATCAGACTTCATTGTATTGCCAGAAAGCTGGCGAGGGGCAGACTTTGAGTGTCTGTGAGAGCAGTGGCGTTTCTAAGCAATTTGGAGCCCTAGGTGAGATTTTCTCTGGAGCCCCCCTTACCCAATGGACCCTTACGGGTCCATTTGGTAAGGGGGGGCTCCAGGGAAAATCTCCTGTAAAATGGCGCCCCACAAGGGATAAAATTATGATTATGAACTATTTTTAAACTAAGTTGGTAAATTTTTAAACCAACCTGGTATCATTTTAAAGCATGCCTCGTGGTCGCCCCCCTCCCCTCTTGGTGCCCTAGGCAACTGCCTAGTCTACCTAATGGCAGAAGCGCCCCTGTGTGAGAGGCACCTGTGTAGAGACAATGTACTGTGGTACTTCTCATGATGACAGCTTGTAGAAATGTCACTTCATGCATCTCATTATTATTACGACTCGCCTCCTGGTGGAGATTAATTTTCACTGTGCATATTTCTAGTGGAATACCGCCTAACATATATATATTATTTAACCTTAACCACCACTGGCACGTCTCAGCTGCACAGTGAGAGGCGTAATAATGACGAGCATTTGAAAGCTGATCGTGTTTTCTTCAGGCGTGTGTGTACTGTGTATGCTATTTGTAGTGTGACACCATCTGTCCCTCTCCTTCTCCTTCTTCTTCTTTCCCTGGGTTGTAATTAGGCCAAGCTCCCAGAGCTCCAGCCTTTCCCCTCTCCCGGTGGCCATCCTGTGACTGAGAATGAGGAGCTGGTCTGGATGCCCGGGGTCAACGACTGTGACCTGCTCATGTACCTCAGAGCCGCAAGGTGAGCTGCGGAGAGAAAAAAAACAAGGGGCAAGCAAGGGGTTTTCAACCTTTTTCACACTAGAGCCCACTATTTCTTCAGCATTTGAGCCACGGACCACTATTTGATGATGTTTCAGCACCACAATTCCAGGCTTTTGTCCACAATTCCAGGCTGCATTGGCTGGAAACCAAACAGTCCAACATACAGATCAAAATGAAACGTTCACCAAATGGACCCTGGCGGGTCCATTTGGTTTCATTTTTACGTTCTCAAGAGTTACATTTAGTTAAAACAACTGGGCTGGGGAACACCTGGAACCCTCTCAAGGACCACTGGTGGTCTACGGACCACCTGTTGAAAACCCCTGCTCTAGGGGAAGCCTGCTGTGTGCACGCACATGCTCGCGCACACACACACGCCCAAGATGCACGTGTTGTTGGAAAGAGCCGTGTTCAGCCATGACCTTCCACAACTGTGCAGTAGTATATGAACAAAGGTCGACGGATTAATAGTTTTAAGTGGGCTTTGCACAGTGATTCCAGCGTAACAAAAGCTTATAGCATCATAGGAAATAGGTGTTTGATCACCATGGGTAGTTAAAAGGTACTTTGATATTGTGACAGTCCAGAACTTTATTTGTTGTCAACAATAAAGGGGTCTGGGTGATGAGGCGTTGTTTAAGCCAATCACAGTGCAGCAGTCTCCAGCAGTTTCATCATGAGCCAATAGAGGAAGTCAGGTGGATTTAGATTCAAATCTGTTTACAAACACAGTTTGTACACACAAGTTGGCTATAATACCTTTAAATGGATTCTTCAACAATGCGCGTGTTGCTTTAACATGGTAGATACAAAAATCCCAGTTTCCATATTTTTGAGAAATATGAGAGAATGTATATTTTCTCATGCCAATAAAGCTCACTTGAATTGAGAAAAGAAAAGCATACCGATACCTTGATGGCTTCAGATATATTTATCTATAAGTCACGGCAAGTGTTTATTTTTATTTGTTAAAGCGTAAGATGAAACTGTTTGAAATCCTAACTTTATGTTAGCGTCCTGGATGTTTGTTAAAGGGGAATTCCACCCATTTTCAAAATTTTCCCGAGAGGATACAAATGTGAACCAAATGGACCCTAGCGGGTCCATTTGGTTCCATTTGTACCCTCTCGGGAAAAAGGGGATTCTGAAAGAAAAATCATTTACATGGTGAAATACATCTTGATGATGTCATCAGATGTATTTCACCATGTTAATGATTTTTTTCAGACCTCCGTTTTTAGGAAACACAGAATTGGGGGAACTTTTTTTTATCATGTCCACACAACATCTCTAAGGTATATCAATGACATATTAAAATGTTGAAAATGGGTGGAGTTCCCCTTTTAAATGTTGTGTGTCTGTTCCCAGGAGCATGGCTGCCTTTGCAGGGATGTGTGACGGAGGCTCCACAGAAGACGGGTGCCTGGCAGCCTCTCGAGACGACACTACACTAAACGCACTTAACACAGTGAGTAACGGCACGCATCCGCTGCTGTACTTTGAAATAAAAGTGTTTTTCACTGGATGTTGGGAGTACAATGCCGGGGATTCCTGTGGAATTTTGGCTCCACAGCTACAATAGAGCTGCGCAGCCACGCCCCCCTCGTCACGTCGCCCTGGTTCCAGAAACGAATTCCCCGTTCATTTTTCCTCAGACTTTTTGAAATGATTCATATAAAGACGACTACACCGCGGGCAAAGCCAACTCGGGTCGTGACAAGCCATGACGACACACACAATCTTTTGGGACAATCAAATCATTTCTAATATGAAAAACAAAAACAAAACTGTTGCATCCTGCCGTTTTCTACTTCTTGCTAATTAGATATTGCATGATAATATTGTGTTTGTTGCCATGATTTGTCACGACCCGAGTTGGCTTTGTCCGCGGCGCAATCGTGTATTTATGAACCATTTTCGAAAAGTTTGAGGAAAATGAATGAGGATTTCCATTTCTGGAACCAAGGCGACGTCATGAAAGGGGCGGGGCTGCGCAGCTCTATACGGCCACACCTAAGCAAAATGTATAGCCAATATAAACCAGGCGTCTGAAGCCTAATACATGACGCATTAACGGATGCTTTCTCCTCCCCACTTTGTAAGCACCTTAAAGTGGCAAAAAGGAAGCGAAAAAAAAGGCAAATGGAATCATCATAAACAGGACATTTATATTCAGACTCTATAAAAAACGGAGAATTAACATCGCCGGCAGGTCATTGTCTCTCGACCTTCTTCTGCCATTTGCAATTCCAATGAGCAATGGCTGTTTATTCCTGAGCGAGAGAGAGCACTCTCCTGCACACCGTTTTCACCCAGTTGAATGTGACACACTGGGCTTTATGGCTGCACTGCCATTTCCTTTTGTCACTGTTGTGTTGTTTTGTATTCATGGTGTTTTTTCCTCTGGCACTTGGGTTTTAGGTAGAGGTATTGACTGAAATAACCTGCGCTCTGCTGAAAATAACGACGCTTTTTGTTGTTACTGCGTTACTGTCATTCAATGAACTATAAATGAGCCTTTTTAGTCTTAATGAGACACTTGGCATTGTTCAGTTGCATGCGGCTGGACTTGAACTATGAATAAATACGGCCGTATTAAAGGGGAATTCTACCCATTTGCAAGTTTTTTTTTGAGGGCCCTCAGAAAAAAAAGGTCCTAAAAGAATCGTTAACATGGTGAAACGCAACCTGATGACGTCATAAAGTCGTGTTTCACCACGTTAATGATTCTTTTCAGACCTCCATTTCTCGGAAACACAGAACGGGGGTAACTATCATGTCCACAAGGCAACTCTAATGTATATTAACGACATAGTAAAATGCTGAAAATGGGTGACAATGCAAAAAATGTTCCAGTTTGTTGACAACATCCATGTCTGTGATGTTCCCACAGCTTCACGAGAGCAGCTATGACGCAGGCAAGGCCCTACAGCGGCTGGTGAAGAAGCCGGTACCCAAACTCATAGAGAAGTGCTGGTCCGAGGACGAAGTGGTAAGAGAGACCTCTCTCTTTTTTTTTTTATTGGAAACATCAGGTCACTGAATGTCTGGTGTATTTGCTATAGTCACACAGCTATATTCACTTTTTAGTTTTTTGGCTTGTGTGCCTTTATTGATAGTTAGAGTGAAAATAGACAGAAGGGGGAGAGACACGCAGCAAAGGTCGCCGTGAACGAGACTCCAAACACGCGACATGCCGCCAGGGTAGAGCCCGTATTATGTGGCACGCGACTGGACCATTAGGCCAGTTGGCCTAAGGCCCCTGACGCATAGCAGGTTGCTATGCAGGTTGCTAAGCTTTCCTGGTCAAGCTTCAACTTGAGCATTCTCTCTAACGTGCCTATTGGCCCAGGACTGATTGGGGAGGGACTTAGTGAAGGGCTCATTACAGTGGATAACTGGGAGTTCCTCGCCGCCTCAGTAACAGTACGTTTCAACAGCGGGCGATGGACAAACGACATCGGCCGACATCCAGTATTTGTCTATGAGAGCCGCCGATTCTGGCGATGGCTGCAGAACGGGCGACGTCGGCCAACGTGGGCGGGCGATATCGGCCTAAAAGATAAGAATTGCTGAGCTTTTCGTCGGCCGATGTCGACTGACGTTGTTTGTTCATCGCCCGCTGATAAAACGTACTGTAAGAGCAAAAAGGCTTCTGTGTGAATATGGTCAATTACCTATATGTCAAAAACCTTGCCAATAATAATTTGGAAGGGGCACCAACTGAAATATTCTTTTTCTTTTTTTGGCCCCCTATCTTTGATTTCTTTCTCATCACTGTTGGGTTTCTATTATATGTGTATTGCTTATTTTAAGACTTTAATTATTTACTATTTTGGGGGTATTTTATACCCAACGTATTGGTGTTTCTGTGCTGATTTTGTGTCATTTTGGATTGGCTGGATTTGAGCTGCACTTTGGGTCTGCTGCTACTCAGCAGTGTTTAGGATTGAGCCCTGTGTGTGTTTTTATTTTCCTTTCGGCTGCCAGGCCTGGCTTTGTGTCTTTAGAGGGAGCTGTTGCTTTAGAAGGGTTACTCCGGTGCAGTTGGAACAGGGGGCTACGGAGGACATCAGTGAAAACACTCGGCAGCTTGCAAGCCCCTCCAAGGCTTAAGAGCAGCTGCATCCTGTTTATCACCCTGCAGAATAAATCTTTACGGGGAGAGAGAGACTGGAGAGGAGTGGAGGGGGGGAGAAAAAAGATTGAGGGCCGGGTAATGTTGGCCTCCATTTGAATTTAGATTTGAATTTCACCACAGCTGTTGAAGGGCTCGAATCAGAAAATGGCAGCCCCCTTCCTTCTTCTCCTTTCCTGATCAAGCGCCACGTAGAAAGAGAACCTAGTCTGAGAAGAAAAAAAAAAGAAATGTGGGCTGAATATCACCGTGTCAGGATGATGGAGAGTCATGGCTGCAGCCTTGATACTGCATATGACACTCTATACTCGGGTGTTTGTACACACTCCCGTGTTTAAAGATAAGCACACTCCACAGGACGTGAATGTAAATGACTGATTTAGTCCAGTGTCTAGATCTTAAGAGCGCCGGAGCTCTGCTTCGCTATTCATCTTCTCACGTTGTTTGTCTTCAATTTGTTCAGAGCCACACTCTGTTTCTTTTCTTTTCTTTTTTGTCCACACTTTGATATCGTAACCGTAATTCTTGAGATCTTCAGTTGTGGCGCAAGGCAAAACAACAGCGCTTCCCATCAGCTTTAAGATCAAAGGGGAGTCGAATGTCTGTATTTGTCCCGTAATTGAACACGATATGCCGATTTTATGAATAAAAGCCGCGGGGCCCGTGGCAGAAGAAACCACAGCAAATCGCAACAAATTAAGTCGGCTGTCCTCTTTTTGTGTGGACTCTTTCTGGAGTTCTTATTCTTTATTCATGCGTTGCTCCCAGACCGCCAGTGACGGGTCTGTTCTTGATGCTGGTTCTGTACGCATTAAGACCACAGCAGGCTCCTTGTCACGACACCCACTGTAGAAGCGCAACGATTTTGTCCGTAAATAACACAATTTTCAGTGTAATGGTTACAACCACTCGATTGTAAGGGTATTAAGCGTGTTAAAGAGTTAATTCGAGTGATGGACAGTGGAAACGTTATATCCTTAGTATCACTGAAGCCAGCGATTAGAAACAAGCAAGGGGAAGGTTTGCTATTTTCATCTAAAAATAGTATTTCAAAGCCAATATACTATAATCGACCTCATTTTTGAAAAAAAAAGAAAAAAAAGAAACGTATCCAGACACGATATTCATTGGCAAGTGTGCTGACGTGACATAAAGTTCATGAGAGGTTTGTGACAACAAGCTGACTCTTGGCTACAACGACCCACTACACCAGTGGTTTTCAACCGGTGGTCCAGGGACCACCAGTGGTCCCTGAGAGGGTTCCAGGTGGTCCCCAGCTAAGTTGGTTAACCAGACGTGGACCCGCAAGGGTCCATTTGGTTTCATTTTTACGCTCTCAAGAGTTAAAATATTCATCATCTTAATTAGCCCAAGTCTACACAACCTGTTATTGCTACCAGCCTGTTATTGTGGACAAAAAGCAAAAGAATTTTTTTGGGTCTGTGGGGCTAAAATGTCCTCAAATGGTGGTCCGTGGCTCAAATGCTGAATAAATGGTGGGCCCTGGCATCAAAAAGGTTGAAAACCCCTGCACTACACCGTGGCCTTGCTGCCCACACATAGCCTGGCTCTCTGGCCAGCCAAGGACAAGTAGTCTCTGAACAGATCCCATCACTTGGTTGCGCCTTTTCAGCTTTCTGCAGCCTTGAGGGACAGGTGTGAATGTTAGAAAACCCTGTCCTTCACTGACACACGCACACGCACACGCACACACACACTGACACACACACCTCCATCCCCTCTTCCTTTTTGTCCCCTCCAGTCCAGGAGCACAGCCTCATTATTCCTCCCCACCAGCTCCATTCTTCGTGTAAGGAGATGTGAATAAAAGTGACAGTGGGGTCTGATGAAATGACAGAATCAGCCTGTCTGCAGGGTCAGTTGTCAGCCCCCCACACCCCCCCACCGCCCCCAATCACCCCGTTGACTTATCATGCACCCACCCCTTCTTCACTTATTCAGTCAGTCATGTCTCTCTCTCTCTCACTCGTCTCTGTCTGTCTGTCTGTCTCTGTCGTCCCTCTGCCCGCAGCAGCTGCTGCTGCTGCTTACATAGCACAGTCATATAAGCCAACCCTCTTTATTCTCTGGCACTCCGGTAATGGGGCCCCATACATTCTGTCCCCTCCACGATCATCTCCTCCTCCACGCCGAAAAGAGATAAGAGCACGGCGGCGATCGTTATAAATCACGGTATTAATACCAGGGGGACGATGGTGACAACACCCACAGAGCAACAGCAGTGTCACCACCACCCAGCGCGGGCGAAAGCATTTCACTCCGGCAAGGATTCGTGACAGGCCAAGTGCTTGAGTCACGTTGCTGAAGAACGCCTGGTCATTAAATATATATACCAGAAGCCCAACAGCTCTGCCACGGCAGTAATTCAATCACTGCGATACAGTATACGTTGTATCATTATTACCGTTCATGACATTTACCATATTCATACACGGCGCATCGTTTTTCTTCTTATGTTCTCCCTGGTGATAAGGAGCCCCTCCTCCACCCTTCAAACTGTGACCTATGAGCATAATGTTAGTCATGCAACGAGTATGGTCAACGAACAGTTATTTCTGTAAACATTTATGGAGGGGGCTGACAAATTCAGTATCTTATCAGTGAATAAACACAGAATCCACTTCGTTGTCACATTTCATCACAGGTTTACAGGCGTAAAACTGTGGGAGGAATTTGTTTTAGTTCAAGCTCCATAGTTTTTGTGAATGCACTATCGTTTTCTCTTATTTCCATCGGAAAAGAAAGGGAAGAATAATTGGTGGGACGGGGGGGAGTGATCAAGCAATAAGAAACAAAACAAACGATTATACACAATATTAATTTTATCTCCTTATTTATGTTGTAGCCTACGCTCCATGGATCTCTCCCGTCTTTGTGTGCGACACGTGGAGTTGGGTCGGTCAATGAGCGGTTGTCAATCAATATGCGGACGGTCGGCTGAGTTACTCTATTTGTTCCAATAACACAATGTTGGGTCGCAGTGTGAGCCTGATACCGACAGTGCGGTGTGCCCATCTCATCTTAAGTACACTAAGCATTAAGCATACGCAACAATTCTGTCTGTGCCGCCTTGGTTTGTATACTGTAGCCTGATAGGTCCAGCCACTGGATACAGATCCTATATCTTGTGGGAACTTTATGCAGGTTTGAACATCGAAGCGTCGTGTTGTTAGCAATGTTTCCTAAATTGCCCACTTTAAGAGAAACCACTTTGGGCTCCATGTTCGTCTCCCCTAAACCCATTATCCCTGAATGCCTTCCCTTTTTTGAATAGTTAAAATGGCCATTCTGCAAGCTCATAACGTGTTGAAGTAGACTGGCTAGTGGAACTACTGTATTGTAAATTGTTTTTCAAAATAGTAAGAAAAGCCGAGTGGCTATTTGTGGCACACAAACAGTTTGTATTCATTCAATATGAACGGTAGCAGATTTTACACTTGTATAATTAATTTATGCATGAAGGATAGGCATTATAGCGCTTGGATCTTTGCTCTGTGTGATGTAACATTACTTGTAATGACCTGTTATATGGTTGATAATGATGGTTGACGAAATAAACTAAGTAGTAGCAAAGATAATGATTAATGAGCTACAAAGATGTTAATTAATTGAAGTACTGTACAGTAGCTATTAAGTTTTGTGGATCTAAATTTGAATTCATTATATTATTCACATTGCCTCTTTTTCTCTGTCACAAAGAAAAGAAAAATATGGCATTCACTCAGCACTGCAAAAAACCCAGATTTGTTGTTTTAACTTTAGACTGTATTTGAAAATGCATATGGCAATCATTTATTTTCACATGAAATCTATATGTTCAACAAACTGCATTTGAAAAAAAAAAAAAAAAACTTAATGCTTGCATTGTTGCCACCAGGGACAATACTGTAGTGAGTGCTGCTGCTGCACAGTGTATTCTCTTTGCACAGTCAATTATCCACAGAATAATTCCCTCCTTCACCTAGAGCCACCACCGAGTCGACAACAGCTCATAAACAAGGAGTTGCTAATAATGCATTGGCCAACAGGAGGTGCCATATAAACAATCGGCGGCCTGCTGCTGCAGCAGTGCTCTGTGTGAGAGAGGGAGAGAGAGAGAGAGAGAGAGAGAGAGGCTGATCTATCACCGCTGTCAGGCAGGGGGTCTGTGTTCCTCAGCCGGACCCGCACTGTGCAGCGCCTTATCTCTGCCTGTGTCTGTGGCTGATGGATGGCTGGAGCAGGCCTCCGACAGTGTGGAGAGAGAGAGAGGAGAGAGAGGAGAAGAGAGTGTTGGCCTCCCAGTGGTAGAAGTGGAGGAACACATGCAGGCCTTACAGACCTGAGTTTTGGACAGAATTCTGCCCACCTTCCCAGTGTGGTGCACAATGCACATACCACCCCACCTCACCCCACAACCCCACCCGCAGTGTGGTTGCCCCGTGCGTTCTGCTGGAACTTGTTGACTTGTTTTAAAAAGTTAACTCCAGAAGTGTTTAACTTTTTGCATTCTTCGTCTGCACTAGAGGCACCATTCTCTCTTGGCCGCGACCCGACTGTTGCACTGTTGTTGATAGTGTATTTTATCACCGCCGCCGCGGGTCCGCTGCCAGCAGTGCTTTTTAAGGCTGTTTGGTAACCAAATAGCAGACAGGATGGGCGTGTGTGTGTGTGTGTGTGTGTTGGAATTTCCTGTGTGTGTGTGTGTGTGTGTGTGTGTGTGTGTGTGTGTGTGTGTGTGTGTGTGTGTGTGTGTGTGTGTGTGTGTGTGTGTGTGTGTGTGTGTTGGAATTTCCTGTCACCTTTTGTGTCAGCAGCTACATCCCAAGTGGAAATATATCGTAGCTTCGGGACCTTTTGCCGACCTAAAGGGTGACAGAACATCCTCGGCTCTCGCGTTGTCGGTGGCAATTTGAGTGTCAAAGGAGAAACATGCCGTCCCTGTCGTGTTGGGATGATTGTTTCGTCCCCCCGCCCTTTAAAATGTTTTGCTCTCCATAAAGATATTTAAAAGAACCCCATTCCAAGTCGTTGAACAAAGACATTGTTGTCTGCAGCGGGAATGGTGTCAATGCACAGAGGATGTGGAGTGTCTACTTGTACGTGTCAATGTAGTCTCTTTTTTTTCCTCCCACTTCGTCTCCAAGACAAGTATGTTGTGATTTCCTCCCTACACTTGCCAGTTGCCACAGCCAGTCTCATTACAAGCCTATTTTTCAGACCAGGGGTTTTCAACAGGTGGTCCGGGGACCAATATTCATCATGTGAATTAGCCCCCAAGTCTGCACAACTAGAGAATGTAGAAGATTAATGGTCATTTTTGACCATTAATTTGTTTGACTGTTTTGTTTTCTCTGAAATCCAACCTGGAATTTGTGGGCAAAAGCAAAATATTTTTTTTTAGTTTTTCGTCTGTGGGGCTAAACTGTCATCATTCTGAATTGTCATCATTCTGAATAAATAGCCGGCCCTGGTATGGGAAAAGGTTGGAAACCACTGTTTCAGAACAGAAGTGTTGGTTTTGTATATCTGACTGATTGTCCCCACAGGGCCCTCCTCGGGTGTTAGTACACAGCAGGCTTAGGAAAAAAAGGTCATCCTTTTTAACAAACAAGTCAAGTATAATGACTCCATATTGAGTGAAAGTGTCTTTGTTTGCTGTTGGACGGTGCAAAGAGGGACTGACTGACCGCCTTGAATGCGTCAGTGTTTTCCCCTTCCTTCCTTCTCAGTTTTTTTTTTTTTTTAGGGGATTTTTCTTTTTTCGTGTAACAAACTGACATTTAGAAGGAATTATGTTTGTGGTTGTGCGAGCTCCATCTTATCATAATGATACCATCTTTGTGCACATCATGCCCGCACGGTCTGTTATAACCAGTTTTACAACTTTTTAAACAATCGACTCCCGAGCAGGAAGTGCGCACGCACACAAAACAATGACCTTTTTGAGCCATTTTGCTCCGCACTCTCCTCCTCCTCCTCCTCCCTTTATGTTTCTGCACTCCAGCCTTCACAATGGTTCACTGTTAGGCACCGAAAGGGGGAGAATCAGGGGGAAACTCAGGGAAGAGAGCCAGCTTCTCTGGAACACTCTCCCGACTAGAGAGAGAGGGAGAGAGAGAGAGCCTGTTGTTTCTGCACAGCGGCTGGCCATTTGGTAGCGCTTCCACCCTGCCTGCCTCTCCTCCGTACTCCCCCTCCCTCTCTCCCTCTCTCCCTCCCTCTCCTTTTTTATTTTCGCTCGCTATGGCTCTCCCCGGCCCCTCCTCCTCCTCCCCTCCCGTCAGCCCGTCGTCGCCTAGCAACGGTAGAGCCGGAGCAATCGGAGCAGGGGCTAGAGCCGATTCAGGGAGCAGATTGGCGGATGATTTATTAGCTGGGCCGGAGAGCAGTGGAGCCCAGGCAGCTGAAATGGAGCCTTAAACTGGAGCCGACATGTAGAAAAGGGAAGGGGAGAGAAAGAAGCGAGTCTTTGCCTGCGGAGTGAAGGAAGAAAATGAGAGACGGGGTGGGTGGGCGGACGGGCGGGTTGGTAGCAGAGGCGGATGTAACATTTCCCAATTGGTGGGGGCAGGAGTGCTATGGGTGCGCCTCGCACCCATACCATTTTCGGTTACAGGACTTATTTTAGGCAAGAAAGGCATCAATAATAACATCAGTTGTTGTTGACAAGTTGACACGTGATGTGATGGTTTCAATGATGAAATGCTGTTGGTACAACAATTGTAGTTAGTAGAATAGTGTTTCAAATCATTTTAATTATAAACACTTTAATTTGCAATATGTTTGAAATGTGGGTTGTTTCCATGCCTTCATGTTTAATGGGGCAGTCAGGGCATTTAGGGGAGCATTGCCCCCCCCATGTCCATGCCTAGATCCACCCCTGACGGTAAGGGGAGGAGGGGGGGGGGTTACAGCTCCTCACAGGCGCAGACGGATGGACAGGCTGTGTAAATAGTACAGTAGAGAGGAGAACATAATTAAGGTGACATAATTAGAGTGGAG
This sequence comes from Benthosema pterotum, assembly GCA_039105355.1. Lineage (NCBI taxonomy): Eukaryota > Metazoa > Chordata > Actinopteri > Myctophiformes > Myctophidae > Benthosema > Benthosema pterotum. Next base: position 20,460,237 of record CM076968.1, on the reverse strand, counting down.
ACACAGGGCGGCTGTGACAGATCTAATTGAGTTTTGTGTCTCTGCTGATCCACAGCCCTGGTTTTTCCAGGTAATGACGCCGTCGCTCTCTTCTCACCTTACGGTCGCTAAACAGGCATAAAAAAACATAACCGTTGGATATATAAGGCGCCCGAACACACACGTATGCACATATTCTGCGTGTGTGTGCATATATACCATCCATATGCGTGTCTGGCAAGAGCTTTATTACATGATCCCTAAGAGCTGGGGTTATATGGAGCCGTGGGAGTGTTTTGATTGACACTGCTCTGGTGGTCTTGCTCTTAACCCCAGAAGCGTGCTGGGGATGGGGTCGCCTCCTGCCCACCCACCCGCGTGCTCCAGCTTGTGTTGGGGACGGCTCCATCTGCTGGCTAATCATCCACTATACCTCCATATATCCAGCCCCTGATAATGCAAATGAGACTCCTCACTATACTGTCACTGATAGCATGGGCCTCCTTTATTTAGCTGTCAGTGAACACAACTTGTCTCCATCTAGCCTTGTGATTAAGCTGCTTGTTTAGTCTCCCTGGGGGGATTCTGGGGTTTTTCCTGTAGTTTGTCATTATCGAGACGTGGCGGTGTGTTTTTTTTTATTGTTTACCAAAACATTGTCAATACAGCGGGATATTTTATTTCTTTGAAATAAAAAACAGGAGATAATTCAGTTTTCTTTGCGTGTAAACCCTCTCTGCTCCTTCTTCTTCTTCTTCTTTGGCCCATAATTGTTCTTGTTTAGACGCGGTTTTGCTTTTCACAGCTGCCTGTGTGCGCCGTGCCGCTGTTTTTACTTCTGTAAAATTGCCCCGTCTTTCCCCACCAAAGCCCCGAGTATGTAAACAAATCTGTGGTTACATAACGTACTGTACACGGCACGGAAAAAAATGCTCCGCTCCTCCTCCTCCTCCTCCTCCTCCTCAAAAACACAGCAGTACCCAGCAGCTCCATGTCTGGTTTTGTGGCTCGCTTGTCTCCTTTCCACCGTGTCCAAGACCTACTCTCTTCAACACAAACCCTACCAGTCTGCCTCTCTCCTCTCATCCCTAGCAGCAAGCAGAGTTTGTTCCTCTATTCCTCCCCTGGATGCATACAAAAAAAATCCTATAATTTTACTCATTAAAAAGAAATTTCCAGCTTTAGCTGTAGCTTTAAAGGAAAAAAAAAAACAGCCGGCATTGGACTTGACAGTGTGTGTTGGGTGGGCTAGAGAGAGACGTGGTGTTAAAGAGCTCCTGTTAAAGACTGATAAATCAGAGCTCCAGCCCCGGCGCCGGCATGCAGCAGCACTCGACTCCGCTCCGGGTTTTCCAGCCCACCGCCGTGAACCAGAGGCTCTCTAGCAGAAAGATCACATGTAAAGCCTTCCCCTTTGTAGTGGAAGAGCACAGAGTGACAAGCTATTTCTTGCTTGTAAAAAAGCGATGTACGCTCGGAGACGCCGTGGATTTGCCCCCTAATTTTTCCCCCCCTTTTTTTTTTACCTGTGGCTGGGATCGTGGAGGTTTGTGCCGTTGCAACCCCCTCCCCTGAGGACTTTTCGCCGCCTTTCGCTGGAGTTACTTTGGTTGGAAACGGTTGGCTGAAAGCACTGAGGAACGGAGAGAGAGCTCGCCTCTGGAACCAAAGAAAGTAAATCTGTTTGGTTGTCTGCTTCGCTGGTTATGAATGTTTTCAGCCTCCTTTTTTTATTATGGCTCGCAGTGTGTGGCTCTGTAAAGGAGAGGGAAATGCATTTAGGTTGTTCGGCTTTGTGGGATTTATGCCCTTATTTATTTTATTTATTTTTTGGTTTAGTTTTTATTTTTGTTCTGTGTAGTTTTCACCTCAGTTGTCAGAGTGTGTTGCAAAGTAGCGGTTTCTGCCATCATAATGTGTTGCTGTCCTCACCATTCACTCTCGTGACTTGTCAGGGCATATTTTTCTTTATTATCTATTGACATATTTTAAATAAATTATATAAAAAAACAAATTAGTTATTTTACACCTGTATATTATGAATGTTAAATTTTGCAGAGGAAAACTTTTCATTTTATCAGTGCTGCTCACGCAGTTCTGCCATGTTTTGGCTGCATGGTGTTTAAACACTGAAGTTTAGCTGTTGACTTTGAACTTTTGACTTAACAGTTCAAACAGATTAACAGTACACACACAACCACACAGCTGTGCATTTATTTAAGCAGAATCAGAGTTGTCTGACGGCTCTTTTCTCCCCACATGAAAGAACGAGTGTAATCTCACAGTCTCTCCCTGCCTTACTTGTCATTTCCTTTCTCGTCTTTTGCCCTGACATGGTGTGTGTGTATATATGTGTATGTGTGTGTGTGTGCTTGAGTGTGTGTGTGTGTGTGCGCTTGAGTGTGTGTGTGCTTTAAATGGGAGGATATAGAGGTTTCGAGATTCACAACACACCTCGCCTCCGACCACAGATTTAACGAAAGAAAAACAATGTTCTTGTTGTGGTGCAGGCCTGCAACTTTCTGTGGTTGCTTTTTAGCTGACTTCACAGATCCTGATCTGATTTGTTTCTCTCTCTCTCTGTTTCCCCCCTCTCTGTGAAAAATTACAGAAGCGCTTCATTAAAGGACTGCGACAGTTCGGCAAGAACTTCTTCAGGATCCGGAAAGAGTTGTTACCCAACAAAGAGACGGTATGTTGAATATTTATCTTGTTTTTGTGCTTTGATGCTTAAATTGACTGTGTAAAGAAAGAGTGGCTCCCGTGTGTTGAGATTTCACCGGGCAACTTCATGGAAAAGGTTTGCACAGTGAAAAGCGTGTTTTGATGTGACATGTCGAGTCTTTTGAACCTGGGGCCTTATTGATGTTCATTAAGTGCAAACTGCCAGGCCTCTGTAGTGTATTAGTATTATCAGATTTGCCCCGAGGGTCTCTGAACACTTGTTATACTGTGTTACCTGCACATGCCAAAAGGCCAGAATGTACCAACTGAACCCTTTACAAGTTCACATGTCGAACATTAATTAGCACCTCTGATTCACAACTGGAAAACAAGTTGTGGAAATGTGCCGTGTGTGAAAATCACAACTTTGCCAGCGTAACTCTGTGTGTTGTGGAAAAGTGGCATGCCTATGCCTTGTTTTTACACTTGAATATTCATTAGTTGAATTTAAAAAAGGGGAATGAAAGAACCTGAGGCTGATTAAGTAGTAAAGTGTTTTAGCAACATTGACTATAGTAGTTTGTAGAGCTTAGTCTACAATTAATTCAGTGAAGCAGGCTGGGGATTTTTTTCTTTTTTGGCTTTTTGATGGCTTTATAGGGAAAATGCAACTTGAAAGTGGCAACAACATTTTAAAAGAAGACTCACACAATTCGTACCTCATGAAAAGTATTCAATTTACTGCTTTGCCTTCAATTAAAACGTGGAATTATAGTAAAAAAGCTTTTAGTGGCCAATTTAGGTTCGGCGCCACTTTAAAGATACACTGTGCCTTCCTAGTGTTGGCTCACTAAAACTCAGATTTATAGTCGTTATTATTATTATTGCTGTCTTCTCCACTCACATTTAACATTGTTCTGCGTGCTTTATTGTTATTTTAACGTCGTTGGATGGGCCTGAAAGTTGTCCCCATAAAGTTCCCCTACATACATGCATATTTCCAACCATGCCACACTACCCCAGTCGTTTTAATGTATTTCCTGGCAGCAGCAACACGTGGATTGATGACAGTCTTTAAGTATGTGTAACAGCCACTACTCTGAGTGCGATGGGTAAAAATGAAGCTCACAAATCAATGGAGCCGTCCTGCTGATTCCCTTTGATGTGACACAGCACTGGTTTAAAGGTTTTGCCAGTCACTGATAATATGCCTCCAATGGAGGGAGACAAGGCGCGTTAATATCTGTCACGCTCAAAGCAACTCTTGTAATTGTTTTGTTTATGTTCCTTTGGCAAAGGGGGATGTCCCCTCTGTCAAAGTAGTACTACCCCCTTCCATCGTGCGTGCCCCCTCCGCGCCCCCTCCCTCACACACACACACACACACTTGCGCGTGTGTGTTAATGTGTTAATCATCATCAAACTGTGTGACCCCGCTACACGGCACATAATGGTTTGAATCCAAAACCTAACAATGATTAACCTCCAGAACAGAAGCGTTTTGCCCCCTTGTCTTATTATTATTATACGTGATCAGTGTGAACAACACACGACACGACAACACGCCATATGGATGTCATTGTGTTGTCACTACTGCAGTAGTGACTTCCAAGCTTTGTGTTTAAAGGGGAACTCCACCCATTTTCAACATTTTGATATGTCATTAACATACCTTGGCGATGTTGTGTGGACATGATAAAAAAGTTCCCCCAATTCTGTATTTCCTAAAATGGAGCTCTGAAAAAACATGGTGGTTAACATGGTGAAATACATCTGATGACGTCATCAAGACGCATTTTACCATGTTAATGGTTTTTCTTTCAGACCCCTTTTTTTCCTGAGAGGGTACAAATGGAACCAAATGGACCCGCTAGGGTCCATTTGGGAAATTGAAAAATGGGTGGAATTCCCCTTTAACCACACACACACACACACACACACACACACACACACACACACACACACACACACACACACACACACACACACACCTTTACCATCTCCTGGAGCGACGCAAAAAAGCATGTCCTAATTGTTCAATAAGTGATTTTGATTTATCGCGTTGGTTTTTATGTAGGCTAGCACTAGGCAGAAGAAGTGCCTGGTTGCAACAAAGTCCTCTGTGCCTTTTTTTCCCCCTCATCCCACAGGTAAATAATTTATGTGTTTTATTTTTGTTTTTCGCTGTGGAGCAGCAGCAGCAGCCAGACCTCGCTGTCTGGCTGCTCCTATACTGGCAGTGTGTGGAAACAGTGTTGACACAGACATCAAAGGAAAATCAAGGTGTTTGTCACACTCTTTTTTTTAACCCGTTTCATTTCCCCCCTGTCCTGGGTGAGCCTGGGATATGTCAGCTTTGCTTTGCAGACATCCCCACCTGTCGTGTAATATTTTATACTCCGGAGCTCTTAGTGTTGCTGCTATTATACAGTATATGTGTGTATGAGAGAGTGAGCGGGAGAAACATTTTTTTTTTTTTATTATTATTCTCCAAACCCAATTTGAACCTCTTGAATAAGAGATTAAAATGTACGAATACAGTTTCCTCACAGAGGTTTCCCCTCAATTATTTTTTACTGGTTTTTCAGATATATGAGCGGTCGGGGCTGATTGGCTATAAAGGAGGTATTAATGCAATTCAACCTGGAGGGGGGAGAGTCCGCTTGGCAGGAGAGGTAATAGACCTCCTCCAGGATCCTCCAGCCCTGCCACTGCCACCCGCCACAGAGCACACAGAAAGATTAATTTTCTCCCCCTACAAATGGAAAATAAACTGCCCTTTAAACATAAGAAAAGAGGAGAAAATGACTGCAAGGGGAGGATAGCAGCGGACCAGAGGAGAAGGATAAGGGGAGGCGAGGAGGGGGGGTTTAGCTCGATATAGACAGGGTTGTCGCACGGCAGAAAGAAGAAGGGAGGGAAAGCAGAAAAAAAATCCCCTTCTTTGCTTATGATTGAACTTGCTTTTGTGTTGTAAAAGGGGACCGATCTGAGCTAGTGCAAGTCAATACCCCGAGGAAAGCGCCATTTATTTTCCTAATCCTAACGGCAGTCTCTCTCTCTCTCTACCCCTGCTCTCTCCACTCTGTCACCGGAGCATGTTAGTATAACAATCTCTCAAGATTCGGTCCGACGGTGGTGGTGGGTGGGGGGGAGTGATGGCAAGGCTTCTCTCTCCCCTCTCCCTCCCTCCCTCCCTATATCTCTCTGCGCAGCGGCAGCAGCAGACCTATATTCCTACTAAATTCCGCTCTCATGCCAAGCGATCCGAGAAAAGAAAGAAAGTAGCCCGCGAGCCTTCTAGACGGAACCGCGGTGCTGCTGAGCCCGAGCAGCGGTCCACAGAAAGCCCCTCGGGCTGGGGAGAGTCGTCAGGGTTTTTCAGAAGAGAGAACCGCTACTACACAGTGTATCTGAAGTCGCTGTGTCCCCCCACCCCCCATTAACTGTGCTATTCTCCTGAAAGCGCCAGTGCGGCTCGAAAACCGGCAGTGCCAAGGGGGTAAAGCACCCAGCGCTGTGTAAACACAACTAGGCCTGACTAGCGTTCAGGAATGCTTTATATAAAGTCACATAAAGGCCCACAGGGGGAAGCGGTGGGTGTGTCCACTGACCGGCTGTAACTAGGCTTTTTGCACTGCCACCATTTCCTTACACTCCTGTAAAAAAAGAGGTACGTCATGGAACATGAGCCTGGGCTGCTCCCAGTGTTCAAACAAGTAAATATGCTGAAATGGCAGATCACTAGATAACTTTCCCTGATATTTCCACTGGAAAGGTTTTTCTTTTCTTTTTTTGTGAAGTTGTGGTTTCAGAGGATATCGGTGGCCTGGCCTGGCCTGCCTCGTAGTGTGTTAACTCTAACTGTAACTCTCTCTCTACCGTGCAAGTCAATGAGAGTTGATTGCGCAGCTAGAAATGCCATCAAATTATAAATGCCTGAGTTGTGACACTTTAAAACCACAAGCCTCGTTTGTATAAAAGGTTGAACGGGTGAACAGTTCTGACAAATTTAGTTTCGTACAGATATTAAATGGCCTGTGCTAAATGCAGGTTTGGGATTTCTCCATTATGAGACCAAAATCATCTGGCTTTCCTTTTTGTATAAAAAGTGGATCTGGAGACTATGAGTAAACATCTGACCTTACTGAATGGTCATGCCGCCATGCCTAAACTTGTCTTGTCTAAATGGGTGAATAGTATTTAATGAGGCACAATTTGTGTGTCTGATGCTTATTACCTCCTGTGAGAAAGGCCAATAAGTGTATTATCACTTTTCATGTTTTCATAATGAACTTTATAATCCTATGACTTCACAATACATATATGGCTTTATATGATGTCTGTATGTGTGTTAAACTCGCACATAATTGTTTGTGTAATAGTAATGTGTAAAACTTAAGATGCATAAATACAGTGATCCAGTAGTCCATTGTAGTACAGTAGCATCTGTACTATTAGTATGCTTACTGTACTAATAGTTCATACACAGTATATACTATCTAACTGGGTAGCATTACCCAGTTAGTATATACTGTAGCTTAGTGGTACTATATGTCAGCATTTAAGTAAAATTAATGCAGTAATCTAGTACTTGACTTGACCAATTTCTAATATTATTACTCCTTCCGACTATATCCAAATTTCACACTACAATGGAACAAACAAACTTTGCTAGGGTGCCTATTTCGAGGGTGAGAAAACATCAAACTGAATCACAGAGACACTATTTATGCTGGTGCTGCTCTTGGCATGGTTCTTAAAAATGGAGAAAATTGCAGCGCTAGTGTGTTTTGAAAAGCGAATAATGTGCGAAGCCATGCTAGCTTAGGTAGCTAACGTTAATTAGCTGACTAAGTGCCACACTTTTTTTCTTGTTTTGTTTTTAGATGGCTGACGAATAGTTAAGTAGTGGTCGATTCTGTTGGCAGAAGCGAGCAATTTTCATATTTATGCGTCAGTAGATACTAGATATGTGATTATTCTGCCGTTTTGCTATTACAGCACAAATGCAAACTGGAGCTTATATTAGTCAGCTCACCACAGACACTTTTTTGTATGCGTATATCGTGTCTGCATTTCTAAATTGGTCGTTGGCCCGTCGCTAGCTTAAAATGACAAACGGCAACAAGACGTGACTTTAGCTCGATGTCAACTCTCACGCCTTTTGACTTGCAGTGAGTCTTGTGTGAGTAGTCATACGAGGTCCGTAACTTATTTTAGCTGCAGGAAATGTAGATAAGCGTGCGATACCGTACACACAGTAAAAAAAAAAAAAAGGGGGAACAGCTGCAGCGATGGCAGCTTTTAGACTTCCTGCCATGTTTGTAACCACTGGCACACACAGGTAGAGATCAAGGCAGGAGATGAGGTTTTTGAGCAGTCACCCCCCCCCCCCCTCCTCCTCCCCCCAGGCCCTGTCATTTATAGGTCAGGGTGGCCAACAGGAGAGCACTGTTCTCGACACAACCTCACAGCAGATGTTTGCCACTGTGCAATCTGTACAGATGTCAAATTGAATTCATTGCTGTGTCTTTAAGCCCAGCAGCCAGAGCCGCTGGGGAGGATGAGTGTGATTATAAATACTTGGGTTCAAGCGCTAATTAAAAAAAAAAAAAAAACGAGGGGTTGGTAGCTTTGACAGGGAAAGATATAGTGTTTTTTTGGTCAATTATATAGCTTGTTTATGTAGTGGAAAAATGCTCTTGTTTTTGGCACAGAGGGTTCCAGCAGTTTGTATCGATGTTCCTTCAAACCCAGACCGCAGGCAGTTTAACGTTGAGCGGTAGGCAAAATGTTGTTTCGACCCCCTTAATAGACGGGAGCACGGAGACGGGAGCTCCCCCTCGCTGTAATTGAGTTCTGTGGTACTAGTCGCCATGTTGTGGTTTTAGGAGGGGGGCGGAGGGGGGGGGGGGGGGGGGGGCTGGCTTATCAGCAGAACACGCAGGATCTACCCTCCCTGCAAAAAAACGCCGCTGTGGCTGTCCAATCTGCTTTCATTGGCAAAAGCGCTTACAGCAGGAAAAACATGAGTGCTGATTCTTCAGCGTGTGCATCCCTGACCTGTGAAAGCCAAGCTTATTCAGTCAGTTCTCCGGCAGAAAGGGCTCTGCACAGCAGGGGAACGGCTGTCTATTTAACCGCCTTTCACACACACACGCGCACACACACACGCAGACACACACACACACACGGTCCTGCGCCACCAGCCAAGACCCCTTTTTCACTGTTCATTTTCTCGGCGTCTGTCCCCGGGCCTCGGAGGCATCGCCGCCACCGCCGCCGCGCTGAAGTTCTATTTTTGAATATAAGCCATAATATACCCACTAGTGCTTGCACTTTGGTTGCCTTCCCTCTGAACTGTGTTTGACAGAACTGTGTCTGGCGCACCAGTAAAAACGCTGCACCTGTGGGCTAAGTATCGAGTGCATGACTTTAAATATACAGCATCTTATGCTCGACAGCAGACACGCTGCTTTTGTAAAAAGGCACAAATATATAATACTCATATTCCCATGGATGGAATTCCAATAAAAAGAATTCTGTTTTGAAAGAATTTTGTTTACATACACAAGACATTTTAATATTAGCGGCTGATATTGACAATAAGCCACTTCTGACCTACTGCTTATTAGTATACATAAGAAATTTGCTACCGTTAGAAATTCTGCAAGGAAATCCAGTGGCAAGTGGTTTAGTGAAGTAAAAGTATAGATGCTTGGACTGTAGATGGTTCTGTTTTGCATCCTACAACACATTAAAATATTCATCGGAAAAAATTGGCTTTAATGTCGTCGTAAATACTCAGTCATGCGAGCCGTTTTACCATTACCCCTAGTGTTACAGCATGCATTAGGCAGATCCAAAAGTTCAAGTACCACTCTACTGAAAGTATATAACTGTACAAACTGCCATGCTTAGTGAGGAAGCAACACAAAAACAAGGCCGGTGAAGGGGAGAGGCATCAGCGTTTAAACCCCGGCTTTGGTTTAGCTGGAGCATATAAACATTCACCCATCCAGTGCTGCTCCACCACCTATGCTTGAAGTGAGCCGGGCAGCACTCTGCTCTGTGTCCCTCTGACTGCATAGGAGGAGAGGCAAACAGGCTGCAGGCTGCTAATGCATGTTTACACAACTCTGTATCAGCCACCAAAAAACCCATGCATGCAACGCGCCACTGCTCTCTCTGTTGCAGTCCCAGACATAGATCTGTAACTCTTGAGAACGTAAAATGAAACCAAAGGGTTTCATTTTACGTTCTCAAAAAATTATAGACAAAAACTTGAAAAGTTTTGGGTCCCGAGTGACTAAACGTCCTGGCATGAAAATTGTTGAAAATCACTGCTATAGAATATAAGCAACTAAATATGCTAGATAAGTACTTGTTTTTCTAGACACTGTGATTTAATTGCTGTGTGTATATATATATATATATATATATATATATATATATATATATATATATATATATATATATATATATATATATATATATATATATATATATATATATATATATATATATATATATATATATATATATATATATTCTTTTTGTGCTGTGGGTAAATTCAGCGTTGATTGTTCATTGTTATCCGTGTTTTTGGTCTCTACAGTATAGTCCTTGCCCTGGCTCTCTCCCTCTCACTTGCATGCACTTGCAACACACACACACACACACACACACACACACACACACACACACACACACACACACACACACGCACACACACACACACCCCTTCAACTCTCCCCTGTTCTCTCCTCCTTCCCCATGCTGCTGCCAGTAACGGCCTTAACCGTTTGGCTGGGTGTCAGAGCAGAGGCCTTTTGTGGCTCTGTCACAAATCTGCCAGGAAAAACACAAACCATCTGTTCAGCAGGGGGATGAGTGTGTAAATACATGAGTTTAGCCCTCAGCCCTGCCCAGGCGTATACACACACAGGACCAGTCCAATGAAAGGGATCCTGAATATCGGACCCCTTTCAACAAAATGGACCCTTGCGGGTCCATTTGGTTTCACTTTTACGCTCTCAAGAGTTAACATCTTTCCATCATTTAGCTTGGGGACCACCTGGAAACCTCCCAAGGACCACTGGTGGTCCCCGGACCACCTGTTGAAAACCTCTACTATAGTGGGTTTCCAAATGTAGAGGCAGGTAAATATGTCGGATGACATAAGACCCGTTAATTGAGCAAATGGGCTCAATTAACAGGTCAGTAATGGTATTTGTTCATCAGCATTGCTTGTATTAAAGAGATCAAAGAGCCTATTAAAACCTTAATGCTCAATATGTGTTAAGACTGCTCGCTTGAGGAAATCTAGGTTTCACGTTGAATCACATCAGTGGTTTTTTTTTCATATGGAATCCATTAAAATATAAATGTGCATAATGAAGTTCTGTAGTGAAGAAAAAACAGGGCCAGATAAATGTTGATTTTTTTTTACATGATTGTTGACAATATGGCTTCTCTTTTTCCACAATTCATCCAGAGGCTATTCACCTAGTTTAAGCTCACTGCTAATTAGTGCAAGCATAATCTGGGGAGAAATGGACAGAGAAGTTAATTAAATTGTTGTGCCAACATGGATCTGCGCTGCACTCGGAAATACCTTTCAGTGCATTCTTGTTGTTTATCCAAACGCTAGCTCGCATCTAATAGAATTTAACCGAGCCAACGATAATTATTCATTTAATTGGACTGCAATCTGTTGAAAAGGCTCCACTCGGAAGTATACTTGTAGTAGTCGTTGTAAAGAACGCGTGGTTGGTAATGATCTTGCCTTTTTTTCCTCCCCCTACTTTATTGCAGCAGTGGTCAAAACGCATGTAAAGCAAACAAAAATCAGCCGCAGAGTTGAACTTGTGTACTTTGTCGGTTGCACACAAACAGATCCAGCTGAACATTTCAAGTGGCAATAACTGGAATGGAAGCCCTGAGTGTCGTGATATGAGCTAAGCCCCTTTCCTTGTCGGATAATCCACCGCCCAGAAAGCTGCTGCAGATGGAAGCATTCTAAAAGGCCTTATAATACCAAGCTTATGTTGTCTCTATCTGCTGTTCTGGGCCATAGCAGCACACTCTGTGCTGCTCTCTGCAATGATTTAGTGGGGCTGGGGGAAATGCTGGTGCAGAGGGCAGGGCAATGTGTTCTCCTTTTCTCTCTCCCCCCACCCCCGTTTTCACTGTGCTGAAGGATCTCTGGCTATATAGAGATACTGTACATGTATACAGCATATCAGCACTGTCAGAATATAACCTTGTATCTCCATCACGTTTCTGGGTTAAAAAATAGAATATGTTGGCGCTAAAAATAACAGGTTTAAAAAGTCTGCATTTAACACACTGCTTTAAAACCATTCGCTGGATCCAAACAAAAAGTATATACAAGTCTGTGAGGGTTTAATACATTTTTAACTAATGAAAAGTATTACGAGTTTGTGACTAAATGACTGCACTGGGGAAGGCCATTGGAACAAAAATACCGCTTATTTTTAACAGCCGCAATGAGCAAAACGGCAACATTTAGTTTTGCAGCCGATATTCTTGTTTACACGGTGAAAGTAAAAACAAAATGGAAGGCACTGAAAGCGACAGTGTTGCCCCCCCTCCACGGGGCACGTGGCAACACGACAAGGAAGCCTCAGTGACATTTGAAAGTACTCCGATGAGTTCCGGGCCGTCGTCGCCTTATATGCGCCGCGCTGCGTGCAGGGGAAAACCCTTACCCTTGACAGACAAGGCAGGTTAGTGGAGGTATTTAAACTGTCAATCTGGTGCCTCTGACACTAATTCACGGCATGAGATCTCCGTCAGCCCACAGGAATGAGAACTCTCTTCTCTCTCTCATCCTTAGTATCACCAGCTTTATGCTGCTCCTGGAGAAAATGTCGACCTGAAGAAGGAAAGTTAAAACTATTTGCTTTTATGCGAAAGAGACTATTTTAAGGATCCATAAATGTATTTTTTTCCCCCCACTTTGGTTCTTCCTACTGTACGTCACACATGGCGCTCTGGGAGCTCGCAGTCGGTCGCACCTGTTTAGTTCCCCGATTTCAAAAGCTCAAGTTAATGTTTTCATTAGTCCCTGCCTAATATAATGGCACTTGACACGGTGTAAGTGATGGAGGGGCAGGGTGACCTTTTTTTTTCCTCTCCCCGTTATCTTGCCAAGCTGTTGTTGGAGGGCCGTGTGGTTGTCAGCCTGCCACAGGGAGGCAGAGGGGCACTGCTGAGAACAGTCATTAAGCGCGGAGCAAAGCCAGCGCTCGGCACCGCTCGCCACTTTTGATCTGCACATTTCAATTAGATTTCACATCAGGACGCCTGCCTTCTCTCACTCAGCACCTGCGCCCTGCCCTGCCTGTCTGGATGGATGGCAGGCGAAGGGAAGGCAGACGGGTGCCTGGCCCCGCCAAGCTGGAGAAGACAAAATAATACACGTAATGTTCTCTCTCTCTCTCTCTACCTGCTCCGACGTGGATGCACAAACACGTGTTTGACGTTTAATGATTCATAATGAATCCTAAGCACCGTAGCTGTTGATTGAAGTGTCAGTCTGCCCGTTTTTTTGTTTTGTTTTTTCCGTCGGCGCGAATGTCATCTCGAAGTGGAACTTATATTTCGTCTGTTGTTGGTGGAAACCCAGTTCCCTCTAATGGAAACTGCATCGCTTTTATTTATGCTAAGCACATTTATATTTGGTCGCGCGCTGGTGGGGGTGTTGTTGGTGCCAAAAATAGCAGATTCGCACAAGCTCACGACGTTGCCTCTCGGCGTTCTCGGTTGTGTTGTGTGGCTTGCATATACAGTATCTGCTCTGTTGCGTGCGTGACACCCAAACGCAAATAAGTACATCTCATTTGTCCACTGTGTAGCTGCGGTTTTCCCCCTTTTGCGAGCTCCCACTCGCAAGGCATGTGGATTCCATCCCACTGTTCCAGATGTGCTGCTCAACTGGATAAGTCCTTGGTTCTCTGAGAGCTGGTGGGGGGGGGGGGGGTATATAGCTTTATGCTGAAGCAATGGCTTTGTACAGCACCTTAATTTACCTGCTATTTGAGAAGGTTTCATTGAGGTCCAACGCCCTCAGTAAATGTTCCCAGCACTGCTCTGGTTGTTGATAACAGACGCTGAGTCCTGCTGCAGCCAACGGTGGGTGGGTATGAATATCCTCTGAGAGGCTGCATGAAGGGGGAGATCTTATTAAACTGGCCTAAGCCAATGGAGTTGAGCTCTTTCTGCCAATCAAAACGGTCGCCGAGGAAAGAACTTATCTGGCACCTGATCAGATATTTACGAGGCTTGTAGATAAAAGTGAACGACCAACGTGACCACCGGCCAGTGTTGTCTCACAGCAAACATGCTAGGGCCAACTAGCCTGAAATGGTGTTATTTGTCCAGATAAAGACGGCAGTGTTTTTCAACCTTTTTGATACCAGGGCCCTCTATTTATTCAGAATTTGAGCCAAGGACCACCATTTGATGACATTTTAGCTCCACAGACCCCAAAACTAAAGATTTATTTTGGTTTTGTTGACAATTTCAGGCTGGATTTGGGAAACAAAACAGTCAAACATACAGATCAAAATGACCATTAATCTTCTACATTCTCTAGTTGTGTAGACTTGGGATAATTCAGATGGTGAATATTTTAACTCTTGAGAGCGTAAACATGAAACCAAATGGAGGTTTCATGTTTATGCTCTCACAGAGTTACACCTGGTTAACCAACTTTCCATCATTTAGCCTGGGGATCACCTGGAAAACCCTTGTACTCCAGTACGGAGTACCTGTTGAAAACCCCCGTACTAGAGTGTGTTATACACACACACACACGCTATTGCATACAATTATTATTTTTCTACAATGTTTATGCTAATATTATTGACATCGTTTGGCAAGTAAATGGATCGGTATCATCATACACTGCACATACGCTCCTTAGATATTTTTTTCCCTTGGAAGTAACCTTTTATCGCCACTTTAAGGAGTCCGGCCATTTCATCAAACGCCGCCGACGCTGTTGGATAATCTTCCAACAGCTAAAATATGTTAAGCCGTTTTCCGCGAGGCCGTTAACGCGTTGTTAGAGACCCAATGTACGCACTAATTTATGTCAGGCTGCCCCCGGTCCGAAGGCGCATGGAGGGAAGGATAAACAATCAATAGCCATTAAACCCGGAGAACAGCCAGTTTAACAGACCTTAGATAGTAGATGACTGTCCTCTGGGCCTTAAAGATTACAGGTGACTTACAGCTCATCTAACAATCACACTAACCCCTTCATGAATTCATTATGGATCCGCTGGACCGACCACTAACAAATGAGAGTTCATGGCGTGGGGGGAAAGAGAGAGAGAGAAAAGCAAAGCGAAAAAAAAAAGAAAGCCCCACAGGAAACTAGATAATTGCCCCCCGACTCCCGTCGCCAATTTTCAAGGCTTGTGTATTATTTTGAGTGTGGCCGGAAAGCGGCTGTTAATTTGCGCAGGCTGCCTCAGCAAAGTGCTTTCTGATCCATGATTGCATGTGTTAATGTTTCAGTTGGATATTGATTTCCTGGCGGCCTTTTGTTGCACTGGATTTATCCGCCCGGCCGGCGCTCCGCTGGCAAGCGCTGCCCCTCCGAATGTTTGATTAAAGTTCAATTGACTCTTCCAGTGAAGGGGCGAGGAGCCATTTCACTCCCTATTTGTAGCGCCAAAGCTCTCCCCGACATGTTCTTTTGTTCCCATTCAGCCGCCTGCCACCCAGGCAGCCACCAAATGCACTGATCCTAATACCCCTGCATTCAGCACAGCCTCCCAGCCCTAATCCTGGGACAGACACACACACACACACACACACACACACACACACACACGGACAGCCAGAAAACCTGGCATGGACCGGCAACACACTGTGGGACTTTTATTCTTTATGGGATATGTTGTACTTCTACTGCCACTAATGAAAATGTTTTGTAACCCCTCGTTTCGTCATTAAAATAATCTATATAGGTCAACTACAACATTTTAAGACGATTATAAACAACGTAAGCCTTAAAGGGGAATTCCACCCATTTTTGATTTTTTTTCCTGAGAGTGCACAAAGTGAACCAAATGGACTTTTCATTTTTTTCCTGGGTGCACAACGTGAACCAAATGGACCCTAGCGGGTCTATTTGGTTCCATTTGATTATGTCATAAAATGTATTTCACCATGTTAATGATTTTTTCAGACCTCCATTTTTAGGAAATACAGAATTGGGGGAACTTTTTTTTTATCATGTCCACACAACATCTCTAAGGTATATTAATGACATATTGAAATGTTGAAAATGGGTGAAGTTCTCCTTTAACATATTCTCTGGTTGTTTTGTTTTGTGTTTTTGCCGCCGCAGGGGGAGCTAATAACGTTCTACTATTACTGGAAGAAGACCCCGGAGGCGGCCAGCTCGCGGGCTCACCGCCGACACCGCCGGCAGCCCGTGTTCCGCCGCATCAAGACGCGGACCGCCACCACTCCCGTCAACACTCCGTCACGACCGCCGTCCAGCGAGTTCTGTACGTATCATGACGTGCCAAAAAAACGCCACTACCACAGCCCCTCGTAATCCGGCTGGGTTCAGGGCAGGGACGCCATCGTAAATCAGTGTTTTTAAATGTTGCATTTTTTTCCTTTTGCTTTGCTTCCTTCTTCCAGTGGACCTCAGTTCAGCCAGCGAAGATGACTTCGACAGTGAAGACAGCGAGCAGGAGCTGAAGGGCTACGCCTGCCGCCACTGTTTCACTACCAGTAAGAGAAACAAAAATACATTTCATTTTTCCACACACGCAAACGTTTTTTAACTAGGTTTTTGGGTCATCATGCTAACTCCCAACCAGTGCAGGTAGATAGATCACATAACGATCGCACAAACTGAATGAAAACGTATGGTCTGTGCCTTAGTGGGTTTTTTTTTCCCAAGGAGGTTTACATAGAATTGTATTTGAAAGCTTCCTGAGCACAAGTTACAGGTCAACCCCAGTTTATTCTCACTCTAATCTGTAATAAAGCCGAACTCCATTTGAGTAATATCATGGCTTAAATAAGTTTAAAAACACGTGCAGGGCAGCGTCACACACAGACCTGCATGACTACTGGTGTTGTGATGGGGATCTATCAGTTTGAGACCAGCAATCCCACAGAGCTGTCTGACAGATGGGCATCAGAGGATGTCAGGACTAATTTGATCAAATCAGACATGAGCCCACAGCTCTCTCTCCCTCATTATCCTTCCCTTCTCTCAAACCCAGCTGCCTACCGAAAGCCAAACCCCTGCTCTCTCTCTCCTCCCATCAGACGATGCTTAACATGATTGCCACCAAGTCGAGGGGTGGCTAATAACCGGGGCTACGCTGTGCTAACTGTCTGCTCTTGGGCTTGATACCTGAGGACATGGCATATGGCTGCTGATGAATGATTAGCGTATGCAGGGCTGTAAGGACAGAGTACCTGCTGATGAATAACACTGTACTCTCAATAAACATCTGCTTGATGCTGAAAATAGCACACAGGCACGTTCACGGGGTGTGGAAACGTCTTAGCATTTGAACTCTAAATCTAGTCAGGTGGGCTTCATTTCCAGTCGAAGTCACAAAGGTTTCTAACCTATCCTACAAATGGACAAAGATAAATGTACTCCCGATTTGTAACAATATTGCTGTTGGTGTGCTGTTTGTTCATATTTTGTAATCTATAAATCTGGTTAATAATACATTCTAACCAGAAAGATGTAATCGTGGTGATTCATAATTCAAACATGATGTCACCGTATATTGTCCAATCACGGGAGAGCAAAAGGGTGCCTTCAATTAATTCTTTGATGTCAAAGACACTAATTATTTGACATCAAAGACACTGTAATTCACTGTAATAAACTCCAATTTAAGTATTTTTTCTCTCTGAAACAGTTACCACTCTAGGTAGGGTCCACACACAGAACTGTGCAGGAAAAACAATACTTAACACCAATCAGTCTCATGGTGGCGCTACAATTATATCCACCTTTACACTTTGACCTATAAGTCTGATAAGTCTACAGGCCATGGCCATTTCCTTCTAAAGTAATTGTTCTGCCACTTTTAATTGTATTTGAAACACTGGTTATCTGCTGTCAGATTATGACTGTGAACAAGTTTTCGTCACATCTCTTGCTTGGCACTGCGCTGGCATCTCACCATTAGCTCTGCCGTCCCCTTTCCCCCCCAGCCTCCAAGGACTGGCACCACGGGGGCCGCGAGAACATCTTGCTGTGCACAGACTGTCGCCTCCATTTCAAGAAGTACGGTGAGCTGCCCCCCATCGAGAAGCCCGTGGACCCGCCGCCTTTTATGTTCAAACCTGTCAAAGAGGAAGAGGATGGACTCAGCGGGAAGCATAGCATGAGGACCCGACGAAACCGAGGCTCGGTGCGTGTGCACGCTTTTTCATCGCACCCCTCACTATTCCCTACACATAGGGCACAAAACAGGCATGCATCATGTATTGGGAGAAATATATGAGATTGTTGCTGTCTGGAGGAAATCTCATAACTCAAAAAATGTTCATCTTTCAGGAAATCTTTTTTTTTTTTTTTTTTTTTTTTTGAAAAAGACAACCTTATGTTGTAATATTGGTTCATCAGAGTTGGTGTTGCGACTTTAGTCATTGTCAATTCCTTGCATAAGAAGGAGATTTCAAAAATAGTTTTCCTGCAGACTGCAACAATATGTAGTTTATTATCGTCTTTAATTTTGATGTATGCATGTTTCCATTCCAGCAATTGATCAGGGGGTGGGGCTACATTGACCAGAGGGCAGGACCCGATTGGAATATTATGAGTGGCGACAATATAGCATTTACTCTAATTGTAACAATGGAACGCGGAAGTGCTCATTCCATCTCAATTAAATCGTTCCAATGTTTGGAACTAGAGCCTATAGGACACTTAGAAGCATTATCAAAGCAGTAGCATCCTGTATGTCATCATTTCTATCTCTTTTCTTCTCACAAACCCAAACTGGGTGAAACACATTGACCTAACCCGTCCACACTGATCCTCCTCTCTGCAGATGTCAACGCTACGTAGTGGTCGTAAGAAGCAGACGGCCAGTCCTGATGGCAGAGCCTCCCCCACCAACGAGGACCTGCGGTCCAGCGGACGCACGTCGCCCAGCGCAGCCAGCACAGACAGCACCGACAGCAAGACGGACTCCATGAAGAAACCTGCAAAGGTAAACCGTAAACGCATGGAAGGATGAAGTCTTCTGGTAGGCCAGCCCAGAACTTCCATAAGGTTTCCCACTGTATAGTTTCCTGTGGATGTTTTCCGCTATAGAATGTTTAAATTAATAAAATAGACTCTTTAACTCTTTTTGCTGGCTATAGAATCTGGACAATGTGGCGAGAGAACCCGTTTGAATCTCACTACAAACTATTCGAAACGAGTCGGGTGAAGTTTTTACATTATTCTATCCTCCATCTCTTCTCTTCATGCAGAAAATAAAGGAAGAGGCTCCCTCACCCATGAAGAATGCCAAACGCCAACGAGAGAAAGGTGCATCGGACACAGAAGAGCCCGAGAGGGCTAATGCCAAAAAGTCCAAGACACAGGTGAGACATTGGATTTATGTGATGTTTTTCGTGTGCATAAGAAGTTATCCACAGTGAATTCAGTCCAGTAAAAAAAAAAACACTTAACTCATTCTGTTTGCCGTCCTCCGCCCCACAGGAACTCAACCGGCCCGACTCGCCGTCAGAATGCGAGGGCGAGGGGGAGGGGGAGGGCGAGAGCTCAGACGGGCGCAGCGTCAAAGACGAGGAGCTGAGCAGCGACCCCAAGGACATCGACCAGGACAACCGCAGCTCGTCGCCCAGCATCCCCAGCCCCCGCGACAACGAGAGCGACTCGGACTCGTCGGCCGCCCAGCAGCAGCAGCAGCAACAGCAGCTCCTCCTGCTACAGGGACAGGGACAGGGACATCCCCCTGTCATCCAGTGCCAGGCGGGGACATCATCCTCGTCCTCGTCTTCGTCCTCCTCCTCCGCTGCCACTCCCTCCTCTTCATCTGCAACCCTGGCCCCTCCCACGTCCTCCTCCTCATCCTCCTCCTCGGCGCCTCCTCTGCTGCCCCCGCAGGTCTCCCCGACAGCGGCCTCCGTCTCTCTACCTCCCCAGCCGCTGCCCCCTCAGGGCAGCCCGCTGTCTCTCATCCAAACGGGGCCGTCGTCCTCCTCCTCGTCCTCCTCCCACCACCCCCAGCGGCTCCCCTCGCCGCACTCCCCTCTCCTCGGCCAGGCGCCTCCTCCCCTTCCTCCTCCTCCTCCACCTCCTCCACACCAACAAGGCGGCCCGCCGCCGCCGCAGTCGTCGCTGCCGCCGGGCTCGCACCACGGCCCCCCGACCATCATGCCCCCCATCATGCCTCCGAGCATCATGCCCCCGCACCACCCGCTGGCGGCGGGCGTCGGGGGACCCTCCCCGCACATGCCTCCCCACCCCCACATGCCCCACCCCTCCTCCATGCCTCCTCAGGGCTTCCCCATGGGGCCGGGGTCTCAGGTCCCGCCGCCTTCGTCGTCGGCCATGTCGATGCCCGGCCAGCCGAGGCCGCACACTCCCCCCTCCTCCTCGTCCTCCACGTCGTCTTCGGCGGCGGGTCAGCCTCCGCGGGAGCAGCCCCTGCCGCCCGCCCCCGCCATGTCCATGCCCCACATCAAGCCCCCGCCCACCACGCCCATCCCGCAGATGCCCCCCAGCCTGCCGCAGTCGTCGTCCCACCACAAGCACGGGCCGCCGCACCTGTCGGCGCACCCGCCGCCCTTCCCCCAGATGCCCTCCAACCTCCCGCCGCCGCCCGCCCTCAAGCCCCTCAGCTCGCTGTCCACCCACCACCCGCCGTCGGCCCACCCGCCGCCCCTCCAGCTCATGCCCCAGGGCCAGCCGCAGCAGCAGCTGCAGCCGCCCCCCGCCCAGCCCCCGGTCCTCACCCAGTCCCAGACCCTGCCGCCCTCGTCGTTGGCGTCGTCCGGCGTCGGAGGGCTCCACCAGCCTCCCCCGGCTCCCCCTCTACCTCCATCCTCCTCCTCGCACCCCGGCGGGCCGCTGCAGCCGCCACCGTTCCCCCCTCACCACCCCTCCTTCAACCCCGTTCTACCTCCCAGCGGCCCTCCTCCTCCTCCTCTCCCCCCGCATCCTTCGTCAAACTCCATGCAGGGCCTAGTACAGCCCCCATCCTCCTCCTCGTCCTCCTCCTCCCTATCGGGCCCTTCCTCCTCTTCGTCCTCCTCCATATCCATGCCACTCCCGGCCTCCATCTCCTGCGGACCGGGACCCTCACTCCCACCCGTTCACATCAAAGAGGAGCCTCCGGATGAGACGGAGGAGCCAGAGAGCCCCCCACCGCCGCAGAGGAGCCCGTCCCCCGAGCCCACCGTGGTCAACACTCCCAGCCACGCCAGCCAGTCGGCACGGTATGTTCCATATGCACCCTCTCTGCAGTATCTGTAAATAAATTTAAAAAAATAATAAAGCGCTGTGCTTAAAAACGGTTGGTCTGGCCTGGCCGTGCCGATTAGCCTTCCAACACATTAACAACACACAGCCTCGCATCTAAATTAGAACGGAAGCCCTTTCATGTCGGAAAAGCAAATTGAATGTCCGCGGCCAAACAGGCATT
The DNA here is from genome assembly GCA_039105355.1 of Benthosema pterotum. Taxonomy (NCBI): domain Eukaryota; kingdom Metazoa; phylum Chordata; class Actinopteri; order Myctophiformes; family Myctophidae; genus Benthosema; species Benthosema pterotum. The sequence continues at coordinate 20,438,902 of CM076968.1, read as the reverse complement.
GAAAGCAACCGATTAGCCTTGGGCCTGTAAGTGGCTGATGGTTTGGAATTATCCACAGCGGAGTAGCAGAGAGATTAATTACAGCAAGATGTGAGCGAACCGAAGCCATCTCTCTCTCTCTACATAAGTATCTGGAGTTGCCTTATGCTTTAAGTGACTCTCAGGCTGCTGATGAACAAGCGCCGTGGCTCTTGATGCATAAATTTGTCATAGCAAACAAAACGGAACATCAAAGGAGTTTGTGTCCTTCATAGATTCCCTTTGAATCGTCAAGCATCCCCCTCACCAAGCCACCGACCTTTTTAGAGGGGAGTGGGATTTGTCTTATAACAGTGGTTTTCAACCAAGTGGTCCGAGGAACCACTAGTGGTCCCTGAGAGGATTCTAGCTAAATGGGAAGTTGGTTAACCAGATTTGACTAACCTCTTTGAGAGTGTAAACATGAAACTAAATGGACCCTTGCGGGTCCATTTGGTTTCATGTTTACACTCTCAAGAGTTAAAATATTCTGAATTAGCCCAAGTCTACACAACTAGAGACCTAGGTTTGCCTGTTATGTTTCCAAAATCCATCCTGGAACTGTGGACAAAAGCAAAAGAAGTCTTTAGTTTTGGGGTCTGTGGGGCTAAAATGTCATGGTTGTCCGTGGCTCAAATGCTAGAATAAATAAATAGTGGGCCCCTGCTGGTATCAAAAAGGTTGAAAAACCTCCTGTTACAACACGTTGAGCACCAGGCTTATGACTCTGCATACTCTCTGTACTGTCCTGTAGGTTCTACAAACACCTGGACCGGGGGTACAACTCGTGTGCCAGGACAGACTTCTACTTCACTCCGCTGGCATCGTCCAAGCTGGCCAAGAAGAGAGAAGAGGCTCTGGAAAAGGCCAAGAGAGAGGCGGAGCAGAAAGCCAGGGAAGAGAAGGAGAAGGAGAGGGAGAGGGAAAAGGAGCGAGAAAGAGAACGGGAACGGGAAAAGGAAGCGGAGAGAGCTGCGGTGAGTTTTTTGGCGGGGGTTAAAGTATATATAGGCAATAAATCTCAGAATTTTAATGGCGTTTTGGTCTTCTTTTTCTTGTTTATCTTAGACCGTGTCATTATTAGTTCACTTCCTGAAAATATTAAGTATCTATGACAACCATAGGAGCCGGAGTGGTCCTTTAAAAATCATAGTCCTCCACATTTGACTCCACCTGTCCTCCCTTTTCCTTAATGCTGTTATTATTTTGACCATAAAATTACATATAGGAGCTTTAAATTTGACTTGAGTGTGTTACTTTAAGCTCTCTCTGTGAATCTCTGAGTGAAACCTGGGTATATAGTGCAGCTCTGATATGCCATATCTTCCCCCAAACACAGAAGGCCAGTTCGTCCCACGAGGGCCGGATGGGCGACCCCCAGATGGGCGGTCCCGCCCACATGCGGCCGCCCTTCGACGGCCCGCCCACCACCATCGCCGCCGTGCCGCCCTACATCGGGCCCGACACGCCGGCCCTGCGCACGCTCAGCGAGTACGCCCGGCCGCACGTCATGTCGCCGACCAACCGCAACCACCCGTTCTTCGTGTCGCTCAACCCGGCCGACCCGCTGCTGGCCTACCACATGCCGGGCCTGTACAACGCCGACCCGGCCATGCGCGAGCGCGAGCTCCGCGAGCGGGAGATGCGGGAGCGCGAGATGCGCGAGCGGGAGCTGCGCGAGCGCATGAAGCCGGGCTTCGAGGTCAAGCCGCCGGAGATGGAGGGCATGCACCCGTCCACCAACCCCATGGAGCACTTTGCCCGGCACGGCGCCATCACGCTGCCGCCCATGGCCGGCCCGCACCCCTTCGCCTCCTTCCACCCGGGCCTCAACCCCCTGGAGCGCGAGCGGCTGGGCCTGGCGGCCGGGCCCCAGCTGCGGCCCGAGATGAGCTACCCGGAGAGGCTGGCCGCCGAGAGGCTGCACGCCGAGAGGATGGCCCAGGTGGCCAACGACCCCATCGCCCGCCTGCAGATGTTCAACGTCACGCCCCATCACCACCAGCACTCGCACATCCACTCACACCTACACCTGCACCAGCAAGACCCTCTGCACCAAGGTGAGACGGATCCCTGCTCTGTTATATGCACTTACACTTTGTAACAAATGGAATCATCTTTGCAACAAGTGTATCTTTAGTTCTGCTCAGCTGTAACATCGTATTTAAGGGGAATGTCACCCCAGAAGGCTTTCTTACGTATATTTGCAGCATTTATTTCCAGAATGGTTGTCCATTTGTTATTTTATGGAAAACAAAAACTTATTTATGGCTTGTACTCTACCCCAACATAAACTTAGAATGGGGCTATTGGATGTTACACCTATCTCTCACCCATCGTTCCAAAATCCAATACTATATGTTCTCTCTCCACCATGTCAATAGTGTGTTGACACTCACACTTTCACTTTTGGTCCAGCGGCGGTCTCAAAAGGTGGGGGCGTGGCACACTGTTTATGGCTGAACCAAAAGTCAAATTGAAGTGTGAGTGTCACACACTACTGACATGGTGGAGAGAGAATATTTTATATAGCAAAACATGCATTCTGGATTGATGGGAATAGGTGAATTTGAACGACATCCCCTAGCCCCATTCTAAGCTTATGATAGGGTAGGGGAAACAACTGGATCACTTTTTTGAAAATATATCAACTGCAAACTGTAAGGAAGCCTTCTGGGGTGTAATTCTTGTTTAACCCTTAGTGTACTGAACGCGTTTTGGTGTTCTAAGCATTATGTTTTAACTATTGAAAAATAGCAGATCTACAAGCTCATAGCACGCCACCGAGTGGCGCGCTATGAGCTTGTATCTCTGCTATTTTTGAAAATTGGTGAAAACGTGGTGCAAATCTTTGAATATTATGTTATTCAGAAACTAGAAATCTAGACAGGACACAATGGCTCAACAGTGCCTGTGTGTTGTGTTGTCTTGATGCACTGTATATACATGTATGTATTCCTGTTTGCCCTGACCGTAAAATACTAAACCCCAGTAGGCGGCGAATGTCTTGTGTGTCCTCCAGGTTCGGCGGCCCACCCGCTGGACCCCCTGGCGGGTGGACCCCACTTGGCCCGGTTCCCCTACCCCCACGGTGCCATCCCCAACGCGCTGCTGGGCCAGCCGCAGCACGAGCACGAGATGCTGCGCCACCCTGTCTTCGGTACGCACACCTCCACGCAACGCCATGTCACAACCACTACCCAGTTCATTACTTCAGTGGTTTTCAACCCTTTTCATACCAGGGACCATTATTTATTCGTAATTTGAGCCAGGGACCACCATTTGATGACGTTTTAGTCCCACAGACCCCCAAAACTAAAGATTTTATTTTTGGTTTGGTCCACAATTCCAGGCTGGATTTGGGAAACAAAACCATCAATGCAGATCAAAATGCCCATTAATCTTCTACATTCTCTAGTTGTGTTGGGCTAATTCAGATGATGAATATTTTAACTCTTGAGAGTGTAAGAATGAAACCAAACGGACCCGCAAGGGTCCGTTTGGTTTCATTTTAACACTCTCAAAGAGTTACATCTAGTTAACCAACTGTCATTTAGCTGGAACTCTCTCACTGGTTGAAAACCATTGCACTAGTTTGGATAGAATTGGCTATGCTATTCCGTGACTAAACTGTGTGTGTAACTTTTCCAGGTACTCCATACCCGCGGGACCTACCCGGGGGTCTCCAGCCCATGTCGGCGGCCCACCAGCTCCAGGCCATGCATGCCCAGTCAGCGGAGCTCCAGAGGCTAGCCATGGAGCAGCAGTGGCTCCATGGACACCACCATATGCATGGGGGACCCCCTCTGCCTGGCCAGGAGGACTACTACAGGTCAGGACATGTGTTATTGGAGTTATATTTTAGCAGTGGCGGGGCCTATTGGGGTGTGGAAAGTCTTGGCTGATGCTGACACTTAAAATGGAAATTTAGCCATTAGACGGTGCTGTTATCCGTTAGGATTATTGTTATCTTTTTTACTGTCACAAAATCAGCCGTCTATGGCAGCTCTTCTACATACACTTTATCTTTATTTTAGATAAAGTAATAATAGGATATACTGTAGCATAAATATCAGGCAACAGCCCAGCTTTAATGTTTATAAATCACTTTATTTTAGATCATTTAGTACAGCATAAACACTAACAACCCAGCTTTGATGATCATAAATCCCTTTATTTTAGAGCGTAGTACAGTAGTAGTACTACTTGCAGGCCAGCCTTAACATTACAGAGACTTGAGTTGTCACTGTACGTCAAAGCAGATGTTGCACACATAAGTAGCTCTTATTTGCGCTGTCCTTATTGAACACAATGTATTTCAACTCAGGTTTGTCCATCTTTCAGGCTTCAACAGCCTTCCTGAGCGCTCACTTTTCTGACCCCTCAATGTCGCGACATTTCGGCTGGTTCGACTTTTATTTGGGCCGACCATTCTGATATTCGCTACAGACACGTCCCTTAAAAAGATGACCATCCTGAAAACAAACAGTCATTGTCTCCAGTACTCTGTGATTATAGCGTTCTAGTCATTGTTAACACGGATAACCTGACATTTCTGATACTGATGGGGACATTTTGTTGTTATTGTTATTCCAGCCGGCTGAAGAAGGAAAGCGACAAGCAGTTGTAACCAGCCCAGGGGAGGCGGAGCTACACAGGTTGTAACCAGCCAGCCCAGGGGAGGCGGAGCTACACAGGTTGTAACCAACCAGCCGAGGGGAGGCGGAGCTACACAGGTGCACAGGAAGTTGTTACAAAGACGGTCTTTTGCAGAGGCACTTCGGAAGGTCCTCAGAACAATTTCAGTTTTGCCGAACCGAAAAGGACGTCACGAATTCTTCTGTCGCTTTTTTTTTTTTTTTTTTTTTTTTTTTGTTCCTATCACGGACTTCTTTTTATTATAATAATAATTATTATTTTTTTGAAGACATTGACTTTCTTTGGTATTATAGCCAGTAGTGACAACGTCCTCAAGACTCCTGCATGTCAAAGCTTCCCTGACGTTTTTTTGTAGGTGCTAGAAACAAGACACTGTGCTTATCGAAAACGACAACGAAAAAGACACCCGGTTGGACCGTTTTTAAAAGGAAAAATTACAAGTGCTATCTTAAATTCAACATTTATTTTAATACGTTGTTGGAGGTTTTTTCATAATTTTAAAGAGAAGCTGCAGCATGGCGTTTTTGAGTCTGTAAATAGTATATATAAACATATAATTATTATTATAATTATTATTATTACTAGGTGTGGACTCCGAACCAAGTCGTTTCAACCTCCAAAATATATTTGTTTTTTTGTTTATTTTTTAAAGCATTATCCCTTGTTTTAAGAGGGGAGCACCATGGCATTATGTGAGTGAGCAGTCAACAGTTTGTGAAAGTGTTGCAGTTCAACTTCCTCTTGGCATCGCTGTGTACACATGTTTTTTTGTTATTATTTTTTTTGTCTCCGTTGACCCATAAAGCTGTCCCATAACACATCCCCTTCATCACACACCTACGACCAACACCCAAAAGTTGAAATGTTCTAAAAGTCTGCGGTTGAGGTTTAAATACGATTTGTAACACTTGAAAAGGGTAAATGAATTTAAGTCACTGAGACTATCTGTGGAGTGTGTTGGCACACACACTTGAGCCATGGAGAAGTGAGAAAAATATATATATTATGTATGTATTGCACTGAAAGAGTAATCGATGAGCTCCGTCAATTGGGTTTCTTGAATCACTAGTACGTAAATATCAGTATTTAAGTCAGCAAAATGAAGAAACGTTTCATTAGAATTTTACAGAATTTTACATTTAACTGTTGGACTCAATTTGGCAGAAAGCAACTTAAATCCGGTTTCACGTTCTTTTAAATCTTAACGGTGAAGTGAATTGCATTACCTACTACATCGGGAGCCAAATGGGACTATGATTTAATTTTTTTTTATTTTAAAGTGTGAATGGCTGAATCAGTGCTAGAACAATGGTTTGGCGTCCCCCTTTTACTTTGACCTGGTTTAGCCATCCATCTTCTGTTCGTTTTTCGTTTTTGTTTTTTTGCCAGGTCATTCCAACTCGACTGTAATAACAATGTTCACTGTGACACTACAGGGGACCTGCCTACGTGTAATAACTGTGGAGAAGAGGGATAGATGGTGGTGGAGTGCGTTATGTTTACCCCCCCATTGTTTTCCTCTTCCTCAGTTCCTTAGAGATACATATAGCCTCCTGGCTGCCGGGCTGGTGTGTGTTTGCGCATGTTTGTATGTGTGCGTGCGTGTGCGTGCATGCACGCGCCACTGACTGTTACGAGTATAGTGTTCACCTGTCATGCCAGCGTATGTCAGCCCCTTTTCTTTTTGTTTGTTTACGTCTCTCTGGTCTCGTGGCCGTGACGAGATGTGAACTCTTCGTTCCATGCACTAAAGACCTAACTTTTCGTGGATACTGAGAAAACTGTGGCTTTTTTTAAATTTTATTTTGTACCTGCTAAAACACAGGCTCTACGTGTATTTTAAAAGCGGTCATATCTTCCATTATGGGGTACCAGTTTTTTTTTTTAACATTTGACAGTCGTTGTTGGATGCTTGCAACTTATTAAAACAAGTTACGCCCCGTTAAAATAAGTTACTCGCAAGCCCCTAGAGAGAAATCTGTCCCTCCATCTCGCCATCCTCTGCCTGTCCCTGTCTCTCGCTTCTGATGTACTCCTCATTTGCTTTTGCCTTATTTTTTTTTTCCTCCTTGCCTTTTTGGTCCCTATTTTTGTGTCTCCAAAAAACCTTTGATGTTAAGTGTTGTCAATGGTTTAGCTTCTTGTTTCAAAGCGGCAATAGCAGAATGTAAATTCTGACTGCTAAGATTTATATATATACTGGTATCTTGAAGCTTATTGTATATATTAGTAGTCGCCATGGGATGACACAATGTAAACAAAAAGTAGAAATAATAAGAAAAATTGTGAGTCCTGTGTTCTCTCCATTTGAGTATTTTGTAATTTTTTTGAAAAATTTGTGGAATTAAAATAAACGACTAAGTTACACCACACGAAATGCGTCTTCCTAATCCTTTCTGTGCACAACCTTGTGACCCACAAATCAGTGAAATTCTTGCCCTATACGTTCGATAAATCACTGCATTGGATAATGGAGTACTGTATTCTTGTGATCGGTGTTAGCCTTGGGCATTGCACACTAATGTAGGCAGCCATGAGATGCCATAATCCTGTTTCGAAGAGCAAACACTTTAAATCACCCACCAACTGGAAAGCACAGAGGAGAGTGCGCAAGATACATAATATGTATCTTGCGCACTTGTGTTTCTGCAGACATGAGAGAACACTGAGGTATAAAATATTATTTTATACCTCAGTGTTCTCTCATGTCTGCAGAAACACAGCTCCTCAGCTGAGAATAGGGGACTATAGTAGTGGTACAATTCTTTTTTTTTTGTTGACCAAAGGAAATATGTGACACAAAGCATAAAGGATTGCCGTTATCACTCTTCCAATCTCCCATTTTCCTACAGTTTTTTTTTTTTTTTTTACAAACGCTGTGCTTTGCAGCTATGCCAGCCCCCAGCTGTAGCAGGTACTGAATTTCAGCAGGAATATTGCCTGCCTGTTACGGTATAATAACATCAAAGCCTAAGCTAAGCCAGGAGGAACACCTACTCAAGCTGAGATGCCTTGCTATATTGCAGAGCAGGGTTGTCATTTCATCCTCCCCGTGTGTGTGTGTGTGTGTGTGTGTGTGTGTGTGTGTGTGTGTGTGTGTGTGTGTGTGTGTGTGTGTGTGTGTGTGTGTGTGTGTGTGTGTGTGTGTGTGTGTGTGTGTGTGTGTGAGAGAGAGTGATAGACCAGCAATCTGTGATGGTGTGCCGCAGCGATGGCTGTCATTTTGAGAGGGAGCTATTATTCCTGTGCTGCTCTCTGAAATGATGCCCCTGTCCTCTGGAAAAAAAAGAGAGAGAGAAAAAAAAACGAGGTTCCTCGGAAGCTCTGTGCCGGGGCTGTCATGTGACGGCCGCCTTGTAAAAAAGGAGGTGCTGCTATGTTGTCGCTGGCTTGCCTCACCTCCCCATAAGACACAACAAGACGTCAGAACCGAGCAGCAGCAGCACTGCTGCCTGGGCTGGTTGAATAATTCATCTCCCCGATCCTCCTCCTCCTCCTCCTCCACACCAGCGACGGGAGCGACTGTGACTTGTGTCAACTCAAATCCTTCTCATAATGCTGTGTGTACGCCTCGGGCGGGCACACCAGGATACACAAGTCTCAAAAAAATCTGGTCTTCCCGTCCTGAATACCAATATGTCTTGTGCCGTTCACAAGGAGGCTATTGTCTGCTGCATTGCAAGCAATGTTGGACACAGAACCGCCACCACCACCACCACCTCCTCCTTTCCTTCTATTTCTCGTCGTCCTCTCCCTCCTTCCTTTCGCTCCACTGGGCCTGGCGCTGAGTGTTATTCTCAGTGGCAGAGTGGAGCCTACAAGCTATTAGCTCGTTCAGTTGGAAGGTAGTGTTGTTCCTTCAGTGGGTAGCTCGATGGCTGCCCTGTAGCTGAGCAGGGCCATGTTTATCTAAAGAGAGGCTCTGTTGACATTCGGAGAACAAATCTGCTCCTCCGGTATGCGCTGCACTGTACCTCCTACGCAGTATGAATCAGATTACAGGACACTTGATACCTGCTCGTATTTATCTCTGGTTCCTCTTCGTCTTCACGTTAAATGTCGCCGCTTTTTCGTTGCACGTCTCTGTGCAGGTGTAGAATGTGAGACTAGTTTCATATTCTCCTTTGCTGTTATGATTCTGTACTTTCGAGGGGAACTCATTCATCCAAAGCCATCTGGACTGGCCAGTTAAACAGGCATTTACAGTAGGGGGAAGGCATGCACCGTTCAAGTCGAAGCGTGCTTGTTTGCAGTATAATGTCCCGTAAATTGTGCAGAGCTGTCTGAATTGGACACATGCTATAAAAGGTAATGCATCTAATTAAACGCTTTTAACATGCACATCATGTGTACGCACAGTAAATAATCTAATAGAAGCTTGCATTAGCCCAAGGTAAGCAGTTTGTTCATCTCAGAAACATAATTCATACATACATAATTCATACCCAGGAGTTTAAAATCCCAGGGATGACTACAGTACCATTTTTTTTATAGGTCCTTTGCCAATTATAGGCCACCTTTTGGACATACAATAACAAGGAACACAGGAAGCTAGTGCTTGTTACAAACGCAGGTTGCATTTACTATGCAATCATTTATTTCCACCAGTGGGATGGTTGGTTACTCCTTGATATATCCCCATGCATGAACACTATCTTGTAGTCTACAGAAGCCCCCCCAACAACATTGTAGCCAGTGGTCCCTGAGAGGATTCCAGGTGGTCCCCAGGCTAAATGATGGAGAGTTGGTTAACCAGAAGTAACTCTCTTCTCTGACTTAGCCCAAGTCTACACAACTAGAGAATGTAGAAGATTAATGGACATTTAGATTTGACTATTTCGTTTCCCCCTGACATTGATACTCGTTTGAAATGCGCTATATAAATAACTTGACTTGACTTGACTGGTATTGTGGACAAAAGCAAAAGAAATCTTTAGTTTTGGTCTATTGGGCTAAAATGTCATCAAAATTCTGAATAAATACTGGGCACTGATATGAAAAAGATTGAAAACCACTGCTCTAAATCAGCAGTAGCACACACTTCAAGAGTGCAGTATTTATATGAAGGCAAAACAACATCCTCCAGACCGCTAACTAATTAGCCCACAGTTTGTCCAGTGTCTCTCACCCCCTCCTCTGCTACCTCCTCCTCAGTCAGTCTGGGTAATGGTGGCCTGTCACGGAATGTTTGGAGAGTGGTTTACCCATGCTTATGAGCAATGAGCCATATCACACTGGAGGAAAAACAACAACAACACTGAACAGCCGGAGACTAAACGGCAAATTTATAGTGCACTGGTAAAATGGTCGGTGTTCATTAAACCAAATGGAAGGGTCAATTCTTCTCCAGTTGTACTCTCTCAGAGTTAAAGGGACTGTGTTTTTCTGAGCCTAATGGCTCCCCCCAAACTTTTAAAATTCAGTAGATTTACCGAAGTCTCTTGGGGGTTTTCTGGCTCCAAGAACTGCCTGTGGAGTGTGATGTTTAGAGGCAGCAATCTTATACTGTATATGACAGTGGGATTTGCCAGCAGAGGTCGCTGTTTTCAATGCCATTGCACTTCAAAGGGCTGCACAGACACAGAGAAAATCCCAGACCACAAAAAATCCTCAGAATGTTCAAAGTTCAGGTTGGGTTGTCTGAGTATCAATGAGGCCATACCACCTTAAAGGGATAGTTCAGATTTTTTGAAGTTAAGCTGTATGAAATACTGTCCATTAATATAGTGGTGTCAGCTGTATTAAATGATTCCCAGAGTCCTGTAGTGGGAGTTCTGCTCTGGTTTTAGTCAATATTAAGTAGTTCCAGTCATTTTGTGGGGGGAAAGAAAATAAATCAATAAAAAAAGTATTGTTGACCATGTCCCCAGTGCCCTCCACAAAATGATTGGAAGCACTGGCAGTGGTACCTAATATTCACCAAAACCAGAGCAGAACTCCCACCACTGGACTCTTGACATCAATTAATGGCAAGTATTTCATCCAACTAAACTTCCAAAAAACTATCCCTAAAAATAAAAATAAGAGAAAATGAATGTCACAAAACCTAAATTAACCTAAGTTATTTTTGCAGTGTTGACACGCTGAGAAAAAGCCTGATTTATCTGCCTCAATTGTGTTCAAATCACACTGTATACTACAACCCCAATTCCGTTGAAGTTGGGACGTTGTGAAAATGTCAATAAAACCAGAATGCATTGATTTGCAAATCGTTTTCAACCTATATTCAGTTGAATACACCACAAAGACAATATATTTAATGTTCAAACTGATAAACTTTATTGTTTTTTTGAAATTATTACAATCTTTTGTAATTGATCCCTGCAACACGTACCAAAAGAGTTGGGACGGGGGCAACAAAAGACTGGAAAGGTCATGAATGCACAAATAACGCCTGTTTGGAACATTCCACAGGTAAACAGGTTAATCTTAAACAGTTTAATATCGTGAATGGGTATAACAGACCATCCCAGTCGTTCAGAATCAAAGATGGGCGAGGTTCACCACTTTGTGAACAATTCTGTGAGAAAATCATCCAACGGTTTAAAAACAATGTTTCTCAACATTCAATTGCAAGGAATTTGGTGATTTCATCATCTACAGTCCATAATATAATCAAAACATTCATTGAAGAACTTGCTATAGTAAAGCGACAAGGCCAAAAACCAACACCGAATACTTTTGATCTTTGATCCCTCAGGTGGCTCTGCATTAAAAACTGACATCATTGTGTAAGGGATATTACTGTGTGGACTCAGGAACACTCAGAAAACCATTGTCAGTTTACAGAATTAGTCGCTACACCTGCGATTGCAAGTTTAAAACTCTACCATGCAAAGCAAAGCCATACATCAGAAAGGTTGGTTTGAAAAACAACCAGAAAAACAACCAGAAATGCCTTCTCTGGGTCTAATATCATTTGAAATGGTTAGACACAAAGTGGAAAAGTGTGCTGTGGTCTGATGAGTCCACATTTCTAAGGCATTTCTGGTTGTTTTTCAAACCAACCTTTCTGATGTATGGCTTTGCTTTGCATGGTAAAGTTTTAACTTGCAATCGCAGGTGTAGCGACTAATTCTGTAAACTGACAATGGTTTTCTGAGTGTTCCTGAGTCCACACAGTATATCCCTTACACAATGATGTCAGTTTTTAATGCAGAGCCACCTGAGGGATCAAAGGTCAAAAGTATTCGGTGTTGGTTTTTGGCCTTGTTGCTTTACTATAGCAAGTTCTTCAGATTCTTTGAATGTTTTGATTATATTATGGACTGTAGATGATGAAATCACCAAATTCCTTGCAATTGAATGTTGAGAAACATTGTTTTTAAACCGTTGGATGATTTTCTCACAGAATTGTTCACAAAGTGGTGAACCTCGCCCCATCTTTGATTCTGAACGACTGGGATGGTCCTGTTATACCCAATCACAATATTAAACTGTTTAAATTAACCTGTTTACCTGTGGAATGTTCCAAACAGGTGTTATTTGTGCATTCATGACCTTTCCCAGTCTTTTGTTGCCCCCGTCCCAACTCTTTTGGTACATGTTGCAGGGATCAATTTACAAAAGATGGTATAATTTCAAAAAACAATAACGTTTATCAGTTTGAACATTAAATATATTGTCTTTGTGGTGTATTCAACTGAATATAGGTTGAAAACGATTTGCAAATCAATGCATTCTGGTTTTATTGACATTTTTCACAACGTCCCAACTTCAACGGAATTGGGTTGTATAATAGTATATAATAGGGGTAGGGGGCCATATCCCATATCGACCCAATAATGTTACACAACCAGCATGTGTGTGGTGTTCCTCACAAACTGCTGCCAAACATTCATGACAGCCCTCTATTATGTGGTCAGCCCCACTGATCACGTATAGTGGCTGATACGGGACCAGCGGTAAGCTAGTCTTTAAGTATGTGTACAGGAGCCTGTTAGGTGTAACCAGCAGTGTGTGGTCCTTCCAGTTCAGAGTAGAGCAGAGGATTAACTCTGGTAAATAAAGTTGACAGGAAAGATATGCCCGGCCTTTTATCTCAGACAGGGGACATTGAGATGGATGGAGGGGAGGCAGCACACTCACTGTAGGGCCTGCATTCCGACGCATAATATGTCATGTCTTGTGGCCAATATTTGACTGCCATTTTGAGCAACTCGGAATGCTTCGCTTCACTTGTGTGCAGTAATGATTTTCCGTATGTGTGTGTGTGTGTGTGCGTGCGCATGTGTGGGCGACGGGAGAGCGTGCGTCTGTGTGTTTGCATAGTATGCGTGTGGCGTGTCATAATGTTTCTGTATCTACAGTATGTGTCAATCTGTTTTGCGTGGCTTTCCCGTTATCTCTGTGTATATCTTTGTTGTGTTGTTGCTGGTCGTGGGCCAGCTGTTGTTGTATCTCCCCGCTGAGAGTGTGTGTGTGTGTGTGTGTGTGTGTGTGTGTGTGTGTGTGTGTTGTGTGTGTGTGTGTGTGTGTGTGTGTGTGTGTGTGTGTGTGTGCGCGCGTGCGCGCTAGAGAGGCCTGATCTGCACACACAGCTCCCAGGGTTCTAATGATATCCTGCTCTTGCATTCCTGTCATAGCCGATCTGGATTCTCCCCGTCTGTCTGCCTGCCTGCTTGCGCGCCGCACGGCGCGGCGGAGCACAGGCCCAGCACGGCCGCTGGCCCAGCCTGATGCATTCCTTAACCCGCTCCCCACACCCTCCGGAGGCCCCTAGCTGCCGACGCCTGCCACAAAACCTCACACACTGCCTCTCGTCTTCCCACACTCCCTCCCTCTCCCCACAGCGCGCAGCGGCGGGCCCTGCCCGGCCCGCCGTCTCTCTCTCCCACTGTCTATTGTCTTATACCGGGATTTCAAGGGAATGAGCGTGGCCACGGGTTGAAAGTCGGCGGATTCTTTGTTAAATAAAGCACACTAGATTTGGGTCATCGCCGGGAAAGAATAGAATAGACAATGCAGGAGGCTCACATCGCTAGACTCTGAGTCTCCTCTTTAATATGATGTCATAAAACATGCAGCTGGCAGAGGCTAAACATTTTAGTTGGATTGTGTGCCGACACTGTTAGAGTGCAGGGAGCCCAGGCAGGGTGTAGGACTGCAGTCCCACTGTCCCTGGTCTACCGTTCCAGGATCTGCGCACTGTCAGAGTCACGCAGACCTGACATTTCAGCTCCTTTATAAAACAGGGGCGGATCTAGGCATGGGCATGGGGGGGGGCAACGCCCCCCTAAATGCCCAGACTACCCGACCAAACATGGTGGCATGCAAAACAACCCAAGATATTTCAAATTAAAGTGCTTATAAGTAAAATGATTTGAATCACTACTACTGCTACTAACTAACTACAGTTGTATCACCACTAAACCAACAGCATTTCATCATTGAAAACTGAAAACTCTCTGAGTCAGACCTTTAGATTTAAGCATGCTGCGTGTCGGTTGCAACTTCAACAACTGATGTTATTATTGATGCTTTTCTTGAGTATTACTCAAGAAAGTCCTGTAACCAAAATTGGTATGGGTGCGGCTCCATCGCCCGTGGCACGAAGCGACACGGGCGATGAAGTCGCCCTCATACCATTTTCTTCTGCCCCCCAATTGGGAAATGTTACATCCGCCCCTGTTATAAAAGCACACCATTTTGGTTTTTCTCATTCGCTCCATGGAAACTCTGAAGTAGTACCCAAATAGGGGACTGTTAGGCCGATAGCCTACATAAATCTCCTCCGCAATTATTGCAAAAGCATTGGGACGCTGGACAGAAACGGGGTCCCTGCTACAGTACGCTCATTAAAGTTTATTTCTCAGAGCATAATAACTTGAGGTTTGAAGCACAGACTGACAGCTGAGGTATTATTCGTTTTGTTTAAAGGGAAAAAGCAAACCCCGGACTGAACATATAAAGAATCCGATCTGGACTATCAATTTAAAGTACACTCACATGATCCGTAACGACTGCTGGTTGGAAAATACGGATTGGTGATTTCATTAATCTATTATGACTCAAAATCTGAGCCTATTCAACTCCAGCCTTCACTAAAAGTAAATGTGATGTGTGTACAAATAACATAAAATTTAAAAATACACATGGCAAACAAACATCTCACAAAGTATCAGTCCATCAGGCAACCTCTGGAATCATCCATTCCACAATGAATGACATTTATTCAATCCATTAGATCAGAAAATGAGGGAATTGCATGTGGTAGCTCAACATGCACTTAGCAAAGTGTATGTCTGTATCCACAGAAGTTGTGTAAACTGTTCCATGGAAGTACGTCATTGTTGTCAGTTACGGGGAATTCTGATCAAGGTTAAGAAATTCCAAGGAAAGGAAGTTAGATTCTCAAGAAAGCTTGCCTGAGAAGTCATTGGTTGATGATCATTCTCAGGAAATGTGCCCACAATAACACAAGTACAATAGTCACACCATGTGTATCCATCAGTATGCCAGTCAATCTGAGTGTAATGAAGGTTGGATATAGTAGTTTAGAATGGAATGGGCGGGGTTCTAAGGGCGGCGAGACTTGAGCCTGCCTGGTGGTGCCGGTGTTGTTGTTGTGCCTTTGTGCAGCCATTCTTCTGGCCGAGGGGAGCTGCATCCCGAACAAGATGAGAAGAACGAGCCTAGCCAGCGAGACGTTCTCTCACTTTGGTGTATGGTGGATAATGTCTCGACCTGGTGGCTTGCCCAGCTTCAGCTTTTTGATCGCTGCCTTTAGTGCAGCCACTGTGAAGTTTCCTGAGAGGTTATAGCGTCGGCTGGAGAGAGAGATACTCATGATACCATGCCAGTCGCGTGAAGTGTTTATCAGTGCCATTTTTCAGGAGCTGGGAAGCAACGGCATCTGCTGTCACTGGACACCTGTGAGGTGTTGTTTTTCTCCCTGAGAGCAGGTTGAGGGTTTGCCTCGCCTTTCGGCTAGAGTGGGTGAGGCCAGTAGATTCCACTACCTCAGTCCACCTAGCCTTTCGGTTTTCGTCCAGATTCTGCAGTAGGGTTGTTTGTTGCTGTTGTGTCCACTTCTTCCCCCCGGAGCTTGCCTTGCTGGTGTTGGAGCAGCAGGCAGCTGCACTCCTTGTCCCGAAAGCAACTTCAAAAAGCAATTTCCAAAGCAACAGAAAGCAACCTACTGTTAAATATGTGACTTCAAATTCAATGCATCTCCTCTAAGTCATTTCTCAAGCAAGACTCAGACCTACTGTATAGTGGTCAAAAATGATAGTACCTGCAGTGGCATTTTATACAAAATCCATTTAAATATGACATAATGTGCTGTGTACTGACCTGCATATAAACAAACATGCTCCAATCAACATGACAATGCAGATTGTATGTCATTAAGAACGACCAGCTTAGTGCCAATGCTAGTTAACACACGGAATGTGATGTAGCCTATTGTATGACGATTTGCAGTATGATGATGATAAGAGCTCTCGTCACTTTAAACAAGTGTGATATCTTGTCCCCCTTATGTTTTTGCTGATGAGTTCATTATACACAGACGGCCCCCTATGAAGAGCTGGTTTTATAGGGAGTAGGAAGTAGTGAATGAGTCAGTCAGTATTAACACAGCCAGTGTGTACTGTACGTCTCCCTGTTATTGAATAAGCCCTTTGATTATGTGACCAAACAGAAAGGTTAATAATGAATAGGACTTCACACAGCCAGGGCTCTCCTCTGTCAGAGCGATTGCTTTTAGTGTGCCACAGCATTTCAACTATGTTCACTCTATGTTCACTGTCCGCAAGCAATTGTTCTCGTAGCCAGTGTTGTTTTTGTCGACTAAGACTAAGACTAAAGACTAAGTCGACTAAGGTTTTTGACATTTAGTCGACTAAGACTAGACTAACAAAAATGAATTTCAGAAGACTAATTGGGACTAAAAGATGTGTGTTTTTAAAAGACTAAGACTAAGACGAAGACTAAATCATAACCTAAGACTAATGGAAATAGGAAACATTTTTACCTTCTTTTTTCCGTTCTTTTTAAGTATGTGAACATATCTGCAGTATAGATTGCATACGTTTTCAGGAAAGGAACTTATTACTATTGCAGTAATTTTATACGAAGAAATAAAATGAGACATCTTTCATACTAAAAACTATAAATCTGTATAACATATGTAAACCTACAATGCATTTGTATGTAAGACTAAGCTACCAAGACTAAGACTGAAAGACTAAGACTAAAAAAAGACTAAGACTAAAAAAAGACTAAGACTAATTCAATGTTGATATTTCGTCGACTAAGACTAGACTAAAAAAAAAAAATTTCAGAAGACTAAATGGGACTAAAAGACTAAATGTGTGTTACTCAAAGACTAAGACTAAGACTAAGTCAAAATATTCTCAAACAAACGACACTGCTCGTAGCCCATTTTATTTTCAGATTGCAAAAATATTCTTCAGTTAAAGTGGTTTTCCGCTGAAGGCTACTACTAAAAACGACAGTAAAACATTTGCAGACATGTCGCAAGATAACCACTAACCACAAAACCTCTCATGCTCATCACACAAAGGTCAAGTTGCTGCGATACACAAGGAAGGAAGGAACATTACTTGATGGACACACAAGGAAATGTGCTGTTGACTCTCACCAGACACCGGGTGTGTCTCCCATTGGATATGCATTGTGCCCCTGAGCTTGTCCAAGTTTCACCCTTTAACACCAAGATGGTAGATTTTCCATTACATACTGTAGCTACAGTATGTATACAGTTGCAGTTAAGTGTTGCATGGTAGGTGAACTATGGCTGGGAAGGTAAGACCTACTAAAGCTTAAAGCCGAATTTATAATCCACAGTGCATGCATTTGTTACTTGCAGAAAAGGATTCAAGCAAACAAGCACTGTTATTTTCAGCAAGCTACAAGGTCACTGTCATCAGGTGTTGTTTAGCCACTGTGGTCTATAAACTACTACGCTACTGATAGTTTTATTAGAGGCATTATTTAGAACATAACACTAGTCAGTGGCAACAGCTGAGCAATGTGCAATAAAAGATGACCAGCTCTGTATAATCTTATGACTGCATGCACTAGCCTGACTTCAAGGTGAAATTCTGCTTTTTATCCATGCCTCTTTGAAGGTATAGTGCAGCCTATTATTTCATGTCAACTCACATATGAAAGGGATTGTGTGCATGAGAGAGAGAAACCCCCCCCCCCCCCCCCCCCCCCCCCCCCCCCCAAAAAAAAAGCTGATTTGATGTGATTCAGTATCAAATGCTGCTGGCTACAGTATAGTCTTACGCTTGTGCTAATAATTATATTTTGGTAATCAAATCTCACAGTTTTGGTGACACATAGTTGCATTTATTAGTGAATCTTAATATCATTGACATAAAAGGAACCATGCAAGTATACAGTTTCCCCTCAGAAAACCATAATTAATATAGACAGAACCACAGTCTAGTTGCCCATGTAGGAAAACAATATTACAACAGTTGGCCCCATGGTGGCTATAAGAGCCCACTTTACGTTTTTGCCGTTAAAAGATACTTTAAAATGATTGGAAAACAAATACAATTGTAGTCCAGTCAAAACAAGAGTTTGTTGCTGAAGTTAAAGAACATAGTATTGTTGCAGTGTTAAGTGCACCCAACTACCTTATGCCATCGACACAGAAGGTATACAGTCTTTCCGCTTAACAGGCATGATTACAAGAGGAGTTGTATCACAAGACCACAACACAGGGTAGAGTTTATGCTGAAATTTGCAGCCTGTGAAAGAATGTAAAAGATTCCCGTTGTCATCATAAAAACAAACCTGGCCTCCCTTCCGATCTACGAATACCCCAATCCTCTTGGGATTGGTGCTCAGGGAGAGATTGCTCGTTTGTGTAGAGCCACGGTAGTCTAGTTGATGTGGGCAGGAGTATCTTCCCATCTTGTCCCGCTGCAATGACCAGTACACCCGTGAATTCCGGTCGTGTTTGAATGACTCGTCGATCACTCCCAACTGCCACTCTGTGTTCCCATGAACCTGAACCTCATAGTAGAAACTACATGAGCGGAAGCCCTGTTTACCAAGGACAGCGCGGTCATCCACATTGGAGGACATCCTTGTGGCCCTTAGTTGTTTCCCATCCTCCGAGAGGATGAGCCCGGCACCAGCCTTTGCTGTGGCGGGGTCCAGAGTCACTTCCACTGCATATCTTTCTTGAACCATCTTCAGCTTGGCTTTAGGAACTGCATCAAAGAGCTTCTCTTCCAGCTGAGCAATTTCCATCCACACATGCTTCAGACTCTGAAAACCTCGGACGCAGACCTTATCCAAAACGATGACTGGGAAACTGGAAAGAGACTCTAACGTCTCGAGAAATTGGTGGTGGTCCTCCGCGTGAGAGGACAGCTCTAGCTCAGCGATTTTCCCCTGCAGCCCAGCGATGTCCTTCTCCAGCTGTTTAATGAAGCCCAGAGCTTGCTTTTCAACGCTTCTCCGCCTCTCTTCTATTTCCTCGAGGTGCATAACCTGGGACCTTTGAACGGCAGCCACTAGATCACTAAACACCTTGTTGGCTTCTTCTTTTTCTCTAACAGCCATCGAATTGTTCTGCAACAAGAACCGTCGGAGCTCCTGCATTTTAATCGCTTGGTTACTCTTCATTAACTGTGCCTTGTACCACAGTTTGCGGAGCTCCGCTTGCCTCTGATCGCATTCTTCCTTCAACGAGGTGGTGTCATGAGCCTTATGTTCCGAATTCAGACACATGACGCATATGCATTTCTGGTCGCTCC
Source organism: Benthosema pterotum (assembly GCA_039105355.1). Taxonomy (NCBI): domain Eukaryota; kingdom Metazoa; phylum Chordata; class Actinopteri; order Myctophiformes; family Myctophidae; genus Benthosema; species Benthosema pterotum. Next base: position 20,419,478 of record CM076968.1, on the reverse strand, counting down.
TGCAGAAGATCTCCAACACCTTGTCGTGCTTCTTGCACAGCCGATCCTCCAGGTTAGCCACGGGGTCAATCAGTTGGTGCTTCTTGTAGGTGTCGACTCGGCCGTGAGGCTCCAGGTGGGTTTTACAGAAGGAGGCCAGACAGCCCAGGCAGGACTTCACGGCCTTGCATTTGGCTACTGGACAGATGTCACAGGGAACCTCCCCAGGACCGACCTGGTGGGAATTCGCACCAACTGTGGGTCTCTCCGCCGGGAACGAGGCAGCCAGCTCGGAGATCAGCGTGTTGACAGAGAGCTCTGGTCTCGGAGCATATAGTGTGTTACACAGGGGACAATGACAGACCAGACTGCCGTCCCAGTATTCAGTGAGGCAGGCCTTGCAGAAGTTGTGTCCACATGCAATCGTTACGGGTTGGCTAAAAACATCCAGACAGATGGAACAAAGGAACTGATCTCGAGACATGTCTGTGCCACGGATGGAGGCCATAGCTGTCAGAGAGGAGAAAAGACACTTTTAGTACATAAACAAAGTTTATTCAGATACTAAGTAGTGGAGCATCACCAAAACTAGCACAATATAAAAAAGTACAGTTACATTTAGTGTAGTATACTTCCCAGCATGCATCCAGTATTTACTTAGCCGCAGTGAAACTCAATATTTTTTATAATTGGATAAATCTTGAGTTGCAATGTCCTCCATTAACTCAACAATAATATAAAAATAAACATTTGCGATCTGTTTGTATTAAACAAGGTTAAACTCACCAACATTTATGGTGATGTATTTGCAAAGCATTTGATAGAAATCCAGTGTACACATTTTATGAGCTACTTGTGGTCAATAGAATCTATGCAGATGTTTTTTTTTAGCTCATCATTAGTCACTGAACAGCCAGGTGTGCCAATTAACTTTTTAGAACTTGCACCCAGTGTTGGTCAATATTACTTAGGAAAGTAACTTCTTTACTTTACTCTTTACCGCTTAGACAAAGTAATATCCTTACTTTAATTACTGGAATTGAAGAGTAATATATTACATATTACGTTATTACTTTCCCAAATTCTCAACACCGCCTTTGAAAAAATAGAGATGTACAACATAATCTGTTTAGCAAGCTCTTTTTAGAACTGAATCCAATTTATTGGAATAATAATAGTCTCCAATCCCACAAACTGCACCTGAAAACAAAGCCAAAGCTTTTTCACAATTGTTTTCAAAGACAGTTGAGGTCTTGTATTTAAAAATAAAATACAAAATAAAGCAGCAAGCGATTTGCAGTTTACATTACTGTGTGCATGATGCAGCATGTGGACTGGATCTACAATCTAGTGCACATCTCTGTTGTTACAGTACCTGTCGATAGCTTGTAAATCTGTTCTATTTTTGCATGCAACAACAAGCTCATTTTAAAAAAAAAAGTAACTTGGCGTTACTTGCAAAGTAATGCGTTACTTATTACCCATTTTTGTAGAGTAATCTCGTTACTTTACTTTTTGGAGCAAAAGTAATAATATTACAGTAATATGTAATCTAAAATTAGTTACTGACCAACACTGCTTGCACCTAATACAGGATGCGCCAGCTCAACCCGTTAATACTATAGCTCATAGCATTCTAAGGTGGATTTTTTTAATCAAGCAAATGCTTCGCAGATAAATGATAATTCAATTATATAACACAAGCAGATTTCAAATGATTTCTTTGTTATTGGGGAGTCAATGGAGGGTGTTGCAATTCAAGATTCATCTCATTAAAAAAAAACAACTAGAATTGCATGATTGCGGCTAGTGTTTACGCTACTAATTTATGCCAACATGGCTGCACAACCTCCCCCTGGTTGCATTGAATGTCAAGCCTCATGGGGAATTAGAAGCAAATGAATCAAAGAAAATCCAACACATGTGACATGTACTTGTCCACACATCATCACAAATTACTGAAATCATTCTATGAATTATCTACTCTAAATATCGAGCCTATTGATCATCCAGATTTGCTACTCGCCCCATAGTCCCCATTTTCGGTCTCTAAAGTTTAAAAATGTTAGAAGACAAGAAAACACTTTTTAAAACTTACCCAATTTGTAAAGGATGGTCAGAGGTCTGTGTTGTTTGTCTAATTAGAAGCAGGTGCGTCAGATCCTTATATATAGTAGGGCTGCAAAGTTAAGCACCTCCCCAAACTACTATGGTCCAATCACAGCTAACTTTAAACCAATAGTTTTTCTGCAGAAATAATACAGCAGCAGCTGACAAATAATTGTCAATTCTTGTTTTTGTACACATAGCAGGAGTTTGACAGAAGAGATTTTGAAGGTCTGGTTCCAAAAACGAACCAGTATCTAATGTGTACATTCCTTCAATAAAAATTACGTTAAAACAAATAATCTGCCCTGTACTGTCCTCCTCACGACTTATCCCCTTCCACCTCAGTCACAATGGAAGGAGGGGAAGGACTATTAAAATTAGTCTTTTTTTTAGTGAAGAGAGACGAGAAGAAAAAGAAGAATCTGAAAGTAAAAGAGAGTAAAATAGACTGTGGAACAGAAAAATGTAATTGTGGAGCTCCTTTAATTGCATGATGTAACATACACTAACATCTCCTGGTGGATTCTTCGGATCCCAATGACATCGGCATGGTCTCTAGGCATCTGCAAATTACTCAAATAAATTTCACACTCTGTAGTTTAGCTTAATTGCTGCTTGGCAAATTCAGGGAGCATGTTAAAAGCTGCTCCATCAACACCAACAAGTATAGTCCTGCCATCTGACTAGTCCATGTGCTGCATAAATTTAATGTGTGATGAATGTTCATGACTCATTCATATTGAATTTAGAGGCACAATCAATGAGGGAGGGAGAATTTATATGTTTCAGAGCAGAGCAGAAACCTACTGTTTATTACTGTTTTGTGTATATTTTCTGGGTTTTACTGAAATCCTCCCTTGTTTCAGAGGTGTTGACGTGTTTCAAGTTATAAGGCTGCATGGACAATCTCTTCCTTGTGATGTTTTAACATGTAGGACAAACTCAATGGATTGAATAGAATGTACATACATGCAGTATTATGCTAATAACAGTCTTACAGCAGAGTGCAAAAATTCTCTCCTCCCTATGCCTTTGGCCCGATGGAGACAAAAAAATGTCTCTAAATATGTCCTTGGAGTCGAACAAAGAAAAGACACATCAAGGAGCTATCTTCTACTCCGCAGTGCACGCATTTGCCGACTCTCTTCAAGATCATTTTGAATAATCTTGTTACTTTTAAAGTGCATAACTTAACTGTATCGGTGTACAAGACAGTGGATGTAATCGTAACGACTCCCGCGGCATTCAGATCGCCCGGGTTCGACCCCTGCCTGTCACGCTCGCTGTGAAACCTGCCTGTCTCAGGGCGGCAACACTCTGGCACTGCAAACATAAATCACAGCCAGTAAATGGCTTCTACTCCTCCGCAATTTCCGCCTCTATCACCAGTCCGAGGGCCAGGAGGACTGATAGCATGCCATCATTTTCGCCGCTACCTCAACGCAAACCAAGTACCGCCGCTTCCCTCCCGAAGCACAAGAATGGGTTGTGCTCCCCCTCCCTCCCTGATAGCACTCTCGGGGCCGCGGTAAACCGGGGACAAAGATGGGGGCGGGCTGGAGGGCGGGTCGCGGAGGCAAAAGTGCAGGTGAGCCAGCCTGCCATGCTGTGGCTTTTGGGGGGCCAGGGGGACGCGGGCAGGGAGCACCCTGACCTTGTGTTTGTGTAATGGCCGTCCCAGTGATAGATGGAGGTGCCAGTGTGTTCACTGGCTGCGCCTCGGGGCTGTCCACCCTGCCCCGACGCAGATGGATCGGCCTTTGTTTTTCCCCCCTCACCTCCGCCGTGTAATTAATCTTTTCGAGCGAGTCCCGTGGAAGAGAGTGTACCCTCCGACTGTGGGGCCGCGAGCCGATAAACTGGCTGGCGGGCGGGTAAATGCGGGCCGTCAAGGCCCTGAGGAACGGCACCACCCGGGAGATGGCCAAAGAAGATGTTTAAATGCATGCTGCTCCAGGCCTCCTCCTCGCTCACCTTGGTTATCAAAAGAAAGAGAGGCAGGCGAGCACAATATTTGTCCCTGCGCCAGAGTGCAATTTATCTTGGATGAAAATAGCATCTCTGGGAAGAGTCAACTGTAATAGACCTTCTCCAGCAGCAGCACAGCCATCAAATATATATATATTTTCTTTTTACACAGAGGCCTGGTTTCTCTCTCTCCGTCCCAATTGCCTTTCCTATGGCACATGTTTTCTGCTTCATTTCAGAAGATAATAATAAGGCTGCGGGCTGCGATGGCTTGAAGCACGTTACCATATCTGATATTTTTCTTTAATGAATTGATTGTTTTTCCGAGTATTAACATTGCAAATTGACCGTACCACACTGACACAATGTCAGGCTGCAGGAGTTTGTCTCGATCACAGAAACATGGATGAAAATGAAAGTGATTTCATGATGCAGTTCAATGTACTGAACAGCAACCATAGTCAACAACAATGCAGGCAAGCCCCACCAAACTATACTCCAAATAATCAAGTTAAAAAAATAAGTCTTATAGCTAAACATGCACAATTTGGCAAAGAGCATGTATTAAAGGAGAATTCCACACCAAAACACATTAGGCATCAATCTACCTTGATCCCTGTGACATAGTGTACTTGATTTTTGTCATAGATGCACCCTTTTCTAGGCCTACATTTCCTCCCCTCCCACAGTTTGCATTGCCACAGGTTGTCTTTATTCTAATGAAGTATGTTTTTTAGTAGCTCTTAGTAGCTTTTTTTCTCCACATGTCATATTTGAATAGCATACCGATACTCATGCATGTGTTTTATGTAATTCTGGGGCAGACTTTAGTTGTAATCCCAGAGGTAATCTATTCCTCCTCCTCTCCTCCCCTCCCTTCTGCCACCCTCCTCTCCAATCACTCAGGATGAAACTCCTGTTGAGCTTCATGTAGTGGCCCAATTGTCTGGTAGTGTGTGGTTTGATGTGATGTGTGAAAAAAAAACTACTAAAATACCCGCATTAGAATAATGACAACCTGTGGCAATGCAAACTGTGGGAGGGCTGGGGGACCTCAGGGGTGAAATGTAGGTCTACAGGGTGCATCTATGACAAAAATCAAGAGCATTATGTATCATCATGTCACAGGAATCAAGGTAGATGGATGCCCAATGTGTTTTGGTGTGGAATTCTACTCTAATGGCAGAGTACAGACTAGACAAATCCAATGCAGCAGTGCCCTGTAGGCCAGGTGTAGCTGTATTTACTGATACACCTCAGCTACACCTGCGCCTAGAGCAAGTACCAGATGATAGTTAGAAGAGGAGTTGCAGGTGAGCAGCAGGTAACAGCAGAAGTGCGATAGCGGAACGGGTCTTGAAGTGACAGGATGGCAGAGACAGCTCCAGGAGCTGAAGGAGTAGGTAGGAGTGGGACACAGGGCAACACATGGAGTCTGAAAACAAAGACAAACCTGAAACCACTCATGACACTCATACTGTAGTGCATGTACACACTGACAGACAGGAAAACACACAAGAAAGGCGGAGCTCAGACAGAAGTCCTGGCAGGCAGGCAAGCTACATGCTCTGCCAGACTGCCACCAACCGTTCACAACAATTCAGGTGAACTGGGATGGGCTGCGCCAGTGCATGGCTCACCCTGTAAGAGCACATAGGCTACAACTTGAATAAGGCTATGGTTCTTCCTGTGTTTCTGGGTTCAAACGTGCCTCGAAGCTCTTTGCTCCATGCTATCCCTATGCCTAAGCATAGGGGATATGCTGTATATATATATATATATATATATATATATATATATATATATATATATATATATATATATATATATATATATATATATATATATATATGTATATATATATATATATATATATATATATATATATATATATATATATATATATATATATATCCGATTAGGTTTTCAATTAGTTTGATTAGCCTAATCAGACATTGAATCACCTGTGAGGTCCTAAACATGGCTGCTGGAGGACTACAGATGAGACCCATGAATAGCCTACTTTTTAACAGGTTTGTTAACAGTACAGGTTCAAAGGCCATGCTAAAAAGGTCAAGATAACAGAAAACATTTATAGGTTCTTATTTCCATTGTGGTCCATTAATGTACTCAGTAATACTGGATTACTGTATTGACACGGCGAGTGTACTGGTCGCAGAATGTGACAGTGGCATCGCTATTGTTTTCACTTATGGTATAGTATATGCACATGGTACGCTCATACAGATGTTCACCTGCATCACCCTTGAATCATGAGTGTGTATACCAATCATTTCCTATTCAGACCAGTGACCTAACAGTAATCCTGGCCAGCGGGAGGCAGTATAGAGACCAGGATTAGGCCGTACTGTGTTTTTGTAAGTTTGCCTATCCTAGAAGACACAGGGAAACCATGCAAACTGTGCACACATAAGTCTCTTTTGCCAATGCCACCTAGGCTATGGGCACTCAAGACGTGGTGGACAGAACATGCAACCAAATGCCCACAGTGCCCCTGAGAGTTGAGATCTTTCATCTGTTTTGGTTGGTCATTCCACATTTTGCTGGCAGCTTATTAGCATTAGCCCACATAACATTGCATCAATCGCGTTAAAGAAGCAGTTGACAGGTGTTTATTTGGGCACTGATCCTCTCAGTATCTTGAAGACCAGAGCCATGGCATGACGGATTGACAGATGTTGCACTCTGTCATCAACTTCCTTTGTGAGTAGTGTAAAATGCATAGAATTGTCATGTTTGGCATAGTAGTCAGGGGTTGAAATGGGTGACACAGCCAAAGGGTGTCACCTGTGATATAACTATATACAGGTATGTACTGTATACAGTAATTCTGCTTCCCTGTGTCTGTGTGTAGTTCCTCCTCTATACAGCTTTAATGTTTTTAGTTCAGTGTTTGTTCCCCCTAGAACAGTAAACATGGGTAAATTTTACCCGGACGATTGTATTGTTGCAATTTTCATAGTGTTGCTGATAGCTGAGGTGGGTGGGTCTTTCAGTAGCTTAGTGACATTATAGAATGTGGGTTTGTTTCCCTGCACACACGCCTAGTTTTTTCTTCATGAAGCTTTCGGGTAAATGTTACCCATGTTTAGTGATAGGGTGATAGAAAAGAATTCACTTGCAATGCACTTTTTTATTTTATTTTTTTCTTCACTGGAACAATCTCACAGGTTTTAGGAATGTCTGGACCAAAGGAGAGGTCCGCAATTCCTCAAGGAAGAGAAATGTAGATGGAAGTCTTCCATCTACAGTGTGTTCCCTCAGCTCTGTTCCCTCAAGGTAGGGGTTGGGTTTTAGTGAGGTCAAGGTTAGGTTTAGGCATAGTTTTAGTGAGGTTAAGGTGAGGCTTAGGGTTAGGTTTAGGCATAGTGAGAGAATATACAGCTATGGGAACATAGGTACGGCCCTGTTGAAAAGTGGGTAACGTGTGTATAGTAGGCCTATATATAGTACATGTGTGTACGATGACGAAAGCAAGTTACGACAAATCTACGTTGTAAGAAGAGATTGGTTGTTTTGGGCAGGGGGAGTGGATTTGATCCCTGCCCATGGATGGCGCGATTAGATAGTGATGTAATATCAAAAGTTTAAGTCCTCTGATTGCTCGCTCTGTTCGTGCACAAGTAGGCCATATATGGCACTCAACGGAGTGTAGTTCTAGTTGACACTGTTCCTAAATGTTTTTCTCTACTATGTCGACCTCTATGCCATATAGTACATTTACTGTACATAGATTTACATAGACTCATAAAGGGTTCAGATCAGCGTTTCTGGATCTCCATAGTTACGTTGTATATTGTTCGGTTTCAGTAACAGGAGCTCACTATATGTAATGACAACGCATCATGCACTTTAAAAAATGAAACGTCAAATAAGTTATTTAAACATTTCTAAGTGAATGAAAAGCATATTTTCCTCTGAGAATAGTACATCATACGGTCCCAAGACACTGAGGGGAGACAGAGACAAAAGAAGGAAAGATCTCGATCATTGTGGCTCTGGGCGCATGCGGCAAGCTGTCCAAATGGATCCTCCTCATTCTCAGTCAGTACCGCGTTGCTTTTGGTTGGCATGGCCATCTTGTCTCCTGGCTCGTGGCTCAGATTCAACTATGATGACACCCAAGGTTACACTTGCATTCAATTGTTTGAAAAGCCTGTGGCTAAGTACGACTCGAGTGTGCATTTGTCAATGCTGTGGCTGTGGTTTTCACTGGCTTCGGTGTGGCTGGGTGTGGTTGCCTTTGGAGACTTTAGTACCCACTAGGAGAATCAATGGGGCCACGGCTGTGTGTTTTACTCTGCTGGGTCTCTAACAATACTCAGTGCTGCTCACCTACTTACCAGAAGGGCACAGTTGTTGGAGTTCTATGACTGCTTTTATGCCACTCTCGCCCACTTCTACAGTGGCCGGCTATAGGCAGGCTAGGGAAGAAAACATTGAAGACAAAACATTCTGATTGGCTGGACCCAAACTGAGATGCCCTTCATAAGACTATCCCTCACTTCACGTAGGTCTAATTTTTAAAACAAACATTAAAACTGCGGCTGGCCCCTCAAAACAATAAATTGGACTAAATATTAAAAAAATAAATTCCGCACAGGCTCCCCGGTTCTTTGGTTGACACTGCAAATTACTGTAGATTTATAGGGACCATATGGCTTTCACAGTAGCAGTAAAATACCCAGAGATTCCCCTCGCATTTGACCTAATTGTGGCCCTGTCTGTACTTACCAGAACTAGTGTAGCTCGAGTTATGGTTCAGGCCCCTCAAAGTTGCCGCTATTAATCCAGTTTTGTATAAAGAGAGCCATGTAAATACAGATTAAAGTGTTGCGACAAGATATGGAGAGACGGCATAATGCAGGCGTATCTTTATTATCATCAAGACAATTAATACACTACAATGTCTCATGAGCAGCAGCCTTGGTTGGGGGGAGCGTAGAGTGTTTGTGATTTGCGTATAGCAAGGGAACCTCTTCACCGCTGTTAGGCTGTACTAATCTGAGCAGAGGGCTGTGTTTAATCCCTGGGCTGTGGAGCTTTCCACCAGCTCAGTGTAGCAGAGCTAGTGGACCACAGTGGACGGGTCCTCTGGAGATGGATGTGTGAAGCAAATCTAGGCAGATCGCTGAGCCTTGAAATGAGCCAAACAGAGAGGAAATGGAAGCGTTTTTTTCCCTTTCTTCTTTCTTCCTCTCGCTTTTGCTTTTAAAGCAGAGGGGACGAGTGTTCATAAAGCTGTGCTTTTTAATACCACGCAGAGGGACAGGTCAGTTTAATGAGGTGCTGTGAAGCCTGGAAATGAATGGTGTTGTGATATCCTCGAGGCACGGCAAATATAAGCGCTGGGAGCCATTGAGTCCCAGAGCCTGGGGCACTGTATTCTAACACCACATTTAGAGGAGGCTCTAGTCTAAATGATGCAGAATGGAGCCTGGATAACAACCATGAGGCGAACAACAACAAAACACTATTTGTAACACACCTCATGAAATAGAATAATTTAATTTTGTCGGGAGGGAAACCACAACACTAACCTTAATAGACGGCATGATGTGGTACAGTCGTACCATTGTTTTCCCAAACATTGGGTTTTGGAACCCATTTGTGGGTTGCGCACACATCTTTATGGGTCCCTATTATGCATTTTGTTTGTAATATCTGAAAACATTTTCAAAAAACATCCACCCCCCCAAAAGACACTTGTTCAGTTCATATTTACTTGCATGAGCAGAGTGGACGCAAGTAAGATGGATCGGTGCACACTGCACAGTGTTCGGCGGTCAGGGTACTCCGATTGGCTGTTTTAGGAGATGACGTAACGTGACGTAAGTTAAAGACCTTTATAGCTAATGTCATTAGTATTAGCCTGCACCGCTCGCGCACGAGTAGGCCTACTTGTGGTCTTGTGCACAGCGTGTAAGTTTGCACTCTTGTGCTGATCTAGATATGAACTAAACACAAAGCCAATCTTTTAATCAAACATAAAGAGAGTAAGTAGTCAATGGTCATGAGGAAATGGCAGAATAGAGATAATAACAAAAGAGAAGTGTAATGTCTTCCTGGGACACAATTGGTAAAATTGGAGATCTACAAACACCACTTTATAAGACATTGAGTTACTATTTTCACTGATTTGCAGCCCCAAAGAAGACATAACATTTCTCTTTTTTGTCTCCACCGTAAGGTGGAGACAAATATGGATCGTGGATCGTACCCCGTCATTCCGCCCGTGTCTGTCCGCCATCATGTCCGTGCATAGGACAATGTCATGATGACGTCATAAATCCGGATGACGTCATGAGCCGGACGGTGGAGACCTGTGCCCCGTAGGGGCACAACTCTCTTTTTTTCTTTTGGGTCATGGGCTAAAAAGTTTGGGAATGACTGAGTTATATACAGTGTAAATAGTCTTCCAGATTCTAGTGGAATTTAACGTGAGGGAGGGGTTTGGGGGTTCATGATGAATACACTGTACGTGTATTTATTTACATTACGACAAGCAAGGAGTTGTTTGTCTACTTGTGTTGTGAGTGCACAGCGGGGCAGCATCTCCAGTGAGCTCTGCTACTCGTCACTATTATTCACCCCCGTGTTGTACATTTCTCTAGAGCAGCCCCTGGGGTCATGGAAGAACAGTGCATGATTTGTACAGCCCTTCTCCCCTCCCTTCCCTGTAAGCCCTCCACTCCGGTGGCTGGCTGGCTGCAGATTTAATGGGTTTAGCAGCTGTTGAGGAAAAGCAAGCAGGGCTTGTGGCATATGCTCTGGTTAGAACAAAGAGCAGCCAGCGTACCACACAAGACTACTGCCGGGGCTGCATTCAAAACCATTTAAACCCTTTTCTGGGGCTTTTGTTTACAGCCTGTGTTCATTCACATTCTTTTCAATGCTGTTGTGGGGTTTATTTGTGCCTGACATCAGGGGTGCTTTTTTTTTAAAGGTTTTGTGTCGTTAATTTTCATTTACTTTTTATTGTTTTGTTTTTCCTTTAGGTTTTATGATCCCAATTACAACCTGACCTTTGAGCATGCAGTTGATTTTCTGTGATCTTGAGTTTTTCTGTGAGGTCGGGAAGGCTTTTGAGCTGCAACAAAATCAGGCAAAACAGTGACATCTGCTGGAAAATCCCATTGACATAGTCTTTGCAAAATGTGATGTTCAGCAGGAAAATCAGAAAATCCCAGACCACACAAAATCTACTAGATGTGAGAAGTTTTGGGTGCAATATTGATCTCAGAGAATGAACCAGAAATAATAATGAGCTTGTAGGCCTAGATATTACATTCTCTTGGATAGTAATATCTAGTCCTACAAGCTATAGGCTAAACAATATAGTAGTAGTACTAGTAGTACTAGTAATAAGAATTAGAAAAACGTTTTTTAATTACACAAATCCATTTAACTCTTAGCTCATGTGTATAGTATGAATATGCATGAATTATGTTTGTTTTGTGTTACATTGTCACACCTACAGGCTTAAACTTTATGAATATTTATATTTATGAATAGTTGGTAGGTAGCCTAGCCTAGGTGTGTGCCGACTGCCTTGTTGTAGGTTTGATAGATAGATGAAATAAAAGCAGAGGCTATAGTGCTCTTTCAAAGGTCTCCTTTAGACACTTGACAAGGCCGCCCTCTTCAGGGAGAGTCAGAGAGTCGTCGCCTCGCCAGCCCATCTGTTTTCAATGATCCTCAGCGTGACGGTTGGACCGTAGGGTTGGACACAGAAAGTGGTTTAGAGAGTCCTCTAGTGGACGTGATGGAAACGGACACCTGCTTCAGTGTAGAGCAGGGGTTTTCAACCTTTTTCATCTCAGGGACCATTTATTCAGCATTTGAGCCACGGACCACCATTTGAGGACATTTTAGCCCCACAGACCCCAAAACTAAAGATTTATTTTGCTTATGTCCACAATTCCAGGCTGGATTTGGGAAACAAAACAGTCCAACATACAGATCAAAATGACCATTAATCTTCTAGACTTGGGCTAATTCAGATGGTGGTGAATATTTTAACTCTTGAGAGTGTAAAAATGAAACCAAATGGACCCGCAAGGGTCCATTTGGTTTCATTTTTACGTTCTCAAGAGTTACATCTGGTTAACCAACTTAGCTGGGGACCACCTGGAACCCTCTCAGGGACCACTGGTGGTCCCTGGACCACCTGTTGAAAACCCATGGTGTAGAGTTATAAAACAGGCAAATGAAAACTAGTTTTCACACTGCATGGCCGTTTGGCCTCATTTTTGCTTTGGATTAATACATTACATGACATGATTACAGCAAAAATAATACTACGTAGGCTACAGTAGCCTACATAATAGGTTCCTTTTATTTTCATACAGACATGTTTTGGGGTGTATTCTAGCCACCATGCCCAGTAAACACAACATGGCCATAACACTGTATTCCCAGTATATAAATACACACTAATAAACTATCACTATAATCCAAAGGCTTCAGATTGGTATGGATTATCAGAGGGCTAAAAGGGTAAATCTACCCCTAATACAGTCCTAATACAGTCTGCTTCCATAATGTGATTCTGCACATATTATTACTGTATAGGATGACGGATTACACTGGCAAAAGTAGGCCAGACTGCAGCTATAGTTTCTGTTCACGTAACTGTTCTACTCCATGCAGTCTGATTATTTATGTAACTGGCAGCAGTGAGTGGATACATACTGTAGGCCAGTGTAACTTTATTGCAATTTGCACAGTTGCCCTGAGCATATGTTCAACTGACTGCATGAACAAACAGTGATAAGGCTCTTTGTATATACAGTGTTTGTGCCATTTTGTGTGTGTGTGTGTGTGTGTGTGTGTGTGTGTGTGTGTGTGTGTGTGTGTGTGTGTGTGTGTGTGTGTGTGTGTGTGTGTGTGTGTGTGTGCACGCGCGCGTGTGTGTGCGTGTGTGTGCTTGTGTGTCAGTGATATGCTTAGCAAACAGTGAGTGAGTGTGAACACATAATGTGGGTCTACTCGGTGACAAAGATCCCAGCTACTGTGCTTTTCAGTGTGGAGAGTGGAAAATTTGTAACAGACTGTAGTTATAACAATAAATGCTCTCCCTCTTTCTCTGTATTTGTGCGTGCGTGCGTGTGTGTGTTTGTGTGTGCGTGTGTGTGTGTGTGTGTGTGTGTTTGTGTGTGCGGCGTGCGCACGTGCGTGTGTGCATGACTTGCAACTTGCCAAAAGCCGGGCCTTTCCCTGACCTGCTTCCCTTTATTGAAAGAAGTACATTCCGTGCCCTGCAGCAATGTGATATTGCTTGAACATACTAAATGACTTCCATTGGGGCCAAATTAGAAGAGACAGCCTCTAGAAGTAGAAGCAAAGGGAAATGAGAGCAGGACAGAGTGGATTGGAGTAGACTTAATTTTCTCCAACAGAGTTGTCTGCCAGTCGGTGTCATCGTGTCTGACCTTGTCTCTAGCCTGGCTACTGATTATGGACATGTGACCAACTCTGCCAGCTTGCCTTCTCACCATCAATGAAAACCACTACTGCACTACTGCTACTACTGCAGTCAGGCCACACAGACACACCCTCTTAACTATTGCTATATATCAGTGGTTTTCAACCTTTTTCATACCAGGGCCCACTATTTATTCAGCATTTGAGCCACGGACCACCATTTGATGACAGTTTCTCCCCTCAGACCCAAAACTAAAGATTTCTTTAGTTTTTGTCCACAATTCCAGCCAAAACAACCAAACGGACCTGCAAAGGTCCATTTGGTTTCATGTTTCCGCTCTCAAAGAGTTACATCTGGTTAACCAACTTTCCATTTAGCTGGGGACCACCTGGAAACCTCATGTTGAAAACCCCTGCTATATATTTGTGTTATACTTCCATAAAGACATGCTTGTAAAAAGCATTAAAACAAGGTAGCACAGCCCCTCCAAAACACGTTTGGACAGATGCTGCCGTCATCTGACCCATGGAAAAGACCGAATCATCGCCTAGATGGTGGCGGCCAGCAGCTCTACATCTGACCTCAAACCCATTATGGAGCTGACCAAACTATTTACACTCAACACACACACTACATATGGACAGTGCAGAATATCAGCTATTCCAAATATTTTCTAAAACTATGAAACATTCATTTTCCAGGCAAACATGTATGTGTATCACCCAGCCATGAGCCAGCCACAACAGCCCTGCCAATCAGGCTCAGCCCTATTGGCGCAACTGGTTGTTAGTTGGATGGGTGAGTGGGAGTCCCGGGTTCAATACCTTCAATACTGTGTATGTATCACTACGCAAAGTATGAAGGGTAAGTAGCATGTAGGGAGTAGCGTGGGAAGGTGTTGCCATGTAGATTAGGCATTTGAGTTAAATAACCAAACATTGCAAATTGTGTGTCCCCAGCAAAATTCATTAATTATAAAACATGTGATTGTAATTTCTAGGTGAAAGTTTTGTTTGTTTGCTTTTTAAACACTGAAATGTGCTATTGGTGCCCTGAAAGCACTAAATTTAAATACTAAATTCAACATACTATTACAGTCTGGCTTAACCAGACTAATCTATTGTAAGATGAACATATTAAAGTTTGAATTTATAGGTGTTACTGCATGTACTCAGATAGTGTTCATGACTGTACCTTTAACAACCCCTGGTGGCTGTTCTGTATATTCCTTTATTTACACTCCTGCATGCTATTTTAATACTACTCATTTCTTCTCAAGATCTTGCCAAGGCAGCAGCTTGTTGCTGTTGGCTGCCTTCCTATGAAGACTTTTTTCTTTCCAGTTTACACATGGCGTCATCTTTTCACATTTTCCTAATTACGGCTACTAAAATCAACACATCAGCCTATTTCTTTGGAGCTTGATTTGACTAGGACCTTGTTTAGCTGTCTATCTAAGTGAATATAAGCTCATGTAGAATAGCGAAATGACCAGAATCATAAACTGTGAGGAGATAAAGCTAATCCATTTTTAATAATCCACTCAAGACATTGAGCTCCAAATACAACTTTGTTGGCTCAAACTCATTAAATATTAATTAGTAATATTAATAATAATACACTCAAGACTTGGACAGTTCTGTTTCATCACTGCCAGCATCTCAACGCTCCTACAACCTAGTAAGCACGGTCAGGACTGGGTCCAGATGAAGGTAATCCAACACTAGTCAAATCTGGCCTAGAATATCAAGCGATTTCAACCAACACAAATCCTGTCCACTAAAGATGGACGTCTCTGGATGAGAGAGAGTCAGATTAAGACCAGACTAAATAAATCAGTCATAACTACCGGTAGTCAGATCTAGCCCAGAATACTTACTTACTTAGTCCTCTTGCACATCAGGGCGCGTAGAGCCAACCATAGCCACCAGGTCTCTCCATCTGGGTCTGTCGTGGGCAATATGTTGAGCTTGTGCCAGGGTCACACCACAGGCCCAGAATAAGCTTTATTATTTCATCTGGTGAAGACTTCCTGGAAATTACATAAAGATCATCCCCACATGGGCTGGGATTTGGCCTAGTCTTGTAAGTCACTGGAAAACCTAACTATAACATCACTGTGGCATACATAGACGTTTCATTGCACTCAGAGTGTGAAGCTGCAGGCAGCTTTACAGGCAGCTATACTGTCTGTGTTAGGGAGGGATCTGGAGAACTGTGACCTTGTGATTAAAGCCAGCCACCCTGTATCACAAAAGCAGACAATTCAATTCAAAGGGCTTTATTTTGAAAACATACGTTTACATTGCCAAAGCAAGCACAATACAGTAGTACAACAATACAGTCAATACAATACAGCAGTACAACAATACAGTCAATACATTTTAAATACAGAATCCTCAATGAATCAATTTCTATGTACCGAGTTCCCTTGACACAAGAATACACACAAACAGTGGTGCCGTGTTTTTTGGTGGGGGTGCTGCCACATGAAAAAATGAATGACCATGGCCAATCCACGGCCGCCACTTGTAATAGCTTTTCTCTCTAACATTTGAAACAGATGAGCTCCAAATGTAAAATTGGTGTCTAATTCTATTTTTTATTTGTTTTGACAATTAGAAATGTGTTGGACTGTTCATTTTATTTTTGGGTGTGTCTATAAACCCCTCATTTGCCTCACTTTGAAATTGCACATTTTGCCCGTTTGAACCTCTTTTCAGGATTTTTAAATAGTTAAATAGTAAATAGGAATTTTTTGTATTGACAGGCAAAGCAAATTAAGTTATTTATTAACAATTCAAGTGCAGGTATATCACTGAATGAAATTCCAATGATCAATTTTCAATAGCACTTTATGAACTACAAGGTTGAACAAGTCCTGCTTTGACTCAACCATACACGTCAGCCTCCTGCTGGTCTCCTGAGCCCTGATTCATCCATCCCTCTTCCCTGGGAGAAGAAGGTACAGCAGAAGCTTAAATCACCATTTTGACCACACTCTCAATGCTTTGAATGTGACAAGGCCAGTTAGGCACCTCCATGGGGATGTTGATAAAGGTCTTAATTTCAGAACAGAGACCCTGACACACCTTAGATAATGAATCCACCAATTCTGGAATTCTCTCCATACCCACAATCATCTCATTCTGATTCTGACTCTGGATGTCAAAACATGGTGAAAGAAAAGAATCATCTCCATCTGATAAATCTGAAGTGCATTGTTGAATACATCATTATTTAATATACACATTATTTAATAGTATCCCTTTTGGGTCAAATTGAAGATCAATAGTCCTTGGTTGAAGGGCCAAGGTACATCCTGTTTCAGCTGGACTGTCTCAAGTCCCAGAGGAAGGATGTATGGGCATTGGGATGCCATTGCCAACTGCTAGATCTGCTTGTTGTGCCCACAATGAAGCCATCCTTCCAACACTGCTCAGGCAATGAGCGGAAAGGACCAGAAGCACACATATGATGCTTCCAGCATTGATGGACTGATTATCTGGACAGAAGGCGTGTCAGAGTATCTCACCTATGCACTAAACACCTATGCACTAAACACCTCAAAGATTAAAACCTTCATGGAGGTGCCCACCTGGCCTTACCAAAGGATTGTGAGGTGGGGACTTAGGCTTCTGCTTATGCTGTACCTACTTCTCTCAGGAAAAGAGGGATGAAGGAATCAGGGCTCAGAAGACCGGCTGACGTGTATGACTGAGTCAAAGCAGGACTTGTTCAGAAAATGATACTGTAATTGATCATCAATTTTATTCAGATATACCTGCACTTGAATTGTTAATAAATATGTTAGTTTGATTTATATTTGTTCAATATAAATTATTTCGTTTATGTATTTAAAATCCTAAAAAGAAATGGGCAAAATGTGGAATTTCAAACTACAGAAAAATGTAGGTTAGAGTTATTCGATCCAAAAAACAATATTATATTTGGATTCTCCATCAAAGACACATAATTTAGACACCCCACATGTTGGAATTTCCTTTGGATTTTAAATCTCATAATTGAGGTAAAATCGATACAATTACTGATATAAAAATGCAAATAGATGTAGGGTTTGTCCAATACAAAAAAGAATATCACATTTGAATTCTCCATCACCAGAGCCATAAAACAGACCCAAGCATTTTGATTTTCAAGAATAAAAAAGTATGACCGCAACCGCAAGGTTGCAGGTTCGATCCCGGGCCCCTGCAGAGTTACTGTCGAAGTGTCCTTGAGCAAGACACTGAACCCCTAATTGCTCCTGATGTGCTAGGTACCCTGGATGGTTTCCACTGCCATCAGTGTATGAATGTGTGTGTGAATGGTTGAATGTGATGCACAATCTCTGTAAAGTGCCTTGGATAAAGGACTATATAAATGCACCATTTACCATTTACGCTCTCAGAAAAAAGAAATCCATTAACATAGTGAAACACATCTTGATGATGTTATCAAGATGTTTACGATTTTCTTCAGACCTCCATTTCTAGGAAACATGTTTGGATTTCCCCTTTAAGTTTCAAAAATCCAAACTATACCTTTAACGGCAAGTATTTCATACAACAACAAATTACACAATTTGAACTATCCCTTTAAATGTATTCTCGCGTGGCTTGCTTGGAGGGAGAGCGTTCTGAGCGGGGGGCGGGGTTTGCCTAGAACTGCGGTGGGATTTGGGATCCATAAAAAAGGCGAGTGGTCGCCCGCCGACTCCCCCAAACTAAGGACGCTGCCTGTTGCTGCGAGTGTTTATTAAAATAAGCTGAACTCGTCATGTAACATTTATTCATTGACATGGACAGAGTAAAGCAGTGTGTTGATACCAGGGCCGTTGCTAGCCACTTGGGTGCCCTAAGCACAAATGCTTTCTGGTGCCCCCCCACCCCCCACCCCACCCCACCCCCCACTCCCCCCCCACCCACCCCCCACTCCCCACTCCCAACAAAAAAGACAAAAATGTTGTATTTCTCACAGGGCCACCGTTTCACATAAGCAGTGATGGGCCATTAGCCATCCTGTTGTTTTCAGAACGATCCAACACCTCCAGTCTCCAGAACCAGTTAAACAGGTTTTGACTCATTTGATAACAAGAGGCTGAATTAATGAAGTCTAACACCTTGGAACAACCTTCCTAATGCCATTGTAATGTATAGTTCCCCGAATCCCCCACCACTACTCATTGTTTCTCAGTTGCAAGGGCGATTTTTTTCATGGGTTGACACCAACACTTGCCTGCTTGCCCGGGGAAAGTAAAAAAAAAAGGGTCGGGCAAGTGAAGACTGCTACCTGGTTGCCCGATCGGGCAAGTGTGCAACTTAGTGCACTATAACACAACACAAGATAAATTTGTCTTTGAGGCAGTCATTGCACTCTGCCTCTGTGTCTTTCCCTGCTTTCTAGCTATAGGCCTACACAATTCCAGGCTGGGTTTGGGAAACAAAACAGGCAAATTAACATACAGATCAAAATGACCTAATCTTCATTCTCTAGTTGTGTAGACCTGGGCTAATTAAGATGATGAATTTTAACTCTTGAGAGTGTAAAATGAAACCAAATGGACCCGCAAGGATCCATTTGGTTTCATTTTTACGTTCCGATGGCAAGTGCCTCCGAGACCTTAGTGTCAACCCCTGTTTTTCCTTCCCTGAATTCCTGGCCATGCTATAGCCTGGACCAGCAAATTAACCACAGCCCCTGTGAAATCCTACTGAAATTTTCATGTAGGCTGCACCCTTGCAGCCTACACAGAGAGGTGGGGGCGTGTGTAGGGTGAGGTGGTGGTGGGGGGCATCCCTGACCAGTTATACTTAGGGCCTCCAAAACCTAGTAGTGGCGCTGCGGCCTGAATAATCCCGCAGCCTGGCTGAGTATTTTAGTTCGTATTTTCAAACAATTACAGTTCGGTCAATTCTCGATCATTTCTTACCATTCAACATGTTATGTTGAAAAAAACATGTTCCATGTTTTTTGCTGTATGTGGCGAGCATTTATCCCAAGTCTGCAAAACGTTATTAAACTAAACATTAGTAAATTGCAAAAAAAAAAAAGTCGGGAAATTCGCGCAAAACAGACATCTTTTTGATCATTCATATCTCCTTCAATTCTGGACCATTTTGTACATTTCAAAATGCAGCGTGACGGGCAAAAATCATTCTCTCAGATGCTGTATAGGATGTGCAGGTAGGTCTTCTCTACGAAGCGGAATCAAGACAAATGTAACCGTCGGGATTTCAGTGGAAACGTGAAAGCAGCAGCATTGTCACAAGTTAATTAATGTATTTAATTATATTATATGCCTTACCTAAACACAAGCAAGTGACCGACAGCAGGCAGCTGTCTAGAGCTGTTTATAGGACAATCCATAAATAAGGAGATGAATTGAACTGGCGGTTCTGTGGACATCTCCAATGCTGCGCAGTGCGCACAGTCTGTGCCCGCACGTGGCTTTGAAATCCCCTTATCTATTTCCCAAATCTATTTGACGAAATTAGCTTAAGGGACTGCGTGACAAACAGGGGGGCACCATGTCTCTGGAGAGGGGCACAAAGCAGATTCAACAGTTTTCTCGGGAAAATGCATCTTTATAGATTTTTATTTTTATTTTTAATTGTGCCCTGCCGGTCACGTGGGGCCCAACGCACTGCGCGTTATGCGCGTTGCCCTCCCTACGGCACTGGTTGATACAGACGGGTAGGAAAACTACACATAAAAGCAGCAGGTGGAAGGAAAACCTCTATCCTGGCAGAGATTCACATCAGGTCAGTAGAGTGCGTTAATTCCAAGTCCAACCATTTTCACCCCACAGACCCAAAACTAAAGATTTCTTTTGTTTTTGTCCACAATACCAGGCTGTACTTCATAAACAAAACAGGCAAACATACAGACCAAAATGACAACCTTCTAAATGTGGTGCTAATTTAGATGAATTATTGAGAGCGTAAACATGTATCAAACGGACCAGAAACGGACCAATTAAAGTTTTTGTTTTTATCTCTGGTTAGAGCAGTGGTTTCAACCTTTTTCATACCAGGGCCCACTAGTTTGTTGTTACCATTTGGTAACATTTTATCCACATAGAGCCCCAAAACAAGATTTCTTTTGCTTTTGTCCACAATTACAGGCTGGATTCGGAGAAAACACAACAGTCAAACATACAGATCAAAAGGACCATTAATCTTCTACATTCTCTGGTTGTGTAGACATGGGCTAATTCAGATTATGAAGGTCCATTTGGTTTCATGTTTACACTCTCAGAGTTACATCTCGTTCCATCATTTAAGCTGGGGACCACCTGGAATCCTCGGACACCTGTTGAATACCCCTGGTTTAGAGACCACCTAGCCGCATTGCGACTCTAGATTCTTTTCTTTTATATTGGGAATTTATGTGAATCTAGAGTCGCATTTGGCTCTATTCACTCGACCGCTGTCTAAATGTTAGCCGCATTGCAACTTTAAATTCTTTTATAATTGGAATTGAATTTAAAGTCGCATCAAGCCCTATTGACTCGCCCATTGACCAAATTTCATCTGTGATCTGCTTGTATTAACAACGTCAAACTCACCAACTTTGCAGCTGTAGACATAGCTTGAATTATCCTCTGTCGATCTGCAAGGGTTTTGTGCCATAAAAATCCACCGTAGACAAATATGAGCTACTTTCTGTCCTGGGTATTCCTCCACAAACAACACACAGGCGCCATCTTGATTTTTGCAACAGGCCGTAAAACAAGACGTGTGGGTGAGAGCAGGTTTAATACACAGAGGCGCGGTATCACCACCTGCTGTTTGCATGAGGAACGTGCTCACAAAGAAAGACTTGAAAAAGTACTGGTGCAGCTGCCCTTCATTGAAATGTTTAACAACAGCTTACTAAATACAAGACTGCTAACTGTGCATTTTACAATGGTGGCCACAGGTATTATGAGTTATTATTATTATATCACATGGTTACAGGGAGGCTGCCGCACCTTTACCTTTTCAAGTCTTTCTTTGTGAGCACGTTCCTCATGCAAACAGCAGGTGGCGATACCGCGCCTCTGTGTATTAAACCTGCTCTCACCCACACGTCTTGTTTTACGGCCTGTTGCAAAAATCAAGATGGCGCCTGTGTGTTGTTTGTGGAGGAATACCCAGGACAGAAAGTAGCTCATATTTGTCTACGGTGGATTTTTATGGCACAAAACCCTTGCAGATCGACAGAGGATAATTCAAGCTATGTCTACAGCTGCAAAGTTGGTGAGTTTGACGTTGTTAATACAAGCAGATCACAGATGAAATTTGGTCAATGGGCGAGTCAATAGGGCTTGATGCGACTTTAAATTCAATTCCAATTATAAAAGAATTTAAAGTTGCAATGCGGCTATCTAAATGTCACCATGTGATCTGCTTGTATTCAACGAGTCAAACTCACCAACTTTGCAGCTGTAGAGAAAGCTTGATACATCCTCTGTCGATCTGCAAGGGTTTTGTGCCATAAAAATCCACCGTAGACATATTATGAGCTATTTTCTGTCCTGGGTATTCCACAACAAACATCACAGCTGCCATTTTGCCAAACAAGAGTTGAAGGGTGGTGCTTGTTTTATACACTGACACACACAAACAGCAGGTGGCGATACTGCGTGTGCACGGACCAGGTGTGCACCTGGTGTGTGTCAGTGTATAAAACAAGCACCACCCTTCAACTCTTGTTTGGCAAAATGGCAGCTGTGATGTTTGTTGTGGAATACCCAGGACAGAAAATAGCTCATAATATGTCTACGGTGGATTTTTATGGCACAAAACCCTTGCAGATCGACAGAGGATGTATCAAGCTTTCTCTACAGCTGCAAAGTTGGTGAGTTTGACTCGTTGAATACAAGCAGATCACATGGTGACATTTAGACAGCGGTCGAGTGAATAGAGCCAAATGCGACTCTAGATTCACATAAATTCCCAATATAAAAGAAAAGAATCTAGAGTCGCAATGCGGCTAGAGACCACCCTGTTTGAAGGATCATTTGTAACAGTTTGGAGAATTACCATATGTACCTTTCAATCACAACTCAACAAAGACTTAACTGTGAGTAGGACAACTAGCCTACATATAGCAATTTTACTTGTTTACAATAGGGCCCACCGTGTGTACATTTCATAAAAAAAACATTTAGATGTAAAATGTTCAACTTTCAGGAAATTAAATGTATACATTTTGCAGGAAATCTAGAAAACCTTATTTTGAAAATAATGTACTGCCTCAAAGTTGGTGTTGTGAATGTATATATTGCCAGTTACCTGCCTGAGGTTGTGGAGGTAGCTGCTTTAGGAGACAATTTGAGGGTCCAATTTACTTCTTTCCATTGGTTTATATATATATATATATAAAAAAAAAAAAAATCTAAAACCTCAAGGTTACCCTTTGGTCAAAGATGCTATTTTTCTTACAGCATACAGTATCATGGTAACACTTAAAATGGAACAGTAACCATTAACACCTTTTATTTTTCAAAAAAAAGCATTGAAATGGCAGTGTTGCCAACTTGGCGCATTTGTCGCTATATTTAGCGCCTTTTCAGACCTCCCTAGCGCCAAAATTGGTGAAAAACTCCTGGCGTAAAATCTAGTGCTTTTTTGCTGGTAAGTTGGGGTGAAATTGATTGACAGGCACCAGAGATAAAACCCTCATTTTTCACCATTTCTCCTCCTATGACAGTGGTTTTCAACCAATGGACAGCTGGTTAACCAGATGTAACTCTTTGAGAGCGTAAAAATGAAACCAAATGGACCCGCAAGGGTCCATTTGGTTTCATTTTTACGCTCTCAAGAGTTAAAATATTCATCATGTGAATTAGCCCAAGTCTACACAACTAGAGAATGTAGAAGATTAATGGTCATTTAATGGTCATATTCCATTCCAGGCGAGCATCTAGCGCATTCTAGTGCCTTTTGGAAGTGCCACTAGTGCATTTTGGATTTTGGCAGTTGGCAACACTGAAACACAAACACACACACACACACACACACACACACACACACACACACACACACACACACACACGCACACGCACACGCACACACATTACATGACATGGCTACATTGTCTCCATCCCTGCCGGAGGAGGATGAGGAAGCGACACGCAGTTATAAAGTAACACGAGAAGCGTCACAATGTTGCAAACAAGCCCAACATCCACACAACAACAACACCACCGCCGTCGTGTACGACTGGAGTGCTTCTTTGTTTCGCATCACTTGGCGGATTGGATTTGAAACATTATAACGACGTGCCGTGGCCCGTTTCACAGCGGCGGTCACCACCATGTATCAGACCCTGTGTGTGTGTGGTGTGTGTGTGTGTGTGTGTGTGTGTGTGTGTGTGTGTGTGTGTGTGTGTGTGTGTTGGGGGGGGGTGCGCTATTGTTTTGGTTGTTTTCCTTCTATACTGGGGCAGTGTTGCCAACTTGACGCATTTGTCGCTATATTTAGCGCTTTTTCAGACCCCCCTAGCGCCACAATTAGTGAAAAACTCCTGGCGGAAAATCTAGTGCTTTTTTTGCTGGTGAGTTGGGGGGAAATTGATTGACAGGCGCCAGAGACGGTTAGGGGAGCGGTCTTGATACCGGAAGGTCCCCAGTTCGAATCCCCGGACCGGCACGTTAAAATTACCACCGCTGAAGTGCCCTTGAACAAGGCATTGAACCCCAACCATGAAATGTTCTATGAAATATGCAGGGCACGGCTGTAAACAAGCTTTCAAAGCTTAGTCCGTTCACCCTGGGTAAACAAGGAATCATCACCCTCATTTTTCACCATTTCTCCTCCTATGACAGTGGTTTTCAACCAGTGGTCCCCAGGCTAAATGATGGATAGTTGGTTAACCAGATTGTAACTCTTTGAGAGCGTAAAAATGAAACCAAATGGACCCTTACGGGTCCATTTGGTTTCATTTTTACACTCTCAAGAGTTAAAATATTCATCATGTGAATTAGCCCAAGTCTACACAACTAGAGATTAGAGAATGTAGAAGATTAATGGTCATTTAATGGTCATATTCCCTTCCAGGCACGCATCTAGCGCATTCTAGTGCATTTTGGAAGTGCCACTAGTGCATTTTGGATTTGGCAGTTGGCAACACTGTGAAATGGTAATCAAATGTCTGGGGTAAAAACAAAACTCTAATATCAAAATGAAGTGCCAGGAGTACTTTATTACACAGCAGTCTTGGCCTTTTTTTTGGCAGAAACTGAGGTAGCTTACAGCAGTTTGAACAATACCATTTTCCTTTGGTGCAACCTGAACATTAACACATGAATAGTGACACTACTGAATATGACATTTGTCATTATCACAAAATCATTTTACCAAATTCAACCTGGCCACAGCAACAATAGGTATCACCCTCAGCTCCAGATAGAGGACACATTAGCAGCAGATATTCCAGGTTGTGAGGACATGGCAGCAGCAGCAGAGACTCCAATTTGTGCTCTGTACTATTTTACCTTATAGTTCTTAGCTACAGTGAAGTCAATATGTTTGCACTCTTTGTACTGAACATTTGAAAGTGCAGTAGGCAACAGCAACACCCAATATGCTTTTTCTTGAGTAACCGTCTTTGAGTCCCTCATTTTTACCAGTTCTTCAATAAGGAACAATAATGCTGCAACTTGGGTGCAAACTTCTCCAAGACCAGACCTCTCTGCAATAATCCAGGGCTCCAGAGGTGTGTTTCGGATTGACTGAGAATGGAGTACCTGAATAAATGACAAGACAACCAAATATGAGCTTGTAAGAAAGAAAGAATAATCACAAATCAATTCAAATTTCATAACTAAATGACACCATAGCCTATATACAGTAGGTTTATAATACCACTGACTCTTGGGGTCCCAGTGGGTCCTTGAGGAGTTACAGGCCTGTAACTGATGTGTACAAATGGACCTTTACAGGTCAGCAACTGATAAGAGTACAGAAATGGACCATTACAGTATACAGCTTGATTACGCATGTAGTAGGCCTACAAATTGCACATGCTAGTATTGAAATTATTGTAATCAGTAATAGTTAATAGTGTAGATTGGAGTTTGTGGATAATGTTTTTGTGAAGTATTCTAATAAATATAAAATAAATAATCACTACACTATGGGTATGACTATGAAATTATTCTGTACAGTTTAATGATTTATTTTCTTTTATCAATCAGTTTGCTATATTATGTTGTGAATATCTGGATGCCGCAAGACTGCCTCAGCAGTAGGATATATTTTAAAACAGATGTGAGACTGTTCAATCAAAGGTGTGTTGAGTATACAATTTCTATATGCAAAAGAGAGAGAAGAGTAAATCTAGCATGATGTTACCTTAGCTTTCACAATGCATCTATCATTGAGGATCTGGTACTCCATCTCTCTCACCCATCCACACACCATCTGGTTGTAGGCCTCCTTTGTATGCTTTTAGGTCTTTTGATGTATATGGGCTTGGTGAAAAAAATCAAATGGTTCACAATGTCTGGGTACTGAACAGAGGGCAGAAGCGTTGGGTCATCGGTGGTTCAAGAGGAACGGTCAAGCTGGTATGGATCTTGACCGCCTATTAAGGCTAATTTCTCTATCTCTTGCTGTGAGAGGGAGAGAGATGGTTTGGCTATTTTGACATGTGAGCTTGTAGATGCACTAAATACAGATGGGACCACCACAGTTGATATAAGTGGAGACACTCACTGACCCTTAGAAGATTTAGAACACGTTCCTTTGTGTGTAATGTGGTTTTACATTTTTTTTTGGCATTGAATTCTTTTCCCATAATGCTTTGGTGCACTGCACCTCCTTGTGCATAGGAGGAGGGGTTGTCTTACTGAGACATGTAGTCCAGGAAGTAGTGTTGATGACATCAGACATATAAACCTTTATTGAAAGGATAAACCCCTTGAGATGCACCATCCCATTTTAGAGGAGGTCCTCTACACAGAACGATACAGACAATACATACAGTACGTAGAAACACTGGCCTCATTGCTAAAATATAAAATATCTGAAAGTGTCCCATTTGTGAAAATTGTCGGCATTGTGTAAATGAATGAAATTTCTATTAACAGAAACTATTAGCTGCTGTTGTGGGAACCAACATATGGGCACTGGGACGTGAGGACGTCCCATACTAACTGAAGAAAGATGCAAGAGCTCAGAACACCAGCGAGCTGACCGGATGGATGGAGAACCTGGATGACCTGACCAGATGGATGGACCCACCAGGATGACTGGAAGGCTGGCCTGAGGACGACCAAGATGGAAAGACCTAGACAGGACAAGTGTGTAGGGTGACCCTGCCTCAGGGGGATGGGCTGCTAGTTCGGCTCCCTCCCTCAGGCACACCTGGAAGGTCCCCTTCCGTGCGTGTGATGCCGGGGCTCATAGAGGGTCCTCGCAGACCACGCGGCCCTTAATTACCTGTATCCTGTCTGGGACCCAGCTGAAAGGTACAAACTCCCTTTAGATTAGTCACAATAGACCTTGCAGTAAGCCCTGCCTTCTCCTGGACACTTTCCAGAGAAGCTCATTCATCCCAAAGTAAATATCATGGATTTTACACATTAAATACTGACTCAGTTTTGGAACCAGACCTTCCGAATCTCTTCAAAATCTGTCAAGGCCTGCTGTTGACAAGTTATGTTTTGTTATGTTTTCATCACATTCAATTCCCATAAAACCACATATTACACACACACACCCACACAGACCACCAGGAAAGTGATCTAAACCTTTGTCCTTTTAACTCTGAGGCCTCATTCCCACGTATCAATCAAATGTGCTGCTTGATTGCTGCTCATATTTGTTTTCAATGGGAGTCGCATGGTTTAATCAGTTTGATCAAGGTTGATTTTGGGGAAGGGAGTGGCAGGACAGCCATCAAACACAAATGTTTTGTTGAACCATGTGACTCCCGTGCAAGAGTATTAAGGTAATCTCAATACTGTTATCTGTGTGTATGATCAAGGCCCCATTGAAAATGAATTGGAGCAGCAATGAAAATGGTATAAAATGTGGATAAAGAGTGTAATTTTGCTATGTGTCTTACAGGATGTGACCACATAGCCCTGAAGGGACTCATCAGGAGATCATCATGGGCTGGATCATCAGGAGATGGCTGGTGTCTACTCAGGGTCTGTTTCTGGGTGCCAACAGAGATACGATGCTCCTGTTAATACCAGCTATCTACAACCGCCTGACGGAAGCCCCCTGCACGGTACGTACCTGGATGACATGTGACTGCATTAGAAACCAGAGCCATAGAGTAAGACAGGGTTACGCAAAATCTGTTAACTTCATGCGGCCAGTCCAGTGGCGCGCTATGAGTTTGTAGGTCTGCTTAAAAAAAAATTAAAAAAAATCTAGTGTTGGGGAACTATAATCTAGCATCAGAAACTAGAGTCTAGTGCCGGGAACTAGAGTCTAGGCCGGGAACTAGAGTATAGTGTCAGGACAAAATGGGTTGAAGGAGCAATATCACACTTCCTTTTATTTCATTAAGGGTCCAGCATGTAGTGGTCTAATTGCCGATTTTGGTAGTAGGATAGACTGAAGTACAAAAGACTTCTTTTAGTCTGTTTTTTTTTTTTTTTAATTTGGGAACTCTACATCGCCTCATGAATGGCAACAGTTGGTATTTTCCATTTAGAACATGTGAGGGGTCAGAAGAAATACTTTTGGCCAGTCTGAGCATGCTGTTGGTGTGGGCTTCTTTGAGTGCCTCAACCGGCCTACCAGTCATTTTAGCACAGACCTTAATTTGGCTATACAGTTTGTTCTTAAGGGAACACATTGGTGAAGACATTTCTTGGTAATGATTTAGTTCCCAGATTTTCCGAACTTGACCTAACATAATAACTCTATGAACACACTGTAGCCAGCTGTAATGAGCTTTTTCACATTGAAAGGTATTAGACCATTAGCTACTGTTCAACTTGAGAACGATACGACTTGCGGACCTCATAACAGCTGTTGTAGCGGTTGACACTCAACACCTTCACACCTGCCCTTGGCAGGTAAATAAAATGGTAGGGCAGGTCAAGTCTACGAACTGGTTATCCAACCGGGCAACCAGGTGCACATTTTTATTGGGGATCCACACACAGCTTACACACTTGGTGTTAGTGATGCGCGGGTCGACCCGTAACCCGCGGGTCCCGCCAGTTACCTGTGGGCTGCGTTGGGTCGAGTAAAGACATGACTCGAAATGATGTCAAAGAAAGAGAGAATGTCCGCACACTGTTTTAAAAGCTCCCTTAAACTTTATAATGATGGCCTGCTATAGTGCCACCATGACGCACATTTTTTCTAGAAATGCACCGATTTGCACAATTCATTGTATGCAGGACAAGAACAAAACTTTGATCTGTGTTTTTCATTTCTACTTTTTATAGCGCCAGCACCAGGAGGCTGATTTTTGAAAAACATTTTTTCATATTACCCATCCAGATTGTGTCCCAAAATCCTGCAATTAATTACACACTATCTCTACAGTCATGTGCTCATGACAGGTGTGTCCCATATTTCATAATTCCACTCTAATGGCTATACATTAATTTGCTTTCAAAATTTGCAAGATTGGCCTGTTTAGAACAAAACCCATCAAATTATGAACACAGCAGGCAATTAACATCAAGTCTTTAACATCCTACTAGGCTGACGAAAATATCCCACTCCTTTCACAATGGCTTGTAATAGTGCCACCAACAGGTGGATATTTGGGGAAAAAAGCCTTAAAACATCTAATTGCCAAAGTTATTAGAAGAAATTGAGGCCACAATCTGGCCTGGCCTGGTGGAGACCCATGCCCAGAAGGGCACTTTTGTAGTTATAAAGGGCACTTCTCTTGTTATAAATCGGATCTCCACAAGATGGCGCCATAACCAAAGAAGTTGCCCATTGGGCTCTCTTTCAGTTTATTATGGTATGTGAATTGGGAAACAATATGTCACATGAAGCAGTAGATGGCACTAGAGTTTCATCATTTTGGTAGGAAATGCCTCTTATGGCTACTAGCAATCATCAAGCTCATCAGAAGAAGCTGTAAGAAAGGTACAGAAATGAAAAGTATAATTTCTTCAGTTCATACACCGATGGCAGAGGAAACCATACAAGGCACAACCAGCACATCGGGAGCAAATTCAAGGGTTCACTGTCTAACAGCTGACAGCAGGCTATTTCTCTAACTCAAATCATAGGCTATAGTAGGCCTATAGCAAGATAGGCTACTATATACTCAAGTACAATATGCAGTTCAGTTCATTTAGATTTGACCGGTGCTGGCCCAACACCATAAACAAAAAGAATCCAGGGATGTCTGTCTTTGACCCGGAGTTGCTAATCAGTATTGTTTTCATAGTAAAGGACTTGGCATAAATAAAACAACAAAAATCTAGATTATTCCATGTTTGTGATTGAATTCCCTTTTGCATTTGAGTTGTAAAGCACATGCATAAATACATACATTTTTTGGAAAATACATTTTAGATAATGGGTCTTGTTCTAATGGAATGATGACAAATGAAATCTAAAATAAATCACAGGCTTAGACTGTGTGTCATCATTGGATTATTTTAGACAAATCAACAGGCGTTCCCAAGGCCTTACCTCTCAACAACGTTCTACTATTGCACCAAATGACTCTTTCCTTTTATAAATAGGCCTACAAACTAAAATGGCCTACACTTCAAAATCCTGAGTGTTCATTTTAGATCTCATGCAGGTTTTCTGAATTCTCTATCCTTTCTATTTTGGTATTGACTTTTTCCCCCCCTCAGTAGGCCTATAGGAAGTCCTGGGAGGCAGTCAAAGAAAGTACACTGAAATGGTAGCCAAGACAAAGACAATAACATGTACTGTAAGTTGAACGTCCAAACCACGGTGACCTGTCGTTCGGTGAGAGACTCCTCTCACACTAGTAGTATGAATGCCCGGCCTCGCAGCATGGATTAACAATCCTAGATCACTGGTGTCAGACTGCAAGATTTTCATCCCACATTCAAACTGAAAGTACAGCAGGGCTGGATGTAGGCAATGCCCAGACTGTCCCACCAAACATGATGCAATGCAAACAACCACAAATTTCAAAGATATTTTGAATTAAAGTGCTTATATTTAAAATGATTTGAAACACTACTACTGCTGCTTACTAACTACAATTATCGCACCACTAAATCAACAGCATTTCATCATTCAAAACAGAAAACTCTGAGTCAGACCTTTAGCTTTATGCATGCTGCTTGCCTGTTGCAATGCCAACAACAACTGATGTTATTGGTGTTACTTGCGTAATATAATTTCCTGTAACTGAAAATGGTATGGGTGCCCCCTAGACCATTTTCGCCTGCCCCACCCCAATTGGGAAATGTTACAGTACATCGGGGCCTGCTGTACAGTCTTTGTTAAAACTCAAGTAATCATTCATAAAAGTCTCATGGGTGCCCCACTGTGCCATTTCATTCCAGTCT
Source organism: Benthosema pterotum (assembly GCA_039105355.1). NCBI lineage: Eukaryota > Metazoa > Chordata > Actinopteri > Myctophiformes > Myctophidae > Benthosema > Benthosema pterotum. The sequence continues at coordinate 20,388,495 of CM076968.1, read as the reverse complement.
CCAGTGTGCAAAGTGACCATGAAGACACCCAAACCGTAACCAGAAAATGGCCAACAACCTGGTGGTGAGTATCAGACAAGCAGCATATTGTCAGAATTGTTTTGAGTCCATCTTCATTGGCATTGGTTGAACCCCGCGGGAGAAAGTGCAAGGGGTCGGCTTTGTTCAATGGGGACCAGTGGAGATTGGTGTGTAGGTTCCACTGTATTGTGTGTGCTGGTCCACCGGTCTGTGGAAGCATAATAGCCGCTCTACAAGCTCAAATTGCGTCGCTAAATTGTTTCGGAAGTGTTCCCATGGAGATTCACTGTTTGGACGATGGGATATTGGGAATAGTGCGAGGAGGTAATGGCAGGGTAGCCTGGCCTAACCTAGAGTGACTTGGGCCTGGGGGGGTGCCGTCAGTTTTTGGACGGCAGATGAGCTGATTTGATTTGATCTCATCGTGTCATCGTCCCTGGCCCCTCCACTGCTGTGCTACGTCACATCATTTGGAGCGACACCCACCCTGAAAAGTTGACTCCCACTCCTAGGCCGCATGGGTAGTAAATTAGTCCAGGCTTTCCGTTTTCGCACAACGTGGACAAAATGAAAGCCTGGGTGTCGAGGGTAATGGGAGGGTAATCAGGTGACCTCTTGGACTATGGGTTATGGCAACTAGAGAGAAACTTCCCAAGGGTGATTATAGGTCAGGTGTTCACAAAAACAATCACACAGTGTGAACTGAGTGGTGCTGTGTGTAGGCTATTCTGTATTAGTGAAACCTGTTGTTTTAATTGACATTTTTATTAACAGTTTTAAGAATTACAGTACATTTCAAGCAAGCACTAAATAGAAACATTGTTAAACTGTGACTCCATAAAGCACCATAAAGCATAAACAATAGGGCCCACCATGTTCATGTCAGTGTGCCATCCAAACCCATAACTGACATTGAAATAGGCCATTCATTACCCATTCAGTCCACTCTTTTGACAAATACAGTAAATTGACCAATCAAAGGAAGAAACCAAAAATAGGATTGATAATTTTAAACCACACCTTGTAGTCTATGAATTAGTGCTGCTAATTCCATAGACGCATACAAAACAGAAAAAGTCCAAAAACCATTGCACTCCATTGTTTTCTCAAGACAGAGCAGATTTTGTTTTTTGGTATTGCCAGCATCCAAATGTTTCCACGTTTTTTTCCCATTAAATGAATTGATTAGTCATTCCAGCACAGAACTTGCATATAATTTTGATGGCTCATCACAGCGAGGCCTGCATGTGGTTCCTTTAAATAAACCCCAGATCAACAAAGTTAATACTATCTGATATTAGAATTAAAAGTCTAGAGTAAAAAATACTGCACTCCACACTCATGTCTACACAAAAAAGAAAAGAAAAGAAAAAGAAGTCGCAGCTTACGATAAAAAACAGCAAGTGCAATATTCTCATTGGAGCCGCGTTGTACCTTTTAAAACTACAGAGAAACAAGCAAGCTTGTTGCCTGCAGCCACCTGCTGTTGTGAATAAACCACCGTAGAATGTTGTAAAGCCTGCAAAAAAATATCGATCTTTTGTATAATATCTGTGTTATTGTAAAAAAAAAAAAGGAAAAAAGGCAGCTATTTTGTTGTTTTACCCCAGGTTACCTGTGCTGTGCTGCTGCTTTATGCTACCAGTATACTGTGTTGCTTTCCCCTGATTAGCTGCTTGGGTCTGATGATGATGATGAACTCCTACTAGTAGTGGGTGTGGGTGTATTCGCTAATGAGCGCAGCGTTAAATCCTTCATTTATATATGTGCGCGTGTGTGTGTGCACTGAATGTAGTTGCACGGTGCGTTCAAGTATGCCTGTGTGTTGTGTGTGTGTGTGTGTGTGTGTGTGTGTGTGTGTGTGTGTGTGGGTGTGTGTGTGTGTGTGGTGTGTGTGCTGTGTGTCTTAGGGTGATATGGGCTCCTCAGGCAGCTCTTCCCAGCATCTTGTTTTGCCCATCCACTCCGCCTGTGTGGAAGTTGTGTGGGCACCCTCTGGATTGCCTCACCGCCGAAGCATGCCGGACCCTGTTATCCCGCTATCCATCTGTGTTATTGATTTCTCTCTCTTCTCTCTCTCTCTCTCTCTCTCTACCTCTCTCTCTCCTCAGCTCTCTCTCTCTCTCTCTCTCTCCCTCTCTCTCTCCTCAGCTCTCTCTCTCGCTCTCCCTTTGTGGAGTTTCATCTTTCCTCCACTCTCTACATTTCAGTGGCGAGCGATGGGGAGAGAGAGAGAGGGAGAGATGGGGGGGGCGAGCAAGGGGGCAGAGCAGAGATCTGAGAGACGGTGGAGGGGGGGGGGGGGGGGGGGGGGGGGGGGCGATGGGTCGGTCGAGGAGTGGATGGGAGCATCGAGGAGGGTGAGGAGAGGGGGAGAAGGAGCGAGCGGAGGAGTGGTGGGGGTTGCGAGGGTAGGGTGTAAGAGTTTGTGTGTGGTGTGTGTTGTGTGGGGGGGGGGGGGGGGGGGGGGCGTGCACGGGGGGCATTGGGGGGGGGGACTATGGATGAGCACAGAGAGAGGAGAGAGAGAGACGCACTCTTGGAAGTGTTGGCGCCCCCTCCCCCCCTCCTCCTCCTCCTCCCCTCCATTCTCTTGGGAGCGAGCGCACCACCCCCACCCCCTACACCCCACCCCTCCTTCCTCCATCTGCTCCGAGGCGCCTCTGGTGCAAACGCTCCACCTCCCCCCACCCCTTCCTCCTCCTCATCATCGTTCTGCTTCTTGTCCACCCCCTCCCTCCTACCCCTCCACCTCCTCCATCGCCCGCCCGCCCCTGCCTCCTGCCGTCTCTCTTCCCGGGGGGTTCAGGCTGTGCTGGCGGCATATAGCTGTGATTTGCGGGGGAGATTTGTCTAAGTGAGAAGCATTTAGTGCGCCTTGAGCGCGGCTAATGTATGCATGCTGCCTGCGTAGCAACCCCCCCCCCCACACACACACACACACACACAACACACCCTGCTGTTTGGCAGTGCCAAGGCCAAAGCTAAGGCCAGGGCACTGTTGCTGCCACCCCCCCTCTCTCTCCCCCCCTCCTATCTATCTCTCTTTTCATCTGTGCACAGTGAAATAAGCAGTATTCATTTAACTCTTTGCGCGAGGCAGTGTGTAAGCACATGGTGACGACGTACACGTTTGTACATTTGCAAATGGATAAATGAATGCTAATGATTTTTACTGCCCAGTCATCTCCTCCCCTTCGCTCCCCTTCAATATGACACATCAGTCCTTTCTGATTCTATTAGTGAGATAATTAGGTTGCTGTGTGTGTGTGCACATGCATGTGAGTGCGTATGTGTTTACAGTGTGTGTGTGTGTGTGTGTGCGCACACTTATGTAGGTGCAAATTTCTTGGAAATTGTGGTGTTCAGCTGCAATTCTTTAGGCAAGCTGACAATGGTTATTACCACGCCGTTGGTTTGAGTGTGTACAGGTGTTTGTTTGTGTGTCTGCACGTGCGTGTGTGCGTGCGTGCACATGTGTGTGTGGGTGTGTACATGTGTGTAATCTGAAGTTCAGACAAGTTCATAAAGTGTTTTGTTTTTGTGTCCCCCACCACCTTCTACGTATTTCCACTGTCAATTCTAAGCATGGAAAGTGTCTAATCGTGCAACATTGATTATTCACGCACGCACGCACACGCAGACGCACACGCACACGCAGACGCACACACTCCTTTTCTCTTCCTGGTGCATGCTTGCACATCACAAACACACATGCATGCAAAACCGAGTCAGCGTGGAACAGTGGTGGGTGGAAAGGATTCCCTTTGAAAGCCTCTGCCGGTTGGTGTGCGCGCACGAAAGTGCACGAGGGACGTTCCGCATGATGCTCTACTCCCCAACTTCATGGTGAACTTTACCCTTTTCTCTATGCTCTGACAAAAACGAGAGAGAGGGGGGAAAACAAGAGCTAGGGGTGGAAAAGTATCAATACTGGAATATACAGTAGAAATACTCACGTTAAAGTCTGAATTTTGAAATGCACTTGAATACAAATACAAGTACAACGTACAAAACCGTTGTTATCCAAATGTACTTAAAGTAGAAAGTACTCATTATGCAGAACGTCCCTTTCAGAAGTTTTTAAATGTGCAAATCTTGTTTACAAAACTCTCAACAACGCATTGTGAGCTTATTATATGGATATTTCACTGTTACTGTACGTTCTTGGCTCATGTATGATTCATGATAACCGACTTTAGGTATGTGATGTATTGCCATGCTTTCTTCTTTCTCAATGTAAGTCCGCTAAATGCCTAAATTGAAGTAGTAAACGGTGGAGCTTATAGATTGGCTACTGCCAAATGTAGCCTGGTTCCTGCCCTGAATCGCCATGTTAAAAAATCCTACCTTATTTTTTCCCCCTGCGATTCAAGGACTGCCGCCCCTCCCTTTGGTGGTGTTAGTATTAGTTGAAAATCCAACTACAGCAGCTGATTGGCCGACAGCCCTGTCACTCAACAGTGTCGGAAAGAAGCGTCAGGTTTTATAAACATGTTTTACTGCGTCTGTTCACATGCTAGTAACCCTTGTCGGTTAGGTTTGTTTGGTTAACAACCAAGCTAGCACATTAGCCACATTAATGACAACAACCTCGCCTGTTTTCCCGATATTCTCATGGCTTGGTAGGAACCAATCACCGCGAAGACTACCGCTTTGACCACGCCCATCCCAGAAACTGCTGAAACGAGATGACAATTAAGACTGAGGTCAGGCTAGTCAAATGGCTGTATAGGGCTGAAGTATTGGTTACTGTATGTTGTGTAATCAAACTCTAAAAGTTTTAAAGCTCATAATGTAGTCAGAGTTAAAAAAAAAAAAATCCTAAATAGTCCAGTAAAGTAAAAGTATTGCAAATGTGTACACAGCACTTAAAGGGGAATTCCACCCATTTTCAAGATTTTCCTGAGAGGGTCCATTTGCTTCCATTTGTACACCCTCAGAAAAAAAGGTCCAACGGTATAAGAATAATTAACATGGTGAAACTCACCATGTTAATGTTTCCATTTCTAGGAAACACAGTATAGGGAGAACTTTTTTAATCATGTCCACACAACATCTCTAAGCCCTAATCTAAGGTATATTATAACAGAGTAAAATGTTGAAAATGGGTGGAATTCCCCTTTAAGTAAATGTACTCATAGTTTCTTTCCACCACTGCCAAAGAAGGCCCAACAACCTTTTATAATGACTGACTTCCTACAGACTACAAAGGCAAGAAGACCCTACAGGTCCATTCTGTTTTGTTTTTTAACACGTTCCCAGAGTCAAAGGAGCACTCTGCAGTTCCACTGTGTGCATCCCAGTCCGTCCGTTCTGTTCCGTTCCGTGGGTGGTGGTGGTGGTTTTGGTGCCGCGCTGCTCGTTAATTAAAGATAGGCTAATTAGTGGTGCTTCTTAGCCCAAGCTTTTATGGGGCTGATAAGAGGATAATCCTAGAGAGAAAGGCTTTCAGATCGAATTGGTCCCCGGCCGGCAGACCGGGGCCCTCACTCCCTCCCTCCCTCCCTCCCTCCCTCGCTCGCTCGGCCGGGCTGGAAAGAAAATCCACAGCCGCCCACCCCCACCCGCCGATCCAATCCCCCCCTGCTCTGCCCCAGTAAAGAGCATGAATTGTAACCAGAGAGTATAGAATATTCAAGCAGGGGCTGTACATTAAAGAGACAGAGAGGCCGGCCATACATAAAAAAAAAACTCGGCTAAAGCGCATTAGCTGTCATTTTGCCAGGGTTTAGGATTTATGAGGACCGCTTTTTTCTCCCCCAAGCCGCCTCTCCTATGCAGTTTTGGGTTAAAAACAAAACAAAACTGCATAGAACAACAAAAGAAAAACAAATTATGTTACGTGAATCGACCGCCCATACGCGTCACGCCATTCGGCAAAAAGTTCGAAATTCATTCCGCACAAATATGCGATCTCATACACACACACATACACATCGACTAAATCTGCACACCTGCTCAAGCATATACACAGGTGATGCGATCACGCGGCACGCACACACACACACACACACACACAAAAACAAACGCAGGTGCTGTATATGTCGTAAATCGCCCGCACATTCACAATGCTGCATGCGGCATTTGCTGAGTCCGTCCATACATACACACACACATACACACCGTGCAACGTATGACTGACACATCTATCAGTCACGTGTCTCTTACCCATATTTTGTCATGGGGACTTAGCCATTAGCACTCGCTGGGCTGTTCCCATATGCTGGGGCTCCACAGATCTATAATTCAGAGGTGGCAGATGTCCCCATGTATTATTCATAAGTGCCGTTCCACGGCGAGCTATACGCTCCAACTAGCGGGGGGGGGGTGGGGGGGACAGCCGTTGCACACAGCCCCCCCACAGCCCCCCCACCCGCACACACACACACACACACACACGGACAGAACCACCCGCACGATCATCCGCAAGTGTACCTTCCTCAGAAGTTTTGCATTCAAACAGGCCACGGGCGTCTTTCACTGGAACGGGCTGTTTCAGGTCACTCTGTTTAGGGAGTAGTAGATACCCAGTGTTGGGCTGCATGGGAGTTTGGAGAGAGGCGTATAGTGTAGGCCTATTGTATAGCAACGACGGGGCAACTTCTTTTCTCCTCTCCGCTGTGCAACGAAAAGTCGACAAATGAAGCGTTTCAATTTGAAAGTCTTTTGATGAATTATTCCAATCACGCGCAAGAACCCGGTGTAGAACTCAGGTGTTTTTCAGAGTAGAGGAATAGAGGTCAGGGATTGTGTGTGTGTGTGTGTGTGTGTGTGTGTGTGTGTGTGTGTGTGTGTGTGTGTGTGTGTGTGTGTGTGTGTGTGTGCGTGTGCGTGTGCGCGTGCGCGCGTGCGTACTCATTTCCGTGCTTGCGTGCACGTTCTGTGCCAACGTGTGCGTGTGACTAGGCGTGCATGTGTGCGTACATGCATGTGTGCAGTGCATACTTGGGTGCACTTTCAAATGAACATAACTGTGTGTGTGTGTGTGTGTGCGTGCGCACGCATGCTACGCGTGCATGCCCTTGTACGCGCACTCTCAAAATAACAGACCTGTGAGTGTGTGTGTGAGTATGCATGTGCGTGCGCGTTTGTGTGTATATGCAGTCCAGAACGTAAATCACACCTACATACCTAGAGGGGACAGCAGCGTTGTGTGGCGCTAACCTCAGAGAGACGACACGCACACACACACACACAAAACACACACACACACACACACACACACACACACACACACACACACACACACACACACACACACACACACACACACACACACACACACACAGAGAGACACGCGCACACACAGGCACCGGAGATCACAGGCAGCCGCCGCCAACGTCAAGCCTGGCCGGCGCTGAACCGGCAACCCGACACCGCCTCCGGAGCCCTGCGGTGGGGGTGGAGGGTGTGTGTGTGTGTGTGTGTGTGTGTGTGGGGGAGACTTCCATAAAGCCGGTCCCGCCGGCCGGCCGTAACCTGAGCTCCCAGCAGACAGCAGCGGTGCCTCAGAGTCAGGCGCGGGCAGGCGGGCGGGCGGGGGGGAGGGGATAGCGTGTGTGTGTGTGTGTGTGTGTGTGTGTGTGTGTGTGAGAGAGAGAGAGAGAGAGGGAGAGAGAGGGTAGGGCGGCCGACGTGCCGCCACACGCTCGCTGCGACAGTTGGGATCATCAGGCTTTGGCGTGCATGCGAAGCCTCTCTCTCTCACGTAAGCAGCACCACGAACGAATGGGCACACACACATACACACACACATCTGCCGCCTGCCGCTAAACGCCCCCTTAAACCGCTTTAATCTCGCCCGTTTCCAGGACGTGTTAACAGCGTAGGTTTTATTTATTTATTTTATCTCCTCCTCCTCCTGGCAGATTTTGACCCTCTCTGCCCCCCTTCTCTCTCCCCTCGACCCCACCCAGCCCCTGAAACTGATACCGATGACCAGAGTGGTTATGCCGCAGCAGCAGCCGTTGAGCCTGGCGTTCGCTCAAGTCTCGGTTTCGTAGACGACGTCTTTTTGGGTGGTGCTGCTGGGACGGAGGGAGGGAGGAGTATAGGGCCGGGGGGGGTTCTTCTCAACAAATTTTCTCCACTCCCTTCCTTCCTCCTCCACCAACCCCGTCCCTATATATTCTCTCCCCCACCATTCCGCTCGGAGCTCCCAACGTGACCGTCATCCAAAATACCCACTAAGTCACTGAGCAGAAAGCTGTCGTCAGCTGCCATATTGCTTTGCTGCTACTGCCAGAGCGTTGCCCTTTACAGATCTGAGAGAGGAGTGTGTGTGTGTGTGTGTGCGGTTTTAAGGAGGGGTTGGTGCTGGCGGCGGGTGAGCTTGTGTGTGTGTGTGTGTCTAGAGGGGTGGGGGGGTGATGGTGCTTGTTTCAGGGTGGGGGGGGCTGGCGGAGGGACAGGAGCGGCCCTGTGTTGTAGCGCTGGGTGAGGAGGTTAACTGGGCCACAGAGGAGGCCCGGGATATTGACAGGTTGGAACCTGAGGGCTCCTGCAGGATAGGAACACTGCTGGAGGCTCGGTAACCACCATCGCACGCCTGCCTGGGAGGGAGGGAGGGAGGGAAGTGGGGGTGGATGGAGAGGACGAGAGGGGGAGGTGGGAGAGCAGGGAGAGCAGGGCCGGATTTAGCCAGCCCTACTAGGGTGGGCCGGAAGAATGGCACTGTGGGCAACTCCAGTCTTTCATATAAAGGAGTGGTTTTCAATCTTTTTGACACCATCGGGCCCACTGTTTATTCGGCACCACTATTGGAGGGCATTTTAGCCCTACAAACCCCAGAACTAAAGATTTCTTTTTAGTGCTGTAACTAGAGCTCAAAAAAGGCCTTAGTTTTCGAGATACCCCCACCCGGGGTAGAACAAACCACAACCATGTTTTTTCATATCTTTAGGGTCTGGCCTTTATGAAATGGATTGTTGTGGAGGTTTATTTTGGTGCAAAATTAGTTTTTTGGGCTATTCTTTAGACCTACCCAAATCTCTGAAAAAGTAAAATCCGAATAGGACAAAGATGATATAAAAGTCTATAACTTGAGATTACTTACTGATATCTTCATTAAATTTGTTGAGGTATGACCCAGGCATCCACCCTGCATGTCCAAAGTGTCAGGATGTGATTGTCCCACAGAAAAACTGAAATATAGTCCCTTAAATGTACTTTCACTTTAGACGGAAATTGGATTTTTTTTATTAGGATTCCTTTACTTTCTCTGATTTACAAAAAAAAACATACATTCATACCAAATAAGGTGTTTCTGCATTACCTGTAATACTAGCAAATAGTAACCAGTGGTTGTGTGTACCCTAGTATAGTTTTAGTGCAAATGAGACTCATTTATACATACCCCTTCTCTCTATAACATTATGGAGGCTATAACAATAAGGTCATCTTGTATATAACAAATGAGATGGTTTTGAAGTCAAATTCCTTCTCAATTGGCAATGGCATATTGTTTAATTATCCCTGTTCTGCTGGTACTATCCATTGTTATGTTTTTGGGAGTAAGTAATTAATTATTTTGAGAATTAAAGGCCTCTAAAATAAATACATAAAAGCATTAAACCTGGATTCCTAGGATTACTGTTACTATAAGGAGTATATTGAAGTCATTTAGGTTTAACCAATGAACATGGGATGGCCTGTAGATTCATAATTTTCTCCAAACCCACACATATGGAGAAACCTGCACTGCAGGATAAACTAAAGAAACCAACCTGAACTGGACTGCATAACAGGTAAAACAAATGTCTGCAAAATTGTAACTATGCTATCAGGCTGCATTCACATTGAAGACAGGGCTTGACACTAACACCTGCCCGCTTGCCCGGGGCAAGTAAAAAATGGTGGGGCAAGTGAAGACTGCTACCTGGTTGCCCGATCGGGCAAGTGTGCAACTTAGTGCGCAATAACACAACACAAGATAAATTTGTCTTGAAGGTGGTCATTGCAACCTGGGCTAATTAAGATGATGAATTTTAACTCTTGAGAGTGTGAAAATGAAACCAAATGGACCCGCAAGGGTCCATTTGGTTTCATTTTTACGTTCTCAAGAGTTACATCTGGTTAACCAACTTAACTGGGGACCACCTGGAACCCTCTCAGGGACCACGTGTTGAAAAACCCTGGTTTAAAGCACCCAAGTAGGAAGTAAACTTAAATGCAAAATTTACGATATATTTTTGGGGGGCAAGTGACCATGACCTGAGGGCAAGTAGAACCTGACTTGCACTTGCCCGATGGGCAAGTGCCTCAGAGACCTTAGTGTCAACCCCTGGAAGACATGTTGCAGTTTCATGGATTTCTTCAAATCAGCCATATTTAGGCGAGCTCCAGTCATTTCCTATGGGGATCATATGGTTTGGAGAGGAAAACCTATTTCTTCAAAATGGAGAATGGAAGAAAACTGCATGGAACAAGTTCTAGGCAAAAAACTCTAAGAAAGGAGTGGGACTTATTCTATGAGTCAGACAAGACAAAAAGGGTTGGGCAAACATCTTTGATGTTATTAGGCGGGGGTTTAAGCTGTAGTCTTTAGAGTCTTCACTCTTTATTGACAGCTGTCAAAAACAGCTTGGGATCTTTTAAACAGAAATGATTTTCATTGTAAGATGAAGTATTCAGGTCCTGTCCACTAAGTAATTCGACAGGATAATCACTGGCCCAATAGAAAAATACAACTTTAGAATTCAAGGTGCTAAAATATTACTTTTGACACTTTTGACTATTTCCAGCAGTAACCTACCCAATGAAAGGGTCCACTCACCACCACAGTAACTAATCTAGTGGTTGGTTACTATAGCCCAGTTTTGATTGCCGGTCAGGGAACTCACTTTTTGAACATGGTAGCCATTGTAGATAACTGTTATTAACTAATGTGTACAATCACATTTTTCAATTTGTTGTTGTTGTACTTGAATTGTAGCCTACTATAATTCTCCAGGCTTTTATCAGTTTTGTTGCAGTGTGTGGGCCTACTTGACATGTAGGCTACTGTAACTCCCATTTTCTGTTAATAGGATTTTAGTTTATTCAGTCTATTGTATAGACCAGGGGCAAAATCATAATCTCAAAAATATGTTCCTTTTCTTCTTTACAACACAAGTGGACTAGAGAAATACAAGGCAAAAATGTGGATCTGTTTCCTCATTTCATCAGCTTGACCACATCATTCAAAGCATTGTGGGAAATTGATCCACTGAGCAATGAAATCCATGAAATTTCTGGTTTCAGTTTCATCAATGTGAATACCACCCCAAGTTGATACACATTTGGATTGTAGAATGTGTGTTACATATTGTTATGGCTTTCCAGGGTAGACATACAGTATGCACTTAGGGATAAACTAAAGCAACCAGACAACCTACAGTAATGAATGTCTGCAGAATTTTACTAAGCCTACTAAGCTATTTCTTAATTTGATACACATTTGGATTGGAGAATGTGTTGTATTAAATATTGCTATTGTATTCCAGGGGAGAAATATGTATTGATGGATAAATTAAGGCAACCAGACAAACAAATGAATGGACAGGTAACGCAAATGTCTACACAAATGTGATACAATGCTATTCATTAATTTGAGATTGTAGACTGTTGCATGACATAGTATTATAATGATCAGTTATCATGACAAAGGTTACCATTGCTTGCAAGAGATACAGCATATTTCGAATAGCTTGAGAGTACATAGCTTTACAGTATATCTATAATAGCTTTGAGATGTACAGGTATGTCATGTTACAAAGAATAATATCAATATTAAATGTAAAAAACATATACATATTTTTGCAGACTTCACTATAAAAATGCTTCTAACAGAGACCGAAAGCACACCATATTCACACACATTGGATGCATTGTGTGTATTATGTGGAAAAACCTCTACAAGGAGAGAGAAATAATCTGCATGGCAAAACACCAACCCTGGAAGGATTCAAAACAAAACTGAATACTATCCCCCTCACAGAGATGACATACTGTCCTTCAGGTTCATAATTTTATATCACAAGTCATTTAGTGCAACTTATTTGAGTTCAAGTAACTTTGTTTCGTCCAGTGAATGTGGTGTGCTTGCTGTCTCTGTTAGATCCATTTTCCAAGTCTGCAAAATATGGAACAATTACTTTATTTGTGCTGCCTACTTTTTACATTTAGTATTTATATTATTATTTGTAAAATGAAATACTCCCATGCTATTCAAAAAGGTTCTGTATCTCTTGCATGTAATGGTAACTTCTGTCATTGATAGATGATAAGTGATAATAACACTATGTCATGCAACAGTCTACAATCTCAAATTAATGAATAGCATTGTATCACATTTGTGCAGACATTTGTGTTACCTGTTCATGTATTTGGTTGTCTGGTCAGGGAAGGATTATCCAATGGGCACGTTGGGCCCAAGCCCAGGTGCCCCTGAGCCAATGGGCCCATGAGCTTGAGTGTCCACATGACCGCTAAGAGGCTCAAGCTCAGGACCCACCCAAAAAAGGGGTAAAAGTGAATTATAGTGGTGCACACGTCCTTATTAAGAATGGGTTTACTAATTTTGTGTCACTAAACCATCATGCCGCCACGCTGGGCAGAAAAATCCTCCCTTTGGCTGGTGGCGGCCAGGGGCCCTTAATTTCATCATCCGTCTATGTGTCTGGTTGCCTTAATTTATCCGTCAATATATATTCCTTCCCTGGAATACAGTAGCAATATTTAATACAACACATTCTACAATCCAAATGTGTATCATATTAAACTCATTGACCGCTAGGGGGACCTTCTTTGTTTCCTCTCCATTGCCGCGGCTCAAACCAGTTCGATCGTAAAAAAGCCCTTATTTTGAAGCTCAGATCTCCTAAACAGGATGTGCTGTTTCTGTTATGCTGTGTCTGTTGTCTTGCCTAATCGATCATCTGGCGATGTACCCAAAAACTTCCGGGTCACAAGTCAGGAAGAGCTGTGTAGCCCTGGCTGCTTAACCCATGCGCCAGCGACATTGAGGGGGCAAACCGGAGGAGAGCCGTTTGAATGCATTGGGTTGAACGCATGTCAATGGGAGGGGAAAAAAAAAAGTTGTCCCCAATTCTGTCCCAAATGAAAGTCAGCAACGGGATGATCATCAGACGATGCGCACGGACTAATAGTTGGATTAAAGAATGAAATCTACATCTCGTCGTGATACGAGCCGTCCGCGTGACCGGCGGGGGGGTCTCCACGGGAGGTCCACGAGCTGCGCGTCTTCGGCAGGAAAACTATTAAGGAATAGCTTAGTAGGCCTACTTTTGTGGACATTTGTGTTACCTGATCAGTCATTACTGTAGGTTGGCTGGTTGCTTTAGTTTATTCCTCACTGCATACGACTACCCTGGAAAGCCATAACAATATAATGGATTGCATTTTTATAGCGCTTTTCTATGCACTACGTGTATACTCTAAGTGCTTACAATGGTACATTGGGAAGTAGAGTGGTGAACAGTCAACGCCAGCGTCCTCACTTCACACATTCATACACCAGTGGTGGCAACCACTGAAGGCAGGTGGGGTTCAGTGTCTTGCCCAAGGACACTTCAACATGTAGACAGGAGGAGCGGGATTCGAACCACCGACCACTGACCGACCTGCTCTACCTCCTGATCCACAGCTGCCCATAATATGCAATACGACACATTCTACAATCCAAATGTGTACCAAATTAAGGAATAGCAGCATAGTCACATTTGTGTATATATTTGTTTTACCTGTTATCAGTCCAGTCATTTTGTTGGTTTAGTTTATCCCACAGTGCAGATTTCTCTCTTTAGATGACCATGTGTGGGTTTGGATAGGATTATGAATCTACAGGCCATCCTATGCTCTCATTGGTTGAACTTAATTAACTTCACTATACTCCTTAAGGTTATAGTAATCCTAGGAATCCAGGTTTAATGCTTCTATGTATTTCCATTTTATAGGCTTTTAATTCTCAAAATTAATTAATGTCTTGCTGCCAAAAACACAACAATGGATAGCACCAACAGAACAGGGATGATTAAATGATAAGCCAATGCCAATTGAAAAGGAATTTGACTTCAAAGCCACATTATTTGGTAACATGAACATATGGTTATAGCATCAATAAAGTTATATCTCGAGGGAAGGGGTAGGCTATGTATGAATGAGTATCTCCTCTACGTATATGCAATAAAACTATATTAGGGTACACTCAACCACTGGTTACTATTTACTAGTATTGCAGGTAATGCAGTAACACCTTATTTGACATGAATGCATTTTTTTGAGAAATCAGAGAAAGTAAAGGAATCCTAATCACAAAAATCCAATTTCCGTCTAAAGTGAAGGTACATTTAAGGGACTATATTTCAGTATTTCTGTGGGAAAATCACATTCTGACAATTTGGACATGCAGGGTGGATGTCTGGTTCATTCCTCGACAAATTTGATGAAGATACCAGTGAGCATTCTCAAGTTATAGACTTTTATATAATTTTTGTCCTATTCGGATTTTACTTTTTCAGAGATTTGGGTAAGTCTAAAGAATAGCCCAAAAAACTAATTTTGCACCAAAATGAAACTCCACAACAATCCAAAACATGAATGGGGGACCCTAAAGATAAGAAAAAACATGGTTGTGGTTTGTTCTACCCGGGTGGGGGTATCTCAAAATTTGAGGGCCTCTGATATAGACTATTTGCTTTTGTCCACATTTCCATGCAGGCTGGATTTGGGAAACAAAACTGACAAACCTGCAGATCACAATGACCATTAATCTTCTACATTCTCTAGTTGTGTAGACTTGGGCTAATTCACATGATGAATATTTTAACTCTTGAGAGCGTGAAAATGAAATCAAATGGACCCGCAAGCGTCCATTTGGTTTTATTTTTATGCTCTCATCTGGTTAACCAACTTTCCACCATTTAGCCTGGGGACCACCTGGACCTTTTCTAAACCACCACGGACTACTGATGAAAACCACTGATATTACTTTTCATTGGGTGGGCAGGATGCACGTTTGGGTGGGCTCTGCCCACCCGTGCCCCCCTCTAGATCCGGCCCTGAGGAGAGAGAGAGAGAGAGAGAGAGAGAGAGGGGAGAGAGACTCCAAAAATGGATGTGGAGAGATGTGGTTTACATTTAAAACAGGGTCATTGGTAGCGCTTGAGTGAGAGCGAGTTTAGCCACTGAGCTAAACTCGGCGTAATTAGCGAGTTCCTGTTAAGGATTTATTTCTCTCTCTCTCTATCCAGGGGCGGATGTAACATTTCCCGATGGGTGGGGGGGCAAGAGAAAATGGTATGGGGGCGGCTTCATTGCCTGTGTCACTTCGCGCCACGGGCTATGAAGTCGCACCCGTACCATTTTCAGGTGAAGGACTTTTATTAGGCAAATAAAGCATCAATACAAACATCAGTTGTTGTTGAAGTTGCAACAGACACGCAGCATGCATAAAGCTAAAGGTCTGACTCAGAGAGTTTTCTGTTTTCAATGATGAAATGCTGTTGGTTTAGTGGTGCCACAATTGTACAGTAGTTAGTTAGTAGCAGTATAGTAGTGTTTCAAATCATTTTAAATATAAGCACTTTAATTTGAAATATCTTGTGTTGTTTTGCACGCCATCATGTTTGTTGGGGCAGTCAGGGCAGGCTAGATGCCCCCCTCTCTCTCTCCCTCTCTCTCTCCCCCCTCTCTCTCTCTCTCTCTCTCTCTCTATCTTTCACTCTCTCTCTCTCTCGGCAGTGAGGAAAGTATACGGTCGGTATGGCCGAAGGTCAATCGCCATGGCAACGGCGGGCCAGGTCAGCGGTGGTGATTGGCTGAGCCGGTGAGGGGCAGCCAGCGGGCTGTTTGTTGATTCTCTGATAGGGGGTGACCTATCCCTAACCTCCACGCGAATCAATACTACCTCCTTAAACTTTCATTTGTCCTCATTTGCTCGCACTCGCCCCCGATTGGGAGCAATTAAGGTGGCCTTCGAGAGCCCCCAAAAAACACATTTTTAGCACAAATTGAATCCGATGGAGAGGTCTCTCTCCGCCGCAAAGGAGAAACGATCATAATGGATATTTGTTTTCTTTTTGTTTTCATTTGGTCGATTTCACACGTGCAGGTACCTCTACATACAGACACCTTTTCATCAATAGAATGGAATGGAATCAATGTTGAATTGCTGCCAATAGAACTGAAAATCTACGCATAGTAATTTCCAGTTAAAACGCTCTTCATACGATTGTTTACAGAAAAACATTTTTTTTTCTCATATCTCGGAGTAGGGAGTCCCTCCAACGCAGGAAATCCTCTACGATTGCGAGATTAATCGTCCCCCACCTTCCTCCTGGTTGCACATTTGTTTCCACCCTGATCCCCCGCATTCTCACTTTCACTACCCAGTACCCACAATCCCCGGTGCGGCCTACAAGCCTACAGGGTTTACCTGCAGTGCAGTGTGGGGCTGAGCTGTGTGGGTGTTGGTATCTCACTAATTACTACTCCATTCTGGGGTCCCCCGTTTCCATTCTTCCCCCGCACAGGGAATCACCCCTTTGAAAGGCAACGTGGTATAATTACCAAGAAAGCCTCCGTGGAATATTATGTGTAAGATTAGAATCACCAGGTTATACTTGTTAGTAAGTAGGCTGAGGTATACAAGAACTCGTCTCGGGGAGCTTACCGACAGTCACAACAACCAGAAAGGCGTAAATATCTGGCACATTGTAAGTGCGGTTGCACTGCGTAGACATAGCAGTGTCATTCACCGGCGGCCATCTTTCTACAGTGAACTTTCCAGTAGCCTAATGGTATAGCTGGTGATCTGCTCAAACACAAATATTCTTAAAGATGGGGTGCCATGATTTTTTTTTTTTTTTTGCAGTTTTTTTTTTCTTCATTGTGTATATGAGGATACATTAGACTACATTAAGTGTGGTTATGTCTTCGTTTTATATTTTAATTGACAAACTGGAGGGCATGTACACAAAAAACAAACACACAATTTAACAAATACTGTACACTTTTTTAACATCTTACCATCATTATCTTGCACAAATGTTGACAGATTTATAAAAGTTTTGGTTTAATACAAACATTATCAACGTGGCCATGATTCAAGATACTACAAGATTAGTTGTTTTGAGATCAGAGCTCTTCACCTGAAATGCATTTTTGATTTAATCGAATGATTTATGATTGTAATACAGTATCTATGCTCCCCCTATGCTTTAGGGGGATTTGAGGGATATACATATTAATTGTAAATGCAGTCATGTGCAAATGTTCATAATTGATTCAGATTAGTTTTAGTCAGATGCCAGTTTCATTTGTTGACCTGGCAGCCTATAGTTTGTATTGTACATATTTATTGTACTGTATATTACTCTGTATAGATAGATTGATGTGAGGCTTTTGGTTACAGTATCATGCTAAATTACTGAGGCACCAGACTGCCCTATCAAACACGATGGCATGCAAACAATATAAACAAAATGCTTTCCCCAATTGGGAAATGTTACATCCACCCTATACAGAATATTCAGTCCTACATTCACACACCAACGTTCTGACGGAGGAAACCATGCAAGGCACCAACGTGCACACTGGGAGCCATACGCAATATGGCTGTTGTACCGGCCAACCCTACCACCGAGCCAATGCCGACCATTTCCATTTCAGATAACGTTTTATCTGATTTCGTGGCGTGTGTGCGTGTGTGTGTGAGAGTGGGTGTGTGTGTGTGTGTGTGTGTGTGTGTGTGTATGTGTGTGTGTGTGTGTGTGTGTGTGTGTGTGTGTGTGTGTGTGTGTGCGTGTGTGTGTGTGAGATGGACAGAAACGGTAGTAGCCTACAGTACTGTTTTAATATTGATTTTAAATAGTAGCATTAGGTGGGTTGCTAGTATGAGGTCAACTTTATTCCATTCCGTGTTTGTCTCTTACCATACGTTCTATATGTGCTATTTCTTGGAATGTTCCACCTGAGGGACAGAGATGCGAACAATGAGAAAGTGAATTTACACTTCACAGAAACAAAGCAGATAAACTATGTGAAAAGGGGGCAAGAATGATGGAGACAGAACAGAGATCTGGAAAGAAAAATAGAGGCATGTTACAGAGCGGGATTCACTTCAGATGATTGATTTGTGTTTTATTGTGTTTTATACTTTGACAGCACTATGAACTTGTAGATCTGCTATCTTTTGGCAGATTGGCGTCCAAGGCCAATTACATATAATTCTGGAGGTCCTTGACATGAACTAGTTTGAGAAACATTAGGTTTTTCAGAAGCCTGTCATGATTTAGAACAGGAGTTTTCAACCGGTGGTCTGTGGGAGGATTCCAAGTGGTCCCCACCAAATGATGGAGAGTTGGTAACCAAATGGACCCTTTATAGATACTGTATATAACTCTTGAGATCGTAAAATGATGTTCGGTATCATTTTACACTCTCAAGAGTTAAATTATGTTCAATCATTTGAATTACTTAATTTTCAAGAATCTACAAATTAGAAAATGTAGAGTTAATTTGGCCAAAGTTTTACCAGTTTATCTCCTAAATTGTGGACACAAACTTGAAAATCCTTGGTTTTGCGTCCGGGAGACTAAACTCAACATCAACTGGTTTGGAACACATAAAACAAATCTGGTATGAATGGGTTAATGTCGCTGTAAAGGTGTGCAGGAATGTTGTCCCGCTTTACAAGTGCTGTACATGTGAAAAAAACAACTATGAAACTATGTATGTACAGGTCCCATGTCGACATTCATGCGCTGGTAGACTAAAAAAATCTATTTCTTTACTGTCAGTCGAGTGTATTTGGCATTTGGCCAGCTAAGTTCCGGTAATGAAAACTATCCGGAGCACATGCACGCATACGTGTGAGTCATATATAGGTGCGTGGGCATGTTGTCACTTTTTTATGTGCTTTAACTGAAGGAACGGTGTGTCTGCCTCTGCCCTGTGCAGCGCCAGGCAGCGTGCAGCCAGCATTCTTATCTCGGTGTTGTGGTCTTTTCTGCATCTCTTGCCTGCGGCCTCCCTGAGTCTCTGTCTTTGTGTGGTCTCTGTGTCTGTCTCTGCAGTGAGGAATTGTAAAATAGTAGTTTCGGATTACACACACTGCTGTTGCTAGTGGTAGATCCCATATGCTGGACGGACGGGACAGCTCACTGCC
This sequence comes from Benthosema pterotum, assembly GCA_039105355.1. Taxonomy (NCBI): domain Eukaryota; kingdom Metazoa; phylum Chordata; class Actinopteri; order Myctophiformes; family Myctophidae; genus Benthosema; species Benthosema pterotum. The sequence goes on along the minus strand of CM076968.1, from coordinate 20,369,303 downwards.
CAATACTCCATATATGCCTTGTGTGGACACATATCCCACGGCCTGGAGGGACGGGAAGTGTTTTGAGTTGGCCTGAGCAGTTTGATGCCGTTTGGTGTAGTGCTTTTGCAAGATTAGCTACACACTCAGACAGACAAAATTCAGTTCAATTCAATGAAGCTTTATTGGCATGTGAAAACGAACATTTAAATTGCCAAAGCAAATGTCACAAATACAATAGCCTGGCCTAACCTGAAATGGTTTTGGCCTGGGGAGGGGGGGTGTCGCGGCATCCACACGGCCAGATGAGCTGATCTGATTTGATCTCACTAACGTGTCGTCATCCCCGGCTCCTCCCCCACACATCCACTTCTGTGCTACGTCACATCCTTTGGAGTGACGCCCATGGCGAAAGGTTGACTCCTCCCTCTAGGTCACTGGGTAACAAATTAGTCCAGGCTTTCCGTTTTCGCACAATGCGAACGAAAATGAAAGCCGGGGTGTTGGGGGCTACAAATACAATAGAAACAATTGGAGGACGTACAGAGTATTATGCAGAACCACGAATTCAGATTTAAAGTCTGATTACATGTAGCAGCTCTGTTTAAATGAGCATGGTCTTCTAGATAATACAGACAGTAGTCCTTAAGGTGGTTGTGTTCCATTAGCCAGTCTTCTTTTGTCATAGTTCACAAATCATTCTGCTGTGTTTGCACATTGTTGTATTTTTCCCAATATGTACAGGAGTTTTTCGTCATTGGTCATAGTTTCAAACTCACGTTCATGAGTGTGTGTAATTTGTGGGAAGTGTGTGTCTCTGATGTTTTGCTAGAAGGGGCAGGTAGAAAGTGTAGCTCTCTTTCTAACACATTTTGTGTGCAGTGGGTGCATAGTCTGACAAACACACACACACACACACACACACACACACACACACACACACACACACACACACACACACACACACACACACACACACACACACACACACACACACACACACACACAAATAGTGGTCCCTGGTACCGAAAAGGTTGAAAACCACTGTCTTATAATACAAATATAGCCTACTGATTGATTGATTGATTGATTGATTCACTGAAATCTGCAGGTCAATACCAGGTCCACTAAGAGGCCATTAAAACCCAAGTTCAAAATATGAACAGTATTATGAGTAGTATGTTCAATATTTGTGTGCGTGTGTGTGCATGTATGTGTGTGTGTGCCTATCCCCAGTGAGCGCTGTGTGGTGTGTTGTGAGGCTCCAGCGCGGCCCTGCGCCGCTGCGCATAGTGGCACAGGAAGCGCGTCACACACAGCGCTACAAGCTAAACTGGAACCAGATGTCTGGGGCTACCGGCCGGGGGATTCTCACCACGGAACATGAGCGTCAGTGTGTGTGTGTGTGTGTGTGTGTGTGTGTGTGTGTGTGTGTGTGTGTGTGTGTGTGTTTTGAGAGGTGGTGGATGGGTGGGTGGGGGGGCTCTTCCTTTTTCTCTTGTTTTTTTTCTCTTTCTTTGTTTTAGTATCAGTTAGATTCTCTCTCTCCATCTTGTCTTTATCTCTTCACCTTCTCATGGTTTCACTCTGCCGTCTCTCTGCGCTATCGGCAGGATCAGCAGTGTGAGCGTAAACCGCGCTGAGAGAGAGAGGCGCCGTTATACAGCCGCATGTCTAAAAATACACCCAGGGGGGAAACGGAGTACTATGGTGTTTGTGTTGTGTTCTTTTTTTTTTTTGGTTAGTCTATACTTTTTTGTGTTTGTTTGGTTTCTGCCGCTCAGCTCATGTCACAGCATGAAAATGGGGTCAACTTAGAAAACGTTAAAATGTGTATTCGGTGAGTTACGGCGTGCGTTAGTATTGCTGCAGCATAGGTGTTGGTTTAGTTGAGCAGCTCAACACTCACCAGTGTCTTGAATGTGAACTACCTCTCATTACGTTTACAAAAACTCTTCCATGCGAGTCACAAAAGCATTCTCTCTCACTATACTCATTAAAACCAGGAATACTCTGTTCTCTTTTTAATACTCTCTCTCTCTCTGGAGGTCTCCATAGCAGAAGATAGAGTTGGCCTGCTTTCCATGCCTGGGAGCATTGCCTGCCCTCCTCCGCTTCACTGCCCTGACTCTCTCTCTCTCTTCTCTCTCTCTCTCTCTCTCTCTCTCTCTCTCTCTCTCTCTCTCTCTCTCAGTCACTCGCACGCATGCACGCACACACACACACACGCATGCATGCGTGTGCGCACGCACGCACCCCAAGCACACATTATAGTATATAGACCAACTTATTCACTCAAGCACTGTAATTGTACCGCACACACACACACACACACCACACAACACACACACCACACACACACCACACACACACACTGCACCGGAGAGTATACATATGATGCCAGCTAAGCCTAAACAACAAGCAGCGGCCCCAGCAGCAACAGCAACAACAACAACAACAACATACACTACACAAATTCCTGAGCTGACAAACCTATAGCAGCAGCCCTCACCGGACGCCACACACTAACACACAGTAACAACTTGTGTGGCCTTCGTGTGGTGAAACAGGTCATCGACAAATCTGAGTGACCGAAGACATTGGTTTTAGAAAATAAATACCCACATGTGTGCGTGTGTGTGTGTGTGAGTTTGCGTGCGTTCGTTCGTTCGTGTGCGAGTCTGTGACAGAAAGATGAA